>OZ010591.1:44917370-45407370 GCA_963932145.1 Acanthosepion lycidas
GTGTACGTAAGTTGGGGTGTCATTTTCTTTTTTGTATGGTTCATATGTATTGTTGATCAGGTTAAGAGTGACGTCAAGGAAGTTTACTATTGTTGTGCTTGTATTTATCTCTATTTTGAATCCAATATTTTTTAGGGCGTTCACTATCTTCTTCCTGAATTTGTCTACTTTGGGGCCATTGGAATTCCTTATTAAGATAAGACCGTCATCTCTGTATAATCCTGTGTCCTTTCTCTCCAGCATTCTGGCCAGGTATGATAGGATGAGTATGCCTACTAATTCGCATATAAGCTCCATCGTAGCTACCCATTGTTACGTCAAATAGGTTGTAGTTTTGTTTCTTTACACATGGTTCATTGTTGTGGAACAGCAGGGATTTGCGGCAATGCTTGATTATTTTTATATCTCCGTTCGTGAGTTTTACATTTAGTTGTGCCAGTTGTATAGCTTCATTTAATATGCTTTCTGTAATGGAAGGATAAAAATCCACAATGTCAAATTGGATGAAGGTGGATTTGTTCTTGTTATCTATCGTTTTAAACCACTCTATGACGGCTTTGGTTTTCCTCCACTGATTGAGACCTAATTTTTCTCTCAGGCTGGTGTTGATATTTTCTAGTATCTTTTTACTAATTTTTCCTATCTCGCTCTTCGCCGGGTTAATTAGTCTGAATGTGGGTTTTTCTACGAAGCTGGTTTTGTGTTCCTTTGCCGTGATGAAAGCATGTTGTTCAGCTAGTTTGTTTACTCTTCCATCTATATTCAATTTGGTGGCTATATTTTTGGCTTCTTGGTTAATAATGTTTATTGTGTTCGTGTTTGTCTTTTTGTATAGTTGTGTAATTTTGTTGGTTAAGAGTTGATTGTAGGCTGTAGGATCTATAGTATATATGTTTGTGGTTTTGTCAGCCAAAATGAACACCTTGTTGGAGTTGGTTATTTTTTTCCTGTCGTCTATGAGTTTTTTCTGGAAATTGTCCAAGTTTCTTTTGAATTTTAAGGTTCTATGTTTATCACGTCCTCTTCGAATTTTAGCATTTTCTTGCATATTGGTGGGCATTTTTTTGTATTAAAGTTGAATGTCTTGGATTTTTCAGTTGTTTGTTTTTTTGGGTCGTTGAGGGAGAAATATGCCTTCCATCTCATTCCTCTTATTAGACTTTCGATTTTCTCTGTTAGTTGGAGTTTGTATGACGCTTGGGTAGGTATGGGAATGTTTTTCAGTGAGTATCGTAGGTCAAATTTATCCATAATCACTACTAACAATTTACAATAAATATTAACCACTTATATTATTATTGCCACCGTCCACCTTACATATTACTATCACACCATATCTAACATTACCATATAATCCTGCCTTAATTATTAACGTATACTACCCCCTCTCCCAGCATATTTAATACCACCATAAAAATAACCAATAAGGATTACAAACTGAAATTTCTACCAGCCACATATACACAGTCACAAATAAACAAGGAAATAGCGAGCTTTAATATAATAAACAATAATATTTTTGTAAATTAAAAATTAAAATATTATAGCAATCTTCAACTACCATAGTTTTATACAGAATACCTATTATCAGGATTTATACCAAAATAAATTGATACATATAACAAAATAAAATAAAATAAAATAAAACACCAACAACCAGTCTTTAGCTACCACCACTATAACTACATTCATGGTTTCATCATTCTCCCACCACCGTTACTAATCATTTCTACCAATTCACAATTTCTACCAATTTACAATAACTATTAGCTAATTATATTATCATTGCCTCCAATCCCTTGCAACATTACTATCACATCATATCATATAGACCCGTTATTAAATCAAACTACCCTCTCATTCAGCATATTAAATATTAAACATCACCATGTAAATAACCAATAAGGATTACAAATTACTACTGTTACATATACACAGCCAAAAACAAACAAATAACCAGCTTTAAATATAACAAATAAACCGCCATTTTTTTCAAAATTTAAAAATAAATATAAATAATAATAATTTTTACCTATCATAATTTCACACAAACCCCACCACACGTATATACATACATGCGAGGAAATATTATTCAGCGAAAAAAAAAATATATATATGACATGTATACATTCACGAGACATTCACGAGACATTCACGAGACATTTCCGCCACACTTCCAATCTTTAAATTTCAACATACAAATGCGTATGTATAGACACAACACCACCCGTATACATAAATATGTCATATCCGAAACTGCCCACATATGTTTATATATGTATGAGTCCCGACGGACGACCAAGTATGTATATGTGTCTGCATACATCGATGTTTGCGTCAGTACGATGAAAAAACGACGAAGTTTCCCCCACCACTTCCACAATAACACCAATACACGCAATCTACATAAAACCAAAATTTTAAAAAATTAATCAGTTTGTCTGACGATCGCTAAAGCGTGAAACCCAGGGTCACAAGCTCACATCTATCCAACCATATATATATATATGAATAAAGACTAAAGGAACGCTTTTGTTTATAAATACTTGCTGCAAAATAAAGTCTTTACATTTTATTTGTTAAAGTCGAGCTGAGGATGAAACGCGTGGGCTATGATAAGTTTTCCACTCGCATTTATTCATATATATATATATATATATATATATATATAGCTATCTAGATAGATAGAGAGAGAGGGGGGGTCCCATAACTTGAAACGATTTTAAATGTGAATTAAGTTTAAGCCTCTAATGAGTTTTCCTTTTCTTTTACATTTAATAGCCTAAGTCTTTGGCAACTTCAACCATTGAAAGATTAACAATCAAAGAACTTTTGACAATCAGTCAGACCAAATGTTTCAGGCAGAGTTTAGAAAACCTGCAAGTTATCTGTCTTAAAGGGGAGAAGTTTATTTTAAAAAAAAAACAGAATATTAATCTTATGACACTAATTCGGAGTTATATAAAAAAATTAATTTTTATTTTGAAATTAAATAGGAAATAAAAATGGATCCAAAACTAAATTTAAAACATATATAGTTAAAAGGATGTAAGGGATTAATGGAAAGAAAGTTAGAGAGATATTCAAGTCGGGGAAAGTTTATAAATTATAATTAGTATAGTATAAAAAGGTTTTATGTTGCTTTGTATTAATAAATGCATCTTTTTTTATATTACTCTGATCCACTTGTATTATATACCAACGGATTTTTTTATCTTTAATATTATATATATATATATATATATATATATATATATATATATATATATATATATATATAGCTATCTAGATAGAGAGAGAGAGAGGGGGGGTCCCATAACTTGAAACGATTTTAAATGTGAATTAAGTTTAAGCCTCTAATGAGTTTTCCTTTTCTTTTACATTTAATAGCCTAAGTCTTTGGCAACTTCAACCATTGAAAGATTAACAATCAAAGAACTTTTGACAATCAGTCAGACCAAATGTTTCAGGCAGAGTTTAGAAAACCTGCAAGTTATCTGTCTTAAAGGGGAGAAGTTTATTTAAAAAAAAAAACAGAATATTAATCTTATGACACTAATTCGGAGTTATATAAAAAAATTAATTTTTATTTTGAAATTAAATAGGAAATAAAAATGGATCCAAAACTAAATTTAAAACATATATAGTTAAAAGGATGTAAGGGATTAATGGAAAGAAAGTTAGAGAGATATTCAAGTCGGGGAAAGTTTATAAATTATAATTAGTATAGTATAAAAAGGTTTTATGTTGCTTTGTATTAATAAATGCATCTTTTTTTTATATTACTCTGATCCACTTGTATTATATACCAACGGATTTTTTTATCTTTAATATTATATATATATATATATATATATATATATATATATATATATAAGTTTAATGTATGCTATATTTATAAGTTTATAAGTTAAAAGGATATCAGGAATAGAGAATATGTAAATGTAAAAGTGGACATTGAAGTGGATATATGCCTGAAACAGACTATCAGCACCACGTGTTGATTTCAGTGTCCACTAATATATATATATATATATATATATTGAAGTCTCCCATCGAGTTCTATGTATGAGATTCTGACGACTACGAACTATTTATCTGCATGCCTCTGATGCGTATGACTTTTGAGACCGACTTAAAATGAATTGCACAAAATACCACATACAGGAAGTGTATTGTATCCAAGTACAGCAGAGACACTGCGAGATGTCGTATTTTGCTTTCTTGTTTCATGTAGCCGACTGATGATTATTTTCAATGCAGCTATATCAATGTAGTACTTCTTTAGCTCCAATGCGAGCGGAGCTGTTTTTCTTTCTGTTGCTGAGTTATTGTCCTGGAGAGTTCGTACATTCGAAGTGACAAGATGAAGTTGATGTTTCATAGAGTTTTTCGCAGTAGCCGGATATGTGTAGAACTAATTAGATGTTGTTGTCAGAAAACTATCACAATGATTTGTTTCAAGTGGTGTAGGCTTGTGTCAGACCATTTTTTGGATATGTCGATAAAAAATTAACAATGTAAAAAACTTGGCACAGAAACTCCGAACGACAGTCCTCATGTGTTATTATCGTGTAGTTTAACCTCTCCGGATCACAGTCATTATCAGCCAGTACACGCCTCTCGGCGGACAACTGCTATATAATGACCGGCTTAAGCTGTCATGAGTTTTCCTTCCCATCAGAAGTCTTTTTTTATCGTGAAACCAACACTAAATGGATTCACCTGTATTTCTGAGATGAGGTATTATGTACACTTGTTTACATTATTCGGATTATTGTCATCATCTTATTACAACGTTTCGGCCGTTGTACGCTCCGGCCTTCTTCAGGTGATTGGAATGTCGAACTGAACCCTTTATTTCGCTCACTAGAGTAGACTGTTCTAGTTCACGTGACATGTCTAATGGATATCAGTTATCAGTTATTTCCACGTTCTCCGCCGCATTAACCAGGTATTGAACTCACACACTTTGGATCCTGTCCTGATCTAACTAACGCCTTTATCCACTGTGCTATCTCTTTCTGGTTATTATAAACCGAATGTCTACAGCGACCTTTTTTTACCAGTGCTCATCTTTCAATTTTTGCTTTTATCAATTCAGGTTTTTACCAGAGCTCATATTGCAATTTTTGTTGTTATTATCACTTTTTTCTGGAACTCCTTATTACTGGTTCCCATATTGTATTCGTTTCTATGCTTACTCGGCTTTGTCTATGATCTCAACCTGATCCCACAGAGAGCGGTGATCTACCTTTTCTCTCCATATGTGGTCAGCCACTCCTGATTTTTCCACTTCCCCTCGTGTTACAGCTTTCTGGTGTTCTTGAAGCCTTACCTTATTTATTTCCGCAGCTGTACGGGATAGCGTACACAAAGTCTTTAGTCATGTTCTCTTCTATGGGAGGTCTTACTCGGGTGAGATATCTGCGAAGTGTCGTCCAGCTTTTGAAGGTTGTCCTGATGTTATATGGACCACAGATCCTTTGTATTTTCCCTGATAACCCCTTCACATAAGGCAGGCAGAGTGTTTTCTGAGTGTTGTTGTCCTCCTCTTGTACCCACCTATCCCAGTATTTTGGGGGCTGCTGCCATGTACCAAGGTAGTTGTTACTTTGTAGGGTACTACTTATACTGACCAATTCTTTATCTGATGTCTCTGGGTCGCCACTTATGACTTTTGGTCGGTGCTGTAAGCAGCGGACGATCCCTTTCTTTACGCTGTATGGATGGTGGGAGTTGAAATTATGGTACTCTCCAGTGAATGTGGGAAGTGGCGACTTTCACCCTCATCAAGGGCAGCTACCCTCGCGCCAGTTCTCAATCTGGGGCTTTACCTAGCTCCGCGGGATATATATATATTATATATATATATATATATATATATATATACAAATATAGATAACTAGACTCGTTTCAAAAAACCCTCGAATTTTTGATTTGCCAATAATAAAATCTATCTCGAGGGAAAAAAAGGTTTTAAAAAAAGAAAGACCTACAAACATGAACTTCTGCCGAAAAAAATCGCACAGATGCAGGTCTGAAGCCCAAAGAAAAAAACCCGATACGAGTAAACAACTAACTAAGAAAAGAGCTCAATACAACCGTAGAGCAGACCTAGATACACATAGTGAGCCAGACAAACCTACCTAGGTTTCACGTAAACGGATCGTCAGGGAAAGCGTGGCTAACGAGGCAAAGAGAAACGCATATTTATAGGCGATAGCTAAAATTATACCACGTGACCAAAAAACACAAACACAACACCTAAGTGGGTGGCGGGGTAAATATTTATTCAACAAAAATGGGGGAGGGAGTGAAAAAAAAAGGGCATTAAGATGGAATGACAAATAAACGGGAAAACGTCTAATTTAGTAGCCAAGATTTTTTATGTCTACATACGTTAAGGATATCAGTTTTGATGTTTAATAGTTGGTTAGGTTGATCATATAAAGCTATGGCTAATTTCTCCTCTGCACATAATTTACAAAATTTATGGCCTGCTTTATATTTGGGGCATTTTTTTATATTTCCCATTTAAGGATGGGGTCTATATTATCTTCTTGTTTGGTTTTCCATACATAAGTAGATAGCGTGGTGCTATGTTTAATTTTTTTCGTTTTTAAAACTACTCGTGTGGTTACAATATCGTTTTTTAAATTTATCCTGAGTAGCACCTATGTATGTTTTAGGGTTAGTATCCTCGCTATTTTTGTAAATTTTCACTTGATAAACCACGCATTCTTGCTGACATTTTCCCTGTAATGGACAAATGTTTTTGTTTCTACAATTACAAGTAGGAGGATTACTGCGTGGATTATTCCTAGTTTTTTCTTATTCAATCCATTTATTATAGTCCCTACGTTCGGCATGCATGAGGTAATAAAACATTATATAAAAGCTCCAAATGACATAGAGACTAAAATTAACAATGAGGCTAGTATTTTAATTAATAAATTTGAATTAAGTAATCGGGTTGAGAAAATAAATCTAAACACTTGCTTTATCACCATAAAAGATCATAAAAGTAATTTTATTAATAACCCTGAATATAGACTTATAAACCCTACAAAGTCAGAATTAGGTAAAATAATTCTGCAGGATATATGTAAATCCCTTAGGACTTTCCTTAATATTAACCAATGGCAGTCTACTAAGGATTGCATTAAATGGTTTGAAAGTTACAACAAAAATAAAAAGTGATCATTCATTAGGTATGATATTAAGGAATATTATCCGTCTATTTCAGAGAAAATCCTAAATGAGGCCTCAGCTTAGCCAAAGAATACGTCCAAATTTCTGATGATAAAATAAATATAATTAGACATTGAGAAAAACATTGCTATTCCACGATAATATTTTATGGATAAAAAAAGATAATACTAACGGTTTTGACAACCCTATGGGAGCATATGATGCAGCAGAAGTGTGCGAGATATTAGGGTGCCTGCTACTCCATAGGCTTAATGAATATATAGATTTTAATAACCATGGGTTGTACCGCGACGACGGTTTAATCATAGTGGACAATAGTAACCCTCAAAAATGTGACACTATCCGTAAAAAACTGCACTGGTTTTTTAAAAAATTCGGATTCAGTCTCGATATAGAAACTAATTTGAAAATCACCAACTATCTAGATATTACGTTGAATTTACAAAATGGCACAATATCCCCGTATAAAAAAAGAAAACCAAGAACCCCAATATTTAAACATAAAATCTAACCACCCAGACCATATTATAAGACATATTCCAAAAAATATTGGATTTAGACTTTCTACTAATTCCTCCAATAGGGACAATTTTGAGGCTAATAAAATAAGTTATGAGGAAGCCCTATTTAAGAGTGGACATAAAAATAAATTAGAATATATTAATATAAATAACCACAACAGTACTCAGAATAAACGTAATAATAGGCAAAGAAAGATTTTGTGGTTCAATCCTCCTTTTAATTTAGCGATAAAAACAAAAATTGGCAAGATATTTTTTGATTTATTAGAGCAACATTTCCAAAAAAAAAAACTGAGTTACATAAAATATTCATTAAAAACAATGTAAAACTTAGTTATTGTTGCATGCCGAACGTAGGGACTATAATAAATGGATTGAATAAGAAAAAAACTAGGAATAATCATTAGAATATTGTATTCCTGGGTTGAACATAGGCAACCTATCCCGAAATTAGGTTAGTGTAGGTCTTGTTTTTTTTGATTTTTAGTTTTTCCTCTTTTCAGTAAACTTAGCTAGGGTGTGCTTGCTCATTGGTCCCTTTTTATTTCTGTCCACATTTTTTTTTCCTTTAGTTTAACTTCCCATCCCCTCCCTCGTTTAGGTGGTCAGTGATGTCAATTCTCTGGTAGATGCGGGGCGCCTTTCGTTTCGCTAGTGTGTTTTTCGTATCTGTTGTTGTGTATGAATGAGTGTGTGCCTGTGTGAATGTTTGGGGAGGAATTAATATGTTCTTTATTTTCATAGTCCCGTATCGATTTCGTCCGGTTAACTGATATTTCTGCCACATTTAAAGTTTGGGGGGGGGTATTACTAACACTAATTTTTGTTTGATTTCTTGTAAATATTTTTGTCATTTTGTATATACTCATTGGGGATCTTTTTAAAAATTGTTGTTTTTATGCCCCTCCCCCCACAGACAAAATTTGTACATAAGGGGAGTATTTAGGATTTGCATTGAGTCAAAGAGGTATTTTGGTGGATGTAGTAAGAAAGGTATGGATAAATGTGTTGTTTTGGTGAAAGGAATATTGTTTTGTATGTTAGGGTCAGTAGTTGTGGCTAGCTAAGTTTTATATTAAAACAACTGATGACCGTCCTTTACCCCAACCCCCTTTTTTGGCCTTGTGCCACATTTGTTGTAATTCTTTTTACAATAATGAATATTGCCACGCTTTCCCTGACGATCCGTTTAGGTGAAACCTAGGTAGGTTTGTCTAGCTCACTAGGTGTATCTATCTACACACACATATATATATATATTACAGTGGGTGTCGGAGTAAACAGATCGACATCAATATGCCAATATATTCCTATACTTTTAAAATAACAATAACATATAACATTATTATCAATTATATGAAAGTATTTTATTATTATTATTATTATTATTATTATTATTATTATTATTATTATTATTACAGTTATGACAATAATAATAATTTTTATGATTATTATTGTTGTTGCTGCTGTTTTTAAAATATTTGAAAGATAAATGATAATATAAAAGTGACTTGTAGTAAAAATGAAACATAATAACGTTATAATTGGGAACGTTTTTTCAACACATCTTTTATAATCTTTTTTATATTTGTTTATCTTTAAGATAAGTCGTGGCATACAAAGATTTTTCTTTTTTCTTTCTTTCTTTTTTATTAAAAAAATGTTTAGCAAATGTAAGGATATCTCGCTAAGAGTCAAATATATTAAGAACATTTAGTGTATTTGTTAAATTAATTACAGTGGCATGAATAATTCTAATCTATATTTAAGCGTAACATTTATTTCTCTGTTGTTGTTTTTGCAAAAATGGTCAAGATTCATAATTAGAGGAAAGCTTTTTTTAATGGTTTCTTTTTTTTTTTTTTGTTTATCTTTGACTATTGGCTCATTATTGCCGATTTCTTTATCTATTATTATTTATATTCAAAGATTATTTTAATAAAATTTGGTATGTTTTTTATTCTTTTACATTTTCTTCTTTATTAATTGCAAAGTAACATAATTTCAGTATATATATATATATATATATGTGTGTGTGTGTGAGTGTATAAAAGTGAACATAGAAGTCAACACTTAGAGGCGACAGTCTGTTTCAGACCTGACGATTGCGTCTAGCATGAAACAGACTGTTGCCTGTTGACTTTTATATTCACTTTTATATTTACACAAGCTCTATCTTATCCCATAGATATAGCACACCTTAAGACTATATTTCTTCATATATATATATATATATATGGTGGTGGGCACACCGAGGCGGTGTAATGGTTAGTAAGTTCAATCCTCACTAGGTGAAGAAATAAAGTTAATTAAATCAAAGCAATTAATCAACAGTCCAGAAATTTATTATTAAAAGCGTTCTGGTTAATTCTGCTTAATAACTATAAAATGCTATGGTAAACAATACTAAATTAATTACCGATACTGTTCGAACTGCAAGCCATAATGCTTTGCTTTTCTATTAGAAGTAACTGTATAGTGACTTTATTGCCTGTGCGTATGTGTGTGTCTGTATATATATATATATATATATATATATATATATATATATATATATATATATATATATATGTATATATAAACGTTATATATGTCCATAAAAGAAAATATTGCTAGCCCTTTTATTTGTTAACTTTTTAAGAAAATTTATAAGTATTTTCGAATCAAAAAATGTTTGTTATGAGAAACTATTTAACTTGTACTAAATGCCCTTTCCATTTCCCCAACACTCCTTACAAAACATTTCATACATTTCTATATTAATATCTTAATGTCTATATTTATTATGCTATTATTTCTACATTAATTAATCAATTTCATAAGAAATTATCAGAAATTTCTTATTTCATTTCAGGGTTTGGTTTCTTTTTGAGCCTGTAAACAAGATCTTACACTTCACCCCACAATAAAAAATCTGATGGTCGTAATGGACACTCGACTGCTCCACTTCGTCCTATCCATCTCACCTCGAAAATGGAAGGGTGTTAATTTGCCGCACCCTGTATTAATCTTATATATGAGTCTGTTTTAAATGTTATCTTTTAATGGATACTCATATTTGAGTAGACGCTCCTTTTATTTATTAAACAATATATTTATATATTTTCGTCTTCCAACCTTTTTATTCGAGAAATCTTATTAAAGAAAAATATGTACCCACTGGTAAATTTATCGAATATTACATTATATATATATATATATATATATATATATATATATATATATATATATATGTGTGTGTGTGTGTGTGTGTGTGTGTGTGTGTGTGTGTGTGTGTGTGTGTGCCTCTAGTAAATGTTTTATCTATTAATAATTGAATAACAAACGTTTACCTGATTATTCAATTATAAATGTACTTGCCCACCCTCATTAGTTCGCACGACCGTTATGTCCTACCAATACCCCATAAATAATGTTTTGATCGAGTGAAAAAGGGAGAAAAGACACTACTTAGTTTCAATGAGAAAATGACAGAAAGACTGGAAGATGGAAGTGATTAACATCTACTATCAATACTTCATAAATAATGGACTAGTTCATTTTGATCTCATGGATAGAAGGGAGAAGACACTAATTGAAAGAAAGAAAGAAAGAAAGAAAGAAAGAAAGAAAGAAAGAAAGAAAGAAAGAAAGGGAAACAGATGTGCTTAACGGTTGTTTCAGCAAAATGGAAAAAGTTGACAATTTTTAATCTTTTCATTTGTACCCACTTCTTAAAATAACGACCAGCATTCATATTTAAATTTGTTTTTGTAGTATTTTGTTAAAGTTGTTAATCTCAAATATTTAACGATGCGATAGGAAGAATTTCTACGGATAATTGTCTTAGAACTCGCCATTAGCTTAACACTCGTTATATAAGAATTACGTTTCATCAGAAAATCCAAATAGAAAAACCGTGAGATTTTCACGGATTAAAACTAGTTATTATTATTATTATTATTATTATTATTATTATTATTATTGTTATTATTATTATTATTATTATTACTTTTTTCTATTTTCATGTAATTTCTTTATTCCCGTGAACAGTCGCATTGATAAAATGATATTTATGTGAACTCAAGATATTTACGTAAAACTTCTAAACATTATACATAAGAACACACACAAACACATACATACACACGCACACCCATATACTTACACACACTCGCACATACATATACACACTATATTATACTGCCGCAAACAAAAACAACCAATCACGTGTGCTCCCCCAAATTATGGTGTTAGCCGAATACCCATGGGAAGTTCCAAGGGGATTTTCACAGTTTTAAAAACGAGGAAATAAAAACGATTTCCTCACAAATTTCGCAGCTGATGTCCTGCCTTCACCGCCGCTATTCTTCCCCTTTCTTGCATTTGCCACATGGTAAACAGTCCCCACCGCGCCCAGCGTTCACAAGTAAAATGCTCTTTGAAGAATAATCTTTTGATACTGTGACTTGAGTTTTTGTTTGATCACCTCTGAAAAAATTAGTTTTTATTTTATTTCAATTATTGATTGAATAATGGTTTGTGTGAGAATCGCCAGAATCACAGAAAACTAGGCTACAGAAATTTTCAGTGAATTAAAAAATGTCAAACACGTGTGTGTATGTATAAAAATGAGCTTAAATACGCCCGATAAACATATAAATACTTACGAGTATTTTGGGACACAGAAATCAAAGAAGCCAATATATATATATATATATATATATATATATATATATATATATATATATATATATATGTATGTATATATACATATATATATATATATATATATATATATGGGGGGGGGAAATATACAAAACTTTTTCTATATATAATATTCTGAAAATGTATGTGAAAACACGTGACAGTATGCAGCTGTGAAACTTAACAGTAAAATGGAAGTCGCATATTTGAATGGAAAAACTTTAAAAACTGAAAACTTTTCAGAGCTTCTAAATATTTATCTGGACATCTGTATATGATAGATAGATAGATAGATAGATAGATAGATAGATAGATAGATAGATAGATAGATATCCGGGTATTCTGTATGTCCGAGCGGTTTTGATTATGCTTTTAACCATTAACAAGGATGATGTTATTTTTACTTTTGACTGAATGTTGGGCTTGTTTTATGTATGCAGGTCGATTTATAGGAATGTTTTATGTTCCAAACACAGTCAGTATATTGAGGCAGTGTTCATAATGGATTTTACTGAGTGTTAGCATTTTCTTTTTATTAATAATGTTTCCATTATTGTTAGCATTACTTTTAATGAAACTAGTGCATCTAGTAACTTATGCAAAGAGTGTTGTGACCTAGGCCAAAATTGTTGTGACGTAGGCAAGACGTCGTGTGTGTGTGTGTTTTAAAATATATTTTGATGACGCCGGCTCTTAATTTATTACTGTTTTATTTTGGGTGTTTTTGTTGTATGAGTATTGCTTCGAGGATCCTTGGCTTGTTTTTACTGTTTGAATTTGCTAGTATTTTGGTATCATTTGTCACTAGCTATCTGATGTTAAGAGCTGTGTGTGTATATATATATATATATATATATATATATATATATATATATATATATATATATATATACAACATATTATATATATATATATATATATATATATATACAAGGTGTATCAAAAATACTTTTACAAACATTCAACATAGATTATTTACACATAGATGACCGTAAACATTTTTAAAAAAATTAAGAAAACGGATAAAAGAAATTCTTCTCTTACATAAAATAAATAAATTCATAAATTCTTTAAAATTAAATAAATAATAAATTAAAATTAAATAATATATAATAATCATATTAAAATATACATAAATAAATACAAGAGAACGGGGCATAAGTTTAAATTGAGAGAAAAGTAGAGAAGATGGATCATCATGTCAACATAGAGCTAAAGAGATCAATTTGAAAAGATCCAACTCAGTTCATAAGACGTTTGGCACGTGAGAGAGAAGTTTCAGATAGGACAGTCCAAAGATCAGTGAAAAAAGACTTGAAAATAAAATCGTATGTGAAACCTCTGAGGCACCTTGTTACTCCTGCAAAGAAAGTTAGAAGGTTAGAGAGGGTAAAGATCATCTTGAATAATTTGGAATATGATCCTGGAATAATATGAATATATTTGAAATTAATTTTCAATCCTTCATGAGCTTCCGATCCATAGCTATGATTAATTAATGACAAACATCTCATTTTTTGTTTATGATCGATTTCATCACGATTCTTCTGTTAAGAGTGGAGAGTAATTATACATTCTTATTGTTCAAAGAAGAATCTAATAATGATGCAAAAACGTCGGCGAATTCTATTAAGATATCTTTAATCGTTTCTAAGATACAATAAAATAAATTTTACAGCTTAATCTAGCAATTGGACAATTTTTTCTGTTATACTATATATATGTGTGTGTGTGCGTTTGTGTGGGTTGTGTGGGTGTGTGTGTCTGTTTAGGTGGGTGTGTTTGCGTGATAAAATATAATTTTACGGTATGCTACATTTATGGGTTAAAGTACTCAATATCAGAGATAAAGCGTATGTAAGTATAAAAGTGGACATTGAAGTTAACACCTAGCAATCGTCAGGACATATACTTGAAACAGACTGTAGCCTCTGGGTCTTGACTTGAATGACCACTTATATATATATATATATATATATATATATATATATATATATATATATATATATATATATATATAGGGAGAGAGAGACAGGCAGACAGACAAAGAGAATAGCTTTTGCTATCCTAATTACGAGAACTTATGAAACTGCAAGTTGAGGATATATCAAAATCTAAGTAAAAAACAATCTTTTGCATATATTATCTTAACATCATAAGATATCCAGATGACATATTGTTGGTAGTCGACACGGAAATGAAATTCTAGGTATACCTATATAATGTAGCAAAAAAAAAGCAAGTAGAAAGGACTAAACGCCAGTTGTAAGAAGAGAGATTTTATGCAAGCCAACAAATGTATCAGCCCCAGATGCTAACTACGAATCGGAGACATGAAAATCAAGCAAGTAAAGAATTTTGAATATATTCGAAGTGTTTTAACAGAGGGTCGGAAAGTTGTTAGCCAAATGCAAAGTAACATTGGAATAATGTTAAACGCCTTCATAGAAGCAAAATATTACAGAAAACAGAAAAACTTTTTAAAAAAGTATTGAATTTCTATGTAATATCGGTCTTACTATAAGGCAGTGAATGCTGGACAATCCGCTCAACGATGTAGAAGAAAACTAAAGTAAAAGAAATAGGGTCCTACAAAAAGATAATAAAAATACCATGACATGAAGATGTAAGCAACAACGAAGTTCTGAGGAAAATTGAAACAAAATGAACATTTATTCTTTGAATCAGATAAAGACAGTTGAAATTCCTTGGTCACATAATGAGGAAAGAGGGCTTTGAAAATTTGATACTCACAGGACATATTGAAGGCAAGAGGCACGGAGGAAACTTAATAAAGAAAATTATTCATTTTTCTCGAGTAAACGAAATAAATCATATTTAAATTAAACTGGACGTCTACTCAAATATGGATATCCAATAAGAATAACGTTTGAAGTAATAAAAATATGCCATATTAAAAATATATTCTATTAATTCTGTAGAAATTTCTTTGTTTACATTTAAGATAGGATATGTTAGCAATTTAGAGTGCGGTCACATGCATGTGGATAGCATAAGTTTTTTTCCTACATTTTGATTTTCTTCATTTCTTTCTCATGCACTGTTTTCTTTACCCAGAAGACACAAAAATCAACTCCTTGTCAGCCATTTTGAATTCCCTGTCATCAATCTAAGGTGCTGTAACAATTTATTTGTGTTGTGTTTCCTACAATGGAAAACAATAAAGAGAAAGAGAAAGAGCGAGTCAGTGATAGTGGGGGGGTGCCGTGCAAAACCAAAAGAGTGTCTATTTAAGTAATTATATCTGCAAGCTTGATTCGCCATCTGAGCAGCAATCTCCCGGGAGATTTGCACGCTGACATTACAAGTCTTGAATTTAATCATATCTCAACGGAGTCTGCGATCGTTTTTACATGCGAATGCCGAATTATGGCGGAAAGGGGCACATGTGAGTGCGCAAAAGATAGATTGAGAGAGAGAAAGAGAGAGAGAAAGAGAGAGAATATCTCCACAACAAGTGAAGAAAGTGTGGATTTTATCATGAGTTTGTCTTTATAATCGTCAATGGAATACTCTTAAAAACTAATGGGGAATTAGGTCAGGAAAGAAATAGAAAAGAAATATTCAAGCTGATATAGTGGGGGGGGGAGTAAATGACCAAAAGAAACAAAACCTTATACATCGCTTGAATTTGTGTCTGAATATTTTCTTGTATGTAGTTCGATTCCTTTGGTAAATATTCACCATTGTATTAAGCTCACAAACTATGAAGGATATTATGTTTAAAGCGTAAAAATTGTTTTCTCGTGAGGTTTTGGATTTACAGATATAGCTATGTGTAAAAGCCAAAGAAAGAAAGAAAGAAAGAAAGAAAGAAGTTGCTTTAAGGCAGAAAGAAAGAAAAATGGTTCAAGTAAAAAGAAAGAAAGAGAGAAAGAATGAAAAAGAGGGAAAAGATGAAAAAGAAAGGACTGTAAAGAAGAGACGAAAAAGAGGGAAACGAATGAAAGACACAAACTGCTTGGTGTAAACCTTATTGTCGATTCTCATATTTACAGACGATCTATCACTGATATTGAACAATTGCGCACGGAAATAGAGCCGAACTTAAAACTATAATGTTATCATACATATATGTACACTAGAGTTAAAAAGTTTGAGGAACTGCTGGGAATTTTTTTTAAATTAACCCCAAAAGTAGTTATTTTGTACTTTAAATATAATAAAATTATTATACATGTTTAAAAAAAAGTGAGACATGATTTTTTATTAGAAATTTCATAATGACAAAAAGAAAAAAAAATTTATGATTAAATTTTATCTCTTTTCAAAATATCCTCTTTTAGCCTTGATTACTGCAGAACAAGATTTTTGGCATTAGTTACAAAAGTCCCTCAAAGTTGATAGTTGATGATTCTATTCTGTTTTCAATGAATCAAAGAGCACTTTTTTTATTTTTATTTTCACTCTTCTGTCAATTTCATCCCGTGCTCAACTTTTGAGCTGTATTATATATATATATATATATATATATATATATATATATATATGTGTGTGTGTGTGTGTGTGTATGTGTGTGTGTGTGTGTGTATGTGTGTGTGTGTGTGTGTGAGTGTGTGTGTGTGTAAAAACTACGCATCTAAGTAAAAATATATTTTCAAAATGACACAATGATTAAAAACAAACGGAAAACTTATCTTAGCCGATGCTTTTCGTCCTCTGACAGACTTTATCAAGTCAAATGTAAGAATTTTATTTTGCAAGAAATATTTATAAACTGAAGTAAAAATATCGTTAAACATTCAGAATGTTTAATTTTAAGAACGCTCGTAGATATTAATCATTCTATGGAGGATGTTAAGTGATTTAATTTAATGCCTAATGAACGAAAGAGAACACATGTTATTGTTGGTACTAATTTTTTTAAGTAATTATTATTTATTTTATTTTAGTTTGAGAAATTAATTTATGTATTTATTTATTTGAAATAATAGGTTTTGAATTTAACGGTTTCTTATAAATTGAACAAAAGATTTATTGTCATTTAAGTTGGCTTGGGAAATGAATATATCTTTTAGGGGACGAGATGTTTAAAAATGTTCGGGTGCAGATTTATATATTTAATAAGATAGCCCCTACTCTCGATAAGTTTTCGTCTTTTTTTTTCCTTTTTTTTAACTAAGGTTTACCCTGTACAAGGCCCGAGGCCACTCGAGATAGGTTACGTTAGGGGGTAGTTTATATGGTTAGAAGGGGAAGGTTTCATAGTTCAGTGGTTAGCAGGAAGAAACTGTTGGAGTTGAACCTACTTCTCACCGATGGAATAAGGAGGGAATGAGGGTATTTTTGTTTTGTTTTGTTTTGTTTTTTTACTATGTAAGTGATATGGCGGGACCCAGCCGTGAAGGTCAAACCCCGTGGAATCAGGAGATGCAGGTCGTCCGAGCACCTACCTTAATAGCAGCGATAGAGCAGTGAGAGGCTCGCCACATCCCGTCTGTGAGAGAGAAGTTGGATGGTGGAAAATTATTCTTCTTCCACAAAGACTCGGTGAAGCTTTTTGAACTCTGTCAAGACTGGAAAGTTAGGTTTGTGCTGCTCCCGCCCAAGTATGATAACAGTATTCCATTTTTGGCCTGGGCTGACTCTTACAAAGGTAGAGGATAGCATAAGGAGTCAGGTACTTACTAGAGAAGTACAGGGAGCCGACAAATTTATCTGTATCTTTAGCAATGAATCGTATATAGAAGTTCTACTTGAGGTTGGGTGTAAGTTTGAAGCCCAATATCTTCTCAAGACACGGTGCCTCCTTGAGAGAATATCCGCTCAACGTGAATGTAGGTAGTTCGAGGTCTGATCGGGGGTGATAGAATCTAACCAGTTTAGTGTTAAAACGGAAGAGAGGTCAACTGCCAATCTCTGGTCGCCGTAGGTGCGCTGTATATCGTCGTACCGTCGTTATAAACGTTAAAAAATGTTCGGAATATATTCTTAGGTAGATCATTTAGGTAAATCAGAAAGTGGATTGGTCCGAAAACTGACCACTGGGGGACACCTGCATTGACCGCCAGGTCCTCGGAGGACTGGCCGTTAATAATTATCTTCAGCAGTCTACCTGCTAGGAAGGATTTTATAATAGAGAAAACACTTCTAGAGATTCCATAGCTGGAGAGCTTGTATAGGAAACCTTTATGCCACACCTTGTCGAAGGACGTCGTGTTATCTAATGCTATGGCCCTTCCCGTATGTGTATCGTCAAGATCCTCACTAATTCTGTGTGCAATGGTAGTTAGGGCAGCAGCAGTGGATTGGGCTGATCGAAACCCATATTACTCGTCGCACAAGAGGTTGTTCCTATCCTGGTGGTCGACGACCTTGTTGATTAAGACCTTCAAAAGCTTACTGATTATGCTTAGGATAGTAACGGGCCTCTACTAGGAGTGGGGAGAATCAGTTTCCCACGTTCTTTAAGATCAGACATACGCTTACCACCTTCCACCTGTTTGGGAAATATTTCTCCTTCAAACAGCGGTTAAATAACTTTCCTAGAATCGGGGATAATTCTGGGTTGATATTCTCATGGACGACAAGGGCTCTTGATAAATATAGTGGCTTCTCTTGATAAAATGAGGAAATTACTGAGGTTATGCTCAGTGAGACATGGGATGTTAGGGAAGGAATTGCCTTTGTTATTTAACGTTGGGTTTGGAACAAAGATTAAGGCGAAGAGCTTCGCCTTGTCTGTTGAGGATGATATGACCACAGGGCCATTAATAATAGTGGGAACAGCCGCTTTGCTTCTGTTCATAAATTGGTTGGTGATTTTCCAGGATTCGCGTGATCCGATTCGTTTATTTTCAACCTTGGCCTGGCCAGATTGCGCGGTGTGGCACTTTGCATTTACCAGGTATCTCTTGCAGCGATTGCGAGCGGTTCCGGAAGAATTAAGAGCCAGACTACACCGCTACTGACAGTGACAATGAATTTTAACAAATTTAAAAGCTTTATGTGTTATTCAATTTAAAATTGTAAAAAATGAAAACAAATCTTGTAAAAATTCATTTTTCATCGGAAAATTTATTTTTCTTCAGACAATATTGTCATTAATATATATTACTCAGAAGACCAATTAAAAGGCTTTTCTAATTAAATAATGTCTACGTTTTATTGTTTTGTTTTTTTTTTTTTTTGTTTTTTGTTTGTTTGTTTTTGTTCGATTCAAAACAGATTTTCGGTAAAACGGGATCCGATTTTACAAAAAGAATTCGCTGATTTAAATTCTTCATAGAATTCTGCTTTTAACTAATATAGTCACTAAAGATTATCACGTTGAATTTCTCAAGTTTTCATAAAATTATGTAAGGGAGTGAAACACATGCAAAAATATTTTGCCAAGGTCGTCTAATAAAAAAAAAATTAAAAAATAATTTTATTCATTTGTGAATTAGTCCTGAAAATTTCATTAAAAGCCGACACTTATTTTTGCAAGAATTTACACATTTAATATGTCTGTCACAGCAAAAATGAAGCTAAAATTTGATATGCTAAAAATGAATTCATTTGCTAACACAAGAAAGAACAGTTTTTTTAATCAAAATTTCGAATGTTCTTAATAGGAATAAAAATTTCATTAAATATTCACAAAATACTTTGATTCTTCCTCTTAATAATAACATAAACATTTTGACGATAAAACTATGTTTTCATTACGTTTAGAGCACGCCATGCGGATTTTTTTAGCGATTTCGTGGATGCACCTATTAAATAATATATGTGTTTCTATATAGTTAATTGTAATCGTTTTTATTGCTGTCGTTCTTATTAATGTTTGTATTCTTTTTAGTTGTAGATTTTGTATAACTAACTCTTATTGTTGGGGAACGAAATTATCCGAATATTGGTAGTTTTAACTTATGTTTTCTATGTATATTTCATATTCAGATAAGTTTTGAAGTCTGCAGATTCTTAATGCTCTTAATATGCCTTTGCTGATATCAGCAAATGCATATTTGAGTATTACTGAGAAGAATGGAGCAAAAGAACAACCTTGCCTCGTGCCATTTGTAACATCAAAGGAATCAGAGAATTTCCGATCGGATACAACAGCAGCTTTCGAACCCTAGTGAAAGGAGATATCATTCAACACTTTGTCTGGGATTTCAAGATTTTTAAGAAATTTCAAGAGTGTTTCACGATTTACAGTGTCGAATGACTTAGTAAGGTCAACACCATATACAACACCTGTTTCTTTTCACGTACTTTTTCAGTTACCTGACTGTGTGAGAAGATCATGTCAGTAGTGCCATGACTGGGTCCTGAAATCACACTGTGATTCCGGATAAATAATGATAATCCTGTACAAAATAAGTCTAGCTAATATTTCTAGATAATCCACGATAGTTGTTACAAAAATGTCTATAAATTTGTTCTTGTATAGGTGTTGATTTAAGGCATGCTTATAATGGTGAGAAATACGACCAGGCATCCATATTACTTTGAAGAGATTGTGTACCTTTTTGACTAACTTTTTTTACCACCATACTTGTTATTATGGGGTCCACCCCTTTTTCATATAAGTGGACTCTACCAAGTGTACCTGGACTGCTGCCGTTAAATACCCAGAGTTACAGTCAGCGAGGAGAAGCAGTCGGAGAGTGAGAGAATATACGAACGGAGATAGAGTGAGATAACCTCTTGTAGAAGTCAGTTACAAGCACTTAGACTCTAAGGAAGTCCTACTTCGAGACTTTATATATCTATCTGTATTTGCTACTAACCACGTTCCTGGACTTACTAACAGTATTACTCTTTGTATGATTGTGTAAATACATTTTATTTCTTATATTTAATTATTGCGTTTGTCATTCCTTGGCGAACGAGGATTCGAACTCACGCGGATTACCACAACACTTGTAGATTTCGAGCGGAATAGTAACCTCTCCAGGTGATTTGTCTGAAGAGATCTGTTTGATGGAGTCGAAGACTTTCTGCAAGGTTTGCTCGAATGATATTTCTTGTATTTCATAACGTTGGGAAATGGCTGAAATGAGTCTTCATCAGTGACGGGTGGTGTGTTTAAAACAGACTACCAGCGGTGCAAGATATCAGGCTTATCTGTCCATTTGAGGCGAGTACTAGTGTGATTCCATTCTCACTAGGACTATAGATCTTGTTAAGACCATCAAAGAAGGACTTAAAATGCTTCCTATCTGCTGCTTGTAATTTGTAGACCATTAGTGTTATGCCAATCTACCCATGCACGCATGGACTCTCCCAGCTATAAAAAGGAGCAGGTACTGCCTTTTGGAGGGTGAAGTTTACAGCATTCGGCTCTGACAGTCGGACTGAACATTGTTGTTGTAACACTCTCGTTTTATATATTTGTATTACTGTTTCTGTTAATATGTTTGTTTAACTCAATCCATCTCTTGTGTCTTTATTTCTGGTCCTAACAAGGCCACAAGAATCAAGTCATCCTTCATTTTCCTGAAAAATCGCTGAACCTTACTTTTGCACATCGGGTACTGAGTCTTTTTTATAGAGTTTTTATCATGAATCCATGCTGTATATTTTCACTATGATTAACTGAACTTCAACGTTGCTTTCATCAAACCAGTTCTGTTGTTTCCGAAGAGACTAGCCCAGAATTTCCAAAAACCATAGTATACTCTCTATCTCGATTTTTTTTCCGTGATAATTCGATATTGTTAGTAATCTTGATGGTATTGAGAGGAGTATCCAGATTGTTGAAGAGCTCAATTTGTCTTTCTAATTTTAAAACCAGGGTGTTTATCCGCTTATGCACAGATTTCTTCTGGAGTTTCATATGAGCAAGCCGAAAGGAAGCCCTACTGTTCAGAATGGCAGCAGGTGGTACGAAAGGAACGCGTGATATTTGATGTCGCTTAAGTCTCTCCTTTTGATGATAAAATAGTCAATAAAATGCTAGATTTTCGGTGTTGCTGATTATAATATTGAATTCTATGCAAATAAAAAAGAAGCGAAAGTAGTTGGAGTTCTTACGTCCAACAACATGAAGATACAGCACACCATTCCCATACCTGGTCATAGTTACCAACCTGTGCATTGAAGACCCCCATTAAGATAAGTTTATCCCTCAGGGAGATGACATTACGGATGTTGTTGTAGACGTTATTTTTCTCTTGCATAGTGCTGTTCATTGTGGTTGCGTAGCCACTTATAAGCGTAGTGCTTGGGATGTGCACACACGAAGAACTGGGTTAAACATAGATATATAAACTATGCAATTTAGAGTGAAGAGAGCGAAACTTTCTCCCCTACTTGGGAGAAGAATCGATACTGAAAGAAAACCCAGTAGTTGAATAAACAATAATTTTATTTGTGAGTGATTTAGTCTCCTGTTTGCATTACTATTATACAACGATAATATGTACAGTGCTGTTTGATAAAAAAGTGACTCACCTCATTTTTTTTTTTTTTTTTTTTTTACTTAAAAATCTTTTCGCCTATTGTTTTGGGGGTCAAACTAATTTTTAATCATACTAATATAAACACAACTTCCGACCACCTAGTAAAAAAGTTTACTCACCCTAAGGTATTCTATTGATAATTATAATTTTGGATATAAATGAGATTTATGGAAAAACTCTGTGCAAAAAAGTGACTCACTTATTTCCTGCAACTAATAATCAATAGAAACATAATCGAACAGCTTTAAATAAAGAATAATAGAGGTATAATTTATTTATATTAGGTAATATAGATCGAAATATTTAATAATCTATGGGTCCTCCTTTATTTTGAATAACCTTTTCAACCCTTTTTGGTATTGACTTGTTTAGGTTATGGCAAATCTCATCTCCAAGCATTGAATTCCATTCGGATGTGAAATTCACAATCAAACGTTCTTTGTTGCTCAACTGCTTTCTCGAGAACCTGTACTTTATAATGCTCCATAAGTTTTCTATGAGGTTGAGGTCAGGAGATTGGGGCGGCCATGTCATAGCAGTCACCTGCTTCTCATTAAAGTATTCCTTCATCAATTTTGATTTGTGACAGGGATCTTGGTGGTGTCGATTTGCACCCTTTCAGCAGAAGGGAGCAGACAAAACAAAAATTCTCTTGTACTGCTCGCTCCTGAGAGCCTGTTCAATAAATTTTAAGAAACCAGTTCCATGAAAAGAAAAGCATCCCCAGAAAATTATACTGAACGGATACTTGACACTACTTACTGCTAAGTTCAAATAGCTTTCAAAGCTTCTTCTTCGGATTCTAGATCGCTTATCCTTTGAATTTAGCCCAACTTTCGTTTCTTCGGAGAAGAGAACATTCTTCCAGTCTACTAATTTTTTGTAATAGTGAGCCCATTCAAGTTTGTTGGCTTTGCTTATTAGCGGCTTAAACCTTCGTGTACAATATTTGTAGCCTTGTTCTAGCAGCCACCGACGGACTGTTTAAGAAGCAAGACTAACTTCACTTAGATTGGCTGCAATTTCTTGGCTAGTTATAGTCCTATTCTTCGCAATTTCTCTCTTGATTACCCTGCCAGTTCTATCATCAATCTTTTTCTTTCGTCTCCGTGTTTCCTTCCTTGGAGCAGGAGTGGCATCATTATGTGCCCTAAGCACTCTACAGACAGTTGATTGCGAGATTATAGCAATTTCTACAATTTCTCTCGTAGATTTACCTGCTTTTGAGAGTGCAATAATAGATGCCTTAAGTGCTTCCGAGCGGCTATTTCAAGCTGTTTTTACACTGTATGAGGCTTCCTGGGATATTCTGGAATACTCTAGATTTAATTTAAGCTGTTCTAGAATTCTCTAGAATATTGTTCTGAGTGTATTGTAAAATAGTTTTCAATATTTTGTCAAAAGCTCTTTTACCAGTTTAATCATTAGAATGCGATATCTGAGTCACTTTTTTTGCACAGAGTTTTTTTTTCCTGAATCTTATTTATATCCAAATTTATAATTATCAATAGAATACCTTAGGGTGAATAAACTTTTTTTCCTAGGTGGTCAGGAAGAGGTCTTTATATTAGTGAGATTAAAAATTATTTTAACCGCAAAACTATAGACAAAAAATATTTTTAGTAAAAAAAAATCAGGTGGGTCACTTTTATCGAACAGCACTATATATATATATATATATATATATATATATATATATATATAGAGAGAGAGAGAGGGGGGGTAGATAATCAAACAAATCCTTTCACCTCATATGGGGAATAGGCTATTTCGGCAGGCGACAAAAGTAGTCGTCTGTCTCTTCAACCCTGGTATGGAATGAAGTTCTCGTCTGTAAAGTTAGAGGAAGCGAGAAGTAGTAGTTAACTATGAGAAATTGATATTGGAAGCTAAGTGATCAACTTAAGCATTAACTTGCCGAAAACACCTAATACAGAGTTTACACTTTTCACTGTTTCCATCAGACAATAGATTCGAGACAGAAGTCAAAATGGTGGTAAGTATCTATCTTTATTTAGAAAAAACAAAATGACGATAAATTGGGGATATTAGAAGAAAACACAAATTTTTAATTTAAATTTAAAAGTAAAGAAGAAATTAAAAATAAATTTAAAAAATACATACATAAACAGACCTAAGTGATTAACGGAAAGAGAGTTAAGGAGGTATTCTAAGAAGAGGAAAGTTTATAGATTATAATTAATATAGTATAAAGGTTTTTTTAGACTCAGGAGTGACTTAGAGTAGCTACATAAGGTTAAATTCCACTATAGAATTATTTTTTTGCTTTTGATGTCAACATTTGAAGAGTTAGAGGGATGGGAGTTAGGGAGTGATTTGGGGTAGCTAATTAAGTCAAAACTATATTATGGAAAACTGAATTTATTTTTGTGTCGACATTTGAACACTAATTCGTCCCTCTGATTCAATAGTTGGCTTTCACTTATGTATTTTTTTTCTTCTAAGCATAAATCACAACTATTTCTAACATTTTTCGATGTTTTTTGCACATTTAATTTTCCTAACTGTGGGTTTAAATTTTCGTTCTTCAATTCCCCCCCAAAATTCGAAAGAGCTGTTTGGTGTTTAGGGTTAGAGAATGAGTGTTTATGGACTATTTGTTTTAGGGGGCCATGATAAATAAAGAACATTCAGCATTGCTTAGGGCCTCTAGGAGTTTCCCAAAGAAAGATAGAAGACTAATAGAACAATAGATGGAAGTACGGACTATTCACAAGAGTTCTCAAAAATTAGAACAACAGACGATGACTTCCATCAGGAGGCATTTATTATACAGTCTAGAGAGAACATAACCCATTTCAGTGACACAATGTCTATTACAGGGATACCATCAGGTCCACATGCTTTGTGGGGATCTAGGTTAGAGATGATAGCAGGAACCATGGACGCTGTTATAGGCATATCGCTCAATAGAGATTCAGTTGTAAGTGGGAAGTTAGGCAGGGGTACTACAGATGAGTTAAGAGTAGAGTTGGAGAATTTAAGGGCGAAGCATCCAGCAGAGGATGATAACCTCTCAAATCGATTGAGGAGGGGAGGAATACCCTATTACAGAACCGCTGGTAGTATTGTGAAGTTTGACAAGAGGTAAGGAGAAAAGGTAAGAAATAGATCCAGTAGAGACACCTGTTGCTCGGTTTGGCTAAAGAAACGAGTAGGAAAGTCAACGATTTGAGTAAGATATAAGGCAATGGAAAAAATGAATGCCTGTATATTGGCGACAGCAGTACCTTTAGAATGTTTCAGCCACGTGTTATTAAAGTCACCGAAGACAACCGATGTTCGCAGATGAATAGAGAGAAAGTGTCTTTTCTATACTGTCAGCTATTATGTCTAATATACTGCAGTCCTAAGAAGAGGGAAACAATAATGGAAAACGAAATAGCTAAAAGAGTTTAGTAATGAAAGATGGAAAGTAAATGAAAGAGTATTCAGCGGCCTTGAGAGACGATTTCCTGGCTATCAGGATTACCCCGGATGTAAACACCAAAGCCATGCCTGTGTATGCTGAAATCTTTTCGGCAAAAAGGGAAATTAGCCTGGAACCAAGGATCCATTGGAATCTTTGGAAGAATTCAGGTTGGGCTAAGATATCTGGCGACTTTTCGAGGAGAAAAGATTCTACGCAGTAGATGTTCGAACGGATACCATGAATCTTGGAGAAAGAAAGATTGAGGCGTGTAGGTGGTTTTTATTAGCTGGTTTAGTTTTATTTCTTTTTGTTGTGATTCCCATGGAATATTTTTGAGGGAGAGAGATAAAAGACCATCATAATTGCCACTATCTGTCGTAAATGACTATACAAACCAGCTAGTCCGTGGCTGAGAACAAAGCATAATGTGGTCTAGGGTTGCCAACCAGAAATACATGCAAGGACACCTACCTACGCGTGATAAGGCACTACAGATACCACGGTATTATGCTACTGATGATCGGAACAGCCTGTCTAAGCGCTATCAAAGAGTCCGGGCTCCTACGACCAGCAGAAAAAGCAGCCAGCAAACTGCGAACTCAGTACCCTTACAATGGAAAGTCACAGCCACTAGTTAGTCTGATCACGAAATAGTTAAGTCAGTCAATTCATTCAGGCTCCCAGTAGAAGAAAGGCAGATAACCATATCCTGATCAAAGAACAAATGATGCACCACTACTCCTGTTCTATAAACATAGAAGGAGTGTAGAGAGGACGATAGGTGAGCCTGTCTACTCCTATTTGAAAAAAAGAAAGAAAAAGGCACATAAAATACGAAGGAATTCATATAAAGTTATGACTTAGTATAAGTTCTGACTTCTATTAACAACTAAAAAAATGGGATGGTATATCATAGCTCACTCTTGTTGTGTCTATTTTTTGAAGGTATGCACATTCTAGGTTAAACAAGTTGTGTAGACGGACTGGACTAAAAATTTGGATAATTAATAGCAATGGAGAGAACAGTATACACGGCAGAAGGAAGGATAGGTGAAAACATCAGAAACAAAAGCAACAAACAAAAAAGTGAAAGATAAAAAAGCAATACAGACATTTAAACATTTGCAACAACGAAGTGGTATAAGTGACTCTAAAAGTACTTAATTCTAGTCTTTAAATTTGTCATTTTTCTTTTTTCTTTTTATGTACAGGGCAAGTGGACTTACTGTCAATGAAGGTTGAAATAGATCTCGGGTCACCACGGGCAAGTTATCTCGCTTGAGATGGGTGGTGTAGGTAGGATATATATATATATATATATATATATATATATATATATATATATACACACATCGAGCAGATATGAATGTACGAGAGAAAATGATGGAGAATTGTAGTTTATGAAAATTTCTCGGACATTCAGGCCGGTAAATGTCGTTATTACTGTTTGTTATAAACATAGCATTTACTTAAATATTTTTATCTATAAAAATAACGTATAAACATAAAAAATGTCTTAAAATGTTTGTCGGACTTTATATATATATATATATATATATATATATATTGTCGAATAAGGCGTTTGGATAGGCAAGTAGTATTGAGGAACTGATCAAATCGAACTCATAAATAATTACATCGGTTACACTACTACGTGACTGTACAGTTGACTTATGTTACACCTATCCGACTACAGCTCCATCGGAACCTATACTATCCTCCACCACCCATCACATGCGAGAGACTTTGAACGTGGAAACCCAAGATCCGTTTCAGTGTTGCCTTAATTTCACCAAACCACCATTGAAAATTATATATATATATATATATATATATATATATATATATATATATATATATATATATATATATATATATATGTATATATATATATATATATATATATCATGTAGATAGTATATACCAGAATGTGAAATGCTGGTTTTGTGTAGATAGGAATGAGGTTGTCAATTAAGCATTTGCAGCAAATAGTTTCAAGAGTGCAAGAGACGAAGTATTATTTATGCATAAATAATTTATATTTTTTCACCGGAAAACTAGTTTTCAGTTGTGTCATGTAGTTTTCGAAAAGGACAGCTGGGGAAAACATTAACCAATTATGAACGGTCTCTTTGTTTAAGTCGGTGAATGCTGCCATAATCCCTGCCAATCCGTGTGACAAGGAGTTTTATTGGTCTTTCGTTCAACTGCTTCCTACACATAATAATCAAATGTGTGCAACCTGTAGAGTTAGGTGGCCAGATGTAAGGGGTGATTTGGTCGCAATTGTCTGACAACCAAGGCTTGGTTCTCCTGCTTGTGTGTAATGGTGCAGAGTCCTGTTGCCAACCATAGGGTTTTCAGCAGCCACCCTCTTGAACAAGGGCAACGCTACCTCTTCAAGGCACTTTATGTAGGCCTCCGTGCTGAGTCTGAGGCTCCCACTAAGAAATTCAAGAGTTCCTTTCTTATCAAAACGATCAGAGTGAGTTTTCCGAGCTACCGTACCTACGTAAGCACCATTAAAGTCATCCAACTCTTCCGAATCCTCTGCACTACCCTCAGATTGACACCCAAATACTCTGAAATGTTCTTATTAGATCTTTGGTGGATATGCCAAGCCGTACAGCATGCCGTTTCCAAATTTCTGGTGAAGTGAATTGCATAATGGTGCTCTTTTTCTCAGAAACAGTGCCCAACAGACCCTACTATACTATGCCGTCAACAAAATAAAAAACAAACAACGCGCATGCGCAAAATTAAAAATATAATATGGCGACAATTTATCCATTGCACTCTTTGTGTGTATCCGCGCGCGCATATATGTGTTTGTGTGTGGTTACTTAAGCATCCCTATGCACAAACTCACATGCATTTCTCGAACCCAAGAAAGATTATGAATCAACCCTGAGAGATAGTAGATTCTCAGCAACACTCGCATACACCCCACAAAACACAAAAAAAGAACAGGAAAAGAAATTTCATATAGTTCAACCCACCATACAACAACAACGTAAAAGCGATTGTAGGAAAATATTCATTAAACTTATACCCAAACACTAACCCCAATTAAGCATAAGTCACAAAATATTCAACAAAAAAACAATGAAAATCAGCTAGTGTTTCACCGAGAATATGACACAGATAATAACAAATCGTAACAGAAAAACAAACCACCAAACCATCCGCAAAAATAAAACACAGGTGTAACTGCAGGGCAAGGAATATGTGTCACTTAAACGGCAATTACTTGACAAACAATGAATTAGAGCAAGCCACTGTAAAATCTACAGATAACGAAGAAAAAATATACATAAGGGTAATTGAAGGAACCTGAACAGAGAGAAACTGCGCCCGCAAACAGCACAATAATTGTTTTAGGAATAGTAAATGCGCAAACAGCACAATACTTTCTAAATATATAGGAGAAATTTAAAACAAAAGACAAATCACACTAATATATCAAGAAAAATAAAGAAAACCGAATCAGCCTGCAACAATAAATACAAAAACTGTTAACTCTGTCTAAGTGAGGGGGAGGGAGGAAATAACTAAAATTACGTTCCCAGAACACCATAAATTACTAAATAAACGATCAGAACTCGTTTCAAAATTCAAAACTCGGAAACAATTTTTGCTACATTACTTGAAAGTCGGAAGTGAATGCGAAAAAACAAAGTAAATAAGTAAAAATAAACAAAAAATCTAAATCAATAAATAAGTAAACAAATTAAATAATAAACAGATTAACAACCTACGAATGCACACATAAGCACATGTAAATGTTGTAATAATAATAACAATTAAAAACAAAAATAAAGTAATCAATAATAAATAATGAGTAAAAAGTTAGCGAAAAACACTTTAAAGCAGCTACAAAGGATTGCATTCGGATCTACCATTATTCCTATTGAATAGCCTCTGAAATAATTTGAAACATAACAGCTACCGCCCAACGAATTACCATTAGGATAATACAACAAACCTCCTAACCATAATGCATCATTGACTAGCATATATAAATAGCTGAGCCAAAACACATTAAGGGAACATTTGCGTTTAAGCATGAAAGAGATTGTCGCTGGTGAATGTTGGCCTCAATGTCCATTTGTATATTTTTAAATTTACACACACTATATTCCCGATACAGAGCACTTTAATCCATAAATATGGCATACATTAAAACTACATACATACATGATGAAAAAACGCTCTAAATTTAATAAACTTTTATCGTCAAAATCTTTATGTTATTATTAAGAAGAAAATCAAAATATCTTTTTTTTATTATTAAATAATATTTTTGATCCTTTTCAGAACGTTAGAAATTTTGAGTAAAAATGTTTTCTTGCGTCAACGCGGGACCAAAGATTAGTAGAGGAACTTTTAGCCTCTTTTTTTGCGGAGAAAACACATTGATTTTGAAATTCTTGTAAAAAATCAAATAAATGAAACGTTCATAACTCATTCCCGAACTAATGAAATTATTTTATTTTTTTCTACATCTTGCTAAAATGTAAAGTTTTAAATCTTTTAAAATTCTGCATTAATTATACCGGTTATGTTATAGTGTTATTAAGAAAAACCTATATTTACTAATCATAAATGCAAAAGCTTACTACAATTCAGCGACTTTCAATATTTTAAAATGAATTTAGAATTCTTTTTAACTGTGTATAAACGTGGCGATTTTTGTAAATACGGACGTCCATACAGGACATTATCTGAAAATAAGAGCGGTGACTATATCAAAATTTAAAACCAAAGTACCTAAAATTCAATAAAACATGATATTACGGAGAATATTTTGCTACTCTTTAAAGATTTATAGGCAGTTTAAAATTATATAAAAATGGGATCCACGTTATATTCCTCCAGTACTTTTTGCAGATATGTCCCCCGTAGAAAAAAAAATTAATGCTCTCAACTTGTCAATAAATCTGTCAACGCATAATAAAAATACTTACCTCAGTGTTAAAAAATACAAATCTGCGACCTGAAAGGGTTTTTTTTGTCGAAAATAAATATTTTTATGGGGATAGTTCGAATTAATTATTTACATCTATCATTTGCGAAATGTTTTACTTTTTCTTTTTTCATTCTTTTTTTTTTCTTTTCAATCGCCTTTCTTCTCATTCTGCTTTACTATTTTCCTTCTGATACTTACCTTCTCTTATTCCCTCTTCTTTTCTTTTCTCTTTTCTTCCTTCCCTTCTCATTTCCTCTTTTTCATCTTCCTTTTTTCCTAATACTACTTCCTCTCCAATTGTTATTTTCTTTCTCCTTTTCTCTTACTTTTTGTTACTCATTTTATTTCCTCAAATGCCTACTCCGGCTCACTGATCCTTTGTCCTTTTTCCTTTTCTTCTTCTATATGCCATATCATGACTCTCCACACTTTCCTGTCCTTTGTAACTCGTTAAAAATTTTGCCCTTTGTTATCAACCATTTACACAAACTCATTTCTCTACAATTTCCTGTCTTTCGTAGCGCTTAATAATTTTTGTCTTTTTCTTATCTTCCCAAATCCATATACTGCCATCCATTTGCAAAACTCATCCTTCTTCTTCTTTTTCTTCTATATGTCGTGTCCATTCAGGGCGTTAGCAATCATGACTCTCTGAAGTTTCCTGTTTTTGTCGCTCTTCCTGTTTTCTTTTTGTTATCTCTCCAAAACCCTGTTTCGTCATCCATTTACTCAAACTCACTAAGTACGTTATCAGGTGTTTTCTTCTGCCCCTTGCCTTTAATCTTTCCTGTGACTATCACATTTTCCAAACCTTCTTTCCTCATTATATGTTCTAGAAATTTCAACACTTTCTGATGCTGAATATAAGTTTCCTTTTTGTTTCCATTTTCTTTAAAACTTCGTCGTTGCTCACATGTTTGGTCCATGGTATCCTCGGTGTCCTTCTGTAGAATTACATCTCTATAAAGAGATTGTCCAGCATTCACTGCCATATATGAGGGCTGATATTACGTAATAGTACATTTCTGATTTCTTTGATTCTAGTGAAAATTATTCTCTCTCTTAATACTCTGCTTAGCTTTTAGAAGGCATCTTTGGCTATCCTAATGCACCTTCGGATTTTATTGTCGCACATTCTATCGTCTGTTAAAACATTTCCCAGATATTTAAATTGTTGTACTTGTTTGACTTTGGTATCTCCAAATTTTAATTTGCATGTCGGCTGTTTTTCTTCTTCTCTCTATTCTAACACTACACTGCTTTCCCTTGTTTGTTTGTTTCTTTTTTTTTTTTTTTGACTTTTCAAAAGTTTCCTTCCTCACTTCGCTTTTTGCTTTCCTTTCACTTTTTTTCTTTCTACTCTCTCTATCCTACTCTCACTATATGCATACATACATACATACACACGAACAGACATATATATATATATATATATATATATATATATATATACCGATTTTCTCGATTTCTTTCCTTCATTTTCGATTTCTTCTTGTTTTTCTTATTCTTCTCCTTTCTTTTTTTCTTTCTTAAAACAAACTGACAAAAAAATCTCAGCAAATGTCATCCGTCTACTTGATGACATTTAAAGCGAATCAAGAAAAAACACAAGTATATAAGGGAATACGAAAGCGAATGAGAAGAATAAAAAGAGAGAGAAGAAAGAATGAGAAGAAAGAAAAAGAGAGAGAAGAAAGAATGAGAAGAAAGAAAAAGAATTTAAATAAATGAAAAATTATAGGGGGCGGCCTTTAGAATATGGTTGAGCAAAAGTGGAAATGAATGAAATGGTTTGACAATGATGATATTAAATGGGGAAGAAAGGGACGGTGAGAATGAGAAGATTGTGACGCAGGTGAAAGTTTGAAGCGGAAATGAAAGTAAAAGTTTAATAACTGAAAAGAAGAAGAAAAAGAAAAAAAACAACAACAAGGAGGAGAATAATAAATATAAACAGGAATAGAAAAAGAACATTGGTGATAATAATAATAATGATGACAAGAAAAAGAAGGAAAATAAAGAAAAAGAGGAGGAAACATTAGAAAAAAGAAACGAATAGAAAAGGAAAAAAAACATGAAGAAGAAACAGGAAGTGAAGAAGCAACAGTAGGAAAAGGGAGTGAAGGAGAAAGAAAGAAAGAAAGAAGAAGAAGAATAGCCTAGTAATCGAAGAAAAAGAAATAATAGTCTAGTAATCATGGAAGATTAAAGAAAGAAAGAAAGAAAGAAAGAAAAAAAGAAAAAGTCTGGAATAAAGATGAATATAAAAGATTGATAAAGAACAGAGACATAATGAATAATAAATGAAGGGGATTAAAAAAGAATTTTTAAAAAGTCAGAAATAGAAAATGCGAAGAATAAAATTGATAGGAGTTGACTACAACAATGTGGAATAATAGAAACTAAATAGAAGTGGTTGGAGAAAAAAGGCGCGCAATAGAAGGAAAGAAAAAAGCAAGAAAGAAAAAAAAGAAAAACGATGCGAAAGAGAAAGAAAAGAAAGAAAAAATAAAGAAGAGGAAACGTTAGGAAAAGTGGCAAAGAAAAAGGAAAAGGAAAGTAAAGAAGAAACAGGAACAGAAGTTGCAGTAGGAGAAAGAAAGAAAGAAAGAAAGAAAGAAAGAAAGAAAGAAAGAAAGAAAGAAAGAAAGGTGCGGTAATAGAAGAAGAAGCAGTAAGAAAAGGAAGCGAAAAAATGAAAGAAAAAAGAACTAGATGATGAAGAAGAAACAGAAAGAGAAGAAGAAGCAGTAGAAGGATGTGAAAGAAAGAACAAGAAGAATTAGGGAAAGGAATCGAATATGAAGGGGGAAAGAAATTAAAGAACACTTTCAAACAGAAAATATGAAGAATAAAATGAAAATGGAGAAGAGGGAATTATAAGCTTTAATAATAAAAATAACAAAATAAGGATGGTCGGAGAAAAAGTGGGCAATGAGCAAACTGCTTCAGAAGACGAGTGACTAAAACAAAGCTTAAACCAACTGAAGAGGAAGAAAGAAAGAAAGAAAGAAAGAAAGAAAGAAAGAAAGAAAGAAAGAAAGGATGGCTGGAAGAAATCCTGGTGACTGGAAAAGGCGTGGCTGGCAACGAAAGTAATAAATAAAATAGGGAGGAGACAAGAACATTGAAATAAAGAAAAACAAAGAAAGGGCAAAAAACGGAGACTATTAAAGCAGAGTTGGACGAGGGTGTATAGAGAAGGGTACTGAAATGAAAGAACAAAACCAAAGTGAACAAAGAACAAGAATATCACAGTACAAAGAATATTTTCTTATTCTGGTTTTTCTTGAAATGAAAGAGGAATGCAGTTCGAGACGGGAATGCAATCCAGGATAATGAGAAAGATTAAAATCATGGCTTTTATCTCTTTTCTAAGACGATTACGCGAAATATGTGAACGTCCTGTAATTATTCCCGACCAATTAGAAAGACCGCAAAGCGAAAGAAAATAATTCAATCAGTTTGAAGAACCACCCAAACCCTGCATTGAGAATCTCACTCCGCACTTACCACATAGACTATACGGAGACACACCTTGTCAACGCTACCTCATTGATATTAAATAGTAATTCTTTCGAATTGAAACGTTTTGTCGTCGGAGATCTGCATCTTGAAAATTTTTCTACGTATACAATTAAAAATTATGAAATATTTGTTATAAGTTTTAGATTCTGCTTCCCCACCCTAAACTCCCGATTGTGATATCGCCCAAGGATCTATAAATCATCACATTGAATTTTGATCTTAATTTTTTCATATATAATGCGAAATCTAAGTGATTAACAGAGAAAGCATTAGCTCAAGTGCTTTAGCAAAGAAGGAGACTATGTTGGAAAATTCATGCGAAAGAGCCGAAAGAATAACAAAGTGAGTATTTTCACAATGAAATTGAAATATTTCTTTTATCTACCATATCCATTCAGTGTGTAAATGATTATTACTCGCCACAGCTTCCTCTCTCTTGTTATTCTAAGCAAAACTTAACTCTTTACCATACTTTTTTTATTTCCGATCTGCTATCCATCTGTCGAAGCTGATTAGGTATGTTATTCGTTGTTTACCTCTGCTCCATCTTCCTTCAATATATCCTGTGAGTGTTAATTTTCCAAGCCCACTTTTCTCATAATACTTTTAATTATTGATTTGAGTGATTTGCTTTCTATGGCTTACCAACCATTTACAGGTTATCTAAAGCCATAAAATATTTTTAGATTGTAACAATTTTTTGGACATAATAATGGTTTAGTGATAAAAGACTTACTAATTAACCCACAGTTTGGGGAGAAGAGGTGGAGCCATGCCTTTCCCAAGAGTATTTGCGTGTAAGTGAATATAAAGAACCAAACGGGAATTGAGAGTCGGCTCTCCGATTAACAATTCCGGGCTATTTTTCATTACACCTGGTATTCTCAAACGGTCACCCACGTAAGTACTGACCAGGCTTGGTGTTGCTTAACTTCAATGAACGTAAGGGAACCGATGTTTCAATATGATATGTCCAGAAACTTTAATGCGTTTTAGGAATACTCTCTATCTATTTCTAATTATATGCTTTTTAATTCTAATTTTTATTCCATTAACAAAGCATCTAATTCTACAGAGGTTGATCTCTCCTTCAATACGAGGAAAACTGGCATGTTACTTCCAATGCATCAAAACCTAAGGGAATACCATTTTATCGTCACCGTTCTGACCTGAGTTTTCTCCAGTTAGATTTAACAGTTCCACCCAATGCTTTGAACATCTTTTTGCTCTCAAGTTTATTCCAGATCTCAAATAGAACTCTTATATACTGCTGTAACCTAGGAAGGGTTACTGAATGAGGAATAACCAAAATGGAGGTTGGAAATGAAATGGTAATCTTTATAAGATCAACAAATTACAATACTAGTCAGCGGCGTGAAGTAAGTAAACCACTGCTAATAGTGGACTAATTAGACAGCATATTACCCCCACTTAAATAGTATTCAATCACTTTATGAGGATTGGGACATACGAATTAGTGTACGGTATATAACATATACAATCAATTGCAAAAGTCGCTGAGAAGATTTTCGGCTTATTCCATCGCTCCAGGAAGTACACGGTTCATTCCATTATTTTTAAAAGTATTTTTTTAAACAAAAGTAAAATGTTGTATTGCTTCTATATATGGACTGGGGCTGCTCAATACTCACTTTCTAGCCTTGATAGAGCTCAAAATCGTTTGCATGGTCAAGTCGCGGGGAGGAATTTTCCCATAGGCACAATATTGTATGCCTATCGTTGGCCTACCGATATCTCCTTGGCAAATATTCTGAAGATTGCTATCTTTTAATTCCACCAGTTTACTTTTATTGCGGGCGCTTGTTTGAGCATTGAGAGCGTTAATGTTTGGACAGTGAGTAGTGTGCTAATCTTGCAATGGTCGATTTGTCAAGGAGGTGCCTTCGAAATAATATTGACCTCGGAAGATGATCCCAGCACGCAGCATACGGTCACATCACGTTGAAATACCGGTTCAGCCTGGTCAGTACAGTACCTAGATAGGTGAACGCTTAGGAATATCATATTCTGTATAGCTTGCATGTACATGTAATCAATAATGGAATTTTTAATCGGAGGGCTGAGTTCTAATTCCTGTTATATTCACTTACTCGCAAATACCATTCAGAAAGGTATGAACCCACCTCTTTTTAACCAACTATAGGCAAGACATGTATAATATCACTAGACCATTATTATCGCAAAAAAATATTATAATTGTTGTAATATTATCATTGATCAAAGAGCAGAGAATTAGGAAGGCCGTAGTTAGAGAGAGTATCGAAGAAACAAAAGACAAGTCAGGGAAGACAAAATAGAGGTTTATTAAATACTCGTACAGAGAATGGAAAATCTTGAGTAAATCAACTACTCCTCAATTATGTTTATTTATGTAAAACCGAAAATGTGGCACAAGGCCAAAAAGGGAGTTGAGGAGTGCTGGTTATCAAACTGCCTTATTTTAAACTTAGCTTAACACATTCATTGACCCAAACAAAATATACACTATCCCTTGCACCAAAACACCAGATTCTTATTTACCATCCTTACTACAATCGCTATAATACCTTCAGGTCTCTATGAAGTCGTAACTAGTCCCCGTATGTACAATTTGTCTGTGGGGAGTGGGGAATAAAATAACAACTTTCAAAATGAAACCCCAATAATACTATATACAAGAAACTAAACAAAATGATGTTAGTAATAACCCCCACCCACACACACAGAATCCTTAATTGTGGCAGAAACGTCAGGCAACTTGACGAAATTAATTCACTCAAACAAACACTCATTCAAACATATCAACAAATAAGAATGACACAAAATTCAATTTCTGGTCACCAAACGGCGGAGGATTGGGGGAATTAAAATAAAATAAAAAGGTGACAAAAATAAAAGGGGACCAATAAGCATAAATCCCCTAGCTATATCAACTTCTCCTCAAATCCCACTCTTATGTGTCTACTTGTCATGATTATAAATAGGAAGAGTCCATTGTCGCCTTTCCAGACAGCTGGCACATTTTCTTTTTCCTACCCGTAGTGCTGATACAACTTCGTATCGTGTAATGGTAACCACGGGCAACTGAATGTGTTTTACTGGTTTCCGAATGGCGGTGACGTCGACCGAAAAAAGTACAACAACAATCTAAAAATATTTCCTGGCTTTAAATAACCTGCAAAAAGTTTGAAAAAAGCCATAAAAAAAAACGAATCAAAAAAGATGTCCGCAAGCAGCATCGTTGGGAGGGGCCAAAAACGATACCACGTGTGGACCCAAGTCTTTTGGGTGACATTTGGTAAATGAAAGTGTTCGGAAAACCGCCAATATGACTGGGGTTGTAAACGTGATGACCTTGTTCAAGCTGGTGACCCTGACATGTTATACGATCTCTCGAAAAGTTACAGTTACAAGTTAGTGGTTGGAGCTCAACTCGACGCATCCAATCAATTAATAATTTAATAGGTTTAAGTCAGTCTGAATTTCTTCGATGGAGCAGTCATTATTATTAATATTTGACTATTCTTTTTATTTTATTTTTATTTCTGTTGCCTATAATCGTCTTTTAAATGGTACGATCGTTAAATATTGAACAAGTGTCAGAAACAGAAAAAGAGTCTTAAAGTTGTAAAATGTAAATAGTGTCTACGGTAGATGATAAATAGCAATAAGAAATACAGTGAAAGAAAAATAAGTAAAAAATGACCGATATATGAGATTGACTTATGAAAGTTGTAAATCTTTTCTCCCTCCAGCTATGGGTTAATTAGTAAGACTTATATCACTAAACCATTATTTATGCCCCGCCACACAAAATTCTTACAAATGTTCTTTTCTGGCTTTAAATAGCCTACAAAGGATTGATAACTCGTAAAAAAAAAATTCTTGTTGCTAACTCAGTCTGGAGAAATGGTTAGCGAGATAAATCCGTTTGATCATTAGTAATGTTTCATCCTCACTGGGTGCTCCATAAAAAAATTCGATATTAAATAACGAGGACTTCATTAGATGTATATAGAGTTGTATAACCCACAAGAATGAATTTCTGGATTGAGCAGTTATCATTATTTACACTATTTATATGTGGACTATTGTCTTCATCTTTGTTGTTGTTATCCCAACGTTTCGGCCGTTATACTCTCCAGCCCTTATCAGGTGTATGTTAATCCGATCAACCTACATGGAATGTCGAACTAAATCCATTATTTAATCTACGAACTAGACAATATATCCCTAGACATAGACAGCAGAAGGAGAACAATCTTCTTTTTTAATCATTTCATCCCAAGCAAAGCGGACATGCAACTAGTACGCAGTGATCACAGGCAGTGAAAGTGAGAGAAAAGACTGGCTATAGAATGGTTTGAGAAAAGGACAAAAGATGTACGGGATTCAAGAAAATAGAAGATGGCGATTGACGTTGTATTTACATTTTTGAAGATTGTATTTATCGGGGAAGCGAGTGAATGGAATGGAGTTCCATAGGCAGGAAGTACACGAAAATAAATTGTTGGAGTAAAAGTAGCGGTTGCATTTGCCTATTTCAACAGTAAACGGGTGCAATCTAGCAGCCCGCTTAAATTCATGTAGTCGGGGCACCAAGGAAAAAAAGCTCGTCAGAGCAGTTACCATGACAATATTTGTAGAAAAGACAGAGTATGCCACGCCGTGTCGGTGAGAAAGTGATTGAAATGGAGATGCCTGGTCAGGATAGATTATATTAAAGATCCTTCTCGAGATGATTAGCAGGCGCATCAGACCAGATATACCAACAGTATTCAATGCACGGATGAATGGTAGACTGACGAGAAAAAATTCTGGCACGATACAGAAATCTACCCCAGTAGATTAAATAAAGGGTTCACTTCGGAATTTCATGTAGATTACCCATTCACATATAAATACTTTAGATTAGGAAAGAAGTTGTTTTGCATGAAATAACCCATATAGATGTTATTATACCATGTTTGTCTCCATTTCGTTATAGCTGTTATACTCATAATTGTATCGCTTTGTCTTTCCTTTATTCCTCTTCATTTTCTCTTAAGTTTTAAAACTCTTTTTCTTTGTACACATCCTGCCACCTGTCTAACCCCAGCCTTTCTACGTACACAATGACATTGTCGAAACAACAGTCATTAAAACGAATCTAGCAGAACGTGTAGCGCCGCTTGAAGGCAAACGCTAAAGAGACAAAAATAAAGTAAATAAACACTCGAGGAACAATGAAATGGATAAGTCTTTTAAATTAAAATCCAAAATCACTTTCTCATTGCTTTTTCTCATCCGTCGCCATCATGGCTCGCTAAAGTGGTTTTGCGTGCATTTTAAGATAATAGCACACAGAACCACACTGACACCCACATGCATACACACACATAGACACACATTCAATCACACTCTTCTCTCTTTCTCTCTCTCTCTCTCTCTCTCTCTCTACACACACACACATATATATATATATATATATATATATATATTATTTCTGATTTTGTTATACAAATATATTATCAATAAAATACATATAAATCGAACGAAAGGGCAACATTGACAGGATATTTTAATATATTTATCAGCAAAATATCATTTGATGTACCGTGTGCCTTCGGCAAATGGGCGATCATGGCTCTCCGCAACCTCCTCTCCTTTGTAGCTCCTAGTAAGGTGTTTCTTTTTTAAATTATTTTACCTAAATAATGTAAAAAGCCACTAAGTGTTAGAGGCGAATATGAGAAGAAAAACACTATTAAGGAAAGAGAACAATTAAAGAATAAGAAGACGGAAGATAACGATTGACATTGCATTTAATTTTTTGAAGATCGCAGTTGACCGGAAAGCAAAAAGTCGAAATAGGGCTTCTAGAAGTGCGACAGAAGAAAGTATTAGCATAGAACTTACGGTTGCATCTAGCCATTTCAACTGTAAAATGATGAGACCTTGCAACCAATCTAGTACTGCACTTAAATTCATAAAGTCTAGGTACCATAGATAAAGTTCGTAGAACAATTCCTATGAAAATATTTACAGAAAATTGACAGTGATGTAACGGTGGGACAGTGATTGAAGCATGAATGACAGGTCCGTACCAATAATATTGCAGATTCTACTTTCAATCTTAATCAGATTTATTAGCGAAACAAGTAGGGAATAGGTTTATCTGTTCGCCGTCATTTCCTCTCTCTTTTCTGATATCCATTTTCACAAACACGTTAGGTAATTTTCTCGGTATATATCTCTGTCACTCTTGGCTTCAATATGTCCTCTGAGTGTCAAATTCTCCAAGCCTTCTTTCTTCATGATGTGTCCTAGAAATTTCAACACTATGTGATACTAAATGTAAGAAACTTTTTTTTTCAATTTCCTTTAGACTTCCTTAATATTCACATGTTCAATAGTTCTATAAAACGACTTTTCTTTTTTTCCAGTTTTTTTTTTTTTCATCTGTAAAGAAATAGTCCAACATTCACTTCCATATAGAAGAACCGATATTACATAACATTATGGCATTCTTTTCTTTGTTTCTAAACCATTTTTCCTGTTTCTTAATACTTTGCTTAACTTTTGACAGGCATCATTCGCTATGCCAATACGCCTTCTAATTTCGTTATCTGTCCTCTGTTAAAATATTTCCCAGAAATTTAACTTTCCCTGTTTGATTGATTTTGGCATCTCCAATTCGTATTTCGCAACTTGAGTTTTTGTTAACAAACATACATCTTGACTTGTTAAAATATTCATAACTTGTTTTGTGGTGAGTTCTCACTATGCAATCAAACTAAATACGCCATCAATTTTTATTTATCAATAAATTCAAAAGGTAAATGTCATAGGAAATAGAGATTTCTTTATGAATCTTTACACAGGCCGGTAGACGAAATAAATATTTTTGAAAGTAAAAAAAAAAACAAATCATTTGAGTATTTGATGACAGTATTTGAGTAGATACAAATACAGTCATCCATTAAAAATACCGTTTGAAGTTATTAAAATATGTCGGATTAAAAAAATAAATTTCATTAATTCTTTAGAAATTGCTTTACTTACGTTTAGGATACGAAAGCAGATTTGCCTCGATAGTTTCAACAAGAAAATTTGTTTTGCAGGCCGACCTTGTTTCATTGTGAAGCTCTTCGTTTGAGATCAAACAGGGGTTTCTACAGCAAAAATCCTGCCGGAGCACACGTTTTCGCTAATAAGTTATCTAAAGTGTGCAGGCCGGTAGAGGAAATAAATGCTGTTTCAAATGAAAAACGGAGCATCTACTAAAAATATGGATAAATAAATGTACGTGTAAGTGTCGAAACACACACACACACACATATATATATATATATATATATATATATATATATATATATATATATATATATATATATATATATATATATATATATATATATATATCAATAAATATACATATTACCCTACGCTGACAGTACTACTCGAAGTTTCATGCTCAAAGCAATCTTCAGTTACTGATTTGAATTTACGCTGTTCATTTAATATTTCTGGTTCTCTCGAGGTATATTTCTTTTGAAGGGTGGGAGTTATAAATAATAGATAATTATTTAACTGCACTATAATCTAATCTTGAATTAAAATTTATGCTCAAACTTACATTTGAGACTGAAAATAATAATTCTTCTAGTTCTATTTTGTTAATTTTAATCTTCTAATTTTCCTTAAAAATGTCGCTGTATTTAAAATAAGTTTAAGGGTAAGCGGGGGTGGTAAATCTACTTTTTGCTTAAAAATAGTGATAAATAAAATATTAAAATTATTTATAGTTATACAATGATAATAAAAGTAAAATAAATAATAATAATAGTAAAAATAATAATATTAATAATAATATTAATGATTAAAATGAATGATTTTAAATGAAAATGAAAAGAAAGGTTATATAGTAAAAAAAATAAATAGGTAAAAATAAAAAATAATAATGACATCAAAACCACTGTCTGTGGCGTCCGAGAGTGGAGAAACTATATTAATCTGCTTGAGTAGGAAATTACTCCTGTGTCAGCAGGAGCTCATTAACAAGCTTCTTTTGTTTAACGTATTGAGGTTGGTCTTATTTTTAGGAGCATTACATGATACCCGTTAAAGGCATTAGCTTTCGTTACTCCCAGGTGATAATTTGGTTTCTATTCTCGCTTTTTATTTTCCAGAAAAAATAGAGAGGGTAATGCTGTTACTATATTTAATATTGCCTAATGTCATTTGGTGATGGCAGAAGCGTGATTTCCAATGGTTTTTAATAGAACCCACATAAAACTTGACCTTGTAATCAATATTTGATAGCTATATAATAGCAATTTTTCATACATGTGCCGCTTAATGAGCAGGGTTTGTTTTTCGACAATCTTTAGTTGCGGAGATGATTTTGTTTTGTAGGTTGGTAAAGTGTTTGTTTAGAATAACATTGTTGTGCTGTGATATATATTGGTTTAGCACAAATTTAGCTGATTAAAACCTAATATCGAAAGTATTTTTCTAAATTTCATCCCTTCAGGACGTGGGCTATCATGGCTCTGCACAATCGCTTGTCATTTGTAGCCCTTAGTATAATTTTATTTTTTTTGCTATATCACCTAATCCCTGTTCTGGTAACCATTTACACAACCGTTTGTAGCCCTTAGTAAAGTTTGTCTTTTTACTATCTCTCTTAATCCCTGTTCTGCCAACAATACGCACAAGATTGTTACGCAGGGACTACGCGCTGTTTTTCTCTATCTCTCGTGCCTTCAATATGTCCGGTAAGTGTCAAATTTTCTAAGCCGTTTTTCGCCCTCATTCGATCTTTGTAAAAGTATTTTCTTTCTAAGATATGTAGCCATATTTTCTTTAGTTATGATTCATAATATTCTTTTTTTTTTTTTTTGTTTTTTATTGCTTTAATTTCGTTGTGGGTGGGGAGTAATAACTCAAATTCAGTTTATACGAATCATTGTGAACTTTGATTATCATTATCGACAGGATTTATGTTATGGATTATCTGAACACAAGAAAAACTGTAAGTGGAGATCTTTCCCTAAGCATAACAGCGTATATCTTTTTCGTATTCTTTATTTGTCGCGTCCCCTCAAGGCGTAGGCGATCACGGCTCTCCACAATTTCCTGTCCTTTCTAGCTCTTAATAAATGCTGTCTTTTCGTTATTTCTCCTAAACCCAGTTCCGCCATCCATTTACATAGGTTCATCAAGTATGTTATACGCTGTTTTTCTCTGTCCCTATTTATCTTGTGAGCATCAGATTTTCCAAGACTTCCTTCTTCATTATGTTGCCTGGGAATTTCAACTCTTCCTTATGTTAAGTATAAGCTTACATTTTGTTTCCATTTTCTTTAAAACCTCGTCATTGCTCATATGTTCAGTCTATGGCATCCTCAGCATCCTTCTGTAAACCACACTTCTGTTACTTCAAATCTCTTTTTCATCTTTGAAGAGATTGTCCAGCATCCAATGCTATATAGGGGACAGATATCACGTAACAGTTCAGCACTCTTTTCTCTGTTTCTAACGATGTATTTTTCTGTATTTTAATACTCTGCTTAGCGTTTGGAATGCATCTTTGGTTAACCCCAAAATTTCTTCAGATTTCATTCTCTTCTAGAACACTTACCGGATATTTCAATATTTGTACTTTTTTGCTATATTCGATTTGTAATTTACATTTCGGCTCATTCTTTTGCTGAAGACCATGCATTCTCTCTTAGTTTATGTTTAATCCTTTCTTCTCGTTTTCCTTCGCTACCTTCTGTTGGAGGTTTTTAGGATTCTATAGCTTATGGTCGACCTGGAAGCAGCTTTTGTTGATTTCTTTCCTTGTCTGCTATCAATACGGTCATCTTATGTTGCTAATATTCTGCACGCCAATGATGAATCCTGGAAGGCCATCTAAATATCGATCGCTTTTTACTTTTATAAAAATACTTCTTCAGGATGGAGGTTAGAATGCCACTCTAGAGGCACATTTTCATTATCCTCTGTTAATGGCTATTTGTTGGGAAAGATAGTGGAGTAGTTTCAGTTACATCCATCACGTTTTGGAATTTACTTTTCCTTCTCCCATTCAAGACTCTATTATACAAGAAGAAAATAGGATGAAATGTAATATATTTTTCACAAAATTAAAGTACATCACACGGCTCCCTCTGCTATTTAAATCATAAAGTGGGGGAAACAAAATGGATGCAATTCTTTTTGCAAAGGAATTTATGAACTAAACAGAGTAGGCAAAAATTTGAATTTGGTTCGTCGAATTCATTCTCTGCACAAATTTTCCTTTTTATTTTTTTCGAAATCGTCCGATGTGGTAGACATGGATGGCTAATTTCAGATTCTTGTCTTATGAATGAAGCCTGCGTGAAGTACTTTGATTTCGTGAAAAAAAAAAATATATATATATATATATATATATATATATATATATATTACTCCTATTCTTCTTATTGTATATATCATCACTCTAGGATTTGCCCGATCATGAAACTCCACAACTTCTTCTCCTTTCTAGCACATCATTTACTTTTTACTCTTTTATTTTCAAGTTTGTGTAGCACCAACAATTTTGCGACTCTTTTTACCCCTCCATTTTATACTTAAAACTCAAACACAGAAACTTGCTATCATCATTCTGATAAAAGTTTTGTTTTACTCTAATTTTTCTAAGATTCACCAGTATCAATATTTTGGCTACTCTTTTGAACCATCCTCTTTCTATTTTAAACTCAAACAAAAAATTAATCATGATTAAAGCTTTACTTTTATTTTTTCTAAGTGTATGTAGCGCCAATATTTTGGTTACTCTTTTTACTCTTGTTATTTGTACTTTTAACTCAAAGACTGAAATATTTTATCATCATGCCGATAAAATCATTTCATATATTCTCTTTTCGATATTTTCTTCTTTAATCTATCTCTTTTTAATCTTAAGCCATATATATATATATATATATATATATATATATATTGCAAATGTGTACTTCTTTGGCATCCTTGTTTTCTTAGATAAAAGAACATTTTGAATATTAAATGTGTACATATGTATGTGAGCGGTGTGCTGAGGATATTTTAATTGAGTACATTCATCCGAAAAGAATGTGAATATCTGACAAGGCAGAGTATGTTAATAAGTTTTCATGCCCATGTAGTTACTATATTTGCACGGATTGCGAACGTTTGTTCAACGGAGATCCCAACAGTCGATTTGTCTGCTGAATATCCGTCACTATGTTGTTGTCAATACGAAGACCTGTGAACAGAGCAAGTAATGAGTGGACCTGATTTTATTAATGTCTGCAAGAACACAAGTTTTGGATGGGGAATGATCATTTCAGTGTCACTTTTGCAGTGCTACATCGTGGAAAGAATAAAAAGCGCGTTCGTCAGCGCGTAGGAAAGTGAACGTGTGTAAGATTTTTGTGTGATTTACGATGTACGCAAACAGATCAATAAGTTCGTTGCCAGATGATGAAAAAAGCATTTATATTAAACAGGAAATATTTAGTTCTCAACAAAATATGTTTCTTCGTCTATGCGCTTAATTTAGTTGCCCAATATTAATATCATCAATCAGATATTATACAAAGAAATTTTCACATAGAAATTCAGCTCTATACATGGTAAGTTTCGGAATTATTAGTGCGACTTTTTAGGCTAATGTGAATGTATCTTCTTCTTTTGCTGCTGCTTCGGGAGGTGAGCGAACATGGCTCTAGACAATTTCCTGTCTTTTAAAGCTCTTAATAAATTTAGTTGTTTTGTTTTATCTCATAAGCCGTATTCTGGCATCAATTTACACAATCGCTTTCTTCTTCTATGTGCTGTGTACTTTCAGGACGTTGACGATCATAGCTCTCCACAATTTCCTCTCCTTCGTAGCTCTCGGTAAATTTTCTCCTTTTGTTATCTCTCCTAAACCCTATTCTGCCATCCAGACTCTTTCTTCTTTTTCTTCTTTTTCTTCTTTTTCTTCTTTTTCTTCTTTTTCTTCTTTTTCTTCTTTTTCTTCTTCTTTTTCTTCTTCTTTTTCTACTTCTTCTTTTTCTTCTTCTTCTTTTTCTTCTTCTTCTTTTTCTTCTTCTTCTTTTTCTTTTTCTTCTTTTTCTTTTTCTTCTTTTTCTTTTTCTTCTTTTTCTTCTTCTTCTTTTTCTTCTTCTTCTTTTTCTTCTTCTTCTTTTTCTTCTTCTTCTTTTTCTTCTTCTTCTTTTTCTTCTTCTTCTTTTTCTTCTTCTTCTTTTTCTTCTTCTTCTTCTTTTTCTTCTTCTTCTTCTTTTTCTTCTTCTTCTTCTTTTTCTTCTTCTTCTTCTTTTTCTTCTTCTTCTTCTTTTTCTTCTTCTTCTTCTTTTTCTTCTTCTTCTTCTTCTTTTATAAGCCGTGTCCATTTAGAGCGTTGGCGATCATGGCTCTCCATTTCCTCTTCTTTGTATCTATTAATAAATTTTGTATTTTTCTTATCTTTCCTGAATCCTGTTCCGCCATCCATTTCACAAACTCGCTCTTCTATGTTCTATGCTTCTTCAAGACATTGTCGGTCATAGCTCTCCACAATTCCCTATCCTTTGTTGCTCTCCTAATCCCTGTTCTGCAAACAATTTACAGAAGCTCGTTAGGCAGGGTTTATGCGCAGCTTTCCTCTGTCCCTCTTGGTTTCAATATGTCCTCTGAGCAACAAACTTTCCAAACCTCCTTTTCTCATTATGTGCTCTAGAAATTTCAACACTTTCTTTCTAACGTTAAATATGTCCTTTTTGTTTCCCATTTTCACTAAAACTTCGTCGTTGCTCATATGTTAAATCCATGATATTTTCAGCATCATTCTGGAGAAGAAAGTGTTATTTAATCTCGGTTCACGAATGAATGAAGCGACACGGCCCATAGAAGAAGAAGAAGAAGCCTAGATTGGCAACATGGTCTCATCATTTTATTGTTGACAATGCTAGATGTCGTCGTAACTTCTATTCTTATAGTCTCTCTTCTCGTACTTCTCGCACTGCTGACTCTCTTCCGGCTTCTTACTTACCTGTCAACTGTGATCTTCAAAAATTTAAATGCAACGTTAATCCTCCTCATGTATATTTTTTTAAAGAAAATCTGTTCGTTTATTGTCCTTTCTTCTCAAATAACGTTTTCTCAGATTCTTTCAATCCGTGTAACTCTTTTCGTCTTAGTGGCTTTATTGCTTGGGGTTAAACTATTAAAAAACAATATATGATACCTGTTCTATATGCCGTATCCCTTCAGGACGGGAGAGATCATCGCTCTCCATAACTTCTTATACTTTGTAGCTCTTAGTAACATTTGTCTTTTTGCTATCTCTACCAATCCCTGTTCTGCCAATCATATAGACACACACGTTTGCGAGATTTTCCTCTTTTTTCTGTCCTACTGACTTTCAATATGTCCTGTTAGTGTCAAATTATCCATTCCTACTTTCCTCATTATGTGCCCTAGAAATTTCGATTGTTCTTTTTTATTATAAGTAGAGGTGTCCTTTTTGTTTCCATTTTCCTTCAACTTCGTTGTTGCTTGAATTTTTCGTGCATGTTATCCTCAAATTTCTTCTGTAGAAACACAATTTTGTTGCCTTAATTTTATTCTACATATATCAAGAAATTAATGAGCATTCACTGCCACATAACAGTTTAGTACTCTTTGTTGTTAACGGAATTTTCCTGTTTCTTAATACTTCGCTTAGCTTTTGGAAGCCAATGTCTTGCCCCGCCTTGGCATAAAATTAATGCTTTGGAAATTTTAGTAAGAAATCCTACCTTGAAATAAAACCTTTATTTGTGTATGTATTTGCAAGTTGTAATATGTGTGTGTGTGTTTTTATTTTCAAGTTGTAATATGTATGGAATGACGCTTAAACGACGGGCATCATCAATTTCATTGGAGTTCATCTGAATGCAATCAATTGATGATTTAAACTTTTTCCCAACGATAAGACCATCCTTCATTCATAATTCGAGTCAAATGGCTAATTAGCAATTCTAAGATCACTGAGGTTACTCTTTTCTAAGATTCATGAAGTTACGTTACTTCATGGTGAATTCGTCTGTAAATAAAGCATGCCTATTTATCCAGTAAAAAAAGCTGAGAGATACTGGTAACATTGTGAAAAGGGCCCAGCGGAATTTTGTATGGATTGCTTCAAGGATTATCATAATTAAAAAAAAAAAAATAAGTTAAATTTTGGAATCTAACATTTGGCATTTTCTTTTTATAAAACAATAGAGTGAATGAATTTTCGTGCTTTTTACCATTCCAACTCATTTAAGAGATTAAATATACAAGCAAAAAATAATTTAATATTCTATTTATTACGGCATTTCGATACTAGTCAAAAGATATAATTTGATTTAATTGATTCATTTTCTACGGCTTTTTGCAGGTTATTTAAAGCCAGAAAATATAAGTCTTACTAATTAACCCATAGCTTGGAGGGAGCAGAGGGGGATTCATACCTTTCCCAATAGTATTTGCGCCTAAATGTATATAACTTGCCTAATTGATATTAGAACTCTGCTCTCCGATTAACAATTCCGAGCCATTATCTATTATCTTGCCGCAATCATCCAATTAGATATTAACCAGGCTTGACGTTGTTTGACTTGATCGTATGGCAACTGGTGTTTTAACATGATACGACCGTAAACTAGATTAAAAATAAAAAACCTACATAAATTATTTTTTTCTTTTTCTTTATTTTCCTCTCCTTTCCTCTTTCTTTTGGTTTTTCTCATTTCTTTCTTTCTTTTTCATAATTAACAGAACATATTTTTGTATGTATTTGCAAGTTGTAATATTTGTATGTGTGTTAATTTGGTAATGGAATGACGCTTAAACAGGTTACGTTATCGATTGATATTTTATTAGATATCAGCTGTATGTCATCAAATGAAGTTTAAATCATTATTTGATGACATTCATCTGGATATGGCAAGTATGTCTTCAACAACTACTGGACAAAATATTAGTGATGAGGTGATTAAGTTGATAGAGAAGTTTCTGTTTAATTCTTCAAAATTGTTTGGACTTGCAACTGACGGGACACAATCAATGACTGGCAAAACGAATAGAGAGATCTCTGCATGCTCTGGGTTCTCATGACGTTGTAGTAAATCATTGCATTATCAATCAGGAAAATCTATGCGCAAAGGTATTGAGTTTTGCTAAACTTCTGAAAAATGTACTACAATGTGAATTTTATTGTTCACGGAGATTGAACACATACAACTTTAAAGCATTATTGGAAGAAATTAACGCTGATTGACCCGATGTTGCGTATTCCTCAACAGTGTCTATAGAGCTGCCACTTTGAAGAGATTCTGGAATCTTCGGGGCGAGATAAACCATTCATGGAAAGCAAACAGCAGGATGTTGCCTATTTAAATAATGATAATTGGTTGAATGACTTCAATGCTACAGGTTAAAGGTCAAATGGTGAACAAGTTATTTTTTTCATCTTTCTTTTTTTTGTTTTTTGTTTTTCTTTTTTCGTTTATTCTTATAATCGAAGCACTAAATTTTTTCTTATACTTTTGGTTTTTGAATGCATAAATAACATAAAGCAGCAATCTCATTCAGAAATGATCAGCCAAGAGTGGGTCTTGGGATTTTTTGTGGGTCAATATTAGCAAATAATAATAAAAAAAAAAGTAAGCAACAAAACAAATAACAACGAAAGCACAACAGTACAAATGGAACGACCACATCAGACCAAAATCGGCAGTGATCGACGACTCCATTTCTGCCATCGTCTTGCCCTTGCCAGTCACCAATAACTGTTTCCTGCATACCCGTATTTCAATTTCTTTGCAGTAAATCGTGATTATGTCGTCAGAAGAGTTAAATCCCAAACTCATCAAATACGTTTCACTAGACGCTAGTCTCATCATCGTTTCGGTTTAATACCATATCTTATTGATTTAACACTTCCATGTCCTCAAGTCCGACCATATTAATATCGCTGAATTGATTGAAGAAAGTACCGTACAATGGCAACTTATTCTGTGAGGCGCGTTTATTTTTAACATTTATTGTTAGATTTCATTTCATTTTTTTGTATTTTAATTCTTCATGTTATTATTCTAATCATTTCTCACCAAGCAAGGCAATAAAGCCACTAAGACGCAAGGGAATTATTGAGTTTGAGAGCATACGAAAAGAAAAAAATTATTAAATGGAAGGAACAATAAAAGAACAGGAGTGAAGAAGATAAAATATAACGGTCAAAATTTAATTCAATTTTTTTCAAAATCAAAGTTGAGTGGAATAAAAAAATGAGATTTCCTTTTAGCCATTTCACCTGTAAAATGACGAGTCTTTGTCACCAATCTTGCACTGGGCTTAAATTCATAAAGTCTAGGTACGAATGATGAAAGTTCATTAGAATAATTACAAATAAAATATTTATAGAAAAGTCACAAAGAAGCTACGTGGAAAGTGACTAAAACCGAGATGTCCGGTAACATTGCAGATTCCTCTTTCACTTACGTACTAATACCCTTGGGAAAGATAAGAATCTTCTTCTTCTCCCCCGCCTAGCTATAGGTAAATAGCAGGACAGACCGAGTTATACTGCCTTGGATGGAAACTGGTCTACCGCAGAAAGAAATGGCAACCTACTGCGGGAAAAATCTGCCTCGTCAGTTAGGCGATCATTTATCTTTCGATACATAAGTATGTATCACGGATGACATATAACTGACTGACTTTATCAAGAATTTCTAAATATATAGCAGAATCATCAGAGCAGATATGGCATCAATATTCAAAGTTATTGACGATTATAAACTTATAAATGTGTAAGATAGATTCTGCCGAGTAACATTTTCTAGCACAATACAGTGAACCAACTGCTCTAGCATCAGACCTATCAATGGATTCGATATAATCTTTCCACTTCATGTCAGCGGAGACTGTTAGCCTGAGACTCACTCTCCTAGAGGTTAACATCACCTATGCTGGGGAAAGGCAAAAATGTTCCCTCAAATGATTTAAAGCGAGCAGTTTCGTTTTAGATGCGTTAAAATTAATAGGCCATTCCTTGCCCCAGTTAACAACAGAATGCAGGTAATTTTTTAGATAAATTGCCAATTTGATCATATCGAACCTGTCAGACTTACTATTAAAGTCAGGATTACATAGTTATTCCATCATCATAGATATTGAGTTAAAACTGATTTCTTCAGGATTGTCGTTGATGAAAATTAGAAACATGGTAGGTCCAGTGATAGAGCCTTAGAGGACACCTGCATTAATGCACAAAGATCTAGAAAAGTGGTCTTTCAAAACAAATTTTCAACAGCTAAAAGGGATATCATCAAGATTTTTTTTTTTTTTTTCATTTTAAAAAGTTAGGTATCTCCACTTTTTCGGCATAAATTTTCGATACCTAAGGTATACCGAAAATCGAAAATTTATGCCGAAAAAGTGGAGATACCTAATTAAAACCTTGAAGTTTCGTCGTTTTCTTTACAACATTTATCTCAATTCATGGGTGATTTTGATGGAGAAAAAAGAATAAGATCTCGCTTTTAATAAACTTCTGTGTGGAAAAAAAAAACAGTTTATTTCTTTCGTTTTTAACTTGTGTATTTTGTCCCTACTGATATTATTTATGTAGTTGTTATTTTATATATCTATAAATCTACCATTCGTCCATGGTTAGAATATTGCTGCCATATATAGTCTGGTGCTCCTGCTATTTACCTTGAACTCTTTGGTAAGATCCAAAGAATCAGCAATACTACTGGTCCTGACCGGGCATCTCGGCTTCAATCACTTTCTCACCTCCGTAAGGGTGCCTGTGTCTTTTTTATAAAAAAATTCATGCTAATTGTTTGAATGAGCTCTTCCCTATTGTACCTAAATTTAAAAGAAAATTTAAACGCATTACTAGACTAGTGTCTAGATCTCATCACTTAATAGTTGAGCTGGGAATCGTAAGTTCTATGCTAACAGTTTCTTATCTTTCTTGGGTAACTTCCTTCCTGCTCCCTGCTTCTCAGCCAACTTTAATCTACAAAAATCTAAATATAATATCAATCACTATTTACTGTCCTCCTGATTACTCTTTTTCTTCCCTCTCAATGTTAATATTTCTATTCCTAATCTTTCCACACCCTGTAACGCCTTGTGTCTGAGTGGTTTTACTGCTTTGCATGGGATGATGCTGATTATAAAAAAAAAGTTGAAAAGGTGTTGTATGTTGACTAACAAAAATTACGCGTGTTAAATTGATTTAAATAAATAGAAAACCAAAAGAACGAAAGCAATGAGATGGAAATATTTATGGACCCAGGAACTTTTAGAATTTAGTGTTTCCTATTATCGTTCCTGAAAATGTATGTAAATTTCAGGAATGTCCTTTTATAATCTCCGTAAAAAAGAATGAAAGATTGAATAAGCTATAATGTCTAGGCTACGTAGGTATCCAGGGTGCACAGAGATTCGTGTTTGTATAAAAAAAAAATACTTTTACCCTGTGCCACATCTAAGCAATGCTTAGTAAATTATTATATACATAAAAAATTTCTTTTGTGCACCTTATTATGTACTACAGAAAGAAAAGATGGTTTATTGTGTCGTGCCAGAATGTTTTTCTTGGCAGATCTCGTTACAAATCTACCATTCCTCGGTTCCTTGAATACTGTTGCCATGTCTGGTCTGGTGCCCCTGCTGTTCATCTAGAGTTTTTCAACAAAATGCAAATTTTCTTATCAATTCAATCAAATTTGTTAAGCGGGTTACATTTTTTTTAATCATGTCACTCTCAAGAAAGGCAACAAAAGCCGCTAGGACTGAAAAGCAAGAAGTACGAAGAGATGTCCAATGAAATTATGAGACCTAGCTGACAATCTAGTACTGCGCTCAAATTCATCAAGTCGATGTACCAACGAGGAAAGCTCATCATAGCAATTACCGTGAAACATATTTATAGAAGAGGCAAAAAGATAGTGACTGAAGCCGAGATGTCCGGTAAGGACCGATAACGTGGCCAATACACTTTGGATTTTTTCAAAAATCTCTGGATATAAAACAGACGCACCAGACCAGATGTGGCAGCCATATTCGATATCCTCATTTTATTTTTTATTTTAGTTTTAGTTTTTGTTAGTTTTTACTTTTGCTTGAGAATTCTATTTTTTTTAACCAGACTCATTTTCGGAAAAATTAACTATAATAAGCTTAGTTTTTTTCCGTAATATCTGTACGTCTATAACGTTTTGTAAAAAAGGTTATCTTTCTTTGCTCTTTATGGGGTTGGCCGAAAAGACCGAGTTTGTGAAAGAACAGGAAATAACATAAATTGGAAAATAAATATATTACAAAAGAGAAAAACATTAGCGATCATGGCACTCCACAAGTTCCCGTCCTTTATAGCTCTTTTATAAATTTTGTCTTTTTGCAATCCATTGCAATAGATCGCTAGGTAGGTTACGTGTTGTATTCCTTTTTCCGTCTTGCTGTCAATCTGTCCTGTGAGTATCAAACTTTCCAAGTCCTCTTTCTTCATTATGTTACCTAACAATTTTTCTCTGTACGTTTTTTAATCCGTTTTTTTTTTTTTTTTTTTTTTTTTTAATAAGTTTCAACCCAAGCAAGGTGGTAATACCACTAGAACGTAAGAGGTTACAGGAAGTGAAAGTGAATATGAAGATATTAGTGGAGAGAAAAGGACAAAAATGAATCGGATTCAAGAAGACAGAGGATGGCGATTGACGTTGCATTTAAATTTTTGAAGATTGTAGTTATCAGGGAAGCAAGAAGTTGGAAGGGAGTTTCAGAGTTGAGAAGTGTGAGAAAACAAAATGACTAGTTCAACTGTTGCCAATCTATTAAATTCATGTAGCCAACGAACCAGATAAAAAAAAAGTTCATCAGAGCAGTTGCGATTAAAATATTTGTAGAAAAGGCAGAGGAAAGCTATGTCACGTCGGTGAGAAAGTGACTGAAGTCGATATGCCTGGTCAGGATTGATTACTTTACAGACCATTCTTTAAATTTTGTCGAGAACTTTATATTTCAAATACAAAGGCAGAACCGATGTGCAGAATTTCGATCAAAGTAAAAAGCTAACGTACTGCCAAGACGTACACACCAACACACGGAAATATATATAAAATTCTATGCTTATAGAAATCAATAAAATGCCCATATATGCGTGATTAGATGTAATCGTTCGCGTCTACTCTCCACACTCCATTTATTTCCTGCAACAAAGCACTTGTCTATGTCAAAGTTAATAACGAATAATAGTAAGAGAATTCCGTTTCGACTTTTGTTTCTTTTTAGCGTCCTATTCTAATGTGAATTACATTTGATTAGACAGTTCATTACGATAGAGAGAGTCTGAACATATCAATATAGATACAATTAAGCAAGTTTATACAGACGAATTTATATATATATATATATATATATATATTTGTGTATATATATATATATATGTGTATATATATATATGTGTGAATATATATATATATATATATATATATATATATATATATATATATATATATATATACGAGGGTAAAAAAAAATATCTACACTTTCGCCATAACATACCTTTAGACTTGTCAAACTGCCTTCTGTTCACGCGTGTGCTTATAGTTAGTAATATTTTGGTCACATGATGTTGAGCTTGATCGCACCTGTTTTCTTGCTTCTGTTACAGTCAGCCATGGGCTCTCCGCTATCAGTTTGTACCAAAAGGAGGAACAAAGAGCAGTGAACCGAATCTGAAGAGAACATGCTACCTCATCGATGATAACTAGCCGGTTTGTCATTACCGTCGCTCGAGCTTTTAGCCATTATCAAGGATGAATTTATTTTTTACATTTAACGGAATATGTAGATTTTTTTTTATGTTTGTATCTAGAGTTATAGAAATGTTTTATTTTCAAAACACGGTCAGTACTTTGGGGTCGTGTTCTTAGTGGTTATTTTTGAGGATTGACTTTTTCCTTTTTTTATTACTAATGCTTCCATTAATTTTAGTCATACTTAATAAAAGTAATAAAAGAGATATCATTTGATAATGGGTAAAAGTATAGCCGAAACTCTCGGTCATACAGAACATTCGGACAGTTTCTAGATTGGCCAGAAAAGAAGAAAATTATAAGACCACAAGAACAAAAAAATTAAATAAAATAAACTGCAATACATTGTCAATCGTTTATAAAATTTTATATATATATATATATATATATATATATATATATATATATATATATATATATATATATATATATATATATACACACACAAATGTTAGGAAATCAACTTACCGAAATCGTCTGAAGATATCGAAAGTTGAAACCAAGGTAACAGAATCGGCTAATCTCTTAATTTTTTTTTTATATTTAAAAGGTCTACGTGTTAATTTTTTTTATTTTTTATAAATGTATTGAGCACTTTTAATACTACTGTTTCCTGCTCTAAATCAACAACAGTCTTTCAACACATGATGCTTTCCCCGAAGTGACATTCGTTCATCTTGATTGATGATAGATCGGGGTCAGATCGGAATGGATGGAATGTAACTAACTTTGTCTTCGAGGCATTGATTGTTACCAGTCATTTTTTTTTCAAGAGAAGTCATTACTAGTTACTTTTGAAATCTTTATACAGTCAGATGTCAGTTTGCCTGTAAAGATTTAAACCCTCTAGCATCACTCCTTCATAGCTTATGAACATTCCTCCCATAACCAAACTCGATTTTTCTTTACGAGTTGCTCGTCATTAGGTAAATGATTCATATTATATGAATTGGGCTCATTTGTTTTCATCAGAAATCTTTAAGATAACTTATTTGGTGGTGTGATTTTTCTTTAAACAACACCAGGATGTCCATAAAATGTTGTAAATAAATGTATAAAATATTATAATTATTGATACTTTTTTTTCAGATATATAATAATTGTTATGAGTTGTACGAAATATATAGACTCAAAATACTTATGAAACGAAGGGAAGAAAACATTTGAAATTGGGAAAAAGTCGAACAGAGATCACAAGACAATAAATAGAGAATTGGCAAACATTGGCCAGAAAGAACAAGAAAAACTGGTTCGTATGAATGTCAGAGAAAAGTGATTTGAGATAAATTAAAAGGGTAATAATCAAGAAACGTTTGTTGATCAACAAGAAAATATTTGAAGAAGCCGATGTTGCGAATGCAAATAGAAAAAAAAGATTCAGGATATTAAAAAACATTGGCTAAAGATATCTTAATCTACCATCTTAAACAAATAACAGCTAACATTTTCTTAATATTCTGTCAATTCGAACTGATATCGGTTTAAACCTAAACAATTTTGCAAGACAATTCTTCACGCCAGAATATACCTCACATATAAGTCTACCATTCGCCTTACTTTGAATTTTATTGCCATATCTGGTCTGGTGATCCTGCTGTATATTTGGAGTTTTTTGATAAAATTCAAAGACTTTGCAATATCTGACTTGGCCTCTTGGCTTCGGTACCTTTCCCACCGCCGTAACATAGCTTCTAAAAATAATTCCATGGTAATTGGTTCTGATGAACTTTCTTCTTTGGTACATTGACCTTATGAATTTTCTACATTTGCGGCAAGGTCTGATCATTTTTTACTTGAAATAGTTAGATGTAACTGTGTGTTATATGATTGGGGAAGGCTCTTCTGGTTTCTTACTTCACATTCAAAGTTGATTTCCAAAAATATACATGCAATGTCAATCGTTATCTTCTGGCTTCTTAATTCACCGATTAACAATTCCGAGTCATTATCCGTGACATCATCCGCACATCCAAGCGTGGTATTCTTAAGCGATTACCCATCTAGCTGTAAACCGATTGATGGAGAGAAATATATTGCAAATATTGTTTAGAATCCTACAACATACTTGTTATTTCAAGTGCTGAGAATACCATGGACTGAACATGTCAGCAATGAACAAGTTACAGAGAACATGGAAAGAAAATGGACACAGATTTAACATCTGAAAAAGACAGTTGAAATTTCTAGGGCACATAAAAATTGGATTGGGTACATTTGTCAGTCACAGGACAGATTGAAGGCAAGAGGAACAGAGGAAAACTTCGCATACCCTACCTAACGAGCTTGCGTGAATGAATAACAGAAAAGGGTTCAGAAGAGATAGCAAAATGTTAAGAGCTATAAATTTCAGGGAATTGTGGAGAGCCATAATCACCGACACCCTGAAGGGACACGGCATAGAGAAGATAAAAGATTTTCAAAATATACTATTAAAAATGTCAACATCAGTTATTTCCCTTTACTCCTAAATATTGGTCGTAAATTTCAATGTCCAATGCGACACTGAAATTCAAAGGCGCATTGGGATAGCAAAAGTTGCCTTCGAAAAGCTAAGCAAAGTATTAAGAAACAAGAAAATTTCGTTAGAAACAACGAAACGAGGCCTGAACTGTTACGTATATGTTATTGAAATGTTACTAAATGCTAGTGAATGCAGAGATGAAGAATGGTGAGGATGCACTGAACTAAACATGTGAACAACGATGAAGTTTTAGAAAAAAAGCGGCCGGAAAAAGGACCCTTATACTTTACATCAAGAAGAGACAGTTGGAATTTCTAGGGAACATCACGAGGAAAGAGGGCTTGGATAGTTTGACACTCACAGGATTTATTGAAAGTAAAAGAGCGCGTAACCTACCTAATGAGCTTTTTTAAGTGGATGGCAGAACAGGGAAAGATATCAAAAAGTAAAAAAAAATGTTCTAAGAGCTACAATGGACAAGTCATTGTGGATAGCTATGATCACAGACGTCTTGAAGACTCACGGCACATAGAAGACGAATAGGAAAAGAAAAGCTGACTTAATCGACTGAACCCAAAAACGAAAGTATAAATGCATAAATCAATAAAACTTGAGAAAAATTCATTTAATCACAAAATAAAAATGATGGCAAACAATTCACAAGCAATGAAAAATTTCATCGACATTGGAGGTGGAAATCAAACAAATAGATGGACGAAATATCAAGATGTTTGGGGTGCGTATCTTTATTGCTATGTATTCAATTTATGGATTTAATACTCTGCTCTTCTTTGTACCATAAAACAGTTTCTGTTTCAAGTGTTTTCATATAACTATTTGTTTCTAACAGGAAGGACAGACAACATTCATTTCAAAGGGAATACATGCCTCCAGCCTAGCCAGTACATTGCTCTACTTCTAAAATCTATTTCTTTCTAGAGCTAAGACTGTCAGTCAAAGTAATTCAATCTGACATCAGTGATGGGATGCAATTACAGACACACAGACACACACACACACACACATATATATATATATATATATTAAATTTGTTAACTAGTGCAACTGCACTAGTTATTATGTCAAAGAAGTAGTCATACAAAGAATAAATCAGTAAAGTTAATATAATTTATGGCGAAATCACTTCGCTAACAGATTAAATATTAACTCATTAACCACTCCAACCCGCTATCTTGGATTACACTGTACCTCCTCCTTTTTTTTCCCCTGAGCATATTTGTGACTTCATTGTATATATGATTGGAATCAATTATGACTTGTGTTTACTTATAACTTTAATATCGATCTTGAATCGATATATTTATGACTTGAGTCTCTATATGATTTGAATATATTTATTACTTGCATGCATTTTTAATGTATTTCTTTCTTTATTGTATTCATTGGTTGAGTGTATTTATGTCCTGAATCTAGGATTTATGAGCATTTATATCTTGAGAGTATATGTGATTTGAATATATTTGTGACTTGAAAGCATTTATGACATAAAATATTATCAATTATAACTATCTGCACATTAGCATTCTACATCTTTTTGGTAAAGTACTCGATGCTCTAATCAACTCTGAATTAGTCATGCACCCCACCTTAAAGAGTCTTCTTTCAAGCAGTATGAATTTCGCTTCTCTGTGTCAATTGTTGATGTATTAACAATTATTGCTGAAAAAGTCTATTAAGCTTTAGATAAGAATAATGAAGCTCGAAGGCATTTGGCAGGATTTCACATACTGGTCTTCTTCATAAGTTGAAAGGCTATGGTATTTCTCGGTGTATTTTTTAAATGATTTAGTGTTTCTTATCAAATCGCAAATGAAAGTTTTCTTGAACGACCATTCTTCTCGATCTTTTTGGATTAAAGCAACATGAATTCTTTCTCACTTGCATCAACTTACCCAATGACATCGATTCGTAACTCTAATCTATACTGATTATTTACTCCTGTCTTAATAGTCTGAATGGTTAGAGAATATTAAATTGGCAGCTGATCTAAAAAAAAAAATACCCAAAATCTGATGTCAACTGCGACGTGGAATAGCTTGTTAATTTTAACGCCTGCAAAATGAAACTGCTCTCTTTTAATCGTCTAAGAGAACATGTTTGCCTTCCCCAGGGAAGTGACCAACTGCGAACGTTTTCCGCTGACATGAAGTCATTTAAACGTAATCGTCAGGGCCCGGTGATCGCGTTTAAGCATGAAACAGACTGTCCCCTCTGGGTGTTGACTTCAATCTCCACTTTTATATTTTATATATGTAAACTTACTCTATCCGACGCGTTTCGTTACCTGGGGGACTTTATCAAGGCAAATGTAATTTATTTTTCAACAAGTATTTATAAACAAAATTAAACATGTTGCTTTCCAAATGTTTTAACTTTAAAAGACGCTCCTAAATATTCATGAGGTGAACTGAACAGTTTAAGCAAATTATGGAGAATACTAAGTGACATAATTTAATTTAATTATGGAGGATACTAAGGGACATAATTTAATATCTAATAAACGAAAGTGAGTAAATGATGTTGATTTTTATACAATTAATATTTAAATTATTTTAGCCTAGAATTAATTTAAGTGTTATATATTATAAATAACAGGAGTTTATTAATTTCACCATTTTCTTTCAATTTTTGACATTTTAATAGCCATGGTTGTTTGTTTGGGAATATATATTTATATTAATCTATTTCTTATTTGATTTTCTTGATGACATGAATCTCGGACAATCTCCCTACATTTGATGAGAAAACTGCACGCAGCTGAAATATGGTTCTACAGCAGGATACTGATTATTCCTTGGACGGAAAGAATAAAAAAAAAAAGAGAAAGTTTTAAAAATGATGACAACAAAAAGAACACATACACTCCGAGTCAGGAAAAAACAATTGAAATTACTTGGTCACATAATAAGAACTTGGAAAACTTAAATCTTAGAGAGCGTATTCCGAGCACGGGACACAGGGGAGGACATCGAGTCATCTATGTTACAAGTTTGTGTAGGTGAACGGCGGAACGAAGGACTACAGCCTGAGTAGAAAAACTGATAACGGAAATAGGTTTTGGAGAGCTATGATCGCCCATGTGCTTAAAGAACGCAGCACATAGGATAAGATATGTAGTTAATGCCTGAAATGAATTTATATATAGCTCTAGATTCATAAGTTTATAAATATGTCTACACACGAAAAAGAGACATGGCTGCCGTCGAAATTGCTTTTCCCAAACATTTAATATGCATCTTTAAGTTTGCCCATGCATATGTCGATTCTTATGTCTGTTTTTCATATATAGGCTAAATAAGTATTTCTCTCTCTTTCGATTTTTCACTCAGCTATTTATCTGTCTATATTTGTGTGTGCAATGTTCGTCTGTGTGTATGTATACATGTATGTGCTATTAAAATGGGAGATATTAATCTGTCCGTTTGTAAAATTGTGTATATATGTGTCTAATCTTAACGACGACTGTTTTAATGACGATGCTTCATTAGTAATACAAAGTTGGATTTATCACCCTTCATCTTACCATTAACATAAGACTATATATGATCTTACATGTCTGGTATTATGCATGTATGTCTGTAAAGAGCAGCTCCCTTACCCCAAAATTAATAGCTCGTTGTCCACAACCCTGGCTGCGAGCGATCGACGCATTTTCCAATTACCCATCCAGTTGGACACCCACTGACCGCAGCCACATTTGCAATTTTCGCCGCTTTTGAAGCAGTGGTCAGCAAGTAATTGCGTCTGAGGGGCGAAAAGAGCCCATGTCCGAAGTGACCAAAGCAAACGCCATGGCGGCGATGAATACAAACACGACAGGAGATTAATTGCGAGCGTTGCAACATTTCTAGATAAGCGGGAAGCGGTGATTCGGACAAGGGTGGAAGGGTAGAGAATTATCCAATTTGTTAGATATTGCTGCGTTTATATGCTAATACGCATGACTATGTGTATGAATACAGAACATATAAACGTGTATATAATCCATACTTATATATATATATATATATATATAAATTAATTTAAATAGAAAACAGACAACCTTATATATATATATATATATATATATATATATATATATATATATATATATAAGCGCGTTTGTGTGTGTATGCGTGTGTGAAGATTGATTTATTTTTAATGGTTATCAAACATTTGGTTATTTAAGCCGAAATATTATTAAAGTTAAGAATAATTCAAATATTGGGATTGAATATTGCATTAACCATTTTTGGAAAGTAATGACATTTACTGCTCTACTATTTAACCCATAGCCGTGGGCAAAATGGAGGGGTGCATACCTTTCTCAATTGTATTTGGATTGCTTAATTGAATGTAAAGATCTCACCTGGAATTCGAACTTGTCTCACCGATTTTCTAATTTTATCAATTGCACCACCCACGCATTCTGATTGATATATATATATATATATATATATATATATATATATATGAATGATGTATTTCGCATAGAAACTGGTAAAATTTACCTTCCTCTGAGACAATGCGACGATAGCCTAGGGGTAGAATCGAGTTTCGATATTGGCTTGAAGCAATCGGATATCTATCTACACTGAAAACCTGATACAACGAAACAGTCTGACTGTAGATGATTATATATATATATATATATATATATATATATATATATATATATATATATAGTGAGAGAAAAAGATTGTATTGAATGAAACAGAGTGAAAATGACATCTATCTTTCTCTCTCTCTCTATCTCTCTCTCTCTCTCTTTCTCTCTCTCTCTCTCTCTCTCTCTATATATATATATATATATATATATATATGTATATATATGTATATATATTGTCTACATCTTTTTTAAGCTCATCACTGTTTTTACGCCGTCAATTTCTATATAATCAAAGATAATATCATTATTTTTTTCCCAATGATATCATCATGTATACATACAGGGATTAGACAAAATCATGTGAACCCTTGGCTTGGCTTAAACATTTATTTATTAACTAATAAGCTGTTGGACTTCCATTAGTTTGTAAAACTACTTTGATTTTTCGTTGAACGAAATCAAACAACTTTTGAATTGTTTCCAATAGAATTTTATTCCATTCTTTATCAATGATGAGGGAAGGAAATCTGTTCCTTGCTCACTGCTCTAGAACTCCTCATAATGGTTCAATTATGTTGAGATCAATTGACTGTTTTGGCCATGGAAGATTTTTAATTATGTTATGATACTCATCAAACCATGACTTCACTTTTTAGCAGTATGTCTGAGTGCATTCATCTTGGTATATGGCATTTTCTGACCAGAAGAATACAAGGAAATTGCCGTCCAAATCATTATTGAGCTCCCCTCCATGTTTCACTGTCGGGACTCTGCAATCTTGATCATAGGTTTCACGTGCTGTTTGCCAGACATAAACACATCCGTTTGTCGGAAATAACGTGAAAGAAGACTCGTCAGACCAAATAACATTTTTCTATTTCTCGAGTGTGCAATTGTTGAGATCATCGCACCAATTATTTGGCAACTTAGCGTTCGACTTTTTCATCAGAGGTTTAGGAATCACAGCCCTTCCATGGGTACCGGTTTTGTGATGATCAAGTTTGCCTGTAGAAACTGTATTGTCTAGGTAAGTTCTGATGTCATTTATGCTGCAATAGTTTTATGATTTTTTTACCATAATTTGTTTTAAAGCTAGTTGGTCTATTTCAGTCAGCTTTGGTTTCCATTCCATTTCTTTGCTGCTAATGTTTTGCCTTGTATTATGTAAGCTGCCATAATCATGGACACTACAGCTTGTGACACATTCAAACGTTTTGGTCACAGATAGTCTGGCTAATCGAGCACCAACTATATGTCTTCTTTGAAAATCCAACAGGTCGCGCATTTTAGTACGAAACTCTCTTACCTGAAGATAAATAATGACTTAATTAAGTGGAAAAGCAAGGTAAAGGATTAAAATGGTGAGCATTTACCTTTTAGGCTGCTTTACAAAAACCCGGAAAATACCAAAATTGAAAAAATTGCTATTTTTGTAAGTTGTTCACATTATTTTGTCTAAGTCCTGTATATAGTTTTAAAAAGATAGAACTGCATATTTTTCCTTTAAAAAAGTAAAAACATTTCGGCCAACACTTTATCAGAATAACCGTTGGCGAATATAAAGGATAAACGCGGGAAATCATCGTCCTAGTTTATTTTTCCCTGCGATTAGCATTATATTATTCTATTCGCCAAAAATTCTTCTGATGAGCTGTTGACCGAAAAAACGTTAGCTTTTCAAGGAAAAAATATGCAATTTCATCTGTTTAAAACTATCTACAAGTATATATATATATATATATATATATATATATATATATATATATATATATATATATTATTTAAACAAGAAAGAAATACATATATTTTCAAAAACTTTCATCACGATGAAGATCACGCGTCCTGTAACCTTTGAAGGTCGTAGGCATGTATTAAAGCCATAGCAGCAGTGGTGTGACTTGAGCAAGATAGTTTGGCGGAACCCATCCCTCTGGGGGCCGGTTTGCGTTTTCCTTCTTAGACTGGCTACCAACCATGGCTATCTGTTCTGCTATTTATCCACAGCTGGGGAGAATAAGTCGATGCATACTTTTCCCAAGTGAATGCACTTAACTCGGCTAGAATTCGAACTCGGCTCTCCGATTCTTCAATGCGAGCCACTAATCATTACTCCACTTTACCTCCTGAAAAATTTTAGAAAGCTCCAAAATATTGTTAGGAGGTTCATTTTCATGGTAAAGCAGTCACCATTTGTTCTGCCACAATAGTATATGCAAAAAAAAAATGAATACAATTGTAGAAAGCTAAGATTACAGTTATATAATCCCAAGATATCGTGTTAGATGATAACGCAATCAGCATATCTCCCTTTCGCCCATGGATCACACAGCGCATCCAGTTCCGTTACTTTTCTGACAGACCTCGTACAGGTGTACACACAGACAGACACGTATACACGCACGCCGATAAACACACATATACACAGACATACGCGCGCTCACACACAAAAAAGAAGAAAAATTTTACCTAACACCAATAAAAAGGGCATATTTTTTTTTTAACTTAATATGAAAATAATGAAAATTAGAAAATCCGCAGGCAATTGCTGATACCTTCTGACGAGTGGACAGAACAATTATAGAAAGGTTCATCATATGAAACTTTGAAGTAGATATGCTGAATATAACAGCTACGTGGCAAATTTGATATTTGTATTAATACTATACATACGTACATACATACATACACACACACACACACACACACACACACACATATATATATATATATATATATATATATATATATATATATATATATATATATATATATATGACGTGGGTGAGAATAAGTTATATTTCGACGGTCGGTAGGAGGGAGAAACAAGCATACACATAGATACAGAAGGAGAGAAGTAGTGAACGAGGTAGAGAAGAGAAGGAATCATTTGTGCACATGAGCACAAGAGCCAATACTCACGCAGAGAAATAGCAAAACGCTTTACATGTTGAGCAGAAACGGGTGGTAGATGGACTGATGAATTATAAGGGAAAATGTGTAGCTAATCAGAGCATGATAAAAGAGATCTTTACGTGTATTTCAGAATCTATACGATCATTTGCATGTGATCAAAGGTTATTGTAGACATGCGCCTAGATTCAAATCGATGACCGCAATTGGGATCGTGTGTGTATTTCGTGGAGCTACCTCGTAAAGCTGTTGGTAACGTAATTGACATCATATAAACTTAATTATTTTGTTGCCAATGAATCTATTCGAAACTACATTGTGACCGGCCGATATAATCTATAATAATCTGTATGTAGGTGATTTCTGTTCATAAAATCAGTTATTTTCGTTAGAAAATAATCATCATTATTTTATTTGAACATGATCAGTATTCATCGGTGAGTGAAGCACAAGAGACATTCTTTTAAACATGATATATATTGACCAGTGATTGAGGCTCGTACACAAGAGACATGTTTTTAAACATGATCTTTACTGAACTATGATTTAGGCCTGTACAAAAAAGGCATTCTTTAAACATGATCCTTATTGAACTTTTCAGTGAAGTCGTACACAAGAGGTATGCTTGAACTACGATCTATGTTGACGTATAAGTAAGGCCCGTACACAAGAGGTACGCATTTAAATATGATCTTTATTGACCTGAGAGGCCCGTGCATACGAGGCACTCTTTAAACAAGTACTTTATTGACCTTTGAGTGAAGTCGTACACAAGACGTATGCTTGAACTACGATCTATGTTGACGTATAAGTAAGGCCCGTACACAAGTGGCACGCATTTAAATATGATCTTTATTGACCTGTGAGGCCCGTGCATACGAGGCACTCTTTAAACAAGTACTTTATTGACCTTTGAGTGAAGTCGTACACAAGAGGTATGCTTGAACTACGATCTATGTTGACGTATAAGTAAGGCCCGTACACAAGAGGCACGCATTTAAATATGATCTTTATTGACCTGTGGGGCCCGTGCATACGAGGCACTCTTTAAACAAGTACTTTATTGACCTTTGAGTGACGCCGGTACACAAGAGTTATCACATTGACCGTGAGATTTATTGATCTTTGAGTGAGGCATGTACACAAGAAGCTTGATTTGATTGCATTTATTTGTGTATGAAGCCTATATGTGAATAACGTACTCTAACTTTTTTTTTCTATATTGATGTTTCCGACACCCATACATTAGAGGTCCGACGTTCTCTATCGATTACAATAGCCTTTTTGTCAGCTGGCAGAAACATAGAACTCTGTTGATATCATACTGTTGTCTAATAATAATAATAATAATAATAATAATAATTAAAAAAAAAAGTAAATAAATCAATAAATAGTACGACAGTTTCAGGATATAAAATAAGTTCGGTAAAGTAAAGTAAGTAAAGGGCGGAAAATGTGCGGAAGTAAATGCAGGCGAAGGACAAAATGTCTCATTGACAGCTAAAACGATGGAGTTGATTTCCACCAACCCTAGTTTAACGATGGAGGGTGTCCACTTCCCACACGCACACACGCACACACACACAAACACACACACACACATATATATATATATATATATATATATATATATATATATATATATATATATATATATGTATATAATTATTTCATGCTCAGCACCGGAAGACTGTGTCGTGCATGAAACTCAGAGTCGTCTTTGCGGCGTGAAATAATATGTATATTTATTAATATATACTTACTAGCTCTGTTATATTACATCGAGCACTGTTATATTAACACCGGCATTATATATATATATATATATATATATATATATATATATAAGTGTACATTGAGGTCAAAAGCCAGAGGTGACAGTCTCATGCTGAATGTAATCGTCAGGCCAAACCTATGTCCACTTTATATTTACATACGCTGTACCCCTCATGTTGACCACTTTAATCCATAAATCTAGCATATATATATATATATATATATACTGAAAGAAAGAGATAGAATTCACTTTTTGCTGTGGTTGTTTTCATGTATTTTGCTTGCTCTTTCTGACACGCTTGTCGACCTACTGAAGCCACTGGCTTCACCTGTGAATAAGTGAACAGAAATAACCGTGCCGAACATTTTATCAAAATAATGTACAGGTTGCGACTGATGTTTGCATCAAAATATCAAATGATTTCTGACATTTAGTTGAATAACCTATATGTATGTTTGCGGTCGCTTTTGTGTCCATGTGTGATTTACTAAAAGAGAGACTGGGTCTGGGAAAGGGAGAAAGGATGGCATTCTATTGGTTTTCCATCTCAATATTCGGCCATTTCCCACTCATTAATAGTCAATCAAAACGTCTAAACTCCCTTTACAAAGGATCTCACATTATATTTGACATTGTGTCAATAATTAACGCTCAAGTATGCCATTAACAATATTTATTGATTTGTATTCGTATGATTAATTCACTGTAAACGCCTTCTGTGATATTGCCCCCGAATACATATTCATGTAAGAATTAAAGCATCTATAAAAAGGCACACACACACATGCATATTAGGTTGGTGCAAAAATAATGACCTAATAATGTCGTTTTTTGACGTTAAAAATGCGTCAAAAAACGACATTATTACGTCATTATTTTTGCACCAACCTAATATATATATAGGATGTCCATGATATATGTGTTTAATTTAAAATACTTCTAATTTTGTGACTATGCATGACATCTGTAAAAAGGTTAAGAAAGATGAAGTATTTAAATTCATAATTGGGATGGTTCATTTTTAACACGTCTGCCATCATTACGTAAAACAGATTCTGTGGCTCTCGGGAAACATTTTGCAGTTGATCTTCAGTAATACCTTCAGCCACATCAATTATCCTCGCTTGGAATTCATCTAAAGATCGAAGTTTAGCTGAATAAGCATTACTGTTCACATGTCTTCATAAAAATAAATCGAAAGGAGTTAAACACCAATTCTGCAAAGAAAAAATAATAATTTTCAAGAAATTGAAAAGAAACCGCCATTTTGAAGCTTCAAGAGATTTAAAAAATTATAGGTAAAGTAAATAATAAGTAAAGGCTCCATTGACAAGAAACAGCTAGACATATCAAGCTTTCTTATCCTTTTAAAAATTGTTTATATGATGTTTAGTTACAAAGCTACAAGTATTTGAAATTGCACATGGTCTTTATGGACAACCTATATTTATCGGCTCTTTTGATTCCAGACACAGAAAGAAAACTATAAAAATACCTACAGATGATAATGAAGGAAAACGTGAAAAAGGGACTAAACATCAACTACAAAATGCATGTCTGTTAGAAAAGAGATGAGATACCAACATCAAACAAGTACGGAAGATTAAATATTTGGGAAGTGTTTTATCAGCGGATAGAAAGTGTAATACTGAAATCCGAGGGCGTATTTGGATAGCCAAAGATGCATTCTAAAAGCGACGCGGAGTACTGAGAAATAGGAAAAGTTCACGAGAAACATGGAAAATAGTACCAAGCTGTTATGTGATACCTGTCCTTCTATATGGCAGTGAGTACTGGACAATCTCCTCAGAGATGAAGAAGAGAACTAAAGTAACAAAAATCTGGGTCTATAGAAGGATGCTGAGGATGGCATAGACTAAACATGAGCAACGATTAAATTTTAGAGAAAATATAAACAAAAAGACAGTTGAGCTTTCTAGGGCTCATAATGAGGAGAGATACTTGGAAAATCTGATGCTCACAAGACATATTGAAGACAAGAGGAACAGAGGAAAACAGCGCAAAACACACTTGGTGAGTTTGAGTATGTAGATGGCAAAACAGGGTTTAGGAGAAATAGCAGAAAGACGAACGAGCTTTAAGAGCTAAAGGGACAGGAAGTTGTGGAGAGCAGTGAGTTGACATGGCAATATGAAAAAGAAGAGGTAACCGCTCTATACCTTTCCCCTTTCATACATGTAGGCATATATCAGCAAGGTCGGATGGAATATAGTAAAGGTGATGTTTAAAGTGGAAGTGCCATACGTTCAAGAGACAAATGTTACTCAGTTACCTCTAAACTTTCTCAGACATCAGAGATTAAACCTTCCCTAACAAGTGTGGCGGGAATTAATACTTAAGAACAATTTTAAGAGAAAAGGCATGAGAAAGTGAATGCGTTTCTTCCTTTAGAAATTCATCAGACTAAAATTATGATGAAGTCCTAAGGGACGAATCGCGTCATGCGAATACTTTTGCCACTTTGTCATACTTCTTTCGTCTAAAACTGTTCTTGATGTATAAACAAAAATTTATATATATTTTCCCATATATATATATATATATATATATATATATATATATATATATAGGTAGGCATTGAAGTCAACACCTAGTGGTGATAGTCTGTTTCATGCCTAAACGTAATCATCATGGCCAGAGGATCGCGGTTAAGCATGAAACCGACTGTCGCATCTAAGTGTTGACTTCAATGCCTACTCTTATATTTACATACGCTCTATCCCTGATATTGAACACTTTAACCCATAAATATAGCGCACCTTAAAATTATATTTTAATATACAGTTACGAGGTTCATTCAATAAATAAGGTGAATTTTTCGGTATAAGGACTTCTAATACAGATAGAAGTTTACTTTTTTTCTTTTCTTTTTTTTTTGTTTTACTTCTTTTTCACATGGATTTAATTTCTTTTGCAGATTAAAAAAAAAACAAAACTTTGAGAGTTTTGGCGATTAACAAAGATGGCCGAGCAAGAAGCATGCTCCATGATTGAACAGCGGTCAGTTATCAAATTTTTGGTTGCTGAAGGGTGCAAACCAGTTGAAATTCATAGGAGAATGTCAACTGTGTATGGTGCCACATGTTTCAGCCAAAAAAATGTCTACAAGTGGGCTAAATTGTTTAAAGAAAGACGGAGCAGTGTTGAGGATGAAGACAGGCCTGGGAGGCCTACAGAAGTGAGGTCTCCTGAGGGGAACGAATCAGTGAATGACCTCATTCAGTCTGACAGAAGGGTGACAGTGGATGACATTGCAAGGACTTTGAGCTTATCTGTTGGGACAGCCCACAAAATTCACACAAAATTGCCCATGATGACCTTGGCTACTCGAAGGTCAGCTGACGGTGGGTGCCAAACATGCTTACTGCAGAGCACAAACAGAGGAGGGTCGAGTTGTCCCAGCAGTGTCTATCCCGCTATGAGAAGGATGGTGATGAGTTTCTGAAGAAGGTGGTCAAATGTGACCAGACATGGGTTTGGCACTATGAGCCTGAGTCCAAACGGCAGTCCATGGAGTGGAAGCACATAGGCTCTCCAGCGAAGAAATCCCAGCGGTCCACAAGGAAGGTGATGCTTACCGTTTTTTGGGGATATGCAAGGCTCAATCACTATTTCATTCCTTGAGAAAGAAAACACTGTGAACAGTGCCAACTACTGTGAACTGCTGAGGCAGGTCAAGAAAGACATAAAGAACAAACGCAGAGGTCATCAGTCAGAAGGAGTCATCTTACATCATGACAACGAAAGGCCGCACACAGCAGCCCAAACGATGCAGACCATCAACGAGCTGGGCTGGTAACTGCTCCCTCATCCCCCTTACAGCCCAGACCTTGCCCCTTCAGACTTTCACCTGTTTGTTCGCTTGAAAGCGATCACGAGAAGCACGAAGTTTAAAAGTGACGATGAAGTCAAAAGTGTTGAGAGCAAATGGCTGAGACATCAGTCCAAAGATCAGAGGGAATACGGAAGCTTGTGCACAGATGGGAAAAGTGTGTGACAGTGCTGGGAGACTACGTTGAAAAAAAAGTAAGCTTCTATCTGTATTAGAAGTCCTTATACCGAAAAATTCACCTTATTTATTGAATGACCCTCGTATATAGAGAGAGAGGTCAGACAAAATGCATGCAAAATAGACTAAAAATTTGTGGCAAGGCTCTGGATTAAATATTTAGTAAATTTCTTATCTACTAATTAACTCCGACTAAGCCAGAATGCTGAAACTATTTAATCTATTAGGGCATGGCGTCCAGTTTTCTTTTTGAACCTGATTCATATAAAAATTTAAAATCCGCCAGCTTTAAGATTGAAATTGAAGGTAGTTAAGATAAAAAGAAATAAAAATTTAACGAAAGTTTATTTAGTAATTACTTAATTTCGTTAATAATAATTTGATTTGTTCGATTCATTTTTTAAGGCTTATCAACACTTTGCAGGTTATTTTAAAGCCAGAAAAATATTTTTAGATTGTATTAGAGATTTTTTTAGTTAATAAAGATTTTGTGGCACGAGTCTTACTATTTAACCCATACCTAGGGTGAATAGGTGAACTCCTACTTTGCTCTAGGTTATTGCCACGTAAGCTAATATAACGAACTCAAATTTCTAGGACACATAATGAGAAAAGAGGGCTTGGAAAATTGTATACTCACAAGACAGATTGAAGACAAGAGGAACAGAGGTAAACAACGCATAACCTACCTAGATAACTTGTGTAAATTGAAAGCAGAATAGGATTTAAGAGAAATGGCAACAAGACTTTGAAATTGTAGAGAACCATGATCGTCAACGTACGTCACATAGAAGAAGAAGAAGAAGAAGAAGAAGAAGAAGAAGAAGAGGGAAATGAGAAATAAGAAGAGGAAGAAGTGGAAGAAATAGAAGAAGGGGAAAAGCAAGAAGAAGAAGAAAAAGAAAATGAGAAATAAGAAGAGAAAGAAGTGGAAGAAATAGAAGGAGAAAAGCAAAAAGAAGAAGAAGAAGTATAGGAGGAAGAAGAGGAACAGGTAGAGGAAGAATTGTAAGAAAATCAAGAGCAAGAAGACTAAGAACAGAAAAAGAAGAAGAGTAGGATGGAGGGAAAGAAGAAGAGCCGATGAGAAGAAGAAGAAGAAGAAGAAGTGGAAGAAAAGGAGGCGGAGGAAGGAGAGGAAGAAATAGTGGAAGAAAAGCAAGAAGAATATGAAGACGAAGAGCTGAGGAGAAAGAAGATGAAATAGACGAAGAAGAAAAAAGAAAAGGAGTCGGAGGAAGATTAGGAGGAGGGGTCTAGAACAGAGCTACAAAAGTTGTGCTTCAAGTGTAGATCGAAATTCATTCACTGTCATGACGATATTGCTAACAATTATTCTGTAGCACAAATACAAGTTAGGTTTATCTTCCGAATGAGTGAATCGCCCGGGCAGCTCCATATGGAAGTTGCGTATCTAATCACAGAGTAGGACACTATAACAAAATGATCGACGAGTTCAATGTGTGATATCTCTACATTTAATATGCACTCTATTGCCGAACGGGCAAGACTACGATCGTGCAATATTATCGAATCGGTGGCAAGAGGTTATGATTTATATGTGTGTTTTATGTAGTTATTTGACAGAAATTCGCATTTTATAGCCAAGTCGTGTCTTGCATATTGCTTCGATATGTGGCATGCTCCGAAGTTTAATGTTTCGCTGACGATTTATTTGAATTCTCAACTAATGTAATTAAAAGCATATAACGAACGTAAATGAGGAACTTGTAGTCGACATGATATTTACACCCGATTAGTAATGTCGATTACACGAGAAAGAGACAGGATGTAAAGATAAAGCTCCGTTTATTATATTTGGATATTAGACTCTTATTGTCATTTGTCTGCTAATGAGTGTCACCGAGCTGTTGATAGATAATCAGATCTCTAATGCAACTATCTGATGCCTGAATAAGCACTTAATAACAACAATGGTTGAATCCAGCTGATTGACGACGTTACCAGTCAGTGTTCGAATCCCACCGAAAAACGAGGATTTTGAATTCTGAATATGATTGATTCATTGATCGATTACTTTTTTATCGGCTTATCAATCTTTTTCGGTCATTTACATATTTTTGGCTTGTACGAATTTTTGGAGATAATTAACGATTTTCTGATACAAGTCTTATTATTTAACTCATAGATGTCAGTAGAAGAGGTGCGCCCATACCTTTCTCAACGGAATTTACACGCAAATTAATCTTACGACCTCGACTGGAAATCAAACTTGGCTCTCTAATTTCTCATTCCGTTCCTTTATCCAGCCGCACAACCAAGCATACACCATCTGGTATTACCAAATGTTTACCCATATAGGTACTTACCAGGTTCAACTTTGCTTAACCGGTGATCGAAAGAAAATTGATGATTCAACATGATATGGCCATAATACCTGAATTCCAATGTAGGTAAGTAAAGCTATAGATTAAACATCAGAGTAGATGAGATTCTTTAGCCTTGGATGGCAGTCAGTCTAGAGGAAGGACAATTCTGAATTCAAAACCTTGGGAAAGGCAACATGAAACCATTCCACTATCTTTCCTAAAATTTCATAATTCACTGATAATCAAGAACGGAAACTGTGGAGAGCTATGATTGCCGAAAGAACATAACCACTAAAAGAAGACAAAGCTCATATAACTTGAAAGTCTGAAGTAACACGATCTTACTGCTTTAATTTCCACTAATCCATCTTTATTAGCTAACAATATTTACCTAGTGGCCCAGATAGTTGAACAATTGACAAATGTTCTAGACCAAATTAAATCCATAATTACTGATTTTCAAAACAGGCACAACACAATGACTTAAAAATTTGGCGCATCTCAATTTTTTACTTCTTACTATTTCCTCTAAGTAGTTAAATCATTAAAAATTTCGTTATTTTTTTTTTAATGTTATGTCCCTTCAAGATGTAGGCATCATGACCCACCACACCTTCCATTTTGTTTTAATGTCAATGAATTGTTATGACTTCTTGTTAGGAATATTATATTGGTCTAGTTGTCCATTCTCCGCGGTTTTGAATTCAGAATAGTGGATCTCCTACACGAGCTGATTTCCAAGGCTAAACAGCCCACTGTATTTTTTAATACCACGTTATTTTTCATGATGTAGGCGATCATAGCTCTCCACAGATTCTTCTCTTTATTATCTGTTAATTGGAATGATATATTTGCTAATATATCCCTTTAATTCAGATAGAAGACTGGATTTCAACTTCCTATTCCTCGATGTTCAATCCTTCTCCTGGACTAGCTTACTTCCAAGTCTAGAGAGTTCAGCTTCTTTTCTGGTTTGTTTGTTAATTCTGTTATTTTAGAAGATAAACAAACATGGCGATTCCTTGTCTTTATTATCTGTGAATTACTATGACTTGGAAATAAACTAGATTAGATTTCTGTAGCTTTCTACACGGTTTTGTATACGGAGCTGTCTTTCTGCTTGACTGTTTTCTATCCAAGGCTAGATCATTTTGTCTACCCAACCACTTCACTCATAATTGTGTGAGGGAGAATGCAAAGACAGATTCGGGCATCTTCAAAGGATAATTACTGTGAAGTAAACGCAACAGACTCGGTCGAAATTTGAACTCAACTCGCCTATACCGTTCGACTAGTCACCCTTAAGTCCAGCCCCACCCAGCCTACCCTGCAATATAGCTAATATCTCTAAGTTGCTAAATCATTAAAAATTGTTTGTATAGTATTTTGTAATTATTTCCTGATATTTATATATGATAGAAACGTGATTTTTTTAACGTTATATCCCTTCAGGATGTAGGCGATAATGACCCTCTATATCTTCCATTTTTTTAATGTTTGTGAATTGCCATAAGTTCTTGGTAAAAATAATACATTTCGTAACCTCTCCACGGTTTTTAATTCGGATTTGTCTTTCTGTTTGATTGTTTTCTATCCAAGGATAGATAATTTTGTCTACCAAACTACTTCACCTATAAGTGGGCAAGGGAGAAAGATATGACAGATTTTTGCCACTTCAAAGGGCAATTAATGCTAAATAAACGCAGCAGACTAGGTCGAAATTTGAACATGATTCGCCGATACAGTTCAACTAGTCACTCTTCAGCCCAGCCTACTCTGCGATAAAGCCTATAGCAAAATGATACTAAATTACAAATAAGCGCTGAATACTTCGGGCTAGTACGTGTTAGCTGCTTGTAGATGCGTTAACATTTAACACAAGATAACAAATGTTATCAACATGAGATTCCAAAGTCTACTCACTTTTAAGAGTTAAATCTACTCATTGCCATAGATGGAAAGCCTGAATAAGAAAAAGTTGTAAAAAGCGAACAAAACATTAATGCGGAAGTAAATTCTAATTTAAGTTAATAATAACGATTCTGAACAATCAAATATAATTTGATTCATATTGAAATCTTATATACCGTAATTTGCAGCGTACAGGTAGACCTGACGTACAAGCCGACCTCAAAATTTTTAGCTCAAGATTCTGAGTTAGTTCTATACCTATGTCGATCCCCAAACATACGGTAGGCTACAGTGGCCCAAAACTTGGGCCTGCCGGTAAATGAAGTTAGCCTACAGTGTACAAGAACCTGAGCTAAAACTACATAAGGTCACAACGCCTACTGTATATTGAATCACTAATCCGAATATTTGTTCATATGCGATGTAAAGAAAACAAGCTACAACACACCCCGGAACATTTAAAAGGGTTCAGAAAACCAATCCTAAAGCGGAAACAAGGGATAAACCATTACTTTTGTCAAGTGAACGATAGGCTAGCCTACTCCTATTGTATACATATGTAAAAAATATTATTTTTATTTTTTTTTACAGTAAGGTTAACCTGTTACAAGGCCCGCGGGCCACTCAAGTTAAAGGATTACGTTAGGAGACAATTTGTGCGGATAGGAAGTGGAAGATAACGGTTAATCATAGCCTTAAACAGGTTAAGCTTATATAGTGATCGGAGAGTCGGTTCCACAGAGCAGTGTTTCGCAAGAAGAAGCTGTTCGAGTGGAATTTACTTCTCACTGATGGAATACGGAGGGAATGTGGGTGGTTTGCTACTATATAAGTGGCATGGTGTGTCCTTGCGTTGAAGGTATGAACTGATGGGACCAGCGAATGTAGAGGATTGCCACATCCCGACTGTGGGGGAGATGGTGGAGTGTGGAGAATATTTCGTCACCCACAAGGGTTCAGAAACATTTCTGGACTCTATCAAGGCTGGAGAGTTATGTCTGGGCAACTCCCGCCCAAGTATTACAACAGTACTCCATTTTAGACTGATCTGACTCTTATGAAGGTAGAGGAAAGCTGGCGTAAGGCACTTACTGGAGCGGTACAGGGAGTCGAGATATTTTAGCTGCATTCTTAACAATGGGTTATAAATACGAGTTCCACGAGGTCACGTGCGAGTTTGAGGCCCAGCAGTCTTTCAAGGTACGGTGCCTCTTGAAGGTACACCGGTTCATCCTGACTGAGAGTAAAGCATGTTTACATTCATTTCCTTCAGGCTACTCCATTCCGTCCGTGTATTAAAGTGTTATTATGCTATTTATAATGCCCATAATAGGGGAAATAAAGTGGAAGAATATCCCTTTCTTCAATAGCTCACCCAACATCTGATGACCCGTCATGCGATATGATTAAACCCCCATTACTGCTGTTTTAATCCTTTTTAGAACCTTCGAAGTTTTGGTTGAAAATCTTTTTTCTCCGGAATCAACGTTGTACAATATATGGGTATAGGAAATTTGAGCGTCTTTTTGCGGTGCAAATCACACTGATTTGGAAATACTTGCAAAAATCAGATAATTGTTGAATTTTAATGAAACTTTCAAGACTTATTCATACCTGAATGATATTATTTCTGAAATATTATTAGAAAGTCTTTCTTAAAATATCTTTTTCAGTCACTTATTTAATTTTATGAAATTTCAAGAAATACATTTTCGGAGAATTTAAATTGGTTGGGTCAAACAGGACCTACAATAACAGAAAATCTGCTCCGAATCATAAAATAAAAAATACAATAAAACTAAGACCACATTTAATTAGGGAAACTTTTAAATGCTTTTATGCATAAAATATATTATAGATACTATTTTCTTTAAAAACAATGTTCCGATGAATTTTTACAAGAATTGTTTCCATTCTTTTTAATTAATATAATTTACAAACTTTTCAATATGTTTCAAATTATTTTATTAAATTAAGAGTGTATTTACTAGTCATAAATGGAAAAGCTCACTACAATACAACGGCCCTCAGTATTTAAAAAATAATTTTAAATTTATTTTTATGTGTAGAAACGTGTCGATTTTTTGTAAATGCGAACGGCTACACACGACATTGTCAGAAATAAGAGCGGTAACTATAGTAAATTTAAAATTTATTGATAATTTTCTAACTTTTACTCAACAAGTCTTACTTACAAAGACACAAAATTCCTAAAATCAAAAAAATATTTGATTACTAAAATGTTTTCCTAATTTTTTTAATAATACTAATTAGTATAAAAATATTATATTAAAAAGGCGTTCATGTTATATTCGTCTTAGAAAAAAAAACAAAGATAAGTCTATCGATAAAATTGTCAACACCTAGCAAATCATACACCTCTGTGTTAAAAAAATACTTTTCTGCGATATTTTAAATTAAATGTAAGTTAAATTTGTTTCAAATCATACAAATTAAAATTTAAATCAGCAAATCTTCATCGAATAAAGTTTCATAAAAATATAGTTTATTTTTTAAAGATTTTTTAATAAGACGAATTACATTGTGTTGAAAAATTTATCAAAATGGACAATTTTAGCGTTTTTAATGATAATAAAAAAATACTGATACCAATAAATTTAAATCCAGTTTGAGATACAGCAAATTATTTTATTTTGCTTATTGGAAATTAAATTTAATCTATTAGCTTGCAATTGAAACTAAATTAAAATCTCCAAGAATTTTTTTTTTCATTTTTAAAATTACATTTAAACCTTATATGAACCTTTTCTTTGACGGACTGACTCTGACTCTGACTCTCTCTCTCTCTCTCTCTCCCTCTCTCTCTCTCTCTCTCTCTCCTCTCTCTCTCTCTCTCTCTCTCTCTCTCTCTCTCTCTCTCAGCAGCGCCCAACATATAATAATCAAGTGTGTATGAGGTGTTAGGTGGCCAGATATAAGGGGTGATGTGGTCACAGAAATTGTCTGGCAGCCATGACTGGGTTCTCCTGCTTGTGTAACATGGTGCAGAGTCCTATTTCGAGACATCCCAACCCTCATGACACAGGACATTACTACATCCTCAAGGCAATTGATGTTGAGTGCGATGACCTGCGAAAAGATGAATGGAGTCATAATGTTGCCATCACTAGTGATCACTCCAGACACCTTCGTACTCACCATTAGATTCATTCAAACCTTTCCTAATCCTCTGAAATGTTCTTAGATTGACACCTAAGCTATGAAATGTTCGTATTGGAGCCTGCAGTGCGAATGCCAAATAGTACAGCATGCCATTTACAAATTTCTGGCGGAGTGAATTGCATTATGATGCTCTTTTTCTCACAGACGTTGCTCAACTGATTCTACTATGCAGTGCAATCAACAAAATCAAAAGAAACAACGCGCATGCGCGAAATTAAAATTATAAAATGGCTACAATTTACCCATCGCACCGTGTCTATATCAGTTCTACTATTATCCCAATATTTGAAGCTTAATAATAAAAGTGATAAAAACATAAACAAAAGAAATGAATTTCGTTATTTATATACCCGGACACATCTAAAAAAAAAAAATGTAAATTTAAAGGTTAAAAATTTCAGCATTTCTTATCTCTACATAATTATAATCAATGCTTCCATTTTTATAACCTCCTCCTCCTTCATACACATATACAACTTAAACATAACTTATATAAGTACAAAACGCATCAAGCAATTATTATTTCAGTTTTGTCATTATTAATATATATATATATATATATATATATATATATATATATATATATATATATATATATATATATATATACACACACACACGTAAATGATAAAATATGGTTTTCATTTGTACTACATTTATGGGTTAAATAAATTGTTCAATATCAGTGATAGACTGTATGTAAATATAAAAGTGGACCTTGAAGCCAACACCCAGAGGCGACAGTCTTTTTCAACCTAAGCGCAAGCGCCTTACGTTGTATTGACACATTTAGCAATATGGACAGTTTTAGCGTTTTTACTGATAATAAATTTTAATTCAGTTTGAAATACAGCAAATGATTTTGCTTATTGTAAATATTAATGTTAATCTATTAGCTTGGAATTAAAACTAAAATAAAAATTTGTCTGGGCGATTGCGTTTAGCATGAAACAGACTTTTACTTCTGGGTGGTTACTTTAATGTACACTATATATATATATATATATATATATATATATATATATATATATATATATGGGGACGTAAGAATTGACATCATTTTGTAGTTTAATAACATAGGCAATTCTCGCTCAAATGATTTCAAATTTTAACAAAATATGTAAAAACTAAATTAACTGTGCAGACATATTTCAATGAGAATCTACCAGCAAAATGGATTGGGCGTGACAGTGATAATGACAATGTGCTCTGAAATGGATCCAGATTCACCTGACTTGACACCTTTTGATTATTTTTCTATGGGGCTATGTGAATGGATAGGTATATATCCCCACTCTTCCTACAAGCCTAGAGAACCTTAAGCAGAGAATCACTGAGTCGCTGACAAATGTAATGTAAGACATACTAAAACGTCTTTGGCAAGAACTAGACTACCGACTTGACGTGAATCGTATCACAGGCGGTGCGCATACTGAGCACTTCTGAAACTTTCTGAAAACAATTATAAAATCTACATTCCTTTGTCTGTTCTGGATAAGACGATAAACTACACCCGCCTCCAGGGTAAGACTATAAACTACGTTCAACAGCAAGGCCTCTGATCAGGAGATTTTGAGGAGCGTGGAACCACCTCTTAATTGCTGGTGTTCCCAGGTCCACTCTGACCCGGAGAGGTTGCACCTGTTAGGGTCGCAGCTATGGGCAAATGGTTAACCCCGAAATTGAGGTAAAAAGCATCATAAAAGTGTAAAAATATGTTTTAATACCAGAAATACTTTGTAAAAAGTTATTACCAGAAATAAATTTTTCAAGAAAAAAAAACTATTACCGGCAATACTTTTTTAAAATAATATTACGAGCTATACATTTTTCAGGAAAAAAATATTAGCAGCAATAGATATTTGACAAAACAAAATATTACCAGGAGAAAAAAAGTTGTCGGCATTAAATAACCCATTGAGTTAAAACACAACAAACCAAACCAAACCAAACATCTGTCTTTGTATATCTTGTTCGAATTTTGATAAATAAGTAAATATAGATACTATGGCCCCCTCAGCAGGTGGGATGTGTAGGTGTTGAAGAAACACAAATGTGCCTGAGAAGCCCTAGCAGAGCGGTATACTCGGATATGAGAAGATATATGTACTCTTCATATATACACTCCTTTGCGAAACTGCTTTAATAAATGTTTGCCCTTGTTGCTAAAATAAAAGCCGTGTATAAAATATAGACAGATAGTTATGAAAAACCTCTGAAAGCTCACCAACCTCTTCTATTCTTCATCTATCTCATTTTTTAATTACTCAGTCTGCAGCTAAAAAAGTTGGTTCCCTGTCTTACTAGACATTTTCCCGCTAGAAACTATTTTGTATATTTATAAATCTTCAATTCGTTCATGCTTTCAATATTGCTGCCACATCTGGTCTGTTTCTTCTGCTATGTATTTAGAGATTCGTGATAAACTACAAAGCAGCATCTGCAATGTTATTGGTCCTGAACTGCTATCTCGGTTTCAGTCATTTTCCCCCACCGGCTTAACATAGCTTGACTTTATATTTCTTCATGGTAATTGATTTGATGACCTTTCCTATATGGAACCTAGACTTTATGAATTTAAGCACAGAACTCGATTGGCGGAAAGGTCTCATCATTTTACAGTTGAAATGTCTAGGTATGTTCTAATCTAACATTTTCTCCTCACACATCTCGTTTATGGAACTCTCCGCCTGCTTCTTGCTTTCCAGTCAACTTTGATTGTTCAAAAAGTTAAATATAATGTCAATCGTTATCTTCTGTCTTCTTAAATCTTCTTTTATTGTCTTCTCTACTTAATCATGATTTTTTTCTCCTTTTCTGTGTTCTCTAACATTTACTATCACCTTGAATCATAGTGGTTTTATTGCCTTGCATGAGGTGAAATGATTAAAAAAATATCTATCTACCTATCTATCTACCTATCTATCTCAGTTTGTTCTTTCCTTATTTCCCTCCTTTTATCTCTTTATTCTATTCCTATCTATCTCGTGAAAGTATGTGTGTGTGTGTCTGTGCGTGTGCTTGCGTGTATGCAGAGCATTAATTTGATTACTTTGTTATTAGCTGATTCATTAAACGAGACATTTGCTGAATAGACAAGATTACAAATTTGCCCGGTGGTGGGGAAGCCTATTAATGAATTAATCTAACAACACATCGCTAATCTTTGACATGTTAAGAAGTTTAAGTCAATAATTGGCTGCTCAGTGATGGACTCAATGTACTTTCGTTTTAAAAAAAATAATACAAAAGGCCACTTTCTTTCTCTCACCTGTCCAAAGAACGATTTCTTTTATTACTAAGGCTAGTTACATTTCATCCCTATGTGCAAATATTTAGGTATCGCTTAATTCAACGTCGCAAGCCGATCGCTACGCTCTATTAATATTTCCATGTCAAATGTTCTGGCAAGCAACATTCTTTAGCTCTACCCGTTCTACCCGAAACTTTCTGGCACCACATTACGTCTGTTCCTTGAATATATTGCCACATCTGTTTCGGTGCTTCTGTTATGTATATAGAGATACCAAAGAAGGATCTGCAATGTTATCGGTTCTGACTTCGCATCTCGGTTTTAATCACTTTCCTATCGCTGTAATGTAGCTCTCCTGTGTCTTATAACATCAATTCGCCTCAACCAAGGCGATAATACTTCTAAGACGGGAGGTGCTACCGGGTGTGAAAGAGAATGAAAAGACTTTAGAAGGAACAGCAAACCAATCCTAAACAGGAAAAATGGATAAACATCTACTCCTGTTCAAAATACGGGGAAGGAAATGAACAGGACAATAGCCGAGTGTATCTACTTCTATGAAAATGCCACAAATGGTAATTGTTTCAATAAGCTTTCCTCTTTGGTACAGTGACTTTATGTATTTAAGTTTTGTCCTAGATTGGCAACTATGCCTTGTCCTTTTACTGTTGAAATTGATAAATAAAACCGTAAGTTCTATCCTGATAGTTTCTTCTCTCGCACTTCTCACCTGTGAAACTCTCTTCCAGCTTCTTGCTAACGTGTCAATAAAAACTATTTTAATTGAAATGCAATCATCTTCTGTCTCCTCGAATCCTTTTCTTTTTAATTTCTTTTCCCCTCAGTAACGTTTTCTCAGTTTCCTTCACACTCAATAACTACTCCTTGCATCTTAGTGGCTTTATTACCTTGCACTTATACACTTATAGTTAAGACCCTTTTATTCTCTTCATATTTCATTTGTAAGAAAGAAATTCCACCCATAGAACTCCTTCTCTTTAGTGAGACCAGATTTTGGCTCATAAACATGAATTTCTCTAAAAGTACATAGTGTTATTCAGATGCCTGCTTGGTTGATCCTCTGACAATTTTATCCTAACCTCTTTAAGTACTGCGTGAATCGTTTATCCATCCTCCATATCCTCATAACCTTCACTTCTTCCGTCCTCTTTTTACGCCCATAACTCATTCAGTAACCCTCTAACTTGAGTGGCTCTTGTATCTTTCCGCTTATTATACTTGCCCAGGATTTATAGGAGATTGGTGTTAATTTACGTAAACATTTCACCTCCTGCTCGCTTGACATGCCAAGGAGCAGACATTTTTTCAAGATATTTAGTTATAGAAAATAATGACAACAGAAGCAGCTTCATGATATTCCCAAATGACGAGCTACATTTGTTGATTCAACCAGTGCTGACCATTTAACCTGGGAGTTACCATGCCACGTACACAGTAGTGAATCATACTTATCCCCTTCGTAATTCTTTAATAACAAATAATTCCCACTCGGACAGCTTCTTCCCAAGAACTAGTGTTTTGCGGAACTGACTACTGATGTTTTGTTTTTAGCAATCACTAAAATCTTGACAGCTTCATGTCTAGGATTACCTGTTATCTTTCCTATATAGCGTCATGAACTACATTTCTTACCTTTTCCTACGTTTATATTAAACCACTCAGTAACACTCTACATGGAGTTTTGGGCTTTCTACCGTGTGAACATTAGTATAAAAAAGTGAATAAAAACAGAGCTAACTAATATTCGAAATCTATTTTATATGCAGATAACCGTTGGATTGACTCAGGTGTGGGGATTTAAATCATTATTTGCTACTTATTTTCTTAACATTATGCAAGGGCGGGATTAGATGATAAGAGTGCAGCGCTGCTGACACGATTTCTTCTCTCGTCTATGATTTGTTTGTGAATGTATGTGTGAGTATAAAATCTAATATATAAATATATATATATATATATATATATATATATATATATATATATATATATATATATATATATATGGTGTATCAAAATTAATTTTACGGGCGGATTCAAAACAAGGACAAAAGTCCATATAAACGTATGTCCAGAAATACTTCGTTTTTGAATTAAGCTTAACGAAAGTTTACGGAAGATGGCGGTGTGTTATCATGTAGGCTAGGTTATATTTGTCATTCATGTACATTTGTGGATAATATTTCTTCAACGTTTTAGTGTGTATTAGTGAATTAACTGAGAAGTGTTCCGTTTAACAATGACGGGATATTTAAATCGTGAGCAGGCATATATGATTTTCACATACGGCGGCACGAATGGTAATGGACGCGAGGCTGCACGGCGGTATCAGAGTGATTTTCCAGTTCGAGACAGCCGAGTCATCCAAACTTTGTTGCTGTTTATCTTCGCGTTGCTGTGGTAGGATCCGTGGTACCACAAACTATGCATCGGACAAGACAGTGATTCCCTCGTACGCCTGACCACAAAAAAAAAACACATTCTACAGGCTGTCGAAGATGATACAGGTATTAGCACACTTCAAGTGGCCCTAACATACCGTGCATCTCATAGTAGTGCATAGAAGGTTCTTCAAGAGCAGCTCCTGTATCTGTATCATTTGCAGCGTGTGGAGGGTCATTCGCCATCTGATCACTCACTTTTGCTGATGGTTTATTGCACAAAGTGCCAATCCGTTGTTTGTCTCGTAAGTCTTGTTTACGGATGAGGCAACATTCGGAAGAGATTGATAAATGTAGACAAACAACATTTGCGGGCAGATGGGAATCCCCACTGTACAATGCAGGCTAGACACCAGCATCAGTTTACAAGTAAAGTGTGGGATTAATGCTGAAATTGTAGGTGACTGTCTGGTATGTTCTCCCAGCACGCCATAGAGGCGCTGTCTACAGGGACTTTGTTTCGAGCATACTTCCAGACCTGTTATAGAATGTACCGGTTCCATAGCCTGCACATTTCTCCGAACTCAATCCTTTTGATTTTTATCTGTTGGGCCATCTGAAACAATTGGTTTATGCAGTAGACATTAATAATGCAGAGAAGTTTCGTCAACGTGTCATGGAGACCTGCTAAACAATTCGACACTGTGTGAGAGTATTTGAAATGGTCCACCAGTCAATGACCCGACGTGTGCATGCGTGTGCAGAAGCAAGCAGAGCACATTTTAACATTTGTTATGAGTTGCTATGTTGAAATAGAGCGATGACCTTTATATGGACATTTTACTTTGTTATGGTGTCAGGAACCCGCCCACAAAGTTTGTAAAATACACCTTATATATATATATATATATATATATATATATATATATATATATATTAATGGACATTGCTGTCAACACCCGGTGGAGACTTCTAAAACCAAAAACGATCAAGAATAAACAAAAATAAATAAAATAAAATAAAATAATCTAAACACCACTGTTAGTGACCACCAAAATAACTCGTAAAACAATAGAAGAGGCTGGATATTGACCTCCATGTACACTTTTATATTTACATACGGTCTATCGCTGATATTGAACAATTTGACCCATGAATATAGCATACCTTAAAACTAATTTTTATCATATATATATATATATATATATATATATATATATATATATATATATATATATATATATATAGGAATAATACTAATATAAATTTTATCAATTAGTTGATTGAAATTATTTTCAGCATCTCGACTCTAGAGTTTCGTAGACGGACACTCGAGTAATCTTTCCGTCTATTCGTCAGGAGATACCTGCAACTGAATGCCTATTTTCTCGTTTATGTCAATTTTATATTAAGTTGATTAATGCACTTTTCATTGTTGCAAGATTGATTTTTTTCTTCTTAATTGATTGTGTGCGTGTGTGTATGTACATGCGTCTGCCCGCGGGTGTATGTACATATGCGTAGAATGACGTGGTTATTTTCTCCTTTTGGTCATTTTTCTTCTCTCTTTATTCTCTCTCTCTCTCTTTTGGTTTTATACGCTTTTGAGTGTCAGAGACAAATGTATACAAGCCGGCATCTGGTTTGATAGACAATCCCGGCTCTTAATAATTCTTCAGCGTTCAAACACACACACACACAGAGAGAGAGAGAGGATTAATACATACATATATATATATGCTTAAATGCTAAAATGTTTTCTTTTTCTTTCTCATTTTTAAATCTGGCTTGGTGGCAGTTCAAATGTTAAGGTATTCATTATTGGTGGTTACGTTTATATACATATATATATATTTTCTTTGTTGTTTGAATGTATGTATATATGGCATATAATATACACACATATTCACGCGCACGTACACACACATGCACACACACACACACACATATATATATATATATATATATATATATATATATATATACATATATATATATATATGTATATATATATATATATATATATATATATATATATATATATATATATACACGTAAACACATACACTACACTTTTATATGTTATCATTTATCTATTGTTTTTATATTTCTATACTAACTAATAAGTCGCCGGGCCGTAATGCAAGTCGAGTTCGAATAAGGCGGATATCGCACAAGTATATGTAAAATAAAATAAAATAATAACTCGAAAAGTTCAAATGTGTTAAAAAAGGATAACAATATTTTATATATGGTTGCTGAATACAGGACTGCGTCTACTTCCCAACCCGCTATATGGATTCGTGACACTTTGTGTTTGTTAGGCGAGTCTTAACATCTTAAGTTTTTTATTCTTTAAGAAACTGGTTCTTGGTGTATCTTCAGGTGATATTCGTAAAACTTGTTTTGGTGGTGTGAGTCTAAGTCGTTCTTCAAAAATAAATTGTTCTTGGTTAGAAATTGAGTTCGGAATTTGCGCGAATCTTAGTCAGCTTCTTCGAGGCGGGTGCAACTGCTTGCCTGTCTGTCTCCAACCCCAACTGCGAACTTGAATTCGAACTCAACTGAACTTAACTCGCTGCGACTCTGCTTATATGGACGCCGACCAAAACCGGGGTGGGCTTGTCGGGGTTTGAGGTTCCTTGATAATTCTAAACCCACAATCCACTTCTTTGTTTTCGGTCAGGAAAATTTTATTATTTTCCATTTTTGGAAGTCTTCCGTCTTCCCACCTTCTTCTGTTCTCATATTGGAACCTGGAATTTTCACCCGCCCCGTAACATAAATCAGATTAAATCCAGTATCTTCCTTTCTCGACAATGGAAATAAAAATTTTACCACTTTTCTCTGTCAGAAAAATAACACCGCTTAGTGTCCTTTTCGTGATGGCTTCTTATCACCTAAATTTAATTCTCGCCTTTTTTTTTTCTTCTTTCTTTTTTTTTTTTTTAGCAAGCCAAATAGTGTTACAGCTATAACTAACTTTCATTGTATTTCTATTCATCATTTTTGATAATTTTTTTGTGTGTAGGGAAGTTTTTGTCAATTATTTTGAAGTATATTTTTCGTATTTTGTTTTTATCATCTTGTTGTTGGTGGATGAAACAAATTATGTTTCTTTTTCTGCTGTTTTTGTTTGAATTGGTTTCGTTTATATATTTTAGTTTGTTTGAATATCCGCTGTTTGATATGTTTTGTTTTTTTTTTTCATTGAATATTTTTAAGTTGGTAGAATTTTTTGAAAGTCTTTTATGTCTAGATACGCGTATTTGTTTGAATACGGCGGAAGATGGAATTTTTGCTAATATATATTGGTTGTTTGTATGTTCTGTTCTTTATGTGGAAGGATAGATCGACGAAATTTACGATTTTTGTTTGGATTTGATATCGATTTTGAATCCTAGCTTTTTGAAAGTTTTTATTATTTCTTTTCTGATTTTGCCTTTTGTTCTACCATTACAACTTCTTAGTGTTAATAGTTCATTGTCTCTATATAGACCAACATCTTTTTTGTTAATTGTAACTGCTAATTTGTTTATTATGTATATACCTACAAGATCGCATACATATGGCCTGGCGATTGGGTTTAAGCAGGAAAAGGAATGTCGCCGCCCTGTGTTGACCTCTGTCTCCACTTTTATATTTACATACGCTCTATCGCTGATATTCACTACTTTAGCTCGTAAATATATATAACTAAAACCTATATTTTTATCATATATATGTGTGTGTGTGTGTGTGTGTGTGTGTGTGAGTACCGTAATAAATGCTATTTTCTGAAGTCAACACGCTTGACTTTAAAAACGATAAAAATTAAAAGAAAACTCTTAAATTCATAACCACATGTTGCTTAAAATAACACATAAATTAATCGAAAACTTAATTTAGATATCAATTACATTATTTTTGTGATGTTGGACAGCTTAGCTTTTCACTTTTGCTATGTCAAGCGAAAGCTCGTTATCACTTCCAAAATGCACGTTATATTCTAGATTTCGTAGACGCCAGGACTAGTAGTAATGCCTTCCAATAATATCCGCACTAGTAATACATCTTCAAGTAGTAATTGCTAAATAGTCTAATGATCAGAAGAGAATCGTAATCCGTATAGTAGTAGAGTAGAAAGAGTGAACGTATAGCAATAGTGGATAGGCGAGTGAACAGGGATACGTATAGTTGATAGATGAGAAATAGTGATCAGTTAGTCATACGCTACTTCGTATTTATTCACTTCCTATTTATCACGTGATCTACTTAATAATTGAATCGGCTTTTCTTACTCACTTGCGATCTAGTTTCAAACGACTGTGTCGGCAACGATACTTACTCTTATACAATAATAATGTAAAAAACATCATTTACTCCCTTTCGTTTATTAGACATTAAATTACTTCACTTAGCATCCCCCATAATTTAACTAGACTATTCAATTTACCTGATGAATATTTATGAGCGTCGCTTAAATTTAAAAATTATGGAAAACTGAGATCATTTTTACTTTTGTCCATAAATGCAAAATAAAACCCTTACTTTTGCCATAATAAAGTCTATCAGAGGAATTATTAGGATAAAATCCGGAGCGCAGATTTATATTTTGATAGATTCTATAGCGACACTTTCCACAATTACGTTCTTTTTTAATAAGTGAGGCTAGGTCAAAATTGTAGTTGAATTTATTTCTATGTATTTCTAATGCATTTGATAAAGTGTTGTGTATAACGTTTCTTTTATGTTCATAGATACGTTTTTTTTTTTTTTTTTTGCTTTTTGCTTTTTTAAAATTTCTGCACGTTTCCCCAATTATGAGGACCAATTTTGCAATATATTTTGTATATACCTGCTTCAGAATAATCATTATTGTGGGTATATTTGTTTTTGATCATGTCCATGATAGTTTTGGATGTGGTTGCAATTATTTTCATGTTGTTCAGATTGGATAGTTTGTTTTGGATAGTCGACGTTATGGAGTATGTAGCGGTTCTTAATAATATTGTTAATAATATTGTTATCTTTATTTTATTTTTTACAGTCGTTCAATATGTATGCCATTATCTTGGCATTGTGAATGAAATAATGGAGGTTTTAAAAGTGCTTTCGATGTATATTTCTTCTTTGGGTAAATAATTGGGGCTTCGGATTCTTAGCGCTCTTAAATAGAATCCTATAATTATTTCCGATTGTATTTATTATAATGATGGCAGTTAGAATTGATCAGGTCATTCTTATTAGTCATTTTCCTAGAAACCTCAAACTGAAGTCCGTTGGGGTTTCTTTGTAACATGATAGCTGGAAGGATTAGGTTGTCATTGAACTCAGGTTCAAAGGTGAATTTTATTTTGGGTTCGACGTTAATGGGTTTGAGAGAATCGTCTATGTATTTGAAATATGTAAACATATATCATTTTTCTCGAACTATTTTATATATGATATTAAGCACATCAGGCTATATGACGGTTCCGTGTATGATACTGGTTCGATTCCAGTCGGAGGACACATATTTTCTATGAAATATCTCGGACATCTACTTAAATATTTATATCTATAAAAATAACGTATAAACAATATATATATATATATATATATATATATATATATATATATATATATATATATATATATATATATATATATATATATAACATTAAATTTAGAATTAAAAATCAAAATAAAATATAAAAATAAATAATAGTAAGTAATAAATAATAACATATAAAATAAAAACAAAATAAATAGTAAAATAAAATTAAAATTAAATAAAACATAAAAGTTAAAATTAAAGTGGGAAAATAAATAAATAGATAATATAATCATAAAGTTTTAAAAACAATGTCCTACAATGCATATGCAAAGAGACCCACTATACTCTTATTAATTACCCCATATATATATATATATATATATATATATATATATAGGTTTCTATCAGACTCGATGAATCAATTAATATAATTATCAAATCCTCCTCATTACTATGTGTGTTTATCATCGCTTGAACCAGCTTCTAATGCTCCAGTTGGAGCGGCTTGCTGAGAGTAGTCGTGGCTCCAGGAGGCTCAGTCCTATGGTCAGAGAGAATCTCAGTAGAGTTCCACCACGGAATGTAGGAGTGAGCGGCGCTTCTTAGAGTCTGATTTGCAATCTCTTCGTCGGAGCAGTTGGTATAGTGTTCTCTTGCCAACCTAACTGTCGGGGTTTCGATTCCCTCGGTAGTGGATGCGCACTGCTGATGAGTCCCAAATATAGGACGAAACGGCCGTCCAGTGGTTTCTATCAGACTCGATGAATCAATTGATATATATATATATATATATATACACGTTCCATAAAAATGTCTGACAAGTTACTGCAGTTAAGTTTTTTATTTCATTTTTTTTCTTATAATTTACTTCCTTAATTATAAGTCGTTTTTAATTAAACTTGATTTAGTGACTGCGCTATATATATATATATATATATATATATATATATGTGTGTGTGTGTGTGTGTGTGTGTATTTAAAAAAAAGCTTATCGATTAAACCTAAACCTTTCTAAACGCATCTATTCACAAAAGAATTAAACAAAAGCAGAAAATAGTATATCTCTTTATTCACATCGAATAACTGAAAGGATTTGTTCAAGCCAAATATCAGTTGTTAACTGGGGCAATAAACAGCTTCTTAATTTTAATGCTTCCAAAACAAAACTGCTATCCTTTAATCATCGTAGAGAACCCCTTTTTTGCCCTCGACCAACATCGCTGATGCACACCACCATAAAGCATAAAGTGGAAGGATTCTATTGAATTAAATGCTATGTCTGCTGTTAAGAATGTTGGTGCTCTGGGTAGACATTTTTTCTTGTCAGAATCCATCTTACACATTTATAAATCTAGCATTCACCCGTCCATATCTGCTCTGGTGCTTATGCTATATATTTCGAAGTTCTCAATAAAATCCACACAAGGGTCTGTAATTTTATCGGTCTTGACCTGGCATTTCGACTTCAGTTATTGCCCAAACGCCGTAACATGGCTTCCTTCTGTCTTTTCTATAAAAGTTTTCATATCATTCAGTCCAATGTGCTCTTATCTCTGGTACGTCGAATGCATGAATTTAAGCTTCCTACTAATTTGGTAACTACGTTACGTCGTTTTACTGTTAAAAAATTTGTTAGATGTAAGCTTAAGTTCTATTCTAATATTTTCTTTCTCACACTACTCACCTGTGGAATTCTCTTCCGTTTCCTTGCTTCACTACCACCTAGAACCGACAAAAATTTAAATGCAATGTCAGTCTACATCTTCTCTTTTCCTGTAGCCTTTTCTCTTATTGTCATTTATTCTCTGCAATAAAGTCTCCTCATTTTCTCCCACTCCCATTAGCCCCTTTCCGCCTTACTGACATTATCGCCTTGATTGGTTTAAAATTAAGGCAAACGTATTTTAAAATAAGTCGGCAATGTTTATCGTTTTAAGAAGCGATGATTAGAATTGTAATAAAACCTAAACAAATCATGAAAGTGAATTAATAGATTTTTTCTTCTTGAGAATTTACAACAAATCTATTAAACACAATTTATTTATTAGAGTGTTTATTTACAAGAATAATTTTATATGAACAAAATTCTAAAGACAAATACTATTAAAACAAACGGTAGGAAATATTTATCATTTACTAATTTTTAAAGAAATAAATATGAAAACATTTTGTTCATAAATTTATAAACATTTACTAAATTCTTAAAACATGTAAACCAACTATAATTAAATCTATTATGTGCATTTTATAAAGTTCAAATCAATTGGAAATTAGCCATTTTTTTCCAAATATTCCAATAAATGATATAATAAATAAATAGTGTTTATTATTTTTTTTGTGGTCATTTCTTAACAGCAAAGTAATTGTATAAAATATTTCGATCGTCAGTCCCTGTGTCATTCCCATTTAATCCCGTTACACCGATTGACATCCAGGTAAACATTTTCCCAAGTTCCAAAGAAATAAAACTGATTTCCATGACTAGTAAATTGTAATTTATAAATATTTACATTTATTCATTTTTCGTAAAAAATCATTACCAAAAAAATACTTTCTCTTCAATCAAAAAAAAAAAAAAAATTTCAAGCGATGTAAGGGAAGTAACTCTAATATTATTATATAAGAGTAAACTCCCTTGAATAAAAGTCGTAAAGAATTTGTTGAATATATTTTTATTTAGATAAAATGTTATGCACATGACGTTATCGAGTGAGTATTTATTCGTCTCGGAAATAAAATAAAAAAAAAAAAAAACCGCCAAGCGTGTCATTCTGTTGCACACGTACATTGTCTGGTCCAAGTATTTGTTACTTGCACATGTTTTCATTACATTGTAACTTTGTCCATTTATCAATTTAGTGCAAATATATTAAATAAATACAGAATCTTTTTTTTTTTTTTTTTAAAAAAAAGAACACCTTTAAAATTTTCCTTATAAATATAAGGCCCAGTTATTATGTTAATTTTGTAAACTTATTCTATTGCAAATTGCTTCGATAACTTATGCTTGATGATATACAGGGTATCCCATAATGCAAGTATCTTGGATCATAAAAATGATATCGCGTACCAAATATATTTATTACATAACTTATATACAAAATTCAACATATTATCTAAGATTTTGCTATTTACTGATATGATTTTTACTAACAATGGACCTTCATAATGTCGTAGTCTCCAAAAGAAATTGCATACGGAATGAAAATATACTTCACCAGTCAAAGATCCAGTGTTTCAGCCCAAAGGAAATTTCAAGAGCATTTTGGAAAGAGACAGGTACAATCCCCGAAAGGTAATCATGCGTGCTGCTACAAACTTCCGTGAGACAGGCAATGCAAATTGCATTTGAAATGACTCGTGCATGTTCTCTTCGTGGTGGTGACTATCTCAGGGGTGTAATATTCAAATCTTAGATAATATGTTGAACTCTTGTATATCAGTTACGTAATGAATATAATTGATAGTCTCTGTCATTTTTATAATACAAGATACATTTAAAATGTATCCCATCATTATGGTACATCCTGTATATACGTCAGGGAGTTTTGATTTTATCCAATATAAATATATTTTATTATGATTTTTTTTTATCTGTCTCTGTCTTCAAAAAGGTTCAAATCATATTAAGCGATAGATAGATAGATAGATAGATAGATAGATAGATAGATAGATAGATAGATAGATAGATAGATAGATAGATATGATGAAACAGGAACAGTGAAATGTGTATAGTTATACATAGATAAATATACAGTTATGAAAAAAGGATAGGAATTTAAAATACTTAAAGCTTTGCAACAATATAGGATGTTCGGGTTACATTTGACAGAGTAATGTTTTTATTTATTTCCAGTTGGTTTGGAATATCTGTAAACATTGAATGGCATTGTGAAAACTAATCACTACAGTTTTAGAGGTGGCAAAGTTAACTGTCATGGATGAGTGGTAACCATCTGGATACTGGAAAAGGTTAACCGGCATCACGGTGATTCTTGTCCGGCATTAAAATGCTGCAATCCTGACAGCTGCTCAATGTTCTTTGAAAACCGTGACAACAATGAGACATGAAATAGAGTTGCAACGAAAACTATGAGGCAAAGAACACAAGATACGCTCTGTTTTCCTCCGTACACCAGAATTCATCCAGCAACTACAGGAGAAAGTGACAGAAGATGCAGGCAAGCGAACGCGGGCTTTGGTGCAGGAAATGGGTGTTGCAATTTTCATGAACCTTGCCTCGAATGAGGACCTCCGTTACCAGTCATACCAGCGGTGTAAAGATCAATTTCTTTTTTAGAAAGTCCCGAGAAAACCGAAACAAAAGCAAAGAAACTCCTGAACAAGGTGAAACATTCTGTTGAACCAGGGACAATCTGGTTCTCTGACGAAAAGAATTATTGTCAGGACTTGCTGCTCAACAGCTTGCCTACAATCCATATGACGTTCCTCGTGTCATAAAAACCAACTCTCCCCAAACTGTGATCGTTTTTGGTTGTATCTCCAGTGAGGGTATGCTATGTCACCTCACATCTTTGAACTGGTTTTCAGACTCTATTCTGGTAATTACGTGCTGAACACCGTGGACAAGCCTTGGTTGGAGAAGGTGACTGCCGGAAGTCCATGTGTGTGGCAGCATGATTCAGCTCCCCGTCACATCTCCAGAAAGAGTCAGACAATTTTTACGACATCGCCAGCCACAACGTCTGGCCCCCTAACTTCCTTAAATGTGATTCCATGGATTATTATGTGTGGGTCACGGTTGAGAAAGACACCAACCGCACTGCCTGTAACACCAAGGCCCAGCTGATCGACAGGATTAAGGAAGCATTTGAGGTTCTACCTAGGGGCATCGTGATTCTGAAATCGGATTGAGGCCGTGGTAGATACTGGGGGCGGCTTCTTTGAGCGAATTGTCATTTGATTATTATAACCTGCATGCCACTTTTCTATTTTTCCAATAAATCGATTTGGGGTTGAGATATTAATTTTGTTTTCCATTAAAAAAAAACAACCTGCCAAATTTATCCCACTACCCCTGTACAAGACAGAAACCATCTATAAAAAGGATAATAAAGAAGAAATATTTAAATGTATTATTGGGACCCCTTCCATTTTTCAACATATCTACCATCATTACGCAAAAAAAGGTTAATACGATTCTGTAATTGTCGGAAAACATTTTGCATATGATTTTAAGTAATACCTTCAATCACATCAATTATTCTAGTTTGCAATTCCTCTAATGCTGTGGATAGAGTTTGGCAGGTCATACGAAACATTTGGACAATCTCTACATAATTTACGTCCAGAAAAAAAGAAAATTACAGTGTAACCCGGATATAAGAGACCCGGATATAAGAGAAACCTGGATATAAGAGAGATTTTCTCTGATCCCAAATTATCCCCATACTTACCTAAACAAAATAGACCAAACCCGGATATAAGAGAAACCTTCTCCGGTCCCGACAACTCTCTTATATCCGGGTTACACTGTATAAGAACACAAGAAAATTAAATAAAAGACTTAAGCACCGTACTTTGTCAATCGTTTTTAATAATATATAAATGTGTGGATGTGTATGTGTATGTGTGTGTGTGTGTGTGTGTGTGTGTGTGTGTGTGTGTGCGTGTGTGTGTGTGCTCGTTTGCTCGTGTGTGTGTATATATACGTAATTCAGCTATAAATAAAATTATCTGCAAAGAAAAGATAATATAAATAAAGTGAAACATTTCTTTACCAGCGCGTTTCGTCCGGTGCCGACCTTTATCGAGATAGACGTTATTTTATTTTGCAACTTTTATTTATAAACTTCTGTTTATAAATACAAGTTACAAACGAAAATCTCTACATTTGCCTTGATAATGTCCCTCGGGGGACGTAACATTATACTTTTGTCTTTATAGATATATATATCAAACTTAGTATAAAGTAGATAGAAAATGAGAAAAAACTTCAGTTAATTCTCCTGAAGAGTTGATTAGGCAATTACAAAAACAGTTAATCTATGCGATTCTAGAGTCAAGGTGTTGAATATAATATCAATTAGCTAAGTGACAAATTTAATCTGTATTAATCCTGTGTGTGTGCGTGTGTGTGTCTGTGTGTGTTATGCGTTAACGTGTCAGCATATATTCTAAAGCTGTCAAATTGGTGTGCTATAGACCATTGTTGCTGTTTTTAATTCTATTCTCATTGGAAACTCTATGTTAGTGGCCTTATGTCAGACCGATATAACCTTAACAAAATGCCTACACGTAACATCCTGCGACTCCATTGTCCTCTCCTAATAAAAGCTAATCACTCGCCATCGTCTTGTAAAATCCTAGCTCTTTGCCGATCCCCTTTCTTTCTCTTCTGAATGTAATCTTCCATTTGCTTCAATGCTGTCTCAAGATCAGTCACTTTCGTGACTCCTGCCAGCTCATCAGACGGGATGTAGATGAAACCTTCGCGTTCCAGTGTTGATTTAACGACCAATCGAAGGCAACATTTCAAGTCAGTCTTGTTAAGGATTTCATCGTCTGCACGCAAAATAGATTTCGAAAAATAAAATAAAATAAAGTCGATAGATATAAGAAGATACGACAAATAAGATACATTATTTTTTTTGTTGGCACGTAAATTAAGGATTAAAAAGAAGACTTGTCAAAATGCGGATGAAACTTATTGTAAGGAAAACGACCATCAACACAATGAAAGATGGAAACCGGTCTCCATAGCTACGTATGCAGCCAGTGCGCTAATACATTTTTATCGTAAAATGACCAATAGTACATTTTATACTTAAAGGACCAACAATACATTTAATAGTAAGATGGTCAACAATACATTTTTATAGTAAACTCACCAACACTACATTTTATAGTAACATGACCAACAAGAGTGATGTGGTTTCTATGATTTGGTACATTTCTTTCTTCGTGATTCTGTATCGCCAACCAACAATGTTCAAAGAAGGATGATCTTTGCCAACACCTTCAGGCTTTACTCGCTCAAAGCTTTTCTTCACCATTGATCCTGGAATGTTATTGTATACAGCTGACAGCTTACATATTTCTGATCGGATTTGGCATCATCCATGACATCCATATGAAAGTCTCGATTTTGTGGGGTTATTCAAGGACACCACTGGCGTTTTCATTTTGATGTTTTAGATTCGTAACAATTTGCGGGTATTGCACAAAACTACCTCTGATAACATCCATTCAATTTGTTTTTCTTCTCTTATACTTAATTTGTTATAACTGATCCTTACGCCAAGGTATCTGAAGTGTTTAGTATTTAATTATTAGACGAACGTATACAGTTATAAACTATTAATAAAAGAAGCAACAAAGAACGTAACGCTTTTGCTACTGTAAACGTAGTTGTAGGTTTTAATGAAACTTACCTTGCTTAATTATTTATATGAGAGAAAATGACAATATTGAAAGAAAAACGAAATACAAAATATTTTGAAAAGGAAATCAAATTTATGGTACTTTTAAGAGCTCATTTTCTTCGTCATTCAAGTCAAGTTTTTTGACGTAATACACTTTAACGTACCCAACAATGACCAGGCTTCTTCTCCATCAATAACTGGTCGAATCCAACGGGATTTTTTCACTCCAGTAAGTCCAACACCTTTGGGTGGGTAGATTGTCCACAAAACCTCCAGTACATCGCATTTACTAAAACGTTCAGTCTGACTGCATTCTAAAATAAAACAAAACATTTATTTATGAATTCAAAATAAAACCAATCAACTCGCTTTTTATTTAACACATGTTATGATGAAAAATGGTTCATTCCTTTTGACTTTTTAATTCTTTCATCAAATCCTTATTCCAAATTTGCAGCCGTATGATTTAATCGAAGAAAATCTTACGCTATCACTGCTGCATTGTTATAGCCTGAGTGTACTGGCCCCTTTTTGAAAATAGAGTAAATTGCTATTTACTGAAAATAAAATCACCATAAAATGCCGATGGGGATTTTTCATGGGCACTGATATATGTTGGTTTCGATCGCCTACTCTGCAGTACATAATAAATTAAACGCCATACCCAATAGACAATATAATAAAAAATATGTCACAAAGCATTATATGCTACTATATGTCCACGGTGATTTGGTAATAGCACTAAGTGCTAACTACTTTATAACGTAAATCATACAGACAGAAGTTTTATAGTGATAGGATAATATGTATATATGTCAACAGCAAGCAAGGTAAGTTTCATTAAAACGTACAACTACGTTTACAGTAGCAAAAGCGTTACGTTCTTTGTTGCTTCTTTTATTAATAGTTTATAACTGCATACATTCGGAATTATGAATGGAAATTATTTTTAAAAATCATTGTCTCTGATGAATTAATCGATCCACTATGAATTGATTGATTGTTTGGAAAATTAGAATTATTTTTTCTATCTTACCAGCATCTGGTCCAATTCTTATGGAGAAAACGCGATGTAATAATTCATTCATAAAATCTTGTACGTTCGCGTAAGTTGCTATCCGAAAGTCATGTTCCTTGCAATTGACTAAGAGCTGGCTCTCTTCACTATTGACATTACTGCCGACACCTAAAAAAAATGGAATGAATGGAATTAATCATATGGATAAAATCTATTCAAACTGGGATTAATTGCAATTTTCAGCCTACAAAACATCAGAATTAAGCGCATCCAAGCGAAAAAAGCACCATGAAGATGCACCATGGCGAGTCATCAGCGTTATTGCCCTGGTTTCATTACGAGTTTTAAGGTTTTACACATCATACCCACTCAAGATAATAACCGGACATACCTCTGAAGATAACAGGTCCTAGACTTGATCGGGTCACTAGGAAAAGACATACTCAATATGGTTGTTAATTTGAGCAGCCAATCATTCCCCTTATGTTCACTCTTTTTTACTAGATGCATGATCTTCTAAAAATAATTTTGGACGCCAAAGATTTGCCATTAATGACAATCCAACGTTCTGTTATCTTACTCTTTTCTTTGGTGGGGAGAAAAAAGAGGTGGTGAATACATTTACAAGGGTGGGGTGATTATGAAGGAGTGACGCTAGAACTTTGGAATATTGCATGTATTAATTTCAACTCTTCTTCAATAACTGCATTGTTTCTTTCCAGGTACGATGGTGGCCTGCAAAGTTCATAAGCTTACTGTGAAGGAGTGATGCTAGAGCTTTGAAATCTTGCATGAAATAATTTCAACTCTCCTTATTAATAACTATATTTTTTTCTTTCCAGTTAAACTGACAGCTGACTTTTCAACATATACTGTTCATCCTGTTGGTCAAAAAGGCATCAACAGTAGGTCTGACCTTATCATCACTGTAATACTGGTTCCCAGATGACAGTCAAATCAGGAGAATAGATAGGTTGATCAACCAGTTCCAAACCAGCAGACATTGAAACCAAGGACACCTAAGTGTGCTGGGACATTGTACTAATGAAGTAATACCCCTTTCGTCAGTTTTCCTGGTCGATTGGTCTAGATAGTCTTTCGTAACGGCCTCAGCAAGTTGGCGTATTACTCTCCATTGATAATATGGCCATTCAATAGACGCAGTGCAGATTAAACGACCGTGACTTTCTTTAAAGTAGGTGAGGATGGGTGTTTCTCCTGCGTGGATTAACTCTTTGCCTCGGTCTCAAAGTGATGAACTAAACAATAATCGTGGGTTAGAAAACGTTCAAGGAAACCAGCTAGATCTACCTCAACCAATGTCAAATTTTCCATGGAGTGATGCGCTTTTGCTCAAGTATCAGAAAATGTGGCAGCCACAGAGAAGAAACATTTGTCATGCCAAGTTCATTGTGCAGAATATTCTCAACTCTCTCACCGGATATGCTAATAGTATTGACTATTTGATTTATAGTCAATCCCCTGACATCCAGCACTGTGTAGTGAACATTATCAATGTTTTCTTCGGTAGTGGCAGTCGTAGAACCTCCAGATCAAGTGTCATCGTCAAGACTCTCCTTCCGCTCATAAATTCAGTTGCCCACTTATGCATTGTTTAAATTAGCTGGAGCAATCATGTCGGCCTGAACGCTTTTTATTTCAAATTTTGTTCATTCTCAAGAGAAGTTTCTCCATTCTATGTATTCTTTGAACAGTCAAATAGCAGTTTACCAGCAAATGAACAATGAAGTTACTAATAAGAACAGTTGAAATTAATGCATGCAAAATGTCACAGCTCTGGCGTTACTTCTTCATAGTCAGCTTATGAACTTTTCAATCTGTTCCCGTAAAAGTATGATTTCATAAAATCAAGGACAATCATCCTCACGGTAGTTTCTTTTCTTCAACCTGATGATTTGTGTTTCTTCAACGGCCACAGAGCTAAACTAGTTTTAATAAAACTATGATGAGCGGATATTAGTTACAGTTCAAGCAGGTGTTCGACGAGGACAACATACAGTTTTGAATTCAGTGTTGATTTTCTCTATTTAACTCTTAGCTGGAGAGAGAGAGAGGGGGGGGAAATAAATTCATACCTGTCCCAAAGGTGTTTGTACTTGTTGGTTCGACTAAATACTAGGAATGTATATTTATTGTTCCAAAAATGAACAATTGCAGCATTGGATTGGACGTGGGGATAGGCTGGTCAATATTAACTATCCTAAACCTAACTAATCAGATTCATCGCCCATTCATTCATTACATTTTGTTCATTCACCACAAGAACTCACACATCACCATTCAATCCGATATATTCCACAATACCCCATTTCCCAGGGATCTTACAAAAGCACCCATGATATAAAGATTGCATAATGTCCAAATGACTTCTTTTTTTTTTTTTTGTTGGGAGAGATGGATTCATACCTTTCCGAAGGGTATTAGCATGTAAGTGAATGCAATGACCTCGACTGGAATTCGAACTCGTCTATCCAATTTTTCAATCCGAGCCACTATCACTCTACTGCGCCCCCTAAGAGATAAGGAGGATGTGAAAGTTAGAGTTGGTGGAACTAAAGAATGGACTATTCTCCACGTAAATCACGATACACTAGCGAGAGGTTTGTAACTATTCGTTCACGGGAAAGGGACTATAGGCTGAAAAACAATTCATCATACACAACGATTTTGAAATGAAGAGTGGGCAGCTTCAGCCCAGATTTAGCACCAGTACCTCATTATCGGTCTGAAGTGATTCTTATAAAATTAAAGCATACCAGGAGGCCTCAGGTACTTACTAGATTGGTACAGGAAATTGAGGATTTTTCCAGTGTGTTTAGCGATGGATCGTATATATGAATTCCACTTAACTCTCAGTAGGCGTTCAAGAAAAGGGTTCTATTTGAAAGAATATCCATTCATTGCGATAGGCAAACATTCAGGGTCCCGTTCGGTGATGACAGAAGATTACTAGTTTGGCGTTTGAGATATTGAATAAAACCAGACAGTTTTTCCCCCATTAAGGTGTTAGAATTTGGTAAAAGACATCAGCAGCCACGCTCCGGTGATCTAGAGTTTGAAAGGTGCACCTATAGACCGTTGCTGATCGCATGTTATTCTTACACACATAAATGTTCCATATGGAATGGAACCATTATAATTATCTAGGATGGATAGCGTCCAATTACCTTTTCAATTTTATTCTAATTTTTCATCGTACAATTCCTGTTACATTTAGAAAGTTTCTTTACATCTAGACATACTTCTAAATCTGTCGACATGAAATGGTTGGTTGATTTTGTTTAGCGATAATAATTACAAATCTGGGGTGGGGTGGGGGTGATCTCGTTCTCTCTTGAAATCCCATACATGACGCAATAAACTGTATTATTCTCGTTCGGCATTTTCTATACAGTTTTGACAGCTTGTCAGGGAGACATTAGCAGTGTTAACATCCGACATGTTTAAAATTGTTGTTTTAATTTTCTTTTCAATTGTCACAGTCTGATACATTACGCAAGGTAAAGTTTAATAATTTCTGAACATTATTTTATCCAAAGTCCTTCATGAAAATACTGTCCCTTATATTATAAAGGAGCAAGTAATATAGGCGAGAGAGGAAGGCGCCGATTATATTGTCGCAGAAACAATACCTACATATGAGGAATGCGCTTTGGCATTAGAAGCTGTGAAGGAATATGGTCAAGTGAGATAACAAACTTTATACTCTTTGTAACATTGCACAAATACATATATATTTAAACTTGTGAATCATCTGCTCATGATTTGATTTCATCTGTTTAACGGCATATCAACTTCTTATGGGTCATTTAATGCTGAAATGTGAAGCTTTGAAGTAATAAAAATATGGTATATGTTATTCTGCTTTCACAATTCAATACATAGTAGATGATACTCCGCTCTTGAGTCTATACATATTCTTGGGGACATAATTGCTAGAGGCGGTGATATGTGCGTTATATGTTGTAGTTATGTGGAATTACATTTTAGAATAGAGGTTGATTTCTTTAAGAAATTCTACGATATTATATGGATTGATATCATGGAAAGATTTATTTCATGTTGGTTGGTTGGGTTTGTTTAGCGGTATATCAAAATCTATGGCTTATTTAATGCCGAATTCTAATTATTTCGAACGCCCTCAACTAGTGTATCGTTGCTCATTTTGCTATAAAAATGTATTACTAGTAATTCTACTATAAAATATATTGCTGGGCATTTTGCTTTAAAAGTGTATTGTTTGTAATTTTACAATAAATATGTATTGTTGGTAATTTATTTTTATATAAAATGTATTTTTATACTTTCATAGCGTTGTTGTTTGGGGGCTCATTATTTGCTCATAGCTAGAACCCTAACAAGTGCTACTACCTCGGGTGAGGGTGAACCTCAAAACAGCAGCGATTAAGATGGTTTCACGCTCCTCTGAACCTTGAATCCCCCAATCTGTGCCAAATATAGTCTATTGTCATACCCAGAACTCTATTTGAAATGACAAAGCAAGATTATAGACATACCTATGACAAACATGTCGGCACCTTTTTGTCTGATTTTCATGGCTTCCTCTCGGACATCCTCTCTGTTCAGTCCGCGCCCTCCAGTGACAAGAAGACAAATTTGTTGACACCAAGGACGTGGAAATTCCTGCCAGGAATAGATAAATATATTTATAGTAACTAAATTCTTGTCATATGTTCGTTCACCATTTCTTTTAGTTACCAGTTTTTATCTAGGTATAGAAGTTTGTAATTTTTACAAGCAAAAAGAAAGAGAACGATAGTAGCCCGAGCTCAAATAAGGTAATTACAAAAAAGAGTTTTAAATTCCGAAACCTGCTGTTGATGTAGGTATTGCAAAAGAATTATATAAGGCATCTAATGGCTGCTTTTTTGCTTGTTTTTTTTTTTATTTCACCCACTACCATTTCTGGGAGAATTTGAATAAGGTGACTTTATCACATTTAGTCTCCTACATTTATTTTATCACCTACCATTCTTTGTTTTATTCTATTGGTCACCTTTCCGTGCGTTTCAGGAATATCTCTGCCTCACCACTTTTGCCATCATTGTCTGTAATTACTTTCAATTTTTTTCACAATATTTGGCATTTGGCAAATAGTAATTGAGTTCAATCTTTGGTGCATGTAGTACAGACTCGGTAACTAGCAATCACCGAGCAGCACGAAAAAAAGAACACGATAAGACACCTCAAGGCATTGACAGTAAAAATTAAAATAGTCCCACCTGCTGGATTAAATAAAGTGTTCTGTTAGAAATACCCTGACAGTTGACATCTGAAGAAGACTGGAGGGGACAATGGTTGAAACGTTACGAATGTAACAACAAAGATGAGGACATTAGTCTGATTGTAAATAAGATAGTTATAAAAAGTAATTTCAAAAACAACACATATGTTTTGGCTAATCGATAAGAATTATATAGGTGATGTCATGGTTGCATTTCTTGTTTGTTTGTTTTTTTAAATTCCAGTCCGACCATTATTGGAAGAATTTGATTAACATCTTTTGTGTCGGTAGTCTCTTTTATTCTATCGGTTACCTTTCATAAATCTCTCCGGCCAACAAATTTTACCACCCTTTATGTTTTTAAAGAACCACTATGATCTACTTCAACCGTTTTATTTTTATTTCCGATTTATACTATCACTTACCGTGAAGGGCACACGTCTGTTTGGTGGACGGAAATCCAGTTTTACATTTAAATGTCAATATAAGTTGTACCATATTAAGTGCTGGATTCTGTTGCAGCAAACTGCTCTTATTGTATTGTATGGCATTAACAGAAGACGGAAAGTGTGATATTGAAATTCAAAGACACATTGGAATAGCCATAGATGCATTCCAAAAGCTAAGAAGAGTACTAACAAATAGAAAAACTTCGCTAGAAACAAGGAAAAGACTACTAAACTTTGACGTGATATCTTTCCTCTTGCATGGCAGTGAGTACTGGACAGTATCCTCAAAGATGAAGAAGAGATTTGAAGCAACAGAAATATGTTTCTACAGAGCGATGCTGAGTATACAATGAACTGATTATGTGAGCAACGATGAACTTTCAGAGAAAATGATAACATAAATGAAAGTTTTACTTAACATCATGAAGAGACCGTTGAACTTTCTCTGTACATTAGAAAATCTGATACAAGACAGATTGAAGGCAATAAAAGAAAGAACGCATAACAGTGAATTTGAGTTAAAGGATGACGGAAAAGGGTTTAGGAGAAATAATAAAATGACAAAATTTATTAAGAGTTTCAAGGGACAAGAAGTTTTGGAGAGCTATGATCGCCTACGTCCTGAGAGGATACGGTACGGTACAGAGGATTCAATATAGACGATGGGCTCATAAAAGCCATCAATTCATTCAGGCTCTCTATGACCATGTCACTAATGAAAATCTCTTGGATAACCTTTTCTGATGCTCTAGCATAATATTGACTGCAAGGTCCACTAGGGAAACATGCGGGGTGAGTCAAGTACTTCAATTTTAATAATTTTTTGACTATAGATCTTCGGGATATACTTTAGAAAAGTAACCCAATCCTTGGATTATCTGTTCCGTGAAGTGTACTATGCACGAGGCAAAAATAGAAAACCTTTTTTGACGGCAACTGACTTACGGCTATATCTTATTGAAACACCAGTTCCGATACGATCACCGAAACTAAGCAACGTTGAACCTGGTCAGTACCTAGATGTTAGCATAGAAATTATGGTTATAACTGTAAAATGATGAGACCTAACCATTAATCTAGTACCGCGCATAAATTTATAAAGTCTAGGTACCATAGAGAAAAGTTCATCGGAACAATTACTTTGAAAATATTTGTAGAAATGGCACAATTAACTGGAAAGCAAGAAGCTGGAAGACAGTTCCACGAACGAGAAATCTGAGAAATAAACTATCTTCATATAATTTGTGGTAACATCTAGCCATTCCAATTGTAAAATAATGAGAGCTTGCCGCCAATCTAGTACTCTGCATAAATTCATAAGTGTCTAGTACCACAGAGGAAAGTTCCATTAAAGTATTTATAGAAAAGACACAAGAAAGCTACGTTACGACGGTGGGAAAGTGACTGAAGCTGAGATGCCAAGTCGAGATCAATAACATTGCAGATTCTTATTTGGAAGAATGATAGGAGAGCCTGCTTAAAATTAATCAATGGTTCGGATCCGTGTGATATCAGATGGATAACGCTAGAGCCCCCCAAGAAAAGTTTACCCCCAGCACTCTTAATGTAAAGAAATGAAAGGAAAATAAAAAAAACATACCCCATGCAGCGAACCTAAAAACCAGGCTAACATAATTAAAGTAGTCAGCATCATCGGACCTAAGGAACCGAGACAAACTTCCACATATGTAATAATTGGGAGAAACATTGCGGGTCTTACAAGGACTACACAGACGGTAGATGTCATCTCCTACACGCTATTAGTAGAAGGCTATTTATTTTTATATTTGAGTAAAGTGGCAGTTTGATAGCCTACTTCTATTTCTATGTCACGTGTTGTTTCAGGACGTGGGTGATCATGGCTCTCCACAATTTTTACTATCCCTATTTTGCCGTCCATTTACACAAGGTCTACAGGTTGGTTATTATCTGTTTACCCTGTGTACCTTTTATCTTCGATATGTGCTGTGCATTTTAAATTCGCTAAACCATATTTCCTCATTGTCTTTTTCAGATTCTAAATATAAGTGACCTTTTGTATCTATTTTCCTTAAAACTTCCTCCTCTTTTACGTGCTCTCTTCATATTATTATCAGCATCCTTCAGTTACCTCCTCTCTCTCCTCTTCTCTTCACCTGCCTTACGGTCAACGGAATTAAAGTAGTGTCGAGTTCTGTCAGATACGAGACCGCTTGGAACACTAGGTACTACAATCCAAAATGTTTTTCGGCTTTAAATAACCTACAAAGAGTTGATAAACCGTAAAAAAAACAAATCAATCGATCTGTTCCAACATTCTCTGTTATAAAGCAGGGCCGATGTTAAGCACTGTTCCTTTGTTTTTAAGTAAAATTTCTTCTTTTTTTATACTTTGCTTATTTTTTGAAAGGCATTTTTTTGCTGTTGCAATGCACGGTACATCCTATGTTAAAACATTTCCCAGATATTTCAACATCTGTTGTTTGATTTTAACCTCTCTAAATTGTATTCATGGGATTTCGAGTTGCTGACATCTATACATTTTCTCGTAGCTGGATATGCTTTATAAGAATGAGAGCTTGCCGCCAATCTTGTGCTCCGCTTAAATTCATAAGCGTCTACTACTATCTGTCTATTTAAAGAATGGTCTGTAATGTTATCGGTCCTGACCTGGAATCTCGACTTCAGTCACTTTCCCACCGCCGTGACGTGGCTCCCCTGTCTTTTCTACAAGTATTTTCATGGCAGCTGTTCTAATGAGCTTTTTTCCCTCGAATTTAAGCGTACTACTAGATTGGAAGTTAAGTCGCACTTTTTAATCTTGAACTAGCTAGACGCAACCGTCTGTTATATTCTAATAGTTACTTTTCGCTCACTTCTCGCCCGTGGAACTCTTTTCCAATTTCTTGCTTCTGCTGATAACTAAAATCTTCAAAAATTTAAAGACAACGTCAATCGCCATCTTCTCTCTTCCAGAACGCTGTTCCTTCATTGTTCTTGCCTCACTTCTCATTAAATTCTCTTTAACTCCCTGTAACCCCGTGCAGCCTAGTGGAATTATTACTTTGCTTGGAGTGAAAGGGTTAAAAAAAAGTCAATATGAAACTAATCAAGTTGTGATTATAAATGTAAAGTTATTTCAAATAACAACTTTTAAAATTATCTAAATCAGTAGCAAGTACTTTTAACTCCCAGAAAAAAAAACTTTTTTAATCAACTATTCAACGAAAGACTAGTAATATAAATTTAACTCACCTGTCTGGGTTTAACAGTGACACCTGAGAACATGACTGTAACCAACAAAATTACTGCATAATGCATTCGTATCTATCACTATGTCGGCCTCAGAAACAGAATCCAAACCCTAACCATTCCAGGCCAATGTTCGTGTTCGTTACAAACTGATAGTTAAATATCTATGATGAAGTATTGATTCTTTTCTAGTTTAAAATATTGACTGCATTTTCTGAGGAAACAAGTGATTTCTTTGTATATGTTTCCACCTCTAATGCTACATATATTAATGTCCTGACGAAAATTTAACTCGCTGTTAACAGCCTTCAAGAGTAGTCCGTTTTGTGCCATGCGTGATACACGATTAGGCGAACATGTAGCTTTCGATACATGACTGACGAGGCAGATTTTTTTCCGGCAGTAGTTTGCCATTTCTTTCTGGGGTAGACCAGTTGTCATCCAAGGCTATAGAACCTAGTCTGCCCTGCTATTTACCCATCACTGGAGTGGGGGGAGAAGAAGAGGATTCATATATTTTCCAATGGTATTAGCACGTAAGTGAATCCAGTGAATTCGACTGGAATTCGAACTAGGCTCTCTGATTCCTCAATCCGAACCGCTATCCTTTACTCCACTCTGCCATTAATCCACTGTACGTAGACAAGTGAATAACTTTATAGCCTAATGAGATTAGTTCGTTTGCAAAATAAATACCTATTTTTCAACATAATCTCTTCTTTTGGCAATCCTCCTCAACCAGTACCTTTCCATTAATCAGAAATAACGAATATTATGTGTAGTCTTTTGCAAAGCAAACAAAAACATTTTATTTAACCCTTAAACCATCAACAGTGATCATTTTTTTCATTACTTCATGCAATGTTCCGTATGGTGTTATCCGGAAAACGCAATCGGTTAGTTGCACCCGATGGGTAAAATCAGATAGATAGAAATGAAAAAAGAATTAACGAAAGTGACAAAGATATATATATATATATATAGTGGTAAGAAAGACGTCATTCTACACGTAAGCACATATGCGCAGGTGGGTTCATGAGCGAGCCCACGCACACACATACACGCATACATTGTGAAAATAAAATAAAAAACAGCGAAAAATATAAAGAGTTAATTGCTGATGCCCCCCTAACGAGTGGGCGGAGTCATTGCTGGAGTTGGGATGCTGAAAGAAACACCAATCTGTTAAGTGACAAACATTATATTTGTATAAATTCTAGATATATTCGGAAAAAATTATTGAATTAATGATAAGTCCATAAAAAATAAAAGTCAAGAAGTATAAGCAGTCAATTGCTGGTACTCCCTGAAGATTGCATTGAAGGGTGTGGTCGATCTACGAAACTCTCGAGTCAAGATACTAAAGGTAACGTGAACCAACCAAGTGATATATTAATTATATATATATTTATATATATATATATATATATATATATATATATATATATATATATATATATATATAAAGAGAGAGAGAGGGGGGAGAGAGAGAAAAACAGACAGACACACGGAAAGAGAGAGTAATATATATATATATATATATATATATATATATATATATATATATATATAGATATATAAAGAGAGAGAGAGGGAGAGAGAGAGAAAAACAGACAGACAGACAGGGAAAGAGAGAGTAATATATATATATATATATATATACATATATATATATATATATATATATATATATATATATATATATATATATATATATATATATATATAAAAAGAGAGAGAGGGAGAGAGAGAGAAAAACAGACAGACAGACAGGGAAAGAGAGAGTAATATATATATATATATATATATATATATATACATATATATATATATATATATATATATATATATATATATATATATATATATATATATATATTAATGCTCACGCAATACAAGGCCAAAGGGCCACCCGAGGTAGAGGATTACTGTGTGGAGTTGTATTAGTGTAAGAAAGGGGATAATAACAGGAAAATTAAATAACAACTCTAGACTTGAAGAGATCAAGATTTAATTAGCGATTATAATTTCAGAGTTCAGGCAGAGACGTTAGAAATATCGAGTTGAAGGGACCGAAATCGTCTGGATGCAGTGGCTGAAGAGAGAGAGTGAAAAAAAAAGAGAAAGAAAGAGAGAGATTAACAGCCCGTGATAGATATGAGTAGACTAAAATACTTAGAAATTAAAGAAATAAAGAAGTAAAGTCCTCGCCCAAAATGGATCTTTTGCCGCGAGGAAGACAGCAGACTGTTTCGCTCAGGACTTCACCGAACAATGTTAATCTATGCCCTAGAGGCTCAAGTAATTGTTTGAAGATTCCATCTCTTCGTTAAAACGGAAGTGTTGACTGGACTTAAAAGTCTTGGCTGACAGCCATTTTAAGAGATAGACTACTGTGAATTCAAAACAGTGGAAAGGGAACAGTAAATTACTTCAATATATTTTCCATATAGTCATGGCAATTCGCAGATAATGAAGGAAAGGAATCTGTGGAAGACTATAATGTCTTATGTCCTGAAAAAATATGGCAATTAAAAAATCGATGGCAATCATATATATATGTAATATGAACGCATTAGTAAATAGTATACTTTAGACTGGTATGATTTTTTTTAAAAAAACAATGACTAACATTTCTCAGGAGTTAACGACTGTGAAAATAGGGCGATTATATTAATAAAAAAAAAATTAAAAAGACTTTACCTGCATTGTATTTTGGATTAGACGAAAAGCCTGGTTAATATACGGGTGACCACTTTTGGGTTTCATTTCCTCTGAAAAATATGAACACATTTCATAATTTAATTGAAAATGACTTTCATCTCTTTTCTGTGATCGAGTGAAAATCAATTCAGAGGAAGTCACCAGAAAATGGGAAGTGGTGGCAAAATATTTACTTTTCAAACATTATTTGGAATTTCTGTTGTTAAAAAAGACATGATCCTGAAAACATTTAAATCTGCATAAATACACACGCGCCAACCAAGACACAATAAACACACATAATTACATATCCATACACACAGGCACCCGTACAAATGGGAGAGTCCTCTTCCAAACAATTAAAGGGGAAATTGTAGAGAAACTGATGGCTACTAAGTAAACAATAATTACTAATAGTAAAAAAATTGAAATATTTGTGAATTTGTTGAGATTTGTCAATGTGAGTTAGTATTTACTTATCGAAAACACAGGGCATGCAAAAACTGTAGTGAAAAATATAAACAAATAATATATATTCATTTATATATTTAGATTGGAGTGATTGCTTTGATATTTGGTTTAGCAAAAGTTAGTTTTATAAGTACGATCGTGGTAGCAGTCAGGAGAAAGATATTTTCGGCTCGGTAACAGTTTAGAAATTAGATCTTGGTAGCTGTCAGGAGAAAGTATGTTTCGTCTCGGTAACATTTTAAAAATCAGATTTTGGTAACAGTCGGGAGAAAGTCCTTTTCGACTCTGTAGGTGACAGTTTTAGAAATAGATGCGACGTCAATCTGCTGTCCTTTTGCGGACCATCACATGGGCGAAATGTCTTAAGCTGATTACCAATTAACTTAAGGTGACATGTATGACTGGTTTCTCTGGCCTCCTCTTCTCATTCAGGTTTCTCTAACGGTCCATTCTTGTTTACCTCTCGACTATCAGTTAATATCCTTTTTGACAAAACTCCCAAACTACTGGGGCGATGTTTGGTTTGAGCTAACATCAAAAATCTCTTTGAATCATTTTTGCGTGTGTGTATGTATATTTGTACATGTTTATTTTTTTCTTTCTTTCTTTTTTTAGTCACAAGCAACGCCAGCTTTAGAAAAAATAATAAGATTTCATTATCTAATAAACATACACAAATACACAACTCTGTTTTTGTGCTTTCGTACTAATGAAGCCTAAACGGACTATTTCGGAACAATATATTGAGCATCTTCCAATTGTCAATAATTTATAACTGTCCGGATCATATACCCCATTTTTGTAACAGGGAATTTTTAACGCATCATATCCGAGATATAATCATTACCGGCTATCACTGTGCTCAATTCATAGCGAATATATATAAAGAATATATTCATAGCGAATATATATATATATATATAAATATATATATATATATAAATATATATATATATATATATATTTTGAACAATAAAAATTAAAAAATTAAAATCCTCAGACACACTGGGTTGTAGATTAATATTCTTTCGTTTTTTTATTATTATTCCATTTAGATTCCTCGACTAGTTTCGGCCAAAATGACCATCATCGGGAGGAGAAATATTTCTGCTTGCTGCTAGCACTAAACTACAGAAATGAATGTCTTGATGGAGAAAATGAACTTTTGTCTGTAGTTTTCATTTGTTTTTTTATTTTTTTATCTTTTTAACATGAATCTTTTAACATTCCTTGTGTTGGTCAAACAATCTCTCTATATATATATGTGTGTGTGTGTGTGCGTCAAAAGTGTGTGTGTATAAATATAAATAAATATATATATATATTAGGTTGGTGCAAAAATAATTTCGTTTTCTCACATAGTAACATATGTTAAAAAACGAAATTATTTTTGCACCAACCTAATATATATATATATATATATATATATATGTGTGTGTGTGTGTGTGTGTATAATTATTTATATATTATATGTGCGGTACTTATTAGAAAGCGCTCAATATCAGAGATAATATCACACAAACCGCAAAAGAACCTACTAAACAAAAAATCAGAGATAATCTCCAAATGTAGGCATGAGAACAAGTACCTATTATCCGAATTCATACCAAACGGATAAAATAGACAAACCACCAACAATCACAATTTAATTTCAAGATACCATCAAACTAATTGCATCTATCATTATTATCCTTGCACCACCATTAGTAATCACTTTTACTACTTTACAATAACTATTATCTAATAATATTATCATTACCACCAACACCCAGCACCATCACTTACACATCACACCTACTATTATAAATCCTCTACAATCTTTAACGCATATTACTCCCCCAGCATATTTAACACCTTAAAACAATAAGATCAGATATAATTTCCATATATAACCATGAGAATAAACACCCATTACCAGGATTCATAATAAATAAAAATAAACAAATAAATATAAAATAAAATAAAACACCAACAACCACCCTTTAGTTCAAGCTAGCACCACAATAATTACATTTATAGGTTTTATTATTCTCCCACCAACATTACTAATCACTACTAACAATTTACAATAAATATTAACCACTTATATTATTATTGCCACCATCCACCTTACATATTACTATCACACCATATCTAACATTACCATATAATCCTGCCATAATTATTAACGTATACTACCCCCTCTCCCAGCATATTTAATACCACAATAAAAATAACCAATAAGGATTACAAACTGAAATTTCTACCAGCCACATATACACAGTCACAAATAAACAAGGAAATAGCGAGCTTTAATATAATAAACAATAATATTTTTGTAAATTAAAAATTAAAATATTATAGCAATCTTCAACTACCATAATTTTACACAGAATACCTATGATCAGGATTTATAGCAAAATAAATTGATATATATAACAAAATAAAATAAAATAAAACACCAACAACCAGTCTTTAGCTACTACCACTATAACTACATTGATGGTTTCATCATTCTCCCACCACCGTTACTAATCATTTCTACCAATTTACAATTTCTACCAATTTACAATAACTATTAGCTAATTATATTATCATTGCCTCCAATCCCTTGCAACATTACTATCACATCATATCATATAGACCCGTTATTAAATCAAACTACCCTCTCACCCAGCATATTAAATATTAAATATCACCATATAAATAACCAATAAAGATTACAAATTTCTACCTGTTACATATACACAGTCAAAAACAAACAAATAACCAGCTTTAAATATAACAAATAAACCGCCATTTTTTTTCAAAATTTAAAAATAAATATAAATAATAATAATTTTTACCTATCATAATTTCATACAAACCCCACCACACGTATATACATACATGCGAGGAAATATTATTCAGCGAAAAAAAAAATATATATGACATGTATATATTCACGAGACATTCACGAGACATTCACGAGACATTTCCGCCACACTTCCAATCTTTAAATTTCAACATACAAATGCGTATGTATAGACACAACACCACCCGTATACATACATATGTCATATCCGAAACTGCCCACATATGTTTATATATGTATGAGTCCCGACGGACGACCAAGTATGTATATGTGTCTGCATACATCGATGTTTGCGTCAGTACGATGAAAAAACGACGAAGTTTCCCCCACCACTTCCACAATAACACCAATACACGCAATCTACATAAAACCAAATTTTTTTTAAAAAAATAATCAGTTTGTCTGACGATCGCTAAAGCGTGAAACCCAGGGTCACATCTATCCAACCATATATATATATATATATATATATATATATATATATATATATATATATATATATATATATATATATATATATGTGTGTGTGTGTGTGTATTTATAGTTCTGTTTTTCCTTCCGCTCGGGTTGTTAGGCGTCGTCAGTTGTCTGTCAGCGGCAAGGCGAGTGGCCTGGAGGAGAGATATCATGTCGGCTCTGAGAATGACCGCCAGCGTCTTCTTGGTCTGCCTCTCGCTCTCCAGTCAGAGTATCTGAGGGTGCATGCTCGTAGGACTGGTTGGTTGATAGGCATACGATTGATGTATCTGAACCACTTGATCTCTCTTCTCCCTTCGTTCGATATGTTGTATGATTGGTATTTCTCCTACCAATATCTCTTATTACTTCATTCCTGATCTTGTCTCGCCTAGTCTTGTTCACTTCTTCCTCAGACATTTCATTTCACAAGGGATCAGTTTCCTCTCAAGGGTTTTTGTTAGGAGCCTTGTCTGTCACTGATATGTCAGTGGTAATAAGAAAATGGCGTTGATGAGATTTGAATTTTATTATTGATTACACATATTTTACTTTGTATTTGAAATTTAAGTTTTTGTAATAATTATTCACTTTATACAATATAACTTTGAGCAAACGCAATAAGAAATTAATAAGAAAAAGTTTACTTTCTTTAGTATGGAATTCCAAACTGATATCAAAGGAAAGGCCTTCCCATTCAGTAAGAGTAGCAATTTTAGTACTTATGATATTATAATTTTCAAAAGTGAAGGTTATTTAAAACAAACAAGAAAAAACAGCAATCGTCTCATTAGTGAGATTCATATTTTACTTATCGATGCCTCTTTCTTGTATACTTTTATTGTTTTAGGTAAAGTTTTTTTTTAAATAATAATTATGTTTTTTGCATTATACATATTTATTTATTCCGCAAATTTATTTCAAAATATGTAACGACAGCAAACCATAGTGCATCGATTTACTTATTTAACATCAAATCATGTGACACAATTTTTCAGCCACACAGATTACGTCTTACAATGACACACAAACACATCCTCTTGTAAAGTAATAGCCAAACACCCGAGATATTTTTATAAAAAAAGTTCTAATGTGAATTGTATAAATATGTTGGATTATGTATATTTTAATTTATCTAATAATGTTGTTACAATGTATTATGAATATTTATTATTTTTCACAAACATAATAATTGGAATATAATATGCAAGTGTTTGTTTATATATGAATATATAATATAAGAATGTGTATTGAAAACAAATACGGAATTTCTCATTAAAAATGCATAAAAACAGAAAAACCGGCTCTAGTTCAAGAACCCCTTGTCTAATTTGAATGGAATTTAGTACTGCATTGTGCATTGTGCTGGGATACAGGGTACAGTATGCTTCTAAATAACTGGTTGTTATGTATCGTTTAAGCTTTATCAGTGGAAAAACATACATGCACACAACATTAGGGTTGTAGTATTATATATATATATATATATATATATATATATATATATATATATATAGTGAATTGGGGATCATTATTCAAACATATATTGTTAAATATAACAGACAATGAATGTCTATTATCACGGGCCGTTCTAAACTTCGTATAGTTGCTTTAATTTCGGGAGAAAATAAAATGTTGGCCAATTTTTGTCTTATTTCTCCCAAAATTAAAGCAGCTATAAGAACCTTAGAACGACTGAAGATCAAATATAATAGACATTCGTTGTCTGTTATATTTAACAATATATATATATATATATATATATATATATATATATATATATATATATATATATATATATAAGTGTGTGTGTGTGTGTGTGTTGATTACTATGTCTTCACAATCCATATCTGAAAATGATCTATGTCCGATGCTGACAGCATAAAACAATTTTTGAACAATAGATGCATATAGAGCGTCTCCACAAATTTGTTTAAAACTGAACATACAAGCTGAAAAAAATCCCACAATCTCAATAAAAACAATGATTTATCATTAAAACGTTTATGCTATTCTTAAGTGGAATGAGCAAAAGAAGTTTCGATTGTTAGATTATATGTTTTATCCTTTTTAGAAACTCGGAAATTTTAGTTAAAAATTGTTTTTCTTGCGTTATCGAGTGACTATAAATCGTATTTTAACGTCTTTTTGCAAAAATCAGATGATTGTCAGATTTTAATGAAACGCTTAGGGTTTATTTATAAATGAAAAAATTATTTCTGAAATGTTTCTTTTTTAGATAATCTCTATAATTATTTTTTTTTTTTTTTCTTACATCTGTTAAACCTTCACTTAGTTAAGTTTATGAAATATTGGGAAATTCTTTTTGTAGCGCTTGATGTTTATATTATTTATAAGGACAAGTCATCGGAAACTTTAAATCATAAAATTTCTTTAGTCAAACAGAACCCGTTATAGAAAATCTGTTTTGAATCCTGAAATAAAAGATGCAATCAAGCTAAGATATTATTTAATTAGAGATGCCTTTAATTGCCTTTATAAATATAACACATTATGGAAACTACTCTCTTAAGAAGAAAATCGATGAATAATACATTTTTACAAGAACTGTTTTCATTTTTTAAAATTTGAATTAGAATAATATATAAACTTTATCTTTTTTTAATTCTTTATTAATTTATAGTGATCAAACGATATTGTTATTGCTAATCATAAATAGAAAAGTTTGCTACAATTCAGTGATCCCCAGTATATTAAGAATATAATATATATATATTTGCGTATGTATAAACGCGACTATTTTTGTAAATACGGTCGCCCATACACTACATTATCAGAAGATAATAGCGGTAACTATCGTAAATTTAAAATTTATTGGGCATTTTCTAACATTTCTTCGACAAGTGTTTTCGTAAGTTAGACGATAAAGCCAAAGTACATAGAATTCAATAAAATATTAGATTACTTAGAATATTTTTTAAATGCTTAAATAAAAATTGAATAGTGGTTAACGAAACATTAAATCGCCCAAACAGAAATTAGACATTAAACAAAGTAATAAGAGTTGATATATCGTAAATTCAACCCAGCTCATAGGCGCCTTGGCATGTAGTAATGGTTTGCGAGGCTAATCTATTTGACCATGACTGTTGTGTAGTGAGTTCGATCCTTACTGTTTAGAACATGGAACAATCCGACATTAAACAGACCAAGAAGGGTGACAAGTCGAAAAATAATCCAATCATAAAATCTCTGCTATTCTTATGTGGCTTCGGATCACGGTGTCATATTAACAGCGCATAAACAGACTACGAATTGCAGTTAACTTCATGTTGACATAGTCTTATGCCGTTGAGAAAGGCATGAATCCATTTATCCTTGCAATATTATCCATTGCTAGCTATCACAAGTGAAAGAATTGGGTGATGTGGCAACTGGCCAAACCATTATTTTCACATAACTAATTTACCAGGGATACATTAGCTACAGATAAAAACTGGTACACACATTGTCAGTCTTGATGAGGTAAATAGTACAATAGTAAATAGTACAACACATGTCCAAGGATAGAGATCTGAATGTGAAATAATCTAGAAACATAACCGTTCAACACGTTCTTCATTACACGATTTATTAAGAATGACTGGATTATGTCAAATATTCGGCCAGAGACATCAAATCTTTTGGGGGTCTGTGAAGAAATTTGATTATGACAATACGTATCGTCTTTACTCACTTTCCCACCAACGTAAAGTTGTTTCCCTGTCACTTTTCGATAAATAATTTCAGATGTAATTGTTCCCGATTAACTTTTCGCTATGGTATCGAGACTTTATGAATTTGAGCACAGTACTAGATTGGCAACAATGTCTCATTATTTTACAGTTGAATTAGCTAGATGTAACCGTAAGTTCTATGCTAACAGTTTCTTCTATTGCACTTCTCGCTTGTGGAACTCTCTTCCGGCTCCATACTTTCCGACCAGTTTTGATCTTCAAAAATTTAAATGCAATATCAGTCATTATCTACTGTCTTCCTGATTACACTTGCATTGTTCTCGCTCGGTAATAATGTTTCTTTTTTCTAATTTCTTCTTGTGTCTTAGTGGCTTTACTGTCTTGCTTGGTGTAAATTCGATTAAAAATAAACCGGTCACAATTGAATGTAAGGCAAAATCAGTCTAAAGTGAATACTCCATTTTTATTATCTTTGGCCAGAGTATTATTTATATTATATCTACCTATACACGTCGACAGCTAATGCATTGTTGTCTACTAGCGACGTGAGATCACTCCGAGGAGTTTCACTAGAGTGCGTATTTACGAACTCGAGCTATCTGTTTGAAACCGAAACTTACAAGAGGTCTTGCAGACGGCCGCTTGTGTAATATGTTCGATTCTCACCGTATCCCAGTGCCTGGTTAGGTCAAGCTTAATGAATATCTTATATGTAAATATAATGTCCGGTTTCCTGTAGTACTCCAGTAAATACCTGACGCCTCCTCCTACCTTCTATATTTACAAGAGCTAGATCAAAATGAAAGTGGCGTACTGTTGCCATATATGGACAGAAGCTGCCCAGTCTTCACTTTCCAGTACAGATAAAGTTCAACAGCGTCTCCGCGTCCTTTTGAGCAACAAATTATTTTCCCCCTTATAACCCCTTTCTTACAGTCGATACGTCGCAAGCCGCTCGCTGCTCTATCGATATTTTCATGGAAAGTGCTCACGCGAACTACATTCCTTAGTTCCACCAGATCTCACCCTCACGGCTAAGACTCGCCATGCTACACACATTGTAACGAACCACGCATATTCCCGACGTATTCCGTTGGTGGGATGTATATTCCACTCAAGCAACTTATTCTTACGAATTTCTTTTGTGAAAACTGACTCCCAGGACGATGCTTCCCCAATCGTTAGAATCTTAATGTGTCTACTGTTAACCGTTATCTTCACTAAATATCCGCATAAACTTTGCCACTTACTCCGTAACCCTCTACCTTTCGGATCTTGTACAGGATGAACATAATTATAAAAAAAAGAAAAAGAAAATATCTTACGTATTTGTTGGAGCAATTTACTGTTGTTCCGTATCTGTCCGAGTTGACTGATCACATCGACACCACCCGTGTACGTAGCAATTCCAATCCGATTTCGAAAACGCTTCAGATCCAAAGCCGATATTAAAATTTCTAGTAGTTCCCGAGTTTCACTTAATGCCTTTTCTGAGAGTCTATTAGAATTTTCCAGGAGGACCATAAGGTCGTGACGATTTCTCGAACCTGAAATCATAAAACAAATACCAGGTAAATCGTTTTCTTACATTTTTTTAAAAATGTTTCTATTTAAATGAACTACACCAAAGCCGTTTGATTTTACAAACCCGGGACATTGACAGAAATGACCGCAGAGATGTCAGCGTTTTCGAGAAGCATCGAAAATCTTGGAAGAAAACAACATAAACTCAAGTAAGTACATTGATATATTGCATGGGAAGCGAAGCCGAAAATATATTCCGGACATTTTCTTTTTCACAAGAAGACACAGACGTGTACAACTCAGTTTTGGAAACATTCAATGCCTACTTCATGCCTAAAAGAAATATAATTCATGAAAATTTTCTTTTCGAATTAATACCCCCTGGGTAACCCGAGAGGAAAATAGAATGAAATCTCCATCAGGTCGAATGAAGTGCTTTCGACCAAGGATTACACCCGGATTACGAAAGTGAAATACATCTGCGGTAAGGAATGCAAGAACCCGCGTAGTCTTAAAATCCACCAGACCAGGAAAAAATGTTTGGAGATTGATAGATAGAGAGAGGGGGGGGACAGTCACAACACACAGGTAATTTCCCTGGTGAGACGGAGGAGGAGGATAGCCAGGAGACACAGCACAGAGCCGAGACCCTCCACGTGCCGGTCTCTCGAAATCCAGAGAGAGTAACCAGAAAGCGGATTAAATGGCCCACTGCACACCAGAAGGAAGAATGGCAATAGTTTGATCAGGATGTCAGTGATATTTTAAGAACGATATCGAAAGGAGATGCAGATAGTAGATTATATACAATGACAACTAATATCATTAGTTATGCGTCGGAGAGATTCGGTAATGTTCAAATGAAACACACGAAAGGACACAGAAATAACCGTCGACAAAAGAAAATTCACCAGTTGAGACACGAGCTAAAATCTTTACAGACAATAAATACAAGCAAATGAGATGGAAAAAGTACCTCTTTCGGAACTCAGAGATATATTGAGGAAAAAGTCTTAGAACTCTTCGTAGAGCAGAAAGTTACAAAAAACATGCGAAAGAGAAGACTTGGAAAAGATCTGCATTTATTTCAAACAATTTGGGTTTTACAAAGAGGTTAGTCGGAGATAATCGAAATGGTAATCTTAAGTGTACGGCGGAAGAAATAAATTCTTTCCTACAAGAAATGCTCAATGACCAAGTGAGAAGAAATAATCTCGGCGAAAAGGATGCAATAGTGCACCCTGCACCACCAGAAACAGGTTTCGACTTGAGGGCACCTACCATGAAAGAATTAAAGGAGGTCATATCGGCAGCTAGATCAGCTTCGGTTCCAGAACCCAGCGGCGTTCCCTATAGTGTCTATAGCAGATGTCCGAATATTCATCGATCTCATCGTACTGTGGTTGGACCTAGCTAATGTATATGGATCCGTTCCTCACTAATTGGTCGAGGAAGCTCTCAGAAGATACCATGTTTCTATTTGTGTAAAGAATCTCATTATAATGATTTTAACATAAAAACAACCACTGATTTGATATCTTCCGATTGGCATTGGCTAGAAAGGGGAATTATAACTGGATGAACTATCTCAGTGATATTATTTACCTTAACAATGGACATGTTAGTAAAATCAGCAAAGGTTGAGTGTCGAGGTCCAGTGATGAGAAACGGAGTATGAAAATCCCCAATTTGCGCATATATGGATGACATGACAGTGACTACATCCACAGTTCCTGGATATCAGTGGGTATTGCGAGGTTTAGAAAAGATAATGACGTGGGCAAGAATGAATTTTAAACCGACAAAATCAAGGTCATTAGTACTGAAGAGAGGGATTGTGATAGAAATGTTTCGTTTCAAAGTTGCTGAAACTATTACCCCGCCATTAAAAAAAAAAAAAAAAAAAAAAAAAAAGCAGTCAAGTGTCTGGGGAAAATTTTCAATGCTAATTTAAAAGATACTGATACTACCCCAAAATGTTTTTCAGACCTCGAAGCAATGTCGAGTAAAGTGGACAAATCAGGTCTACCAAGCCGTTTTAAGTCATGGATATACCAACTTAAGATTCTGCCAAAGATTCTGTGGCCACAGGATGTTATATGAAGTGACAACAGTTAAGAAGATGGAGAAAAAAGTGAGCGGATATTTGAGAAGATGGCTCGGCTTACCGAGGAGTTTAAGCAGTGCAGCCCTGTATGGAGTTTCTAATGCATTGCGACTTCCCTTCAGAGTATTAGTGGAAGAGTTTAAATTGGGGAAAACGAGGGCAGCTGTCCTATATAGAGATTCAAAAGATCCTAAAGTTTCAGAAGCAGGCATTGAGGTTCGAACTGGGAGAAAGTGGAAGGCTTCCCACGAGCTGAGTACAGCAGAGCAAAGGCTGCGAAAAAAATTCTTGTAGGTACAGTAGAAGTGGGAAATCAGGCCTAGGTTACTGCTCCAATCTACGAGGGAACGGAAAAGGAAAAAATCATAAACAGTCTTCAATATGAAGTAAGAGCGGGTGTGAAGGAAGTAAAATGGCGACTTTAAGAGCCTCGAAGAGATGGGGAAACCTGGAAAAAAGGAAAATTTCCTGAACAGATCTCTGGTATACCAATCCCAGTAATACAAGATTCCATGTGCAGGCAGTGTATGATACACTGCCCAGCCCCACAAACCTCCACACGTGGGTAAAGAATGAGTCTCCACTTTGTCCATTGTGTCAGAAGAGAGAATCACTCCAACACATACTGAACGGTTGCCCCAAGGCACTAAGCGAGGGGAGGTACCGGTGGCGGCATGATAAAGTGTTAGGAGTCATTGCAGCACTAATATCAAGGAATCTAAAACAAAACATATATGAACTGAATAAGACGATGGATTTTGTCAGAGCCGGGGAAAAAGTAAAGACATCGCAGAAGAAAACGTCCCTCCTCAGCTCTGCACCGGATTGGAAATTGAGAGTAGATATAGGCAAGCAGCTTAAATTCCCCGTGGAAATAATACAAAATAAGCTTCGTCCAGATATGATTATTTATTCTGAAAAGACCAAGCAAATCATCATTTAGAATTAACAGTCCCTTGAGAAGGAAATATGGACGAAGCCCACGAAAGGAAGCTTAGGAATTAGTTCGAGCAGGTACTGAAAGAATTCTCTACTTGGTCCAATTTTCAAAATCTGAGCAAACATCAATATTTTCTTTCTAATAGTTTCTTGGTAAGGCCGAGTATTTTTCGTAGATCTCAAGAATATAAAGTGTAATTCTTTACCGTGTCTGCTGGATATGTGGAAGGAATCCTTAATCTAAAATTAGCGCGTTCCTTACCCTTATTTGAGAAGGTCTATTCCAAGCAATAATTTGTGTCGTAATTTTTATGCATTTATAAGCAAAGCGATAAAAACACTAAAACGCAAGGGTTTAATATGAGTGAAGAGAAATGAGAAAACTATACTGAGGAGAATACAATAAAAGACAAAGATTCAAAAAGACAGATGGCGACGATTGACATTGCATTTGAAGATCGTAATTAGCAGGAAAGCAAAAGGTGAGAAGAGAGTTTCACAAGCAAGTAGAATAGAGTTTACGGTTACATCTAGCAATTTCAATGGTAAAATGATGCTATCTACCTGCCAATCTAGTACTGTTCTTAAATTCGTTTACAGTTTCATAGGAGAACCACATTATATGTTTTTAAAATGCTATGATCCTTCGGAACGTGCGTGTTCATAACTCTCCACAGATTACTTTTATTTATTACTTGCGTCGTATCTATAGCCTGGGTGGCAACCGGTCTAGGAGAAGGAAAACCCTGAATTCAAAACTGTAACTAACCCTGGCGAAGCAGGTAAGGAAATAATCGTTTGACGGCCGATTCGTTTCCATGACCTTCTTCATGGTTTTCAATTCAGAGTTTTCTCTTAGACTGATTGCCATGAAGGCTAGAAAGCCTTGTCTATCCTGCTATTTAAGCTATACTTGTTAGGATTTTAAAAAGTGAATACTTACTCTGGCTGACTTTTTTGATAGCCATTTGAATTTCTTTGTTGGTTGGATAAAGACGGCAATTCCAAAAGAAACTTTTAATATTCTGTAAGGAGAGTTTGTTGTCATCGTCTGCAACTTTGCTAAATGCAATGTCATACGCTGAAAAAAAAGAACAAATATATTTAAAAAAAAATAAAAACTTTTAAACGTAAATGTTCACTGAAAATTTAAAATGAAGTATTAAATGCGAAGGTATGTATACCAATCTTTTACAGATTATAGACAAGCGTTTCATAAGGTACGTCACAAAGAACTGCTTGAGCTACTTGTTAAGCTTCTTTTATTTGGGAAACATATTAGAATGATACAATATTTATAACGAGAGCAAACTGTCTGTATGAGGATGGAAAATGAATTCAGCAATTTGACACAACTAGAATGGGGCGTTAGACAAGAATGTGTTTTCTCATCGGATTTATTCAATCTTTACAGTGACAGAATCCTGATTCATTATTCGCGGTTTAAGTACTTCTCAGTCAGTTATGTGCCATGCGTGATACACGATACATGATACGATCGTGTCTATTTCGATACACGACTGACGAGGTCTGTCCTGCTGTTTACCCTTAACTGGTGTGGGGAGAAGAAGAGGATTCCTATCTTTCCCAAGAGTATTTTCCCAAGGGTATTATCACGTAAGTAAATGTAATGGATTCGACTGGAATTCGAACTCGGCTCTCCGATTCCTCAATCTGAGCCGCTATCCATTACTCCACTCTTAAGTAATTCTAATAGGTGGTAAATTATTAAAAATAAGATTAAAAATCACTTCTAGCTATCCACCTGATACCCAACACTCCACACGTAGAATTCACGGAGAAAGCAAATTCTTTCACCAACGAAGACACATTCATTGGTATCAACTTTGTTGTGTGGGTCACATCATATAGATTTGTAAGGATTCCATTCCCAAGCAACTTCTGTATGGGGAACTATCAATTAGTTCGCGTCTACAACATAAATCGAAAAAGGGTTCATTGATTTTGAAAAGGATTCACCAAGACTAAGTAAACTTAACGATAACAAAATGAAAATGGTGTTGTGTCATAGAAGATGATGGGGAAAATATGGTCTATAGTGGATCCCGTTGTTTCCAAGATAAGGCGAATATCTGGGCAGACAAAAGAGTAACTAGAAAAATTTAGCAGTATCGATCAAGATGTGTGACAGTTTGACTACAAATAATGTGGGCGTCTCTCAAATCCATGCCTAACTAGTTATCGATGTAGCCATTTTGTAAATCATTAAATTGCTAATGATACTATTAGGCTTTTACCTACAAGGAAACATTTCCTATTCATTGAGCGAGGAACCTGTATTGTTTACGGTTGAAATTCATAATTTTTTTCTCTTAAAACACATTTTAAACAAAACAGGTTTCTGGTAGTGAATTTTGAAACCAGTAAGTAACTTAAATAATTTTCTATTATAATAACTACAGCAAACAAGATCTTACGGTTGTATCGTTTCTTTGTGTATTTCATCAGGGCCAGTATCCCGGTGCAGCGTATCTTGATGAGTCAGAATTGACTTTTACTGAGTTTGTCGCTTCCCTCGCATATCAACTGATTGTTATTAAATAAATAATTTAAATGCAATATTTGCTATGTGCTCCTTAATAGAATTAAAAAGAAACTTCCTTGTTCGGTTTGTGTTACTGACGTTGCTGCTTCAGCCAACCTTTTATGACGTCACTTGTACGAAAAAAGGCAGAAGTATTTCAAATATTCCACAAAATATTTAACGATTCTCAGCTGGTTTACATGCATGATAACTAAATATTTTTGATACATCTGGTCTGCTGTTTCTACTATGATTCTTAACAAAATTTAAAGAATCTATAATGTTATCGCTCCTCACCTGGTATTCCGACTTCAGTCACTTTCCAACGACCGTATAGTAGCTTCTCTCTGACTTTTTATATAACTATGTTCATAGCAAATTTTCTAATGAGATTTGCACTATGGTACCTAGATTTTATAAACTTAAGCGTAGTACTAGATTGGCAACAATTTTTCATTTTTCTACTGTTAAAATTGATGTAACCGCAAGTTTTGTCCTAACTGTCTCTTCTTTCGCATTTTTAGCTTGTGGAACTCTCTGCCAGCTTTTCTTTCATTTAAATCTTCAATCTTCAAAAAATTAAATGTAACGTAAGTCGTTATCTTTTGTCTCTTTGAATCTTATTCTTTTACTGTCCTTTCTACTCGATAGTGTTTTCTTAGTTTCTTTCACTCATGGTAATCCTTTGGATCTTAGTGGATCTAGCCCCTTGCTTGGAATGACATAAAGAAAGGTAAATCAACAAATCTAATGAAAATGTTATTTATTTTCCACAAGAAATATGTATTTTTCCATATAATATATTCCCTTCTCAATGTGTTTAGTAGGATATTAATTACAGTATACAGAGAAAATTTCAGATCAAAATTCAGCTAATAATTACGTATCAAGTCACGAGATTATTGACCCACCCTTGTTTTGTTGTCGTAGCTTTTAGTATTTAATATTTCCCCAGATATAATTAAATTCATATTGTGTTTATTTTTGTCTACTGAAACATTGTCAGATTACTACTTGAAAATGTGTACTTGAGATTCAAACATGGTCGAATGATTATTATATTTGTATTCATTGACTAATGAAAAGTTCTTTTCTTTACCACATAGCCTTCCAGTCTTTAGTTGATTCTCTGTCCGTCACACTTACTGCGTGAGACTTTCTCTCTGCCGATGTAATGGGGATGAGTGTTTTACGTGAAATATTTGCCCGTGCCACTTAAGGTACACATATTTACATGCAAAAACACATATTTTATATATATATATATATATATATATATATGTAAGCAAATATATGGATATAGATCCGACAGTATGAAGAAAAATATACGGAAAAAACAAACAAAAATCCTTATATGCAATTATGCTGTTTTAATGTTAATATAATGTCAACGTCGGACGTTTCGGTCTAATAAACCATCTTCAGGACATATTCATAAAATATAATTAACATTATCAATTTAACATGACAAAGACGATGGACATATCCAAACAGATAACTGAAAGTTTTATATGATCAGCGTTCCGTTTTCACAGCGTCGCCCACGTGACGACAACGTGACCATGTTTAATTCACTAAAATTCAAATAAAATCTCTTTCGTTCCGTATAACAAAATTTATTGGTCTTCTGCCGTACCCATTACTTCTCTTTACCCATTTCCTTTGTCGCACACGTGACAATATATATATATATATATATATATATATATATATATATGGTCATGAGATCAACACTGAGCAGTAACAGTTTCTTTAAAGGGTGAACGCAATCAAACTGTCATCAATTTCCTGTTGATCTTAGTATCCACTTGTATATTTACACAGGCTATATCCCTGATATTGAGCACGTTTACCCATAAATATAGCATATATTAAATGTATATTTTTATTATATATATATATATATATATATATATATATATATATATATATATATATATTATTATTATTATTATTATTATTATTATTAAGAAGATTATGGAAGATTAAATTATATAAAACTATATATCAAACTAAGAGTGAGTAATCGTATGAAAAACTTTTCATAATGAAGCCGGCTAAATTAAAAATCGAGATCCACCAGAAACCAAAATTTGAATTTAAAGCTGGGGGTTCCTGCATCTTTATCATTTTTGACACAAATTGTGAGCAGTCTTTCTTGAATTTTTCTTTTCTCTTTATATCTTAAACCCAAAGCCCATCATGGGTATATTGGTCTTGTTAATTTTCGTTCTTTAAATCTGTCACTTAGGTTAAACACTGAACAGTTTGGTCGAATTCGAAAGCAATTACCTCGTGAAGTTGGGCAAAATAAAACGAATGACCATGATCGGTGCTGTACAGAGCGGACTATCGCAACATATAAAATACGAAGCGCGAAGCCGAATAGCTGGTCGTCTTTGACGTCTCCTTCTTGGTGAACAAATAAGGATTTATTGTTTAAACACCCACGTTGGTTACTTCTTTGACTTCGCGGAAGTAAACAGACCCTATACGATGAAACATGTCAGGAAAACTTTTTTCCAATTTTTCATACATGCATACATATATATATATATATATATATATATATATATGTGTGTGTGTGTGTGTGTGTGTGTGTGTGTGTTTAAGGACAGGATATGCACATATTCTCTCAATATATATATCCTTTTCTCTCCCACTCTCTCTTTCCCTCGCTCGCTCTCTCTGTCTTTCTATCTCCTCTATATATATTAGAGAGAGGAAGATAGAGAGAGAGAGAGAAAGAGATAGAGAGTGAGAGAAAAAAAGGAGAGAGCGGGGAGTGACAAAATTTTAAAGGTTCAGTAACTTACAAATCACTCGATGAATGTTATGATCCTTGTTTTTTAAAATTATAAACGGTATAAGGTATTTCTTTAATACGCAAGTACTTTCAACTGTACATTCAGTCATTAAAAAGTAGAGATAAACCGCAAACGTTTTTGGTTATAATGTGTTTATATATATATATATATATATATATATATATATATATATATATATATATATTATGCTTTATTTTTCATAATGTTGCAACACGTGTTTCGGATCTCGCGACCTTCTTCAAGGAAAGAGTGAAATTTCCACATATTATTAAAATGAAATACTTTTTTCATTATGTTTTTTGATGTTAAACATTCTCGATGTTAAACATTCTCTTTTTGTGTGGTAGTGACACAAGTGTTTACTTGAACTATATATATATATATATATATATATATATATATATCGCTAAATGTTATTAAAGTCAGCAAACATTTTATGCCCATTAATCTTATTGATCGGCTTATCCAAATTACGAATAACCCTTCTCAGATAAGGAGGAAATTCCGTCAGAAATTGTCCATAGGTAATTTCGGAAGAAATATAGCCCAAGCTTTCGGCTTAAGTTATCATCAGGTTAGATAGAGAGAAATGATGATTTTCGTAGAACTGGTTGGTGTGGTGACGTCGTCAAAAAGTGTTGTGACATATTTTAAATGGACAAAAAATTTAGATTAAAAACTTAATCGTCTTGTGGTCAGCGGAACGGTGGGTACTGGATAATGGACTAATGTATTTTAAATACATTTTAAAGCATAACTTTGAAACGTTTTAATCTAACGTTTTACAACTCAAAAACAGTTATACAACATTTGTTTCCTCAGTATAATTTACGTTTTGTAATTTGAAGATTAAATTACTTTAACTACATGCACACAGAAGGCATGATGAATTAGGGGAAAATGTCTTTGTTACAATTAAGGACAATTACAATCTCGTTCGTACTTAACTTCCGGTTCATGTAGTCCTCAATATTTGTCAGGTTCAGGCAGTAGTCATTAACAGGAAAATCGTATCGCTGTCGAAGTCGACCAATCAAATCTTTGTATTCTTGCATTAATCCGGCTAACGTTTGTTTATGCTGAATTTGGGCCTGAAAAAAATGTTTAAATAAAATTAATATTCACAGTTCGTAGGGTGAATTTAAATACGAACATGTTTTTAGCATGTATAAATATAGCGAGAAATATAAACCAGCGTTTACTTAAAATATACACGGGGTCCGAAAGTCTTGTCACCCCTACATATTATAATTTTCTATTTAGGAAAAGGTTAAACACCTTTCACCTCCGCTGCCTCAGACGTCTCCTGCACATTAAGTGGAAAGACAGAGGTTCTCCAACGTGCAGCCATCCCCAGCATGTTCACGCTGCTCTGCCAAAGACGTCTCAGATGGCTTGGGCACGTACGCTGCATGGGTGTCGGCCGCATCCCAAGAGTCATCCTGTACGGAGAGTTGTGTGTAGGGTCCCGGCCAACTGGAAGCCATTAGCTCCGCTTCAAGGATATCTGCAAACGAGCCATGAAGCTGGCCGACATCGACCTCAACACCTGGCAGACCGTCAGCTTTGGAGAGCCACAGTTAGTGACGACGTCACGATTGCATAAGCTGCGAGGGAAGATCAGCAGGCAGCAAAGAGAGCCAGGAGAAAAACAAGGAAAGCCCCCGTTTCCGAGTCATCCATTTTCATCTGCACCAGGTGCCTGAGAGACTGCCGCTGAAGAGTGGGACTACACAGTCACAAGAGGCGATGTAACTCTATCGACTAGAATTTTTTGGAAAAAAAAAGAAGAGAGAAAAAAAAAAGGAAGAATAAGCGCTACTCCATCGTCTCCCGAGACGGACGGATGCCGAAACGAAAATGATGGTGTTCATGCAGACCTTCTCGGTGCGTGACAGCGTCAATGAAAGTGAATAAACTGAATCCAGTACATGTGCTTTTTATAACTGTATTAATTGTTCTCATAACTCATGACAGGACTTTCGGACCACCCTGTACAACGTCGAAAGTATTTTCTGTAACTCAGGTTGTGCGAATTTATGAAACAATCTCTTAGTTTTACCTGCAAACATTCGCAAAGACATTGATGCGTCAAGATGATCCATAACTTAGCGGCCAGTTAATGAAACCAAATGTGAAAATTAACTGAAGTCCAGTTCCAGGAAGCCAGAGCCCTAGGTTACATCTTCACCAATTGACTTAAACGAGATTCTAATACATGAATGGTCCCAAAAATTGAAAAGCAGAGGAAACAGAAGTTGTTTTTTTTTTCCGCGGCAGTGTCATATACTTGTTTTGTACTCAACGTTATGACCTTTTGTTAAACATTCAATTATTAACTGAGAGCCTACGTAAATAAGCGATAGCGAGGAAAAAGTAAAAAAAATAAGAATTCTCATTTCATATGTAGCGCCGTACCACGCTATATTTCTTTATATGATAATATAATTTCTAATTATGTTCAATTGTAATACGAAGTTTTATGGGGTTCTCTTTACGGTGCCTGATGAATTCAATCAACGTGAGAGCATCAGATTTTTTTGTTATTCTCGACAAATATCCAAATGGTCTGTCAGATTCCTTTGGTCAAACGAGAGTTTTTGATTAACAAGAGCGTTTGAAGGCCGGTTGAGGATCACTTCGAGATGATGACCGTTTATGGCAACCAGTTACCGACAAAATTCCCAAAATGTAGACAAAATGTAAACTCATCAATAGTACCCGGCGACGAACGAGCATCACATTTCGGAAATGAGTGATATTAGTTTGGGTGAGGTCTGCCTGAGAAGATCCTAATCTGAGAACTTTCCAGTAACACATTATTTACAGACACAGCCACACGCGCATACTCACAGACACACATATATATACACACACACACACACACATATATATATATATATATATATATGTGACGTCCCCCGGTGTCCGCTGCGCCAAATGTGACGTCTACCTGACCGCGTCCGTCGTGCTATCCCAGTCAGGTGACCAGTTGTGGCGTCACCCCGTCTGTCTCTGCGCCATCGCCGTCCTATCGTGTACTGTGACGACCAATGTGACTTGCTATTGGTCGACGTTCTCACCTTTTGCTGATTCGGATGGGAATCTGGTTAGATTCGGTATCAGCCTTGTCGTTCCCAGATCGCCTCCAACGTCTGCTTACCGAAGTAACTGTTTTGATTTCTAGTCTAACCTACCCACGTTGTGATTTGATCTTAGGTAGACGAAATCAATCAGTCGCCGGGCCGTAATGCAAGCCGAGTTCGATCAAGGGCAACACCGCACAAGTATATGTAAAAGAAAATAAGGTAACGAATCGAAAAGTTCAAATGTGTTAAAAAGGATAACAATATTTTATATCTGGTTGTTGAATACAGGACTGCGTCTTTCTCCCAAACCGCTATTATATGGATTGTGACACTTCGTGTTTGTTAGGCGAGTCTTAACATCTTAAGTTGTTTTTTCAAGGGACTGGTTTTTGGTGTATCTTCAGGCGATATTCGTAAAACTTGTTTTGGTGGTATGAGTCTAAGTCGTTCTTCAAAAATAAATTGTTCTTGGCTAGAAGATGAGGTCGTGATGCCTGGAATCTTTCAGTCAGCTGGTCTGCGAGGCGACTGCCAAAAACTCCCCCACTGAACTCCAGCTCCAACTGAATTGCACTGCCGTCCACTCGTTGCGACTCTGCTTATATGGACGCCGACCAAAACCGGGGTGGGCTTGTCGGGGTTTGAGGTTCCTTGATAACTCTAAATCCACAATCCACTTCTTTGTTTTCGGTCAGGAAAATTTATTATTTTCCATTTTTGGAAGTCTTTCGTCTTCCCACCTTCTTCTGTTCTCACACTGGTATCTCACCATACCCTCAGAGGGTGTCAACGGGTTTCCCCTCTCTCTCACAGTGGCATCTCATACCGATCCCTTCAAGGGGGTTTTCAACAGGCCTCCCCTTCTACTTCACATGATTACCTTCGCCCAACGTTCACGCCAGCATTCAGACAATGGGCGCCCAGCAGTGTGGGTGTGACCAGACTAGCCTCGGTTTAAAAAATCTTCAAGTGATATTTCTTTTAATTTACTTTATTTAGTCCCTCAGGGTAGATAGTTTTGATTTCACGTATTTTTTCCAATCCAATTATTAGTTAATTCGCCTTTAAAAAATGACGAGGGTTGAAGGCACAACCGTTTGGGTCAAGTCACTTTTTGAATCTAGCAACCAAATTTTTTATCCACTAGGCCTTGGGTCACTAGTGAGTTTTCAACAAATATCACCTGGTACAATGATCGAAACCTAGTGAACATGACTGTAAAGATGAGGACAACAATCGGAACAATGTAAATGGTGTAAATCGTTACAATACCTCATCTCAGGTATATAGACAGATTTTTTTGTTTGATTTTACAAACAGTAAAATTAACATCTACCAGGCAAGATAATCGAATATCCTATTAAAGAAAATGTATTTCTTAGCAGAGAACGTACCTGCATTCCTGTTAGAAATAGTATTTTTGAAGTAGAAAATGTGAAGATTGCTGAATGGTATATTTTCTATAATAAGACATTCGATGATCTAGGCCGGTAAGCGTTAGTTTCACTGATTGTAAATAATCAATAACGTCTATTCAAATATGTATACTTGCTAAAATAACGGTTATAGTAATATGAAATGCAGATAGAAACAGTGAAATAGATTCATATGAGTTACCTTTCTGCTGAGACGTTTCATGGTGACACGTGTGAGCCAGCCCCTTGCAATTCTTTGGACAGTTGTTATCGTCTGTTTTCTTTTCTGCTTTGAGATATTTCTCTCAAAGAATTTTCTCGATAATAAGAAAAATTACGATAATAATTGTAGAAACTGATATTCATCAAATGATTCAAACCATATCACATTAGGTCAAGTCGATTTTAGAAATGTGATATTGCACTCAATTTGAAAGTCGGCATGATAAATAATGACACAAATATATTTTTCTTCATTTTACCGGGATTTTTGGGTTTTTTTTTTTTAGGAAACGAGTTTAAAGCGTTGGAATTTCATTCCATTGATCAGTGAAAGCCTTATATGACAGCTTTATGAAATTTATAATTTACAGAAGCGTTACAGATTGTGTATGGATAAGATCTATGGAACAATCACATTATTACTAAATCATTGTGCCGTCAAATAAGACTTTCATTTACTCCAAACAGAAATTATACGGAACAATTTAACTATATTATGATGTAATATGTTAAACATTGCAGTAGTTTTAGTGTGATTTTCAATAAACAATGCAAATCTAAAACATTTTGTCTTATAATTTGTGCCCAGCAATATTATGGCGTTATATACACTTTTTATCTATTTGTTTTTATTTTTAGCAATTATTATCTAAAAACTCTTATTCATTGAGTAGTCTTTTTCGTAATATTTTACAATTTTTTACACAGTATTTACTAATCGAATGCAGGAAAAATACATATTTTGCTTGTGGTGATTCATAATTAGAATTCTGATTTGAATATATTTTCTATTCAATGTATCTAATATCAACTTTGTCTGGATTTATTCCTGAAATAGTAACATTTTGTAGTCAGTTTGGAAGCAAGAGCTAAATTAAGTATTTCTGTACATTTTTCAGACGATCTTTAAAATGAAATGGTCAACAATTGTTCCAAGCAATGAATCTAGTTTCTTGTGTCAGTATTTATCACATCAAACCCCAGCATTGACATCGAGTGCAACATTGATTTTTAAAAAAAAAGAAAAAAAAGTGACAAATCAACCTCTGCTCTGATATTACATTACAAGCAAAACTACAACTGTTGGCGTTATACTCCTACCAATTGTCTATTAAGTTATCGCGCAGATTATACAGAATTTATCTCATATATGTGATGTCGGAAACAAGACATGAATTATTGCATAGAGTATGATTCGAGATTTCCTAATGAATATATCAGTCAAAATACGAGAATAGATACGGGAGAAAACGAGATTAATACAAGTCACAGTTCACGCAGTAACAGGAGCATCAGACAAAATGTGGCAGCGATATTGAAAGCATGAACGAATGATAGATTTATAAATATGTAAAATAGATTCTGGCGAGAAAAATTGTCTAACTCGACACAGTTAACCAACGAGCTGCACTTAGCAATTGATACAATGTAGTCTTTCCAATTCATATCAGCGAAAAACAAGATGGTGCAATGAGTCACTGCACTGAAGGTTAATAATGATATTGATATCTTACAAAAACTACATATTCTATTCATCCGAACCTCTCCCAAAACTCTTGTTGGCAACCAATTGAGGTTGATATGCCGTAAAACAAAATAAACCAAACCAAACCTGAATCAGTTCAAAAATTCGCCAGGAAATGCCACAACATGTCAATTTGGAAACTTGTGAGTTATGAGTAAAACTAGAGACTACATGTTTAGTTTGGAAGTACCTATTGTACTCTGACATTGAGTAAAACAAGTCTTAATAACAAACACATAACTTATCCAGAATGTCCTACAATTGCAAAGCAAATTCGGTTACATGATTTGTTTTACCAAAACGAAAGGTATAAAGACGCCTGAAATAAAAACGTTGATACTCAATGTAACAATTGCTTAAAGTTTTAGCTGATGTTCTATTTTCTGAAGAAAATAGCAACTACACACTAGGGATCTATAGTCAGTTGTTAGGAGTATGATGCCAACTATGGTAGTAGCTCTAGAATAGATAGAAAAGTGAGAGTAGACACAAATTTAATTATACAAGAGAATATAAAATATTGACAATAGTTAATAATTTATTTTACCTTTCATAAAAATGGAAAACAGTTACAATACAATCATTGGAGTTGAAATACTTGACATATGAGCCAAAAATAATGGAATTGCCAACCTTAGATGTTTACGCAGGTTACATTTTTAAAAACAAACATATTACATATATGAAACAAAATAATTTTTACTTAAGAGAGAAAAATTCTAATATTAATGAAATATACCTTAAATAAATGAGATGCAATGATTTAATCAATATCATATTTTTGCAGTTGTACCCAAGGCCAGAAAATATTTAAGTTTCAACATATTTTCGTTTATAAGCAAACATGGGATATGGCTAGTCCATCGGACTTGTGCTTCCTGATCTATAATTTAATGATGATGAATAGCATCTTTTTCCAGTTGAAGTATTAGCGTGGACCCGAAAATATTTGTAGTTCAACATATTATCGCTCCAGCTCCACCAGTTCTAACCATCACGGCCAGGATCCGCATTGGCAGTCATATTGCAGAAAACCACCTCATTCCCTTTATATTCCGTAGGTGAGAAATAAGTTCCACTCGAACAACATATTCCAGTGAATGCTGCTCTATACAGAGAATGATCGTTGATGTAATGATGATGAATTTGCGGGAAGAATTTATAGTGGGAAAATCATATATATATATATAAAATATATATATATATATATATATATATATATATATATATATATATATATATATATATATATATACATGTGTGTGTGTGTGTGTAAGATGTTTCTTGACTTTAAACTTAAATCACCCAGATTATTCTCTCTCACTTGAAATAGTCAGCATAGATGCACGAATTTACTTTGTGTCCTCAAAAGATAAAATTAATTAAATGTACTGGTCCCACGACCACTACCGAGGCGCACGACGCGCGTCCGGCTACGACAAACGAAGGTCTTCGACGAACTTAGGCATTTAACGATTCGACGGACTTACGCACTTACCTCCTAAGGCGTGTTACGGGAGTCCGGCTACGGCAAACCAAGGCCTTAGAAAATTGGCACTACTTAGATATAATGGTCCGTTGTGCACAAGTGTCGTAGTCGGCACAAACAAACAGTTCGTGTCTGTTGAAACGGAAAATAACAAAAACCTGATATCGCGCAAACAGAAAACGAACGACGCATTCAGGAAGTTGTACCGTTCTTTCAACGAAGTCGGGAGGTCGGCCCTCGAGGAGGACGAATCGAGTCGATCGAGGGCTTAGTCTCAATAGATCGCAGTGTGTTGGCTGCTCTACTAACTACGACACCCCGAGCCTGAAGTCAAGTGGTCTACAAGCGATCCCTCGTCTCACGCTCCACGGGGGGGGGGGTCAAAATAAATAATTAATTAATTTCATACATTCCACAATAACTTAAAAGTTTAGGAAAGAAATTCCCAACAGAGCTAGAAAGAGCAATAAGAGAAGTCCATTTTCCTATAATAGTGTTTAAAAAAAAAAAAAAAAGATGATATCAATTTTTGGAAAACATTTTATAAACGTCATAATAACACATTAACACTGAGTATTCCATCAATGAATTCTGCATTATTCTTATATATAAACAGTTAATTTTAACATTTATTATTACCAGAGGTTAAATTACTCACGCGTACACATCTGCATGTGGCCTTTGCTTCCCAGAGATTTTCCCTGCAGCTTTGCTAGTACGGGGCATTTTGTGGTGTCTGGATATTTGAAAAGAAAAGTAAAAGAACAAAAACGATACACGAGTTTACAATGCACATCTTCATTACATTAATGTATAAGCAAAGAGGATTAACGGATAATGGTTGGGATTAATGAATCAGAGAGCAGAGTTCGAATTCCAGTCGAGTTCGTTACATTCCCTTATGTACAAATAAAAGAAAGGTATAAATCAATCTCTACCCCACCCACCCGGTGACGTGTTAAATAGCATTGGGTGGCAACCTATCTAGGAGAAGGGCAACTCTGAATTCAAAATATGAAGAGGGTCGTTTGGGGATTGCTTGGCACATTATGTGGACCAATTATGTGTAATATAGTGTTCGAACATGAAACAGACAGTTGCCACTTCGTTTTTGACCTCATTGTCCATTTTGTTTAGTTTCTGGAAGGCATCTTTCGCTATTCCAATGCGCCTTCGAATTTCAGTGTCATATTTCCCATCCCCTGATAAACACACTTCCTAGATATTATATTGTTGTACTTGTTTGATTTTGATTGATATACTGATTCGTTTTATACGGCGTTATCAACCAGTTGTTGGTTATTTAAACCCAGAAAATAGTTTTAGATTATGAGAAGTAATTACTATTTAGTGACAGAAGTTTTAGTAATTAATCCATAAATCAGTGGGGACAAGAGGTGGATTCATGCCTTTCCCATATAACGAACGCAAGTGCAATTAGAACTCGGCTTTCCGATTAACAATTCTGGACCATTTTCCATTACGTCACCCACACATCCAAGCTTACAGCAACTGATATTCACAAGTTGTCAGCCATCTAGATACTGACCAGATTCAACGTTGCTTAACTAAAGTGATCGTACGGGAACCTGTATTTGAACGTGATGTTAAAGTTATTGTTTGATTTTAGCACCACCAATTTCTAATTTGCATGTTGAGTTGTTCCCTTTTGCTAAGAACTATGCATTCTTCTTGCAATTGTTGTTTTGTCCTTTCTTTTCGCTTTTCTTTTTGCTTTCCTTTTCTGCCTCCTGTAGGATTTCTTGTAGTTTCCTTTCTGCGCCTATTATCAACACCGTGTCATTTGCATATTTTATGTTGTTAAGATTGTGACAGCCAATAATGCATCCTTGGAGGACTTCTAATTCTCTAAAAATCACCTCACTGTAATGGTTAAATACATCCGGTGGGAAGATACCGTCCTTGTCTTACGCCCCTTTCCGTATTTGTATATTTATTGAAATTCATTTTCTATCCGTTTGAAAGGCGGTTTGCTTCCGATATAGGTTCTAGATTAATCTTGTATCATTCCCTGCTGTACATCTCGAGATTCTTGACAAAATCGAAAAAGGGGTTTGTAATGCAGTCGATACTGACAAGGATTTTCGTCTTAGGTCACTTTCTCACCGACCTTTTATGGCAACTGTTCTAATCAGCTTTTTTTCCCTGGTACTCTGTCCATACGAATTTAAGCGTGCTACTAGACTGGCAAATAGGTTTCATCGTTTTACTCTTGAACTAGGGAAATACAAACGTCACTTTTACGTTAACGGGTCCTTTTCTCACACTTCTCGCCTGTGGAACTCCCTTCTGTATTCTTTCTTCCCTGATAACTATAATTCTTCAAGAGTTGCATATTGTAAATGCAGTGCACGTACATTTTTACTGATGTTTCACTTTATTTATTCAATTTATTTATTTTGACTCATTTTGAAGAGAAAACAATTACAATCAAAGTTTTCGTACAACGTATTAGGTTGGTGCAAATAGAATGTCGTTTTCTCACATATGTTACTATGTGAGAAAACGACATAATTTTGCACCAACCTAATACAATACAGTCTAGTTGGATTATATATATATATATATATATATATATATATATATATATATATATATATATATATATATATATATAATGAAGTTGTACAGCAGGTGGGGGTCATTAAGTAATCATTAAACGAGGAATGACAGTATAAAAATATTTTATATATTAATTCTTTCATTATATCAAGAATGAGAACATTGTGCAAAATGCCTTACATTCTTTTAATTGTTTAAATTGAGCAAGTGTGTGTGTGTGTGTGTGTGTTTGCGCAAAGGCGTGTGGAGCAATCGATCCGTCTTTTACTAGTTTGATTGATTTGTCCTCATGTAAATCCCAGAAGAACGAAACGATCTAAGGTTTCACATTGCTAAATTAGTAATTTATTGATAAATATAAACAAAGAAGATCAGATAGCGCCATTATGTTATGTGACCTTTCCGTAACATACACAGAAGTTTAATAGATTTTAAACAAGTACTAATAATAACGTACACAGAAATGTATTTATATTCATAAAATTCACAATCGACCACCTGTGTTCTGATTAATTTCATTCATGATTCGTTGTTTACATCTAAGATAAAATTTGTTAACAATTAGAACGATCCGTACACCTGTATATTCAGGTAAACATTCTATTTTTGTATCTTCCGTATGAAGAAATCAATAACAAATTACTTTTCCTATTTCATTCAAATACATGATGCTCGCGAGGCCGAGTAATTAGAATATCAGCCTTACACGACCTTGCAGATAATGAATTATTTTTCGCTCTAAAAGTCTTTTCTCCAAATGAAATGTCTTGTTAATCTGTTGCTATGTCAATGGCAAATGTTCTATTAGTCTGAACTTTCACAGGTATGATACCTCTTGTCAAGATCCCAGGGTTGACTCATTCACATTCCCTTCGAATTCCATTGGTAATTTCGATTCTGACAGATTCTTTTCCCTAATTGTATTAGGTTGGTGCAAAAATAATGACGTAATAATGTCGTTTTTTGACGTATTTTTTACGTCAAAAAACGACATTAGTACGTCATTATTTTTACACCAACCTAATAGAAGAGACTCTCAAGTTGGTGCTTGCTCGATTACTACAACCGTAATCTCTTCAAGTCTAAGTTATCAAGTCACCTGTTATTTATCCTAAATATCCTCATATCCTTACTTCCTCCCTTTATGTCCTTACAACTTCATTTAATAACTCTCAAACTTGAGTGGCTCTAGAGCCTTCTTTGTGTGAACAACATTATAAGCACATTCTGAACTTGATAACCGAGTTTAAATCTCACTATTCTCAATTTGTCAAGGAGGTGGGAACTTGTGTGATATTCTTTAGAAGATGTGCTTTCTTGATTATGGTGGAGGCTTTACGTAGCCGTCGATTGCTGTACTAGCAGAGAGTGGTGACTTCTTGACAAGATCGGACTGGCGAAACGGTCCCAGCCTGTGGCCCCCTTTTGAGAATTCCAGAAAAAAAATGCTACTGATTGAGTCAAAAACTTTTGAGTGAAATTTGGTAGACAAAACTGTTAATTAACCGTCGATGGTTGCGGCAGCATCAAGTCACATGTCATCGTAACCGAGGTTGTCAGCAAATATGAACATACATCTGCAGCTTTGGCAGGTGTATGGTCACGGTAGACAGATTCAAGACACGTCGTGCTGCAATTCCGGTCTGCCTCTCTGCAAACTAAATCTGAGAAAGGCTTGGTGTACGTTCATAAGGGAACAGAACAACGGAGAGAACACACACACACACACACACACTCGCACACACACACACACACACATATATATATATATATATATATATATATATATATACACACATACATATATTTTTTTCCAAAACTAACGTGCAAAACATCGTTAACAGTGATATTAGGTTGGTACAAAAATAATATCGTTTTTTGACGTTAAAAAATACGTCAAAAAACGATATTATTTTTGCACCAACCTAATATATACAACTACAGAAATAAAAGTAGATGTCCATTAGATGGAGTTTGCAAAATTGACGCAGTAATTTACAATGCACAAGTAATATATACAAATGGCCAGAAAAATATACATAGGATGTACTGAAGGTAACTTTAAGACGAGGTGATGTTTCCACATATGGTTAGCTAGTCTAGTAGAATTCAAGTCGTCTTTTAAGCTAGAAAGTCTTAGGAATTCTACTAGACTAGCCAACCATGTGTGAAAATTAAAGTAAAAAAAAATAAAAGGATTCGATTGTAATGTCCTTCCATCCATTTGAAAAAGCTCGTCAGGTAAATGTCCCTTTACTTTTCTATGCTTATTTCCTCCCCTTGATATGTCCTATGAGTACAAAATTCGCAAAGAAAGAAACCAATTTGATCATCTGTGTTTCTATAAATCGGAATCAGAAGAGAATTTCCAAAGAGGTTTTCAAACTGAATAAATACGTTGAATAATATTTGACAACATACTAGCTAATCTCTATAAATACAAAAAAATCAAGGTAGGATTAGTGATAAGATAGTGAAAACTTTTGAGTCATTTAAGATTTCATTTGATTCTACCAAGAATTCTCATATTTTATTGAAAAGACTAAAGTGACTTTTTTTTAATCAGTCCACTTCAAGCAAGGCGATAATGCCACTAAGAAGCAAGAGGGTGACTTGGAGTGAAAGCGAATGAAAAGACTTTAGAAGGTACCGGAAGCCCAATCCCAAACTGTTAACAAGAGAAAGACCTCTATTCCTGTTACAAAACTGTGAGGAGTGCGAACAGGACGATAGGTGCAACTATCTACTCCTATTGAGGAAAGCTAAATAAATAAATATTAAATAAAAGTTCAGAGTTTAAGAGGAGACGTTAGAAGTATTGAGCTGAAGTAAAATTTAGAAGAAACCGGAAACCTAATAATTTAGAGGAAACTCTTCTCCTCTTAAGAAAACTGGAGAGGAGTGTGAACTGAACGATATTTTTTGTATTACAGTTTTGTGCTCGTTCTGCGTTCGTATAGATTAGACTTAGACAACCAATCAACTGTAAGCCAGATCCCGCAACAAGATTTTAACTGACCTGTGAGCAAATATTCTAATATTACGCTTATCTACTCCGAGAATAATGATTTTTCCTTATTCTGAGCGTTTTACACGACGACACAGGCAATTCATGTATGACGTCTTTTTTTACACTGGCTCTCAAACTCCGTGTTGTGCCAAACCAGATTATTTATATAAATTGATTCACCGACTTTTAAATTATTTTTTTTAATCATTTCACTCCAAATAAGGCGGGAATGTCACTAGTATGCAGAGGGGGGGGGGTTACAGAGAGTGAAAGTGAGATAAAATACTTGCTATAGGGAGGATTGAGAAAAAGAAAAAAAAATGAATGGGATTCAAGAAGATAGAAAATGACGACTGACGTTGCATTTAAATTTTTGAAGATTGTAGTTATCAAGGAAATAAACGAAAAGGAGTTCTAAAAGCGTGAGAAATGAAACTGTTGGAGTAGAAATGCTGGTGTCATTTAACTATTTCAACAGTAAATGGGTGTGACCTAGATGCTATTCTAGTAGCACGCTGAAATACATGTAGTCTAGGCAGTAGGAAAAAAAATCACTATTTGCTTCATCATACTCATGTTTTTTTCTTTTAAAAGATTTATTGAATGTCTCGTTAATAGATTTTTAAAAATGGATTCTTTTTAATTGATTAAAAATGTCTTGAATTTAAATTGTGGCTAAACAGAGTTTCTTGATTCCTAATTTGTATAAAGTCTTTAAGCACAAATTATTTTATGCCGTGCATTAATCGTTGACTTCAGGTCAAATAAAAGTGTCCCGGATGTAAATGGATAATTCGTATACATTTATTTATCACATTGTCACATTTTGCTCAGATCCGCAGAGACTAAAAGGTTTTGTTGATCTCTTGTAAAATCTGCCTCTGTCCCTTAAAATAAGCGTCAAATTAATACAAATAACATTTTTAGAAGCTTACAAAGTTTGCTTTAGACTGTCACAATGCCAAATACGATGAAATGACGGCAAGAAAATCTTGTTTTGCTAGTTTTTCAAACATATATTTCCTGAAAGGCAACATTCGTCATTTGAAACCGAATACCTATACCTAGTATCAATAAAATAAATAAGCAACTATCTTAGCCAAGAAGCAGGCATCGTGTATCGTAACTTGATTTAACAATGGAAAAAACTGATTTTCTTAGGTTTATTAAGGTGCTTTTTACGAAATATATATCAGATAGTGTTCAGAGTTTTGCATGGAGAACACAATCATAGAGAAATCTATATTTTGTTTGTTTAGCGGCATATCAACTCATTATGGGTCATTTAATGCCGAAATTAAATTTTTGGGGGAGCAATTTCTTTTACAAGAATCTATTGCTGGTAATTTACTTTTACATGTATTGCTGGTACTTTTACTATAAAATGTATTTTTATACTTTCATCGTGTTTTGACCCCAGTTTTGGGCTTAACTATTTGTCTATAGTTTTGATCCTAATAGATGCTGCTATCCCGGGGCATGGTGGAATAAAGAGGTTGTTCCACGCCCCTCAAAGTCTGCTAACCAGAAGCTTTGCTGCCGGATGTTGTTTATCGTTATACCCAGGGTTGGGGTAATGTAAAGGAGGAAATACACAAATGAGTGAACATCGTTTAACCTTTACGAACCGATAGAACCATATGAAATCTGCAGTCTCAAAGACTTGGTGCGAAACATCAACACACTCTTTCTTAACACAAATAAGAATGGTGATATGTTCCAGTCCCGAGGAAACAAATTTATTACTCCTGATTTTCCACTGCACAGTAAGTCACGATCCTATGTCATCAAATGTGTGATAAGCTATGATTTTGTATATTTTGTCTGAATTTCTGGGATGAGGAGTTATCATTATTTACTGTATTTTTATTTGGACACTTGTCCTCATCTTTGTGGATTTTATCACTACGTTTCAGCAGTTGTGCTCTCCTGCTTTTCTCAGGCGTATACCAATAAAGGTAATCCCTTTATTTAATCCACGGGGCTAGACTGTTCTTGTTCTACTGCTCATGTCTCGGAATATCGTCTAGTCCTTATTTTCTTTAATACTGTTCAGTTGTTGCTCTCCCGCTTCCACTGGGTACAAGTACACACTGCCCGTCCTTGAAATTGAACTCACGACCACTTATGACACCAAATTCATAAACCAACGCTTTTATCCACTCGGCCTAGTCGGTACCTCATAAATGATGGACTATTCAGTTTTGACGGCATGCAAACACGGAAGTAACATATCAGAGATGCTACTTGATTTCTGTGAGAAAAAGAAAGAAAGAAAAAAAGAAAGAAGAAAACATTAAACGTTGGATGTCTATTTCAGTGAAATGGAAAAAGGTGTCAGTTTCAAATCTATTCATTTGTACTTTCTTCCTTATCAATAAATTTCGCTACGTACGTTACGCCCTACAAATATCTCGTATATGGTGGACACTTCCGGTTTGAAAGCGAGGAAGGGCGGAAAAGACATATCAGAGACGTTGTTTACTTTCAGAAAGAAAGAAAGAAAGAAAGAAAGAAAGAAAGAAAGAAAAATAGAGAAAGCGATAATGCTCTGATGTGTTTAATGTTGGCTTCAGTGAAATGGCAAAACTTGTCAATTTTTACTCTTTTCATTTGTACCGTCTTACTTCTTTAAATAATGACTTACATTCATACTTATGATTGATATTGCAATATTTGCTTCAAGCTGTTGAGCTCAAATATTTAACGATGCAATAGGGGATTTTCCACGGGGATTTTGTAGTCGTGGAACGCGCAATTAGACTAATTAATTGTTAAATATTATGAGACATCTGAATATTCAAAGATGAAAACCATGAAATTTCTGCAAATACTGCTACTATATTATAGTTATGAGTGTATCTATTTAACATGTCCGTTACGCCCTGCCGATACATCATAAATAATGGACTATTCCGTTTTAACAGACGGCAAAAACACTTAGAAAAAGAACGGTGAAACGGATTGATTGCAGGTTATTCAAAGCCAATAAATATATTTAGATTGCAAGAATCTTTTTTTAAGACAATAATGGTTTAGTGATTCAAGTTAATGTGCACTAATTAACCTATAGCTGGAGGGAGAAAAGATGGATTCATACATTTCCCGAGGGTATTTGCGCGTAAATGAATATAACAAAACCAACTGGAATTTAACTCGCCGCTCCATTTAACAATTCCAAGCCACGATCCACTACAACACCTGCACATCCAAGCTTACAGTACCTGGTATTCCCAAGCGGTCACCCATCTAGGAACCGATCAGTATCGACGTTGCTTAATTTCGGTGATCATACTGGAACTGGTATTTCAACGCGATATGGCCGTAAGCCCATTGGACTGAAAAACTTGTCATTATTCTATGAGCGATCTGAATTTATATCTAAATCCTTAATTATTGCTATCTTTTAGGTGGATTTTGTCATCCCGTTATTTTTGATGATCCAATACGCGATTGACAAGGCATATAAAGACATGCTTTGAAACGTTGGAATAGAGAAAGAAAAATGATGATGATGATGATGATGATGATGATGATATTCCGAATAATTCATGAAATAAAAAAAGAAACTCGACTAATTTTGATTCATGTCCATACTTGTTAAATTCCGTTGTTACTGGAGAGAACTGTTAAGATGGAAATCATCGCCCAATAGGCAGATCCGCAGGCGACCTAAGCTGATCACGCAGAGCTGAATGTGTAGGCCGAGTTCACCTGTAGGGTTAGGGAAATTGTATTGAGAAAGATGAGGGAATAAAGGAGCAGCATAGATTCTATTTGAATTTTTAAAAATGTTTCATTTTTTTTTTTTTCCAAATATACCCTTAAAATTAAGGTGTTCAATAAATGAAATGTCTGACAATATGAGAGTCGTTCAAAAAGTCCTAAGCCTCACCCAGAATGAGGAACCATAGCTGAACATATTTGTTGTGGCAACACACTACGACTTCTTATAAAACTGGAAAAACTAATTCAAATTTCAGTTTTAATTCCTCTGCAGGTCGGGCCCATAGAAACGAGAGAAATGAGAGATGTGCGACAAATCTAAAAATGGACAAAACAGAGGCCCGAGCAGTCATAAAATAATGGTACACATATGAATGTATGGTACAAAGACTTGCATAGGACTCCCCCTTCTTTGCATGTGTGAAGACGTGGACTGCAGAATTCAAGCGGGGCAGAGGCAGCACATATGTTGACCCTTGGTCAGATGGTCCAAAAAACTCAAACACTGATGAACAAATTGATACCATTCACTGGATGATTTTTGGGTGACAGACGTCTTACTGTCCAGCAGATAGCTAAGTTCATAGGCATTAATTCTGGTTTGGTCCATACTGTTTTAACTGAGATCAAGCAAGCTGACTGCAAGATGGGTCCCAAGAATGCTGACACCAGTGCAGAAACTGAAAAAGGTTGTCATTTCCATGGCACCACTTACTCGCTTACAGACAGACGCTGAGAATATACACTGCAGATTAGTAACTCAAGATGAAACCTGGATTCACCACTTCGAACCTGAATCAAGACAACTGAAGGAAGCATCAAATAAAAATGCAGAGAGAAGCTGAGACCATGTGTGCCCTTGCTTCAGGATGCCGCACCTGTTCACACTGCTCAGATTGCAGTATCTGAAGCAACCAATTGGGCCTTTGAATTGCTACCCAACCCCCTTAATCACCAGACTTAGATCTACCTGACTTATTTCTGCTTCCTAAACTCAAATCTCACATGCCTGGTCGCCATTCTGGAAATATAATGAGATCATATATGCTGTGGAGTTTTGGAAGGGACAGGACGACAACTTCTTCCGTGATGGGTTTGCAATGATTAAGCATTGATGGACTAAGTACATTGATGTAAAAGGGGTGAAAAATAGTGAAAAATTGCCTTGTTTCTCCAACTCCTTCTGGGTGAGGCTTAGACATTTTTGAACAACCCCCGTATATTTAGTTTAAAACCTGGCCAGATTTCACACACACACACACACAAGCACACACTCGTATATATGGATTTTTAATTATTTATTAATCCAATAGATTTTATCAATTTAAACGTTATTTTAGTGTATACTCATATTTATTAAACAGTATATTTATTTATTTTCGTCTAACAGCCTGAATATTCGAGAAATATGAGCTCGCCGGCAAGATCTGAACATGCCTCCAAATTTGGAGGAAAAATCATCGTTAGATCCGACATGGTCTAGACCAGCTCAGCCCACGGAGTGCGCCACTGGTCAAGGAAATCTGAATTGTGCCTTATAAACGCAAATACTTCCCAAATTCACGAAAGTTCATATTTGCTCGAATATATACAGGTTGTATCATAAATACTATCGCAAACTTTGAGGGTGGGTTCCTCACACCAAATCAAAGACAGAAGTCGATATAAACATATGTCCCCAAATCTTTCCTTTTTTCAGTTATTAAGTTTAAAGAAAGTTTACGGTAGATGCCGGTGTTTTACCATATGGCTAGGTTACATTTGTCATTCGTGTACATTTCTGGCTAGTCTGTCTTCAATGTTTAACGTGATTAGTAGTGAGTTAACAAAGAAGTGTTCCGTTTAACAATGGCAGGATATTCATATCGGGAGCTGGCAGATATGATTTTAACATACAGCCGCACGAATGGTAATGGACGCAAGGCTGCACACCTGTATCAGATTGCATCTCCAGACCGAAGGCAGCCGTTTATCAAAACTTTGCTGCTGTTTATCGCCGTGATGCTGATCTTTCGTGATTCATAGTTTGTGGTGCTAACTGCGTCTACCGTAAACTTTAAACTTAATTACTTAAAAACGAAGAATTTTCGGACATAGTTTATATGGACTTTTGTCTTTTTATTCTTGTGAGTAATTGACCCCAATATTTTTGATACACACTGAATAGTTATACACAAGGCCGTAATTGAGGGAGACCCAATGAAGATCGAAATAGCGACAATAGCAACCAGAACCGAACGTTTGTAAAATTATAAAATATTTTTGATACACCCTGTATACGCACACAAACATATATATATATATATATATATATATATATATATATATATATATATATATAAGCACATTTCATTAAAAACGACAGACAAGGTGTTTTTATTTAGTTTTTTATACAATTTCTCATGCGATCTAATAATTTTTTCTTTTCAGATGATAAATTATATAAAAACATACATATACCAACAATCGAAATTTCTCAATGATATTATTACTCCATATCTCCTAACTGAATATAGCATTAAATCTACCCATGAGTTCCTCCAAATACTTAAAAGCACAAAAGTAAAAACAAACCAAGGCATTCTTGCATCATTTGACGTAGAGAATTTTACTAAAGTTCCCTTCTCAGAAAACTATTGATATTATCATTAATTCGGTGTATAAAAATAATTTAATACTACCTCCATCAACCCAATATTTTAAGAAAACTATTGCTTGTTTGCACCACTAGAGTTCCTTTCTCTAGCCAGAATGGTACTATTTACACACAAACTGATGGATTAAATATGGGAAACCCTCTCGGGCCGTGCTTTTCCAATTATTATATGTCCTATGTTGAAAACAAGGTTTTTGCTAAAGTTATTAAACCTGAAATATATGTTCGTTATCTTGACGATGTTTTTATTTTGACTGAAAACAAGAAAGAAATAGAAAATCTGAAAAATACATTTCAACAAAATTCCGTCGTAAATTTTACTTATGAACTTAGTGAAAAAAATAAACTACCTTTCTTAGATGTTCTCGTCAATTTTAGTAATAATATTTTTAAAACTTCTGTTTATAAAAACCAACTAGTAAAGACTCTTGCCATCTTAATTTCTCTAGTGAATTCCCTCTTAGATATAAGATGTTATGAAAATTTCCTCACGAGAGCGCACGAGAACTCGTCCTCTCGCACGCTTTTCTTTAAAGAATTAAACAATGTAAAACAAACGCTGATTAATAACGGATTTCCTAATCAATAGTTGGATTTACACATTAGGCGTTTCTTGTCTAAGGTAGCTAATAGCAACGGCGAGATTAGAAACATAAACAATAATATTAATATTTTTTTATAAAAATCAGATAAACGGAAATTATAAACAGGATGAATGCAGAATTAAGAACATTATAAAAAAATGTATAACACCAGTTGACAATAGTAAAAAAATTAGATTAATTATTTATTATAAAAAATTTAAAACCTCTAACCTTATAGTTAAAATAATAATTCACCTCTTAGAACAAAATTAAATAGAGCAAATATTATTTTACGAATTCAAATGCCCATTAAGGAATTGTATTCCTCAACAATCAACTTTCGTAAATAATTATATAGGTCACACTGCAACATATTTAACACGCAGACTAACTCTACACCTTTCTGACAATAGCTCAGTTAGATCTCATTTAAATATTCATGGAGACCTACCGGACACTATTCGGAACATACTTGTCGACAACACTACTAATATAATAGCATCATCTACATGCAAAAAAGGCTAAAAATAATGGAAGCCTTATTAATAAAAACAAACAAACCAACACTTAATAATATTAACTTTGAACATGGACATAATATCTTGAAAAATGAAAACATTTTATAAAACATACATACATCAAACTATTTCTAATTTTAACAGTTAAAATATAATCCTTGAAAATGGCTAAATGTATAACCGAAAGTGCTCGGATAATAAGAACATTTGGACAGTTTTTATATAATTTATCATCCGAAAAGAAAAAAATTTATTAGATCGCATGAGAAATTGTATAAAAACTAAATAAAAGCACCTTGTCTATCGTTTTTAATGAAATGTACATGAAAGAAGGATTGCCGCCTAAATGCACAATATATATATATAAACTGTCGAGAAATAGATTTGTCAGCCCATAACGTTGCGATTAATTCTTAACATTTTATAGTATATCCCTGTTCGATATGTGCTCTTCAGATTTTTCCCTAATTTTTTAAAAATCATTTCACCACAAACGAGTAAGTAATGCCACTGAGAAGTCAGAGGTTACGTAGAGGGAAAGAGACTGAGGAGATTTTAGTGATGAAAAAGGACATAGGTGGCAGGGAAACCAGGAACTGAAGGATAGTTCCACAGTCGAGAAATGCGTGAAAAGTAAATATGAGAATATAACTTACGGTTACATCTAGACACTTCAGCAGTAAAAAGATGAGATCCAATTGCCAAACTAGAAGTACATTTAAGTTCATGCGGTCGATATACCAAGGATGACAGCCCATTAGAACAATTACCATGAAATATTTGTAATAACATATTTAGCGTTATGAGATTTCATTACGTTCCTTTTTTTAAAAAAAATAATATCATTTCACCACGAGCAAAGCGAAAATGCCACTAAAACTCCAGCGGATACTTAGAGTGAAAGAGAATAAGAATACTTTAGTGATGAGAAATGATATAGAAAGGTAGATAAGGAACACACTAGAAATAGATAGATAGATAGATAGATAGATAGATAGATAGATAGATAGATAGATAATTAATAAAATATCTGTCTAAATATCTCAGTCTATTAGCATCTATCTCTCTATCTGTCTATCTCAGTATGTTCTTATCTATCTATCTATCTCATCGACGATCGCAATCAAGATTTTAGTGTCATTGTGAACTCCATGATACTTTCGCTGTCTGTATAATGAGTGTTTGGCAAAGTCTAACACGGTTTTGAATTCAAAGTTCTCCTTCTGTTAGACTGGTTGCTCTCCACGGTTAGAGAGCTTAGTCTAATCGGATATTTAATGCATAGGCGGAAGGGGGAAGAAATCCTAACCTTTACCAAGTGTATTTAAGTGAAACCAATTGTAACGAACAAGACTGTAGTTCGAACTTCACTCGCTGATTTACCGTCTTTAGACGCTAACAATCACACTGCACATTGGAAATTACATTTTAACGAAACTTCAGTCATTTGCTTATACGTAGGTAAATCAATAAGTCCGTAGTCAAATAGAATCGACTTTTTAGGATCAGACACTCGATTCGTCTTTTGCCTTCGCATATATGCCCTTTGAAACGCTATCTGTCTTTTCTTTCCACCAAATACTTTTGAATTTAAGTTCATGATGTATTAACTCCATTATCTTTCCCATGAAGCTGTGACAATCCATAGATAATAAAAAGTGGATGTGTGGTTAGCCATGATCGTCTACGCCTTGAAGAGATATGGCATTTAGCGTAATGGATATAGTAGAATCTGAAAGATAAGTTCAGGTGCTAGCTTCGTCTGTTGCATTCACTTTCACACATATGCTCTATCATTTTCTTCATCAAATATAGATTAAATAACTGGGTAGAAATGTCTCTAGGAAAGTAATTTTCAATTTTAGACCATGTGGAATTAACTCCCTTCTCTTTCACAAGAATGTGTGACAATCCATAGATAATAAAAAAGTGGATGTGTTTCGAGCCTACCTCCTGAAGAGGTATGGCATTCAAAAATATTAGTACATTTCCCATTGCGTATTCATTGATGCAAAATTTCATAGATATTTTATTTTAGGAATGAATTTTTCATTTATCAATCAGACCTATTTTATTACTTAAACGCTATTTGTAGTGGATACCCGTATTTGAATAGACGACCTGTTTATTTAGTAGGCAATGTATTTATTTATTTTCATCTACCGCCCTGAATATTCGAGAAATCTTATTAGAATAATATGCGCTTTAAAAAAGCACTATTCGAGCTTTACTTGGCCATTAGACACTTCGTAGCCGAGAGGTCAAAGCACGTCAGATCTAATGACGGTTTTCCCTAGGGGAGCGTAGGTACGAATAGTACGAATCCTGCCAGAAAGCGCATATAAGATTTCTCGATTATACTGGCCGATCGATGAAAATAAATAAATCTAATGTCTAATAAATAAACATAACATCTACTTAAATATGGGTATCCATTAAAAATAAGGTTTATGTAATAAAATATGTTATTCTATAAATTGTAATGTTATCAAAAGACATCTATTACAAGGTCTTCAATAGAGCTGTTTCGCAAATCAGTGTGATTTCACATCTCCAGCAAAGACAACTTTTACTGAGTATATTGATCTGTCCAGGCACATTTTTTTCCAACATCCACAGAGCCTACCTGTAATTTATACTACAGCTATACTCCGCAGGTTTTAGTAACGGGTCAAATATATGCCCCACCAGGTCAAATACGATTTTGAACTGAGTTGTATATTGGTAGCTTACGGTCATATCACGTTGAAACACCGGTTATCGTACGATCAGCGAAGTTGTCCAGCTTAGCCAGTAATTAGATTAGTGGCCGCTTGGGAATATCAGGTAATGTAAGATTGGATGTGTGGATGGTGTAATAGATAACGTCTCAGAATTGTTAATGGGAGAGATAAGTTCCAATTCCAGTAGTGTTCGTTATATTTACTTACGCACAAATAATATTGGGAAAGGTATGAATCCACTTTATTCTCCCTCCAGCTATGGATTAATTAGTAGGATATTGTATCAGTAAAATCATTACTATCGAAAAATGTCTTGCAATGTAAAAATATTTTTTTAGGTTTAAATAACCTGCAAAAAGGTTGATGAACCGGAAAACAATTCAACACTATACTGGTTGCCAATGACGACGTCTAGAATGTTTAACCTCCTTTGCTATTAAACCTATAGTTGGAGGGAGGCGTCATACTTTTTCTACTGTTATTTGTGCGAAAGTGAATATTCTGATCTCGAACGGAATTCGAACTAAACTCTCTATTTGTACTTTCCTATTCTCTAAACATTACACACACTATCGATCCTTACAAGGTTTCATTCAACACGAAATTTCCACCCATGTTGGTGGGTGTGATACTGCTACATATATTTATACAATCAATAATTTTTTGAGAAAAACGAGGAAAAAGCTTTTTATTCTACAAAATAACAATTTCTCAATATACTCGACTCTCTTATCAATAATTTTGGTTGAATGATGTCCATTAATCACAAAGATCAAACATCTTGAAGATAAATGTTCAGGTTCAAATTCAGTTCAAATCTACGTGTCAGGCTCCGTACTTATTGATCATCTCCCAAATGATTTATTTTATAGTGATTAATTTTAAACAAGTTTTCTTCACACTATTTACATTGTTCGGGCTGTTGTACTCATCTTTATTTTCATATTCACGACGTTTCGGCCGTTGTACGCTTCGGCCTTCTTCAGGTGTTATACACAGAGGTGAACAAAAACTTGGAGAGTTGAGTTACTATAAGAAAATAACTGAAACTGAAATATCCAGAAAAGTCATGGCATGTGGAAATAGAACAATCTAGCACCCCAGCGCTGTGGACTAAAAAAAGAGTTCGGTTCGAAATTTCAACGTATATCACCGGAAGAAAACCGGAGTGTACAACGAGCGAAACGTCGTGAATATGATAATAAAGATGAAGACAACAGTCCGAACAACGTAAATAGTATAAATAATTACAATATCTCATTTCAGAAATATAGATACTTTTCTTCAGTTGATATTTATTTTAAAAATTCACGATGACCCCTTAGATACAAAAAGTCAAACGTATTTTGATAAGAGATTTTTTTTTAATTTTCACTTTAATCAAGCCACAAAATGCAATGCTTGTAAAATCTTTAATTTCCACAGAGAGGCAAAGTTTGTTTTCTCATCGAGTTAATTCTGGAGATTTTTTTTTTTAATGATGCAACAAGATTGATCCATGCCACCCCTTAGATCGAAGCCAGTTCCTGATATTGCGACTTTTCTTATGAACAAATTATGGTATATAATTAATTGTTGATTAGAATCAAAGTAGGCAGTCACGACTAATGGAGAAATTTTCGAATGAGAAAATAGCGATTTGAACGGCTTGGCTTTAATGTAAAAATTGGCAGCTGCAATTTTGATTAGTGCGTGTTTTAGACGATGAGAAAAAACATTGGCTTGATGCTTGCATGACACAATGGGGATTTTGCACGGATAAAAACAGGTATACACGCACAGTAAGGTCAGCGAAAAGATACAGGGAGAAAGATTGAAAGACAGAGAGAGAGAGAACTGCACAGTTCAAAAGAATGAGAGTGAAAAAGAGCCAATATGAACATAGATAGATAGATACATAGATAGATATTAACAGTCATCTAACTAGATAGATAGATAGATAGATAGATAGATAGATAGATAGATATGAACAGACAATGATAGCTGGCTAGATAGATAGCTATTAACACCGTCAGCTAACTAGATAGATACGAACATTTGAAGACAGAGAGACGAACAGATAGATAGATAGATAGATAGATAGATAGATAGATAGATATGAAGAGACAAACAATAGATAATTTTTTTAATCTGAATCGCCTCCAACGAGACAGCAATATCACTGTGTGTGGAAGTATTATGAATAGAAACATTAATGATGAGTGGGGATAGGGTAAAGTAATCAAATGGACATTGGATAGTGATTGACATTGCATTTAAGTTTTTGCAGATTAAAGTTGTCTGGAAAACAAGGAACCTGAAGGGAGTTCCACGACTGAGAAGTGTGATAGAAGCATAGAACTAACGGTTACATCTAACCAGCTCAACTGTAAATTGCTGAGATCTTGACGGTAGTCTTGTACTGTCCTTAAATTCAAAACCTCTAGGTACCATAGCAAAGAGATCATCCGAATAATTACCATGAAAGTATTTATAGAAAAGATTCAGAGTGATAATCTTACGGCGATGGGTAAGTGATTGAAGCCGAGCCGCTGATTATTGTTTGGATCTTATCAAAGAACTCAAGGTAAATAGCATGGACACTGGACCATATGTGGCAGCAATATTCTAAGCATGGACGAAAGGTAAACTTATATGTAAGATAAATTCTGGTGAGAAAAATTGTATCGCACGACACATTGAACCAACTTTCTTAGCAGCTGACCTAGCAATAGATTCAGTATAGTCTTTCCACTTCATGTCAGCTGGGAGCATTAGCCCGAAGTGGCGCAACGAGTCTCTTTCCTGGTGGTTAGCATCAGCCATGCTGATGGAAGACAGAGAGGGGCTTCCAAGATGATTAATGGAGAGAAGTTTAATTTTGGAGGCGTTAAAATTAACAAGACATTTTTTGCCCCAGTTAACGACGGACTTTAGATCGTTTTTGACATTGGCTGCCATTTTGACCTTGTCGGACTGATCAGCCTTACTATCGCGGCAAGATCAAATGGTTGTGTCGTCAGTGTAGATGCCAAGTTGAGAGCTGATGTCATTGGGAAAATCATTAACGAAAATTAAAAACAAGAGTAGGACCCAATATTGAGCCCTGGGGGACACCCGAGTTAATATGAAAGGATCTAGATGTGCGGTCGTTCAGGTTAACTTTCATTTCTCGATTTGATAGTAAAAACTGGATAACCTAAAAATTGTGTCCGAATACACCCTAACTTTCATCTGGTGGAAAAGACATGTATGCCAGACCCTGTCAAAGGCTTTCGAGATGTCCAATGCTACAGCCAGGCCTTCACCGTTTTTATCTAGGGCATAATAGGCTATTTCTGCAATTACCTTCAGTACATCACCAGTTGATCTGGAGAAACGAAAGTCATATTGCATGTTTGAAAAAAAACCCGCGATGAGAGATGAGTGATGATGAACCAATTCACCAATGATTAGGGCCTTTAGGAATTCCCCCCCCCCAAAAAAAAAGTGATAGAAAGGCTAATAGTTGGAATTATCGGGCGGCCCACCAGAATTCTTAAAAACTGAAACAACAGACAATGACTTCCAGAAAGCAGAAATGCAGGAGACAGCGAGGCATTTATTATAGAGTTTAGAGAGAGCAGGAGCTAGTTCGGGAATACAATTCTTAATGACTATAACAGGAATAGCATCGCATCCACATCCTTTATGGGGATCAAGGTTAGAGATGGTAGCAGAAATCATGGACGGGGTTATATGCATATCACTCAACAGAAATTCAGTTCTAAGTGGCCAGTTAGGCTGAGATGTTCTTGATGAGTCAAGAGTAGAGTTTGAAGAAAATTTACAGGTAATGCAGTCAGCTTTATCATCGGGGAATGATGACATCACAAATTGATTGAAGAGGGGAGGAATAGAGATCTTGCATTTATTAAATATCCTATTACAGAGCCGCCAGTAATCACGAGAGCCAAAGTTGTTATAGGTTTTGCTGTGCCTCATTCTCTCGGCAAACGGGGACTTATTTCCTTCGAGGACTCGCTTACATTATTACGAGCATAGATAGATAATAATATAAAAAGATAGAGAGATTAGAGTTTATTGTTGAATGTTGGTGAAACCTAAGTTCTTATTAATACTACTACTATAGTACTGACGATCATATTTAACTTATATTTCAAATGCATTGGTTATATTTTCCGTATGACTAATCTAGAATTTTTATTCTAATCATTATTTCTATTGTTGCATGTAAAAAGTTTTACTTTTAAAGCCATTAATCGTAAACATATTCAGAACCAATTTAATTAAATATTCCGCTGCTATGTTAATTGCATATTTGTGTCATGTCATGCCTCCTCTTACCAAGACAACGGAATAGCTCATTAGTACATAGGGGAGACCAGGCTCCGTGACCTATTAATATATAATATTATATTGTATTTTGTACTATAGAATATATTATTCGTCGATATGACGACAAATTCTTCCCTGTATTTTTGTAAAATATATTAATTATGTCGTCAAGATATTTTCGAATATCATTATTAATATTATTCAGTCATTGATGATTAACTGACATATAGTATTCACAATCCGTTACGTTAATGGATGTCACCTCCGAAAGAGGAATCAAAGATACGAGTTCAAATCTCGGGCTAGTATGTTATATTCACTTCCACACTGATGCCCATCTTCTCTCCCTGCAGTTATGGGTTAAATAGTAGACTAGACAGGGTTCTTTTGCCTTGGGTACCAACCAGTTTAAAAGAAGGAAAACCCCAACCTGAAGAGGGGTGTGCTTCGTGAAGCTATCCTCCCTTTAGCACACTCACTTCTTCTACGGGTACAGTCCCACAATGTGCTAACCGTATTTGGAAATTAAAAACATCCCTACCACACACTAAGACATACACAGAACGCACACACTCAATTAAGCTGAAAAATCAAATCATCCTTGATAATGGCTAAAGGTAGAGCCGAAAGCGCTCGGAAATATAAAACATTTGATCAGTTCACCCTTTGTCCAGAAAAGAAAGCTCTTGTTCGAACACAAGAAAAATGAAATAAAAAGCTTAACCGTAGAACCTTGTCTGTTGTTTTTAATGAAACATCCATAAAGGAAGGATTGCTGCCTAAATATACAACTATATATATATATATATATATATATATATATATATATATATATATATATATATAGTGACAAATTCCTCAAGCCTTCTTTCCCTATTATATGTCTTAGAATTTCAACTGACTTTTTTGTTTCTAAGAGGTGTAATTTTTGTTACATTTTGCTTAAAATTTCCAAGTTTGTCACATGTTCCGGCCGTGGTATTCTCAGCATCCTGCTGTAGGACGACATTTCTGATATCTCAAGTTTTCAATACTCTATAAAGGGACTGATATAACAAAGAAGGCCAGCACTTATTGTGTGTTTGTCTCTATAGAGTAATTATTTTTAATTGAACAACTGCTGATTAGAATCTCCTATATAAAATGGAGGACATTTATATAGCTTGAAGAGAAATTAAATTTCATTATAATTTTAATTTCATCGTGCAAGTCAAAATTTCTCATTTGCAATTTTTGTATCGTCTTTGTTGTCATAAATACTTTATTCGCGAATTCATTAAAACTTTAATTAGTTTCTCGGAATAGATTTTTTTATTGTTTGCAATTATATACATATGACATTAAACATGTTGGGTATCGTATACCATTATGGAAGCAATAATGTTTTGCATCATAAGAGATTTCGAAAAACTACACACATTTTTGATGTGTGATTTTTGTTGCAACGACCTATTCGACGGTCTTCTTCAGGTATTCTACGCGTATTAAAATAAACGCTCTTCTTTTTTTGTTTTATAAAAGCAAAAACGGATAGGGAAAAAAATTCGCGATTACTGACATTAGTTTTATTTTATTTTTATTTATTTATTTCTGACGTCTGAGACCGTCGAAGAATCCGTCTTTATGTACACCAAAGGGCATGGATCATCCCAAGTTTTGCAAGTTCTAGGACCAGAACTTGCAAAACTTGGGATGACCCATGCCCTTTGTGCCTCCATGAGAAACTACACATTATTAAGCTTCTAAACAATAAAAATCTATTAAAAAACAGGCATGAATTAACGGTTTTCTGCCGACACTACCAAACTTACGCTCTGAATAACTAGCTAAGAACACGCATACAATAAAATAAATTTAAAAATCCATAGCCCATATACATAGTTTTAATACCCTACAAAAAAAGATAACCCTTTATGAAGTCGTCAAAAAACAAACGTTACGGCTTTTTTATATACACAAATCCCTTTCATAAAGAGATATAATAAAAGAATAAAATAAAAAAATAAATAAATCTCCATAGACGCTCAAGCCAGACTATGCGAAAACTTCCTCCGTCGTTAATTTAGCCACCCCCACCTTACCCTGACCCGGCATCTATGAAAGTAACTCTATACCTACTTTAACTCAAGTTAATTCAAGTATTATTTTGAAGTTTTCGGCTCTTGTTTTGAAACATGAGACCTCTTATGAAGCGAGTTGGAATCATATTTTTAAATAAATAATTATATAATGGAATTTTACTAAACTGAATACTAAATATATATATATATATATATATATATATATATATATATATATATATATATATATATATATATATAATGGGGCATGGAAATAGAGACAGAGATATCCCCTAAGAAAGGCCGGAGTGTACAACGGCTGAAAAGTTGTGTGACAATAAAGATGAGGACAAATGTCCAAACAATATAAATAGTGTAAATAGTTAAAATACCTGATCTCATAAATGTAGACATGTTTAATATTTATCACATTAAATTAATTCTTAAATGTCTTTAAACTGCTTGTCTTTCTTCCAAATGTTACGAGTCTTAGAAACAGATGTTTTCCTTAAATCTAAAATAGATGGTACACGGTGTTTAGAAGAGATTCACCGCACACAAAATTAATATTAAAAGGATATATTTTAACCTTCAATTTAGAACCAATGAAAGCACTTCTTTTTATCAATAAAAATTGTTTTGTGAGCCTATCTAAGACAATAAATAGAGGGGACAAAAGAATTTTCTTCAGTAGCTACAGGCGATACAATCACACCAATTGAAATATAAAATTATTCTCCTCAGCACATTGAGACTAGGTGCAAAATATCTACTTTAAGACTATCCATCACAATAGTCACTTACTACAAGAATATCCAGCATTACAAGTAAAAAAGTGTTTCATTATCATTCATTTAAAGCACTATTTCCTTGTATAGTGCGCACATCAGTTTATCTATCTTTCCTCCTTTTTTCCTCATTTTTCGCTTAGTGGTAAACTACAATGGCTGGCTTATCCATAATTTTAAGTTTATATACCGCTACAGGCTAGTCAGATTTTACCACATTAAACATGATTCTACATAAGGATATTAAGAATACTATGGATTGAAAATGTGATAACAAAGACATATTGAAGGCAAAGACAGAGGAAAACAGCCTATAACATACTTAATGAGATTGTGTAAATTGTTGGCAAAACAGGTATTAGGAAAGATAGCAAAAAGACAAACTTTACTCGAATAAATCCGGTCGCCCCTTAGTACACTCTGCCCAAAGACAGAGACGCAATATGAGAGAAGAAATGTAATGTTACAAACCACTCCAAAGAGCGATTTACACACTCTCGTCCGTATACTAAGCAACCGTCAGGTGACCCATGTGACTTATCCCCAGCAAGAGAAGATAATCGCCTTCTGTATCCTTTGAAAACGTCTTTAAGGTCTATTCAATAGGCGAGTACTTTTAAAATCTACGATAGTCTCGGGATATACCATTAACAAGAAAGATAACAGAACTCTGCGTGCAAATCTGTCATTTGATGTACACAAGAAGATAATAAAAATGTGTGCACGTATGTTTAATGAGGCTAAATTGGTTAGATGCTGAGATAAGACTGGCGGAAAAAAACTACAAAACAAAGCGCTAATGATGTTCTCTAAATGCAATGAAAACGATTATGAAATGAACGAATATTCTGAGATTGTGGCATGAAAAGCTTTATATGAACTGACAGTTGAGTGAATTGCAAAATGACGACCAAACATTGATTTTCCTAAACAAGTCTTTTACACAATGGTAATGATGTTTATTCCTATAGAATTTAATGTTCATTTTAAACATTAATTCGTACTCTCTTTTTGTCTCTGTCTCTTTCTCTGTCTGCCTCTTTCTCTCTCGATCACTTACTTTCTCTGTTAATCCCACTGTCTCGCTTTCTATCACTCTTTCTCAAACCCTGTCTGACTTTGTTCCTCTCTTTGTCTCTTCCTCCCTCTCTCTTTCTCTCTCTTTCTCTTTTATTATATCTTTGTCTCTCACTGTGCGTTTCTTTTTCTCGCTCTCACTTTCTGTCTCGTTCTACCACTCTGTCTCTCTCTCACTCACTCTCTCTCTATGTCTCTTTCTTTTCTATCATTGTCTCTTTCTGTCTCTAACTCTCTCTCTCTCTCTCTCTCTCTCTCTCTTTCTCGTTCTTTGCGTGGATCTCTCATCATGTCTCGTTCTTCCTTTCTTTCTCTCACTATTGTTTTGTGTCACTTTTTCTGTTTGTCCATAACACTATCTGTTTCTGTTTCTGTTTCTGTTGCCCTTTCTCACATTGTCACTCTCTGTCACAGTCTCTATCTTCCTCTCACCCTCTCTTTGCACTCTCGTTCTATCTTTCTTGGCTATATACCTGATTATGTTGACACACAAAAGAATATCTATGTGAGTATTAATGTGTACACGTCTTCGGACTAAGCTAAAAATGAAGCGCTAAATTCCTTTCCTGCAATAGGCTTACAACAAATAAGCACTTTTTCAGTATAAAAGTCCATTATTTTGATGTTTCGATGATAATTGAAACCATCGTCAGATCAACATAACAAGAACGTTTCTCTTGTAAAAGAAGTGAAAAATAACACAAAAATCTTTAACTTCCAGATTTGCTCTGTTTACATGGAAATTATTGTCCGCGTCTTTGTTGTTGCTATCACAACGTTTCGACCGTTGTACCCTCTGGCCTTCATCAAGTATGTTTTCCATCCGGGTAACCTACAGGGAATTTCAAAGTGAACTCTTTACTTAATGTCCGTTCTCGTTCCACTACCCATGTATAGAGATATATCGTCTAGTTCTTATTTTTTAGTACTTTTCAGTTATTGCTCCCCTCCCCGTTTGACATCAAATTCACAAAGCAAAGTTTTAATCGACTAGTCTATTGCCCCGTTCACTTGATGAAGACCAGAGGGTACATAGGCTAAAACTTTGTGATAAAAACAATAGAGCTAAGGACAATAGTACACATGTAAATAGTGTAAATAATGATAACGCTTCATCCCGGAAATGAGAATGAACAGATTGGCTTACGGTCGTAACAAGTGGAAACATCAGTTCTTGTATGATCACTGAAGGTAAGCTATGCCGTGCCTGGTCAGTTCCTAGGGGGCTAACTGCTTAATAATACCAGGATTCCTTTTGACTCCTTTTACAATATCAGCATTATCAGGAGGCCGCTCGACTCCCTTTGCAATATCAGCGTTACTCCCCCACTTGGGTAGTAACTATCGTAGACCTATGTCAAATGGTTCACATGGCACACACCCCTATCTTGGCCTGTAAATAGCTGTAAAAAGAAAAAAATTATACGTCTTCAATGTCTACATAGAAAAGAGATTAGACCATTAATCTTTATAAACAGCTTCTCTTGATGCATATGTTTAGGGAATATTATCGAACGATTATCGATGTTAAGCATCGTTGAGCCTGGTTAATACCTAGATGGGTGACTGCTTGGAAATACCAAGTTTCTATTCCAGTGGAGTTTGTTATATTAACATACGCACAAATTCCATCGGGAAAAATATGAATCCACCTCCTATCACCCCAGCTATGTATTAATTTATAGGACTCTTCTCTGAAAATAATTATTATCTCCGCTAAATATTTATTACAATCTAAAAATATTTTCTAGCTTTAACTAATCTGCAAATGGTTGATAACCCAAAAAACAAATCAATCTTTTGATGTAAGAGAGATGGGGTAGGGAAGGCGTAATATGTTAACCCTGTAGATTCTCTGTGGGGTATAGGGTCACACACCGTAGGGGTTACGGGTTCGGTTTCCGTGGCAAGTAAGTGCTTACAGGAATGAGTGCTAACCAGAAAATGCCATCAAACAGAAATGCTGATGAATAGAACGAATCTTTCCGCTCATTCACACTCTCTACAGACAAGTGATAACATTCTCATCAATTTGTGCAATACAAATAGTTCCATATATTTTTATGCTTTCAATCAAATTGAACATCAAAGTTACGCAACATCGAGCCCGGTCAGTACTTAGAACATGGGAACACTGCGTACTGTAAGTCACCTTTCTACAAACCAAAGTATGTTTCGGCTTTAAATAACAGCACAAAAGGATGATAATGCGTAAAAACTAATCAACCATATATATTTAAGTCGATCCTTAATTACTTTGTTTCAGCTTAATATAAATAATTTTCTTCTGTAAGATTAATTGTTTCGTTTCTTTAACGGTATATTAAATCCTTATGGGTAATTTAATGTCGAAATATTCTTGAGAGCTTTAAAAGTATGATATGTTATTCTGCTTTCACAATTGAATACATGGTAAATGATATTCAGCTTTTATGAATATACATGTTTGTGTGGACAAAATTATTATAGGCGATGTGTGTTTGGAGAAAATGTAAACTAAAAGGAAACTTCTTATAGTTAACATCAGGAGAAAGTATTTGAAAATTCTGGGGTACGTAATGAGGAAGGAGGGTTTGGAAACCTGATACTCACAGGGCAGACTGAGGGAAAGAGGGACAGAGGAAAATTGCGCGTAACATTCTTGATGGACTTCAGTAAATGGAGAAGTTATATTTTGGAATACATTTTGATTTAAAAATTTGTAGGATATTATATGGATTAATGTCATGAAAGACTTCTTTCATGTTAGTTATTTGCTTTTTTGTTTAGCAACATATCATCCTCTATGTGTTATTTAATGCCGAAATCTAAATGTTTTGTACAAAATTTCATGACTTCGACTAAATATATTTTGAATGCAATTGTATACATTCAACTACAAACAAAATGTATTGTTGGTCATTTTTTTAATATAAAAATATATTGCTGATATTTTACTATAAAAATATATTTTTATAATTTCATAGTGTTTTTGTTTAGGGGTTCACTATTTGCACGTAACTGGAACTCTATCTAGATGTAGTTTATCGTCATACCCAGGACTCTCCTCTGTGGGTATTTCTAAAACATAAAACAAATAAATAAGTGTGAAGCCCCTAAAACTGTATGTATAGTTTTAATACCAATCAAAACAAATAACACGCAGTTCTTGAAAACGACTACAGTGACAGTCGAAAATACACGAATAGATACTATAAATGAATTTTGTCAAATTAATTCTGGCATAAAACAATTTAGTCGGAAGTTAGAAAAACTTAATAAAATATTGAACAGATAGACCATGTCGGTAATGCTTAATAAAACCTCTGGGAAAGAATGTGTATGTGTTTGTGTGTGTGTGTGTATTTTCTTACCTTCATCTGGAAGGAGGTTTTATACAATTTATCTGGACGCCTCACAATTTGAAATTAATCTTCAAAAATGTGAAATCTCATTGTAGAAAGAAATCTGAATTTTTAGCAAACTTTGTTTAATTTTTAATATTCAGATGTTTTGAAAAAATATCATTTCAGTTTTCTCACTCATAAATGGATTCTTCCGACTGATAGCGAATTAGAATTCATATTATTAGATGTTCATCTGTATGGCGCTTTCACTTCAATCTGTTTAAAAATTAGGACGTGTTTAAATATTTTGACCTTTTGCATTCCTTTTGAAGAGTTTGACGTTGAAAACTGATTAACATCTACTTTTTGTCAAGCAGTTTCAATAAACATGAGGACATCTCCGGTCTTATATAAATGCTATCTATATTTACTCGCAATTACAAATTTGGATAGGATAAAACATCAGCGAAAAAATTCGCCCGATGTTTCTGTTCTGAATCCTTTTCAGAAGTCATAAGCTCTGATTTATTTGTACTTTGTCCCAGTTGTCAATGAGCTGATTTTTTTTTCTTTCCACGAGTTCTTTTAACATAGAAATTCAAACAATGCTTTAAAGGTATCTTTCTGTAGAGTCACGTTAACCCTTAAACAATTCAGAGATCATCGAAGAAGTGAATGAAAATTATCGACTGGCATTAAAGACAGATTGTCTTTTCTTTTTTTTAAATTCGAACAAGAGAGATTGCCAACGACATTTATGGTACATAGAATCGCATTGAAAGGTGTGGAAGAATAATAAAAAATTTCTAGAAGAACAGGTTAAAACCATATCCGCAAAAGACAAACTTCCGAAATATAGGATATGATTTCGATTCTCGTTAAAAGCTACATTGTTTTATTTTCCCACCGATTTTTCTCACGTAGCAGACAAGAACTCAAGATCCACTCTACGGATTAGTATTCTCTCTCTCTCTCACACACACACACACGCAGAGGCCAACAGCAATTAACGAATTACAGAATCAAATCAAGTGTAATGTTCAGTAGAAATATTTTTTTATGTTTCGTGTTAGATTAGTCGACATAACGATTACATAACACTATGTATAAGTGTTTGCTTTTTATTTAATATCTATAACTTTTTGGTATATAGAATAATTACTCATCGACTGGTGACGCCGGATCTCAGTGCCTTTGTTAAAACAATGACGGATAAGATATTTACGAACCAGTAAGGTGAAAAGAACGTATCCGTGAAAGCGCAAAATGTAGCAATAAATTGAAAAACTCGTGTTAACAAATCACATGTGAAAAACTTCTTATAAAAATACAATTCAAATATGTTGCTATTTTGAGGGCACGGCTGGAATGATGGCACCTACACTAAATTCATCATAAAAGATCAAAAGACTGACAAATTGGCGACTGATCTCAGAAAAAACCTACAGTCTGTTGTTAACTGGGGCAAAAGATATATTGTTAATTTTAACGCCTCTAAAACACAAACTATTTTCTATCAATCGTCTGACAGATACTTTCTGCCTTTTTATCAGTATGGCTAATGCTAACCTCCAGAAGAGTGACTCGTTGCGTCTTCTCGGGCTAACATTCTCTATTGACATGAAGTGGAAATATTATACCGAATCCATTGCTTGGACTGCTGGTAAGAATGTTGGTTCACTGTGTCATAATAGAGAATTTTTTTTCTCCCCTGAAATTACATTACAGATCTATAATTCTAACACTCGTCCGTGCCTCAAATATTGCTGCTACGTCCGGTCCGATGCTCCTGCTTTATATTTAGAGATTCTTGATAAAATACGAAAACGAATCAACAATATTATTGATCATCTCGGCTTCAGTCACTTTCCCATCGACGCAAAATCGCTTCCCTGAACCTTTTCTATAAATACTTTCATGGTAATTGTTCGGATGATATCTTTCCTACGGTACCCAGACTTTATGAATTTAAGCGCAGTAATAGAATGGCGGAGAGATTTCCTCAATTTACAGTTGAGTTGGCTAAATCTAACCGTAAGTATTGTGCTAACAATTTCTTTTCTTGCACTCCCCGCTCGTAGATCTCTCTTCCGGCTTCTTGCTTTCCAGAAAAATTTCAGCTTCAAAAATTTGAATGTAATGTCAATCGTTATCTGCTGTCTTACTGTTTACTCTTTCATTGTTCGCGCTTCTCAGTAATAATTTTATTTTCTAATTTTTTATTAGCCAATAACCACTTGTATCTTAGAAGCTTTACTGCCTTACATCGGGTGAATTTGACTAAAAAAGTACTTGCAAAACACTTGAAATACCTCGGGGAATGGATCAATTATAGTATATGAGATAAGGAAATTGAGCATTGAATAGGCTGTACAAGATGCAGTTTCGCCCAACACCGTCGGTTGCTACAAAATCGAAACATTACCAAACATCTCGAGTCATGTTCTTAAATAGCTTTGTCAAATCGAGATTTTCAAAAAAGTCAACTGTATACAACCGTTTTCTCAGATCAATGATTACAAAGGACTTCCAACGAACGAATCCGAATAAGTCTTAGAGAGGATCATCCTTTTTCGAACTTTGTGTACTGATGCTCCAGAAATTGAAACAGAAACAAAGAATTGTACCAAATAATAGGAGCCATATTATTTTATGATTTTCAATAGAAAATTGCTTAGTACATTTAATTTGAAAAATTGATAACAGTTAACTTGAGAGACATATTTTTCTGACTTTTAACTAAAGGTCATACTCTCTGATCGGTCAATGAATGCCGAATATTTCCTTATTAGGAAGCAGCTATTGTTGTTGTTGTTGTTATATTATTATTATTATTATTATCATCATCATCATCATCATCATCATCATCATCATCATCATCATCATCTTCTTCTTCTTCTTCTTCTTCTTCTTCGTACCGCGTACCTTGAGGGCTACCCATGTAGCTTTAAATAAGTTTTTTTTTCTTTTTTTTATTTCTCCTAAACGCTGTTCTACTATCCATTTACTGAAGTCCATCAAGAATGTTACGCGCAATTTTCCTCTGTCCCTCTTTCCCTCAGTCTGCCCTGTGAGTATCAGGTTTTCCAAGCCATCCTTCCTCATTACGTGCCCCAGAATTTTCAACTACTTTCTCCTGATGTTAACTATAAGTTTCCTTTTAGTTTACATTTTCTCCAAAACCTCGTCGTTGCTCACGTGTTCGGTAATTGTGGGATTTCGTTTAGTGTTTATTGTTAACTAACAAACTGATTCCCCTGGAATTACCAAAATTAATGTAATAATTGTGAAAATATATTTAAGATTTACATATGAAGATTAACAATTTCAAATTTTTGTTCTTCCTCTTTCCTTCCTTAGTGGCAGTAGACTTCCCTAGATATTATAAGGCCATGGTTTCAGTGTCTGCTGTGGTTTCTATAGCAACACCAAAACTGTTTTGAATTCTGAATTTTTCTTCGTATGGCCTTGTTGCCAACCAAAGTTAGAACGCTCAGTCGGACCCTAGCCAGCAAGAGAAGATACAGATTCACGCCTTTCTGTGAAAGTGAACACAACAAACTCAACCAGAATTCGAACTCGTTACACCGATTCCACGCGGCGATAACGGATTTACGTCTTTTGTAAACTAATAAAATCAAAATAGTGAAAATTGTAAAAGATTTTAAAAACTTGCTTCCGATTTCTTGCATCCCTGCTACCTACAATCGCTATCTTCTGTCTTGCTGAGTCTTCTTTTACTGTTCTTTTTCCTCACTACTCCTCACTAAAGTCTTTTTTCACTTCGAGTAACCCCTTGTGGTATTATCGCCTTAGCTGGGGTGAAATGATTGCAGAAAAGACGACATTGATAAGTATTTCTTATACTTGGTTCTTTGTAATCACTTCTCCTGTGTACCTGTAAAATCTTTAAAACCGGGAAGTTTAAAAGCAGAAACTACTTACCTTGAATTAGTTTCCTGTTCGCATTTCTTTGCTGACCATTTCAAATATTCCTCTTCCCACAGCCAAACAGACACGCCTTTCCTCTCTGCAAACTTGTCATCAGTTTTTCTGTAATACAATAATAATAATAATTTATAATAGCGGGATTTCCAAATCTAACCCAACCGTAAGCTTCAACGCAAGAAACCTGGTATTACTGTAGAGGTTAAAGCGAACAGAAGGAACTGTAGTTGATGTTGGGGTTCAGGGCATCAAAAAAAGCAGAAAGATGCTAATAAACTCATCAGGTATACAGTTAGCCATACTTTTATGGTTTGTGTGAGGGATATGGGCAGCACCTTCGTCCGTATCATCATAGGTGGGTTAGGCTCCATACCTATGACATTGAACGATAAATGTTTAGAATAAAGCCCTATTTTTTTAACTTTACAGAAGTCGTCAATGCTGGAAACTGCGAATATTCTGAAAAGGGTCCTCTGTATTAGGTTTTTAAATCATATCACTTTAAGACAATAAATCCACTAAGATGCAAGGTATTACTGAGTGTGAGAGAATATGAGAAAAAGAAAACATTAAGGACATAGAACAATTAAAAAAAAAACATGAATTAAGAAGACAGAAGATAACGGTGGACATTCCATTTCGATTTTTGAATATCAAAGTAGCCTAGAATGCAAGATGCCATCAGAGATTTCCACAAGTGCGAGAAAAGAATCTGTTAGCATACAACTTAGGATCACATGTTTTTATTTCAACTACTAAATGATGAGACCTCGCTGCCAGTCTAGTACTGCGTTTAAATTCGCGAAGTCGATGTAACAAAAAGGAAAGCTCATCAGAATAATTGCAGTGTAAATATTTACAAAAACGTCAAATGGAAACAAATGGAAGTTAGGGTGGTAAGAAAGTAATTGAAGCCGAGATGCTAGGTCAGCGTCAAGAAAAATTGCAGATTCTTCTTTGGAGTTCATCAAGAATATCTAAATCGTTAGCAGAAGCACAAGACCAAATGTGACAGCTATATTCAATGCATGAACTAATAGTAGACGTATAAAAGTATAAGATAAATTGTGGTAAGATACAGTGAACCAATTCTCCTAGCAGCAGCCCAATTGGAATCAAGCTCTCTCTTCTAAATTTGAAAATGTCGGCATTGCTGGGAACTGCCAATGTCCAGCGAAAGGGACTCTATCTTTGGTCAAATCGATCTGATGAAAAATACCAATAATGTAATATCTCCAATATATTTTAATAGTGTGCGAAATAAGAAATAAAAAATCCAAATGTAGACATGATAATGTAGAGATGTGGTTCTCAACCGGAGTGCATATGCATCCTGGGGAGGAGGTCCATGTAACATTACTCGGGTCCACGCAAAAAAGATTGAAGCATAATATATGGAAAACAAATGACACTGCTAAAAAATATCCGCTACTCTGGAGGAAATACTTAGCTCTACGTTATTGCTTTTCCATCATCTTACCTTTTTGAATCGTTTTTTTTTGTGTGTGTGTGTCTGTGTGTGTGTCTGTGTCTAAACATTGTGAAAAGGGGTGATCTTCGACTATCATTGATATTGATGGAGCCGGATATATACATATAAAAAAAACTCGAATCATTGATCTCATTGAATATATCTGAGCATTGTAAAATTATTAATTACTTACATATTTTAAAAACGTTGATTATGAATTATTTTACTAGTGTTCTATATAATTTAGTTGTTAGATGCAATTTATTTTGATTAAATTAGTTTTGCTTCAAAATAAAGCATATACATTTGTTAGGCTGGTTCAAAAATAATATCGTTTTTGGCGTAGTTTTTAACGTCAAAAAACGATATTATTTTTGCACCAACCTAATACTATTTCTATAATACAATTCCTAGACTTATCTATTAGTAAAACGTAAAATGAGCTTCTTTTTCTTTTTTTTCATCGAATGGTTATCGGTACCACCACGAAAAAAAAAATTAAGAGCAAAAGTGGCCCTTGGATAAAAAAAACAAAAAAAACTTTGAGAACCACTGTTGTAGATAAATACATGCGCTCCATGATATCCCAACATGATGACCTTCCCCGTGTAGAAAAATGGTAAGAACACAAATCATCAGCAGTTCTAGAAGGTAAAAATATTACAGTTCTCTATGAGTTCATCATACCTAACGCAATATACAATCCCATAGATCATGAAAAATTAATCAAAGTGTTTAAAATTAAAAAAAAAAAAAAAAAAACACGTGAAGGCTATCTTAGAGTGATGGCCATCCAGTCTGCTAAAAACATCTCAGCAAAAGACTTTGACAAACTTTGCAAGAGAAGTGAAAATAGAAATTGTAACAATATGGTATTTAGACACAATCACAGTTTCAATGATAGTAGTAGAACTAGGAGTGACTGAAAATAATACTGATACAGATATTAAGAAAATTCCAGAACATGCGATTGGTGTAACGGATATCGGCTTAGAAGGAGAAGTCATAAAACAAAGTTCGAATTCCGGTCGGGTTCGTTACTTATACTTTTAGCCCAAATACGTTTGGGAAAGGTATGAATCCATCTTTTCCTCCCAACTATGGGTTATATAGTAATATTTGTATCTAGAAAAAAATCATTGTTAAAACAATTTTCGCTCGAGCAAAAAATAGGACTATTCTTACAATCCAAAATGTTTCGGCTTTAAATCACCCACAAAGTGTTGATAAGCCGTAAAAAGCAAATCACTCAATCGATTAAGAAGATCTCAGAGAATTCATCAATAGCCGAGATACAAAAGATTGTGTTCATGGTCCATATAACCCAGTGCTACTGCCGCAAAGTCCGGTCATCGACGACGAAACCAGTAGCCTCCACCAGGCTTTTCTGATGAGAAGAATTGCTAGATACATAGCAGGATTTAAAACAAGACAAGACGTAGTTTGATGAATCTTCATGGAGGGTCGGCAGTCATCTAACACAGTGGGGCAGAATAGTCTTCATAGCTATGCATGCAGCTAGTGTGATAATATCACGGCATTGCTGGGCGCAGGGCTCCCTAAATTAAAGTCAACGGCCACGATGGAAGGCTTTTTCTAGTGAAGTCAACGGCCAAGTATCTGATGCTAAATCCAGCCTTCAGGTTAGAGACATCGGCCGTGTGGTTTCACCTGGAAAGGGGGTGAGCTTCGACAGGTCTATTTGCCGAGGACGCATGAATGAATACCCCTATCCGGCTTTCAACCCACATTTGTGAAGTGAATTGTCAAGTGCAATGTTGCGCAACGACCCTACGATCACACCGACCATGCGACCGATGATATAAAAGATTATGTAAAATGTTCTATCAATCAAGAAATATTAAGAATTATTATTCATTTTAAACTGACTGGCACCCAAGTCCAGATAGTGAAGTCTGCCTTGCTATTTCACCGATAGTGAGAGAGAGAAAAGGTTTATAGCTTTCTTAATTGTGTGAAAGTAAACGCAGGTGAATAGTCCAGGATTTGAACACAGTTAGCTGATATATATATATATATATATATATATATATATATATATATATATATATATATATATATATATATATATAACGTATGACCTCTTGATCAAACTAATCAAACTATGTGTGCTTCGTTTGACTAGGAGGTCCTACGTGGCCCGGATGTCAAGGCACGTTAGATTTAATGACGGTTTTCTCTAGGGGGGCTCGATTTCGAATCCTGTCGCGAGGTGAAATTTTTTCTAACACGATTTCTCGAATATTCAGTTGGATAGATGTAAATAAATAAATATACTGCTTAATAATAAAAAGAATGCTTCTACACAAATATGAATAACGATTAAACATATATATATATATATATATATATATATATATATATATACACCCAGTGGAAGAAGAGCGACTAATTAATGGGTTCAGTTGGACAAAAACAATCTGTCACTGTAAATAAAGGGTTGTTCGGAATTCCCAGCTAGTTACACCGATTGAAAAGTACCTTTTTTACGATAATGTCCACCTGGTATAAAGCCCCCGGTGTGAGGAACACGTGGTTACGTTAAGGAGCTTTTTTTTCGGTTAAAAGGCGGGGGGGTTACATCTGTTGACACGAGACGTGAACATGTTAAAATTGTAATGATTCTGATGAAGGCCGAACAGCACAACGACCGAAATGTTTTGATAACAACAACAAAGATGAGGAAAATACTCCGCGCGTAAGTAATGTAAATAATATATATGTGCGTGTGTGTGTGTGTATGTACTGGGAAATTCGACGTGGGGTAATGGTTAGTAAGCTTGTCTCGCTAAATCCATTACGACTGAGATATGAGTTTACTCCTCACTGGGTGCTCTTGACTTTACGCGCTGTGCCACATCTAAACTATGTTTAGTAAATAACTCTGTGTGGGGGGTTCGAAACTGTTTTAAGAGAAAAATTTTAGAAAATTCAACCGACAGTAACACTACACTTCGGTCAATGAATGTCGAATGTTTCCTTATAAGGAAAAGGTTATTCTAAAGATTGGCATTTATGATGTTTGTAAAAACACGAACTGCACGTACATACGTTGCACACACGAATCCAGCCTAGAACTTTTATAAATGCTAAGTAGGGAAGACCTGAAACAAAATAAATCAAATTTCGACCATTAAATTCGTTTTGAATATACATGAATATTTCATTGTGAACAAAACTTCTAAATGTTGTTTCATTTTCTAGCAAAAATTCTTAATATGTTTGTAAAATTTGATCTTACCTTTGCAGCTGCGCAAGCGATTTCTTGTCGAACCAGTTGTCAAATCAAACCACTTAAAAGATTCAAGGTTAAAATCTTTTTCTTTTCTAATAAATGTCCGTCTACATGTGTTAAGATCCGGTTTCTTTTTCAGTTGTTGAGCTCGATTCTAGATTTAATTTAAAATCTTCTTTCCTGTTTTGTTGTCAAAAAAATGTTTTTCCTTAACGTGAAAAAAAAAGACTATGAACAACTTACGGTTAATGTATTTGTCTTGAAGTTTCAGTACAGAACGACAAATTCAACTTGTCACAAAGTTTACTTTCTCAAGCGGTGCATTTTTTTTTTAGTTACACGTGTATAGAAACTTAACATTATAAAATGCATTTATTACCTGAGTTAACGAAAAATAATGGCGTAATTTTGTAATTAGAGTTTGTAAAAAGTTTTAATCACTCTAATGACGATTTTTTGTCCGTATTTGCCATGGGTGATGTAATTGAGAGCGGTTCGGAATTAGAAGCTGATGAGCGCAGTCAGAAATTTCAATACACGCAAATATCCTTGGGGAAGGTATGACTCCGTCTTTTCTCCCCCAGCTATGGGTTATATAGTAGGACAGACTGGGCTTTTTAGTCGTACTTGGTAACAAATCGAATAAGTCAACTATGAAATAAAAACCGGTTGGGTAAGGTGCCACCAACTATCCCCTCAAAACCTTGCTATACAAACAACAATAGCAATGCCTAATATACTGAGGGTTGTAACCCCATACTTCTCAGGGAGTCTATGGTACTTGAGTCAATGAGTGTTGTTGTAAATCGGAATATGGTATTATTGTCCTTAATTAAATATTAGTAACTTTGTTTTTTTTAAAAAAAACATCCAAATATGTTTACCATTTTGCTATTTTGTTGTGTGTTTGTGTGTTAACATTGAGTTCTTGTCTCTGTAAATTGTAGATAATCTCTTTGATTCCGTGTTCTGCTCTTCTTACAGTCTGTGATTCCAGTTTATTATTCCAAAGTTCCCAAATTGTTAAAAGAATATCAGGGATACTGCAGACGAGAAATTTTCGAAATGGAGAGCCATTAAAATACCTTGTTTTATTAAAACTTGAAATTAAAGAGCTTACTATTAAATGAACCATCTGTTATTCATCTTCGTCTCTGGTCCATTGTTTTAACAAATATCTTCTCGCTAGAAATGCTGCGACTACCTTCACTCGTTTCTCTATTTTCTTACATTTTCACTGGAAGTAAGCATTTTAATTCGTTGCTACAGTCACACACCCGCAACAGGTCGTTCGTGTTTCTTTATTCTGTTTAATTAGTTCCAAACAGTTTTGCTTTCTATTTTGTGTTTTTGTTTTAATTTTATTTCACTTACAAGTTGTTATTGCTTCTCGGCGAAGTAAGCGTTGGTTGGCAGAAACAGGTGGTAAGGCAGAAAAGAAAAAAGTAGAGGAAATAAAATAAAACATCGAGATTCATAGGCACTGCGTGTTCATTTGGACACTGGGCGTTCGTGCGGCTTTCTAAGTGTGTACAAATCCATGCAGATGTACGCATGTGCATTGCAGAGTAACTATATGAGCAAAGTAACCCTACACTATTAAATCGGTGCACACTTCGGCATAGATGTATGCGCATTTGTAATCTTCTAACATCTGTAAACTTATCTCTACTGAAATACATAAATCTTTAATAAAGGATATATATATATATATGAACAGACCACTTTAAGGTTCCATGTCATAAATTATTTCACCTTTCAAAGGACTGCGGATCATCAGACTTTACATGGAACCTGTAATAGTGGTCTATTTTTATTTATATTATTTGCTCTGGATTTACATTGAGCTCTCTAGATTTTATCCTCCTTAGGTTTACATTATACGGATTACCTAGTTATTCATAAACTAAATATATATATATATATATATATATATATATATATAAACATTTTGTTCCTCCTGTAGCAGAACTCTGAGTTTCAGGTACGATACAATCATCAGTTTTCAATTTGCACCTGGCAATTGCATCTTGCATGAAACTCGGAGTTGTGCTACCAATGAGGAACAAAGTGTATATATACCTTTAGTATCTGTCTTTATTTGTGAGATGAGGTATTATGTACATTATTCGAACTATTGTCCTCATCTTTGTCGCCATTTTTATTACAACGTTTCGGCCGTTGTAAGCTCCGGCCTTCTTCAGGTGGTTGGAATGTCGAACTGAACCCTTTATTTCGCTCACTGGGGTAGACTGTTCTCGTTCCTCGTGACAGGTTTAATGGATGTCATTTATCAGTTATCTCCTGTTAATTTCCCCCTGAAAGTTCCCCATTGCCTTAGCCGGGTATTGAACTCACACTCTTTGGGTCCTATTACTGGATCTAACTAACGCCTTTATCCACTGTGCCATGTGTCTTCAAGGAGGTAACTGATGTTTCTCTTCCTGTTGGCTTCCTTTTTGTGCTGTATGGTGTATATGCGAATTTTGCCGGGAATCTACTCTTTTTAGTTCTATTTCATAATCTCCCTTGATCATATATATATATATATATATATATATATATATATATATATATATATATATATATATATATATATATATATATATATATAATCAAGGGAGGGGACATCATTTTACTGAAGGCTTCAAAACGGTCATTTTCAACTAATATATAAATACCTACCTTTTTTTATAGTAAGGTTTACCCTGCACAAGGCCCGTGGTTACTCGTGTTAGAGCTTTAAGTTAATAGTCAGTTTATCCGGATAAGATGAGAAGATAACGGTTAACCCTAGATTTTAACAGATTAAGATTGCAATGGTCAAAGAAACATCCACTTGGGAGTCAGTTCCACATAACAGTGATTCACGAGAAGCTGTTCGAGGGAAACTGACTTCTTACCGATGCAATACGGAGGGAATGTGGGTGATTTTTACAATATAAGTGGCATGGCGGGTTCTAGCCATGAAGGTCACACCTGGCGAAACTAAGGAATGTAGTTTGTCTGAGCACGTTCCATGGAAGTAGCGACAGAGTAGGGAGAGATAAAAATATATAAAACAAATGAGGTAGAAGAGCAAGGATAAGAAATCCATATTTAGACCCAGTATCTGTTCCTACTGCTTAAGGGGGGAAAGGTGCTTAGACTTAATATAAATTGTCTCAAGAACTCTCAGGCAGGAACTCACAGATTACAAAATGGTTAATAAATAATACCTTGACTTATACCAAAGATTTTTGCATAGAAACAAACGGAGCATATTTGGATTGCTATCTAAGATACACTTAAAATAAATGGTATCAACCTAAGCAGCCGTCCCTCTGTAAACAAAGCGCATTGGTGCTGGGTCTAAATGAAACATATTCATGATTCTCGGGCAGAAATTTTCTCTCTTTTCTTAGTAATTTATTTGTGTTTTTATTTACTTATTTATTTTCTTTGATTCGAAATTTCGGTAATTGAAATAATTTTTATACTATGCTTTATTGTTTAAATGTTAGTCATGATATGGCTGTAAATCTCCTGTCTTCTGTTAATTTCAATCTGTTAGGAATGGCTGTTTAGTAGATCCCCTCCCTAAATTTACAGACAAAACCTACTGATGCATGATGGGATTTCTTCCTATGAATAAAAATGTAAAATTATTGATCTCACTCCCACATTGTTCTTTCTTGCTTTTAATTCAGAAATTACTATACTATAATCACTTGACTATATCCTAATTGCATGTGTACACAATTCCTAGTTTGTGAAGTTTTTACTTTATTACTCACACTTTGCTTTGCCTTTCTGTACTTGCATTATATATAAGAATATATATATATATATATATATATATATATATATATATATATATATATATTCTTAAATTGTTCTATATAAAAAATGAAACCAACGCTAAATAAGATAATAAAGAAGTCAGTTTCATTCGCATTTACAAAAAATTCACAACTATCTTTTTTGCATTCATTTTTATCTTCTTGGCAAATGAAGATGATCTTGGATGAGATTAAAAACACTTGGGAAAATAAAAGGGATGAGAAAAACTACGGCGTCTTTCTTAATCAGTTTAATAACAGCACTAAGAAATTGATCCGTAAATTTGAGGGGATTAAAATAAAATGAATAGACATAATATGTCTAGATTATTCAACGAAACATGCTTGAATGAAGATATGCTGCCTATATATATATATATATATATATATATATATATATATATATATATATATATATATATGTGTGTGTGCGTGTGTGTGTGTGTGTCGTTTACTGTTTACTATTTTACCCTGTCCTTTTTCTTCATTTTCTTATTGCGTATGGAGATCTTTGCGAATTCTTCTTCTTGAGAATTTTGTCAATTAGACTTAATTTTGTGCCCAATTAATCCACATCTGAAATCAGCTCCGATCTTCTGTTTAGGACTTTATATTTTTTTTCTAATAATGTGATTATTGTAATTTTCACCTCTAGGCAAATGTTACTTGTTTTCTGGTATTGTGTTTTTCTAATTTTTGCGTGATTTGCCTTGTGTTTTTGCTTTCGCCACATCATACTACATGTGATTATAAGCTCTTTTCAGGGTTTTATTGCTTAACGACATTTTGTGTGAATAGCTTCTCTGTTTCTGTGACTTTCTTTAATTAACACACACATACACACGTAAAAATGTGTGTGTAAAAATTAAATATAATTAAATTATTAAATATAAAATGTGTGTGTGTAAAAATTAAATATAAATAAAATACACCTGTAAAAAGACAAATAAATAAATGCAAAGGAAACCTTTCCTTTACCAAAAGGGAATCGAACTGAGATATCCGATAAAAGTCATAGCGCGTGGAATTAGAACAATCTACCACTGTGAACTAAATAAAGGGTTCGGAGAAATTCCAACGTAGATCACATGAAGGAGGGCATAGTGTACAAAGGCCGAAACGTCGTGATTATGGCAGTAAAGATGAGGTCAAGAGTTCGAACGATGTAAATATCCCAAATTACTAGATAAACCATAAGGACTCATCTCAAAAAGCAGACACGAAAACAAATGTTTACTACGTTACTTAAAAATCGAAAATTAAAATCAAATACTAAATAAATGATAAAATAATAAATGAAATAAACAATCCAAAAATCTAACAAACTCTACGAATGCATACATAAATACAAGTAAGCATAATAACGATCAGCAACAATTAATAAAGTAATGACAACATCTAACCTTAATTAATGGTGATAGAATAGGAAATCCGCTCAGCCGTGCTTCTCCAATATATCCCATGTAGAAAATATGATATTTAAACACATCTGTAAACCTAAAAATATGTCCGCTACGTAGACGATATTTTTATTTTAGCGAAAACCACAAAAGAAATAGATATTCACAAGACGACATTTGAAAAACTCTGTCCTTAACTTTATCAACGAACTTAATCAAAAAATAAACTCCCAGTCTCATTGTATAAAAAAAACTACTAGCAGAAAACCTTTTCTTGCCACCTTAACTTTCAGAATGAATATCTACTTAAAAAGCAATAGAGCAGTGACAAAAAATATCCTAAAAACAACACATCAGAATTCATCTTCTTGTTTAGTTTTCCTTAAAGAATACAACAATGCAAAAGAGACACTAATTAACAATGACTTCCCTAACCACCTTATCGACTACCAAATTACATTAATTCTTCCGAAAGTAAATAATAATGATAATGAACACACAGTGAAAAATAATATATTTTCTACAAAAGTCAAATGTCCGTCAATTACAAACAAGATGAATCTTCACTTAGAAATATCATAAAGAAATACACTACCCCAATTGACTCGAATAAAAAAATCAAATTAATTATCTACTACAAAAATTTAAAACAGCTAACCTCATCCTCAAAAATAACAACACACCAGCAAAATCAAAATTGCAACGAACGAACATTATTTCTGAGTTCAAATGCCACTTAAGAAACTGTGTTCCTGATCAAACCGAACTCATAATTACATCAGTCACACTGCCTATCCAGACGTCTTAAGTTACACCTGTCCGAACATAGCTCCATTAGAACCCATATAAACGCGCACACAAACTCTATCCGAAACATATTAGTAAAAGATACAAATATAATTACTCCATGCACATGTAAAAAAAAAAAAAATTTAAACTAATGGAAGCCTTAATAATAAAATGGTAAAAGTCAATGCTCAGTAATATTAACTACGAGCACGGCCACAATGTGCTGTGTTCGGAAAAATTAAACATCCCCATAAATCTAGAAACATAGACACAAACCATACACACAATTAAAAAGCAAAAATAAAAGCACTCTTAATAATGGCAAAACATATAGCCGAAAGCGCTCGGAATTACGGGAAATTTTAACAGTTTCTATACACTCTGTGTCTAGAAAAAAAAACACTATATATATATATATATGTATATATATATATATATATATATACACACTGATGAGATGTGATACAGAGGAACAGTCTGTCTGTCTATATATATATAGAGACATAGACATATATAGACGAGCGTGTGTGTGAATGTGTTTGTGCGTTTAATGTACAAAAAATGGCATAAATTTTGTTTATGCTTCGGATACGAAACTTACCATATGAAACGTTCAAGAAAATAATCTGAGTGAAAATATGCTTTTATTAAAAAACGAAAATAATACGCAAATTGCTGTTAGGCTCTTCGCGGCCGAGCGGTCTATGGCAAGTTGCATCAAACGGCGCTTTCCCCTACAAATACGGACGTAGGTTCGATCACTGCCGGTAAACGCATTTTACTAAGATATTTCGAATGGGCAGTCTGGTAGACGTTATACACATTTCTTGAATAAATAAAGAATAGGGCGTTTCTTTCAAATACGTAGTATCCACTATAATAACCTTTGAGGTAAAATATACACACACACACACACACACACAGATGTTCGTATAAACATGTTATGTGTTTCTGTAGACGCTGAAAGTAGTATATGTTTTTGTTCGTGTTCTCATCTAGAAAAAGAGTATACTGAGAAACGTGGACTCACCTGCACTCAAACTGACCAGACAACGGGAGTGTGAGGGGAACAAAGGAATAGGAGACAGATAAAGAGAAGAGATACAGAAAGGTGAAACCAGTTACGTGCAATAAGTTTCATTTTTTTCCTCTTTTCTCGATCTATTTTCATGTATTTTAAATGATCGACAAATCTACAGCATGGTCCGAAAGGCTTGTCACCTCTACCAAAAAGTAATGAGAGCAATAAAAGTAATACGAAGCACATGTACTGGATTCATTTTATTCATTTTCACTGACGCTATCACACATCGAGAAGATCTGTATGAACACCATTTTCGTGTCGGCCCTCTGAAATAGAAAATTATATTATGTAGGGATGACAAGACTTTCGGGCCACCCTATACAATAGCTATTCTCTTATGAAAGACGTAACGCTGTTATCTCCCCTTATTCTAAGGTTTCTTTATTTTCTGATTTTTTTTTTTTTAATCTGTTTATTTAGCTGCATCTTCGTTCTAAATTTTCGCATAATTTCGTTTTACGTTTCTTTGTGAAAAAGCACGTCGTATTTTTTTTACTTTCATCTTATCCCCCCTTAATGCGTACAACAAAACTCGCGTGTTTAAATATTTTTATCAAAAGCTTAACGACCTGAAGCATCCAGCGTCGCAAACTTGTCAAAGCATTTGCGCAATGTTTAATGGGGGTGATTGGAAAGAGAGAATATTTCCGGTTCCAGGTCACCATTATAGACATTAGTACATCATTTTTCATATGCAAACGTGTGTGTAAGGGGCTCCCAATGTATAAAATGGACCTTGTGTCACGTTCTGGTGAGGCCGAGGAAATATATACAGGGCTGTCGCATATTCCTCTTAGAGAGGTTACTATACCATCCTTTTCATTGTCCCGTCATATACAATTTATCATCATCTGTATGTTTCTATATTTCTCTGTGTATTACTTGAATCATTTTTTATTTATGTATACTTTGTGATTAGCATAAAGGATGTTTTTTTTTATGTTTATTTCATTTCTGGTGTTTATTTCTCTCTTCTTTTTTTTTTTTTTTTAATATGTTAGTGTATTCTGGATATACTAATGTCTATGCTAGGCATTGGAGAGTAGCGAAAAACATTTTCTCTCTAACCACCCTAATAAATACCAACAATGATTGTCATCTCCAAGCAAGGTTTCTTGGAATAAACCAACCTTCACTCACGTACAATCCAGTGAGCACTCGGTGAGCAACAAGTTCACGGGGACAGCAACTTAACCCAAAATATTTACTAAATTCCCTGTGAACCAGCCAGTAAAGCTTGAAAGAAAAGCTTACTAACCACAACGCTAGAACCTATATCACCAAAATTATTGCGCTAAACTCATTACTCGCTTGTTTTTATCATGTTTAGAATAATATTAATACCTCCCTGGCAAAATCTTTAATTAAATGGGCCATATAGGAAATCAGATCTCCCAAGTAATGACCATATTCGAGTTTGATATATGGAGGCAAATGCATACAGTTGAGATCCCTTAAAAGAGGGAAATTTGACCCTTAAAAGAAACGAATTCAACCCTTAAAAGAGAGAAATTGAACCATTAAAAGAGAGAAAATTTAACCCTTTTATGAAACAAATTGGATCCTTAGAACAGTCAAACTGAACCCTTAAAAGAGAGAAATTGGACCCTTAACAGATGCAAGTTGGATCCTTAAAAGAGGCAAATTGGACCCTTAAAAAAGTGAAATTGAACCCTTAAACTTTTCTAGGGAAGCTTATCAATCCCTATTGCAGGGGCCTGCTCAGCCACATTTGTGTTTGCTTAACACCCACCGAACCCACCCGTGGTTTATACTTCAATTATTCTTAGCGTACCTTAGTTACAGTTTCTGAGAGAAAGTTCATTATCTAGTGCGATCAACAGTCTCGGCAAAGCCAGTACCCTCCATATAATATATAATAATATTATTAAAACAATAGTATCAAAATCTACTCTTAATACGGTACGACTGATAGACTGATTATTTTTTACGGCTTATCAAACTGTTGGAGTTTATTTAAAACCAGAAAATATATTGGATTTTAATCATTTTCAGGGAGATAATAATGATTTTACTGATACAGGTCCGACTATTTAACCCATAGCTGCAGAAAGAAGAGGTGGATTCACATCTTTCCAATTGCGTGTATAGGAACATTATGAATCCGACTGGGATTAAAACTCAGCTCTCCAAATTCCATTTTCGAGTCATTGTTCATTATAGCACCGGCACAGCCAAACTTACAGCGCCTGGTATTACCAAGTAGTCACTGATCTAGGTACTTCTCAGTATCTACGTTGTTTAACTTCGGTGATCGAACCTTAATACAGATATATATATATATATATATATATATATATATATATATATATATATATGGGTAACTCCATGAGATCGCTAAAAAAGAAGCTTAGCATGATGGAAAAGACGCCAAACATGACGAAAACAAAATTTCATCGTGTAAATGTTTATGTTATGTAAGAGGAAAGAACAAAGTTTTTTTTTTGTTTTTTTTTAAATTCTTTTCCTTTTGAGAACATTCTAAAATTTGATTAAAAAAAACTTGTTTCTCTTCATATCACTGGAACTATTAAAATAACATACAATTTTTAGCACTTTTTTTTTGTATGACACACATTAATTTGGGAAATCTTGCAAAAATAAAAATAATTGTTGGATGTTAATGAAACTTTCAGAAACTATTCACAAATGATGGAAAGTATTATAAATATGTTTTTTATATTAAAGTCATGGCAGAAATATTTTTTTATATTTCTTACCCGCCCCCATAACTAATTTTATGAAAACTCTAGAATTCGATCGAATACAGTTTAGTGATTACAATAGTTAAAAGCGCAAAGCTTTGACGAATGCAAACATTTTTTTAATTGCACCCCCTATCTGAAAATCAGCTCTGAATTGTTACAAAACTCAATAAAACAAAGATATTATTTAATTTCAAATGCTTTTAGTTGTTTTTATGAATATGGACAATATTTTCTGAAAGGAAAATAATTTTTCGATGAAAAATGAATTTTTTATACAATTATTTGTTATTTCTTTAATTATAATATATTTTTACAGTTGAGTTGTTAAAATATTATAAAATTAGTTAAAAGCCGCATCCACTTCCGTAAATAAGATAGATCTTTTTTTAACATATTCTAAATTGTATCGTTTTGACTAATCAGAAGATCTGCTGTAATTAAGAAATATAAAGTACAAAAGACCAACCAGAATACAATTATGTTGCGTTATTTGAGTTAAGCATTGTTCTCCGCTGTTAAGGCCTTTACTTTTGCGAAACACGTGTGGAGAAGTTAATTTGATTTTTCAATTTCAACTGAGAAGGGTACCTACAAGTATCAGTATCATCTTATGAAACTTATATGACCTTATTTTTATATTAATCTCAGTTATGTCATTTTTCCATAAATGAAATATCAAAATTAATAATAAAATGAATGGAAATACAAATAACAGTGAAATATAATAAATGTACATAAAATTATAGCATTTTATGTACATTTCTGATAAAATTTCATGATTAAAGTACCTATAAATTAATTAGATACCTTTCTTATGAAATTTAATCTAACTCTTAACAGTCTTATTTTAATTTCTTTATAATATATTTTCCATAAAGCATCGTAAACGTAAAGTACAAAAAAAAAGCGCTGAAAGTTTTCCTTAAAAATAACGAGGTAAATAATTTGTTCACTTAAATCTAAATAATTTCACTTCTCTCCTTCCGTAGAACAAATTATCCTCACGTAATCCGTCAATACGTCATTCATCACCCCTCAAGTAACACGAAACGTTATGACCTGCTTTGTTTAATTTTCAAACTACACATTTTTGGCGTAGAAACTAAATAATGCTGGTTCCAAAATATTTTAAATAAACACTATAATTTTTGATTTTCTTAAAATAAGTTTTGAAAAAATGATAATTGATTTTTAAAAGAATTTGAAACTGAGATTTTCATTTTTTTTATAAAATGAAAAAATGGTTGACCTGATTGATTAGCTGTCAATTTTACTGACTAAAGAAAACGAGATTTTTAACGAAAATTTTGAATGTGCTAGGAACGATTAAAAAATGTAAAAAAATACCCCCAAAATACTTTGATCTTCCCTTTTAATAATAGCAAACATTTAGACGATAAAATTTTGTTTTCGTCAAGTTTGGCGTCTTTTTCATCATGTTATGCTCTTTTTTTAGCGATCGCATGGAGGTACCTATGTATATGTATGTATGTATGTATGTATGTATGTATGTATGTATGTACGTATGTATGTATTAAATCCATTAAGAATGGCGCCGTGTTTTTGTTTATTTTTTTCTTTTGCTTTCTTTTCATTTTTATTTTCCCAGGTACTTCAATCTCATCCGAGATCATCTTTATGCGTGAATTGCTAAGACAAAAATAATGAAGGTAACTAATAGTTGTTATTCTTTTGCGATCACGTACAAACTCGCTCTGTCACAACTGTTTTTCAAATTAACGCCTTTAGTGATATCGCGTTTTCCACGCCTTTTGATCTAAGGGAAGTAACTTAGTCTATGTGATAGTAATCTTTTGTACAAAATATATTTAAACCTTTTTAAAAACACTATGGTTATAAACATTTTAAAACATTGTTGCTATACTCATGACTAATCTTATTTGGCGTTGATTGTTTTAAATAAATTTAGTTATGAATATAGCAAACATGTTCACTCATGAAGATGATCTTATGATGAGATTGAAATTACTGGTGAAAATAAAAAGATCCAAAAACTAGAAAGTTAAAAAGTTATTGTGCGAGGGAATGCTCACATTGGTGATATCAAAGGAGCTCCGAAGTTATCATCAAACGATAAAGACGGTCTTTGAAAATATAACCAATTTAGAATTAGAAACAAAAGAAAAGGCTTTCCAAATGTATCTCACCAAGGGGAACGTAAACTAAGGCGAGGTATAGCGAAACAATCAATTTCGATCAGTGAACAGGCTGGAACTGATTGACTCAAGAATCACAAAATTTGTAAAGTATTTCACAAATTGGGATCTGTCATAAAAAAAATTTTCTAGGCAAACTCCTCTCAATTAAATGCCCCTTTTTTAAAAAACATAATTTACAAACGTAACAGGAGGCGAAAATAACAACACCAGAGACAAAACTCCCTGGGAAATGGCTATCGAAGTGGCCGAAAGCGCTTGAGATAATAAAAATTATGGATAATTTTTATATTCTTTAACTCCTACAAAACGGAAAAAGTAAGATGCTGGAAGAACAAACTTAATCAAAAATTAATTCAATCTTTGTTGTATCCAATGAAAGATGTTTGAAAAAAGGTTGCTACCAAAATATACATTAATATATGTGTGGGAGTGATGGAGGAATAACTATCTGTGGGAGCATGCAGTGCATTCTCGTGGGTTGGACAAACATGACTAAGTATTCAAAATCAATGATGCCCATTAGAAGAAACGACAAATATGCTTTTCTCTTTTTCTCTTTTCTCTTTCTCATGCTTTCTAATAGTTTCTACTCTGTTCTTCTTTTTCTATTTATTAGAATTATAACTTATTCCCTACTCCAGTAATCCGAGACGTAAATGTCTTTTAATTTCTTACATGAAATATTGTCCAACTATTCCTGTTTGCTCAACGATTATAGAGTATCTGTTAAATCAACATAGCTACAAAACAAAAACAAAATAAATGGAAAGTCATACTAAAACAAAACGTAATCATGATTAATATGCTCCATCTAATAATTTCCAAGACTTCTACAACGAATGCATACAGTGCAAATAAACAAAACAATATTGTAACATAATGAAGAACGGCAAAGTAATATACAATTGATATATGACTAATTTGAAAGAGGACTATGGATTTAGCCTCGCTAGCCTAATCTCTAAGACTATCATTTTTAAGCTAGTCTTGTTTTTAATCATTTCACCCCAAGCAAGGCAATAAAATCACAAGGACACAAGGGGTTACTGAGTGTTAAAAATATGAGAAGAAAAACTATTAAGGAGAGAGAACAATAAAAGAATAAGAATTAAGAGGACAGAAGTTAACGATTGACATTGCTTTTAAAATTTTGAAGTTTAAAGTTCACTCAGAAGCAAGAAGACGGAAGATAATTTCACAAGTAAGAAGTGTGATAGAAAAAACTGTTAGCATAGAAGTTACGATTACATCTAGCCATTTTGACTGTAAAATGATGAGACCTTGCCGCCAATCTAGTACTGCGCTTAGATTTGTATTTATTTAAATAACTAAATTTCTTAAAATTTAGTTATTAGGCAATGCATAAAAACAATTTACTGTATTTTCGTAAATTAAATATATACAGGGATTTTATTTTATTTTTATTTTTTTTATTTATTTATTTATTTTTAATCATTTCACCCCAAGCAACGCATCGAAGCCACTAAGACGCAAAGTGTTAATGAGTGTAAAATAATATATGAAAAAGAAAAAACATTGAGGTGCGAGAACAATAAAAGTACATGAATTAAGAAGTCAGAAGATAATGATTGACATTGCATTTAAATTGTTAAAGATGAAACTTGATTGGAAAGCAAGAAGCTGGAAGAGACTTCCACAAGCGAGAAGTGCGATAGAAGAAGCTGCTAAAATAGGACTTACAGTTATATCTCGCCATCTCAAATGAAAGTGTAAAGAAGTGTTATGTAATATCTATCATTGTATTTTTTAATCGAGTTCAATCCCAAGCAAGACAGTAAAGCAAATGAGACTCAAGGGGTTAATGGGTGCGGAAGAATAAAAAAACAAAACAGAAACACTACTAAGGAGGGGAAAAAAAAGAGGAATCAGGACAGTAGATAGCGATTGACATTGCTTTTTTTAATTTTTGATGATTAAAGTTGACTAGGAAGCAAGAAGCCAGAAGAGAGATTCACAAGCAAGAAGTGCGATTGAAAAACAGTTAGCATTGTACTTACGGTTATATTAGCCATTTCAATTCTAAAAATGATGATTAACTTGCCGCCAATTTAGTTCTACGCTTCAATTTATAAGGTCTAGGCATTAGAGAGGGGAAAGTTCATCAGAACAAATGCCATGAACGTATTTATAGAAAAGGCACAGGGAAGCTACATTACAGGAGAGAGGGAAAGTGACTAAAGGCGAGATGCCAGATCAAGACTAATAACATTGGTCTGTGATGAATACAAATATTTATTCCACAAGAAATTGTTTTTCTCTTATAGATGCTGCTCAGCTAACGGCCGTGGAATCAACATAAAAAATAGAATTGAAATAAAATATAGGAAATACTAGTAAAAAATAAATAATGATTTCTCCTGACACATTTTGATTCTTCTTTTCCCTCTTTTTTAATTTATCTTTCGTTTTCTTTTTGCAACCCCCCAACTCTCTCTCTCTCTCACTCTCTCTCTCTCTTTCTCTCTTTCTCTCTCTCTCTCTTTCTCTTTCCTTCATTGCGTTCGCCTCTTTCGACTCCAGTCATCATTTATTTTCTATTTAATGTAATGTTTCTCTTTTATTTTTGCATTTTGCTTCTTTTTATTATTCACCTGCTCTTTCTTATTCTCTGACACTTTTAATACGTCTATTCCTTCAGACGAGGCAGAAGCAATTCGTCATCAACAATAGCAGCAGCAGCAACATCCATCGCCCGTCCACTGCAGGACAAAGACCTTTCTCAAATTTTTCCATGACGACAAGGCGGCAGCATTATTTTCCTCAAACATGATGTCTAATAGCGACAAACACATTGAAAATAAAGGCGTTCACTGCAAAATTAAAGAAAATTCACAAACATTTCTCAACGCCTCCTACTCTAGGAGAATGTCAACTTTCAAAGCGGACTGCTTGATCATACAAGGATAAGTAAAAGAAAATTATCCATGTATCACGCTTGTCCGGCTACTTTTAAAATTCAAGATCTACCTATAAACACTTCTATGCGCTAGTACACTGTTGTCGAATTGTGTTAAAAGTCTCTGACATACCTTCCGAACAGAGATATCAGATCACTGCTCTTTGTTCCTCTTTGGAGCATACTGATAGCAGAGCAGCCATGTTTACAGTGTAATACCAGAAAGAAAACTGGTGCGATCAACCTGGAACATTGATTAAGTGACCACAATAGTAACGATTATAAGCTCGCGTGAACAGAAAACATTTTGACAAACCTTAAGATATGTTATGGTGAAAGTGTGAATAATTTTTGACTTATCATCGTGAATCATAATAACGAAGAAAGAGAAACTCCTGGGTTTCATTCAGGTTGATTTTATTCTTCTTTGTGCCGTGCCCTTTTACGGCACGTTGGCGATCATGTCCCTCCACAAATTCAGTTCTTGTAGTTCTTTGTAAATGCTGTCATATATTTCCTAAAACTTTCTCGGCCATTCGTTAAGTCCCTAGGTAGGTTATGCATTGTTTTCATTGTCATTTTTGCCTTCAATCTGTCCTATCATTATCAAATTTTCCAAGCTCCCTTTCCGCATTATGTGCCCCAGAATTTTCAACATTCTCTTCCTGATGTTAAGTATAAGTGTCATTTTTGTTTCCATTTTCTCTCAACTATTGTCGAGGCTCACATGTTCGGCTCATGGTATTCTCAGCATCCTTCTGTAGAACCACATTTTTGTTGCTTCACGTTTTTGTAAAAAAAATTGTCAAACATTCAATATCAATTGGATAGATGCAACCGAAAATTATATATTAACAGTTTTTTCACTCGCACTTCTCGGCCGTGGAACTCTCTTTCGGCTTCTTGCTTTCCAGTCAACTTTGATCTTCAAAAATTTAAATACAGTGCCAATCGTTATCGACTGTCGACACGATTCCTCTTCTTTTATTGTTCTCGCTCTTTAATACTTTTTCTCTTTTTCTTTTACACTCGGTAACCTCCTTGCGTCTTAGTGACTTTACTGCCTTACTTAGGGTGAATTTATTATACAAACACACATATATAATACCTAATAATAACATGATAACACATAATATATATATATATATATATATATATATATATATATATATATATATATATATATATATATATATATATATATATAACGACTGATATTATGTAACAGTTCAGTACTTTTTTCTTTTTTTCTAACCATATTTCTGTTTCTTAATATTTTACTTAGCTTCGAATTTTGATGTAGCGCTTTGCGGCCTGTGTTAAAAGGTTTTTCAGGTATTTTAATTGTTGTATTTGTTTCAAAATGAGAGTAACTAAATAAAAGCAAGAACGCCACTTATTTGTTAATCGACGAAAAGAGAAAAGAAATTATCCAGGATGGTGGACATATACTTGTTGTTTTATCATCTTTCCCGATTAATCGGAAAACAAAAGAATATCGGTCTAGAACAGTTAGTGGCAAAGTACGGTCCGTGGGCCACTTGCTGTTCGAATGGCTTTTTGAATGGCATGCATAATTGCATTAAGCAAATAACGTTTATTAAAAACTAGCAGGTTTCGTCCGCTCGTTATCGCTTCACTACTTGAAATCTTTGAAACAAAAATTTCAAATGAACATTTCAATTATAAATTGACTTTGTTATAGTTAAGAAAAAATTCACAATTAGATGCCATCTTGTTGAAGGACACGTAAAATGCAAATCTCAAACTATGTCTACATTTATGAGATGAGGTATTATGTACACTATTAGGACTATTGTCCTCATCTTTGTCGCCATATTTATTACAACGTTTCGGCCGTTCTACGCTCCGGCCTTCTTCGGCTGGTTGGAATGTCGAACTGAAACCTTTATTTCGCTCACTGGGGTAGATTTTTCTAGTTCCACGTGCCATGTGTCTGTTAATTCCCCTCTCCAAGTTTTCCACCACCTTAACCAGGTATTGAACTCACACTCTATTAGATTTAACTAACGCCTTTATCCACTGTGCCATGTGTCCTTGAGGACATCTCTGTATGAATTTCTGGGTATTAAAACTAATGCCTTCAGAAATCATATTTTTTATCAGTATTCATATTGCTGTTATCAATGCATGTTTTTATCAGAGCTCATATTGAAATTTCTGTTGTTATTGTCGCTGTTCTCTGACACAAAAATTATCCTGAGCCGACCAAGCATAGAAATGAATACAATATGGGAACCAATAATAAGGAGTGCCAGAGAAAAGCGATAATAACAACACCCAGGTTGATTAGTATGTAAGCGATATTTTACGAACGACATCGAAAGGAAATGCAGATAATAGATGATATGCAATGACGACTATCGTCATTAGTGACATGTCAGAAACATTCGGTTATGTTCAAAAGGAACACAAGAAGGAACCTAGAAATAATCGTCGCGAAAAGAAAATTCACCAGTTGGCACATGAGTTAAGATCACTAAAGAGGCAATACAAAAACAAATGAGATGGAAACAGCACCACTTTCGGAACTCTGAGATATATTGAGGAAAAAACTTAAAACTTTACATAGAGCGGAATGTCACAGAAAGCGTACGAAAAAGAGAGCTAGGAAAAGAGCAGCCTTTATTTCCACTCCTTTTGGTTTTGAGAAGCGATTACTCTGAGAGATGAGAAATGGAAATCTCGAGTTTAAGGCAGAAGAAATAAATTCTTTCCTACGAGAGACACTCAGGGATCAAGAAAGAGAAAATAATCTAGGAGAAAACAAGTCAATAGTATACACTAGAAACAGGTTTTGACTTGAGGGTACCATCTTGAAAGAATTAAAGGTGGTCATATTTGGCAGCTAGATCAGCTTCGGCGTCAAGACCCACCGCTGTTCCCTAGTGTCTTAAATTACTTTGAATATACACTCTTTAGCGCTAGAGGGCGTCGTCAGTCATGTTCTGAATTGGGTCATTGGACAGTTTCGGGTCTTTTAAACATCATACTCCCCTCACCAAGTCGACCCCATCAGAGGTGATCAGTCTCTGATGCGCCCCCTATCTAAATTGACAGTCTGCAGACACTGACATATTATTGGCAAACACTACCCCTCTGTCACGCATTTGATTGGAAGTTGACCAACAGCCAATCGCAATGGTGTGAGCTCAATTTAAGTTGTTTACGGGGGATTTTTTACTTTTTCTTTTTTTATGTGGATACTCGTCGGATACTCGGAAGGTAATTATGTGTTTTCCGGGTTTTTTTGTTTTTTTTTCACTTTTTTACTTTTTTTCAAGTTTCATCTCCCCAACTGATAATTACTGTTAGTAAAGAAAAATTAAAAAAATAAAAATAAAATCATAAAAAAAAAAAGATGCAATCTTAAAATAATTCGAAATTTACATTGTTTTTTACGATTAAAATAAATAAATTACGACTTCATCAGCGTGTTAAAACGAAAATAAATATACAGTATTTACATTATGCGGACTATTGTCCTCATCTTTGTCGCCATATTTGTCACAACGTTTCGGCCGTTGTACGCTCCGGTTTCGAACTGAACCCTTTATTTCGATCATTGGGGTAGACTGTTCTAGTTCCACATGCCATGTTTAATGGATGTCAGTTATCAGTTATCTCCTGATAATTTTCTCTCTGATAAGTTCTCCTTAAGCGGGTATTTGGGTCTGTCACTGGATCTAACCAACGCCTTTATCCACTGTGCCATGTGTCCTTGAGGACATCTGGGTATGAATTTCTGGGTATTGTAACCTAATGTTTTCAGCAACCATTTTTACCAGTGCTCATATTGCAATTTTGCTGTTATCATTCATGTTTTTACCAGAGCTCATATTGCAACTTTGTTATCATTGCTTTTCTCTGGCACTCCTTATTACTGGTTCCCATATTGTATTTATTTCTATGCTTGGTCGGCTCAGGAGATTTTTGTGGCCTAGCATATGTGCTGATTCCTTAAGTTTACGAATTTTCCAATGGTGTTCCCTGTCTATGACTTCAACATGAAAATAAATATATAAATAAATGTCGTTTAAAACAAGTTGAACGAGTAAATTTAGAAAATTCGATTAAATCTGTCGATTAACGTGGTAAAATTAACGTACGAGATTAACAAATAAAATTAAAATTTATGATTTTGATCGTCACACGAAAAAAAAAAGGCGGAAACAAAGGGTGAACAATTTTGCTAAGTAAGTCGTTTAACAAGAATTAGTCACAAATAATTATATTTCACATATAATCCCATAGTTGGTGACAGAAAATGAAAAAGAGATAAAATGGAAGTCAAAAGACTTCTATTAAGCAATAAAGAACGAAAATTGGGGAAAAACTATTGGAATAAAAGAGATATCCGAATATTCAGGTATATCTCTGGAATATATTAAAACATATTAAAAGCAATTTGAAGGAGGGGTAGAGTTGCATAGCAGTGGAGGTTTGCTAATGCAATGTGGATTCCTCCAGAAGAAAGCTCGAAAGGAATTGAACAGTTCAGAACGATTTCTTTGCTGGACACTGATAACAAAATCTTCTTCAGCATCCTGTCTTTACGACTTCGGCATTATCTCGGTGCCAATAATTACATAGAACCTTCAGTACTGAAGGGAGTGATTTGCAGGGAACCCAGGTTACCTGGAGCATATTGGCATTATAATACAGCTCCTAAGAAAAGAAAAAAAAGTAAAGGCGATCTAGTCGTACTGTGGCTGAACTTGCTAATATATAGGGTTCCGTTCCACACAAATTTCATACAAAATAATTAAAATGATTTCAGCATAAAAACACCCTAGACTCATGAAACTAGAATCATGTGGGGTGTTTATATTGGGATGCAAGTGATTGTTGCCTGTCAACCACTCATAAATATTTTCTCAGATCGGGCCTTTGAGAACATAAGGAACCTGCGTCTCTTTAATTTCAAGGAACGCGCACTAATGTATAAATACAGCATTAAACACCTTCCTGGAAAAGTTAATGCTGCATCCGACTATACTTCCCATTACCCAGCATGGATCCCATCAGAGGCCTCGACAGAGCGTCCCCAAATATCATCTGCATATATACAACGGGAGCGTAGACAGTCATTCTACGAGGCTGCTACAATTGATGCAGTCGAATCAATAGGTTGCATTCATGTCCACATACGAGCATAACCCAGATGGAGGGCTGTCATATGGAATAGCTTCGTTGTCGAGTCAGCCATTGAAAAATATCTCTGACGGAATATATACGAACTAGTTTCTCCAAATTTCGCCATGATCCCCCGTCGGTGATCTCTCGGTTTTGACCCATGCGTGAGGAATTGTACTACGTCGAAAGAGTACCGACGTAATCATTTTATCTCGACAACTTTGTACGGAAATACTTGAATCCCTTCATTATGCACACGAGGGTGTAAGATAGCAACACGGAAAATAGATTAACCACATCGAGGCCAGAACCTGGGGGTCCGTTTGCAGCGACCCGGTGAATTCTTCGACACGAATTATAATCCCTTATCCCCCGATGTACAACATAAACCAAATACCGCGAATAATGAAGCAGAAGAAATGGAAATTGACGACACCGTGGATTCAGTTTGGCCCAATACAAAATAATATTGGAGAACACCAACCCCCCAAGTCAACACCCAAGTCGAAACACGCGAGCACATCGAACTCTATACCCATCAATGTGAAGACAATCTCAGATATATTCCTGGCCAAACCGTCAACTGACCACGCCAATCCGTCCTGTTGTCAAAGGAGGGAGAAGGCGTATAGTGTAGAAATCAAGATCTCATTAGATAATGGGGGATTTCTACAGGCAGATACTTCCGATGTTATACAATTTGTTACCAATACTAAAGTTAGTGCGCTTCCTTTTCTCATCCCCGTTACGACTGGAAGCCATAGTAAAGGACTTGACAAAAAAACAATACTGTGCGCTTAAGTAAACAACAACGGCTATTCTCGGAACTAACATCTATGTCTGTTGATTGCGCCAGTAAACGACAGCGGCCAATTCCGGAACTAACGGACTGTTTGAGTTCCAGTCAGACACTGCCATTTCTGCGGATTTTGTCCGTTAAATCCGGATTTCGTTGGTTCAGGGACCGTTAATTCGAGGTTTTGTACGATAAACAGCTGAGTGGCCAAGTGTATCTTTGTATTTGTAGGATTTTTTTAGTAGCGAAGAAAAGAATACTGTGCTGTTACGTGACATCTGTCCTTCTTTACGGCAGCGAATGTTAGACGATTTCCTCAAAGATGAAGAAGAGTCTCGAGGCGACGGAGATGTGGTTCTACAGAAGGATGCTAAAGATATCATGGACCGAGCGTGTGAGCAGCGATGAGGTCTTGGAGAGGATGTAAACAAGGAGGAAGCTTATAATTAACATCAGTCACGAGGAAGGAGGGCCTGCAGAATCTGATACTCACGGGTCGAATAGAGGGAAAGAGACAAGGGAAAACAACGTATGACATACCTAGCGGCCTTAAGCAAAGGGATGACAGAACGTGGTCTGCGAGAGGTGGCACAGGGAGGGAACTTGTTGAGAAATACAAAGGATAGAGAGAGGTGGAGAGCCATGTTCGCCTACGTCCTGAAATGACACGGAACATAGAAAGAAAGATCTCGTTGGTACGAGAAAAAGTAATTCAGAATTACTACTACCATTGCCGGTGTGGTTATTTTACAGACCCGAGTAGCTTTTTCACACGAACATCTGCTTTGTGGAACTGATTTTTTTTTTTTTTTTTTTTACTGCAATCTTAACCTGTTCACGTTTAAGGTTAACCGTCATCTTGTAAAGGGGTGACCATTATAAAAAAATTTAGATCATTTACTCAAGCTGTGAGTTGGTTAATGATTTTGAAATAGTCGTAGATTATAGTAAAATCAGTAACTACTGATCTAGAACATTTTTTTACTGCTGCGCAGAGGCAGAGATAATAAACAGTGTCATTCAAGGGGTAAAAAGTGACATTTTCTTATTCTGCAACACTCTACCTCGATTACCTCTTGGACCGACTCCAGGGCATGATATCTTTTAGAATAAAATAAACCTTGTTGTACCTACCGTAATTCGTAAAGATGCCCATAAGGTGTGATATATCGATATGGGCTGCATGTCCAATGGTCTCGATCCAAGAGATGCACAGAATTCGCAGGTTCCATCCGATCGTCATTCTTCTTCTTTCTGGTATTTGATCTGGTTCTGCTTTGTGCTGAAAATCACGTAGGATCGATATAAATTAATTGCCGAACTACACACAGACACACAGACGGAAAATCATCTCACACACTTGGTTTCGAAGTAAGTGAGTGAGTGTGTGTGTGTGTGTGTGTGTGTTTGTGTGTGTGTGTTTAATGTCTTCTGTCAATATCTTATTAAAATAGTAAATATTAAATTTAATCGCTGTAAACGAATTCTGAACGTTATAATACTGTAAATGCTTCTATTTTAAACTGAAACGATGGTTGTAATGCGGTAGGGGAATTTCTACGTATCTCGGCATGAACTTATTCAATCATTGACTTACGAATTAAGACTCATAAAAAATTCTAACTGGAAAACTGTGAAATTCCCGCGGGTACTTCTAGTAATTCCATAATAATGTAAAAATATTGCAAATTATAAAACTATCAGTTTACGTAAAAACAATAAAAATATAGAAAAAATCTTATATTAGATTTTGATAATTCGTTGAGCAATTCTAGCTACAGTCGTACACGAACCGTTCCAGATAAAATACAGATTTCAGAAGTCAAACAAAACTGGGTTTCTGATTTCACCCGCAAATTGTTGCTTATTTCCCATACGATCGGTTGAAAAAAGAATGAAACGCATAACTAAAAGTATCACGGTGATAAATAATAATAAACTTCAGGCCCTTTAAATAAATAGAAGGGAATAATGGAACTGATCAATTTGAAGGGGAGTAATGAACGACTTGATGTATATATATATATATATATGGGTAGATAGATAATGAACACGGAAAGTGATATGAAAATACTGCGATGCATATATATATATATATATATATATATATATATATATATATATATATATATATATATATATATATATATATATATATATAAAGGCTAAAACACTAATATTCCATGGTTATAATTTATTACATTTGAATCGTAATCTCGATCCAATTCATGAATTGGATCGTGATACAATTCCAATGTAATAAATTATAACTATGGAATATTAATTAGTTTGAGCCTTTTATATTATTCTGTCCTGGACATTGAGTTCCACCAAGATTCTCTCTTCTTGGGAATTTATTTATATTAATACACACACACACACACACACACACACACATATATATATATATATATATATATATATATATATATATATACATACATTGACCATCTAATATTATATATATATATATATATATATATATATATATATATATATATATATATATATATATATATATGGGAAGAGAGAAAGAAACGGATTACGAAAGATAATAACAGATTACGAAAATGTCATAATAAAGTGATTTGAAAATACTACGTTATATATATATATATATATATATATATATATATATATAGTGATTTTCCAAGCGTAGCTTAGATGCGGCACAAGGCCGAAACTATGGGACAGCCAGTTAGAATAGAACTCACTATTCAGTCGTAATTGTTCTAGCGAGACAGGCTTGCTTAACCATTAAAACACCTCGAGCTGCAATATATATGGTTTAATAGTTAAGCAAGTTTATCTCGCTAGAACAATTACGACTGAGTATTGTGTTCGATCCTCACTGAGTGCCCTATACTTTCGGCCTTGAGCCACATCTATGCTACGCTTAGAAAATCACTATATATATATATATATATATATATATATATATATATATATATATATATATATATATATAATACGTTGGTATAATCCAGGCGAGTCCTATTAACACAACATATAATTTGAAATATGTTAAAACTGATTCACAAAGGACAGCTATGCGAGTAGATATTCTTAACGTGGACTAACGCATGGGTACGCATATATATATATATATATACATACATATATATATATATATATACATACATATATATATATATATATATATATATATATATATATATATATATATATATATATATATATATATATATATATATATATAAGCAAATTCCCTCCAAATCTTTGAAAACACTCCTACAAACTTTGAGCTCTGATATATGGACAAGTATAATACCAATAATTCCGAATTATCTCTCTTCCTTTTTCTAAAGTTACATCCTGATTTTTTTTTTTTTTTTTTTGCATTTTCTTTAATTTCTGTGTATACCCGTCGAGTTAAACTTTGGCCGTTTTAGGATTAGGATGTAGGTCAGCTCTTTGGGGTCTCCCCTTCTACCCCCCACCCAGGTTCTCCTACCCCCATAATATATCTTAGCATAAGATATGCAGACGACTCAGTTTGATAGAAGACACAGAAAGGAAACTTCAGAAACTTCTACAGAAGGAAATTGGAAGAAAGTGTGAAGAAAGGATTAGAAGTCAGAATGCATTTTTGTAAGCAACATGCAAATTACTAATTGAAAATATCAAAATTAAGCAAGTACAACAATTTAAATAACTGTTGATTTAACAGACAGTCGAAAGTGTGACACCGAAATCCGAAGCAATGCTGCCTTCCAAAAGCTAAGCAAAATATTAAGAAACATGAAAATTTTGTTAGAAACAAAGAAAAGAGTACTGCACTGTTGAGAAAAGAATCAGAGTTTAACAATATTTATCAACATTTCGCCAGTATGTCTGCCTTCTTCAAATTTTGTTTAAAACTGTATTCTAGTAAAAAAAATAAAAATAAAAATAAATCTCTGTCCCTTGTCTTGAGAAAAACAGATGTAGTGATAATCAAAGCTGCAAAACCATGAAACGCAGCCAGCGTGAATGAAATGCAAATGATACGTGAGTAATATGATGGCGACCGTGCACGTCTTGAAATTTTGTTACTTGTTTATTTATTAAGAGCAATTAGTCATAGTATAAGGCTTCTGGAACTTTCCTGTCATTTGTTTACTCCCCAAGAAACGGGGACCGCTAGTAGTTTGTAATTATCTTCATACGTTTTAACTGAGATTATTATTATTATTATTATTATTATTAATTCCTTTGATTCCTGTTGCATAATCATCTCCTTCCGGATCTCAGCCAGAGATCTAAGGTCAGAAAGGTCATCATGACATTTTCCGGTGAGCATTTTTGTGAAAAGAAAGGCAACCTAAGACCACACTGGTATCCTCATCTGACACTTTTTTATGATTTCCACTTCAATATCATTGTGTATATATATATATATATATATATATATATATATATATATATATATATATATATATATATATGTGTGTGTGTGTGTGGGTGTGTGTGTGTGTGTGTGTGTGTGTATTTTCATTAAAGATGTATCATAAGTTATTGCGATTAAGCTTTTTATTCCATTTTTCTTCTGTTCGTATAATTGTTGTTGTTTCTTTTGTGGACATGAAGTGTGTAAAAATTGTTCAAATATTCTGTATATTCGAGCGCTTTCGAACATGCCCCCAATGTAGTGCCAGTGTCTGGAAATTAATAAAACATTCCCATCACTCATGAAACATGCAAAATTTCAGTTAAAAATTTAAAAAAAAATGAAAAACATCCTTGATAATGGCTAATAGACTAGCCGGCAGCGGTCGGATTCAAACATTTGGATAATTTTTACACACTTTATGCTCAGGAAAGAAAACACTATACAAGTGTAAAATATGATTGGTTTTTCAAAACTTTAGGAATATATATATATATATATATATATATATATATATATATATATATATATATATATATATATACATACAAATTACTATTTAAATTATTTAAGTTTGGGATTAAATTATGTTTTATGTTTTGAATTTATGAAGTTATAGATGTGACCGTTTTCTTTTAATATTTTTAGCATTTTTATAGTCATTTATCTTAGCTTGTGAAAGTATTAATTCTTTCAGATATTGGAAATAATCCGGGGCGTAGATTCATATTTTCATAAGATTTGATAGCGTCACTTTTGAGAACTTTCCTTCTACGTAATTTATTTTCTCGTATAATGTGTGTATAAGTGTGGCAGTCATTAGATGAAATTTGTGGTTGAATTTATTTCTATCACAAATGTATTTGATAAATTGTTGTGTATAAGATCCCTTTTGTGATCATAGATACGTTTTTTTTTTCTCTTTTTTTTTTACATTTCTGCAAGTTTCCACAATGTATTGCGAGAAACAGTTTGGGCAATTTATTTTGTATATACCTGCTTCCGAATTATTATTGTTATGGTTATTTTTGCTTCTGATCATATCCATAATAGTTTTGGGTGTGGTTGTAATTATTTTGATGTTGTTCAGATTGGATACTTTGTTTCGGTTAGTGGATATTACGGAGTAAGTAGGTAGTATTATGTATCTTTTTTATCTAATTCTTTGCGATCATATATTTTGTATGCCTTTCTCTTAGCATTGTGGATTAAATAATGATATTGGAAGTTTTTGAAAATGTTTTCTATATATATTTTTTCTTTAGATTATTTTTAGGGTCGCAGATTCCTAGTGCTCTTAAATTAGATACTATAATTATTCTAGATTTGATTTTGTTACAGTGGTGAAAATAAAAATTGACCAGGTCATTCTTTTATACGCACATATTTATTCTTAATCATTATTAATTGTAACGTTTTTCTTTCGGTTCCTGAATACATGATTGACTATTAAAATGCACCTGTGATAATGATTGATATGCAAAGTGAAATTGATTGCTGAAACTTCGTTTCCAAACAGATGTTGGGAATGTATACGAGACTTAAAAAACATGGTATTTTTTCTTATTGACTATTGTTGAAATTTTAAAAACTTCAAAATTGCTAACTAACATTTTTGAAAAAAACCGTAGCACAGACAACAAAAAGAATAAATTATATATCAATGATGTTGTTTTTTAACTGTTACGTGGGCGATAATGTCTCTCCACAGCCTCCTGCCTTGTGATATTCTAAATAACCTTTTTACATTTCGACATCCTTATTTTCCCTATTCTTTCGTCCAAGTTTCAAAGCTTCTCTTGCATTCAGTCTGCCTTGTGATTTAAATTCGTTAAGCTCACTTTTTTCAATATATGTCCCAGATATATCATCAGTCACTGTTCGAATTTAAGTATTTCTTATAATTACTATATTTTTAACATTTGCTCGTAGCTTACATGTTCAGTCCATGGTATTCTCAACATTCTTTGGATGTATTTCCTCTAAAGATTTTGTCCGGCAATCACTGCCATATATATATATATATATATATATATATATATATATATATATATATATATATATAGTTTTACATAATTATAAGTATGCCATTCTTTCTTGTATTGAATATAGTTGTCACATCTGATCTGGTGCACCTGCTATATATTAAGAGGTTCTAAATAAAATCCAAAGAAGTGTCTGCAATGTTATTGGTCCGTGCCTGGCATCTCGGCTTCAGTCACATTCCCACCGCCGTAATGTATTTTCCCTCTGCCTTGTCTATAAATACATTCATGGTAATTTTTCTGACGAACTTTCCTCTATGGTACATAGATTTTACGAATGTAAGCGCAATACTAGCTTGGCGGCAAGGTCTCTTCGTTTTACATTTGAAATAGCTAGATATAACCGTGAGTTCTATGCTAATAGTGTCTTCTGTCGCGTTTCTCGCTTATGAACATCTCTTCCAACTTTTTGCTTTCGAGTTAACTTTGCTCGTCAAAATTTTAAATGTATTACTTACGAATCGTTATCTTCTCTCTCCTTAATTCCTGTTCTTTTATTGTTTTCTCTTCTTTATAGTTTTTATTCATATTCTATATCACTCAGTAAAGCCTTGCGTCTTAGTGGGTTTATTGCCTTGATTGGGGTGAGATGATTAAGAAATAGATCAGATATTACGTAAGAATTCAGGACTCATGGTGTCTAAGGATATTTTCCTGTCTTACCACTTCGCATCATTTCTGGGGGGACATCTTTCGCCATTCTTTGTGTCCCTTTTACTCTCTTGATTTTCATGTCCCCAAAAATGTAGGCTGTCATTTTCTTTTCTTTTTTTTCTTTTTTTTTTTTTTTTGTTGAAGACAATGGGTTCTGCCCTTTCAAGAAGAGTAAAGAAGTAAAGGAGGTGCGGTTTCGTTTTCTAAAACGACTTTAGCATTCTCTACTTTGATATATATCTGTACAAGCGTATCATTACAAAGGAAGATTGCAAAGTATCGCCCCAGTATTTCTTCATATATTCTATTATTTCATAATGATAGGCAAGTATGAAAGGTTTACAGAATCTAAGGATCAATATAAATGGTCGTAATCGTTCTTTGTTTTAATTTTCTCAAAGCATCAATAAAATGCTAAAACAGAAACCCCAATCAGGTTATAGGCGTTCACACTACAATAGAAAAGGGAAAAGCCTTAAATATAAATCCAGTTCTCTTTTTATTTTCGTTTTCTTTTTACACACCATTGCAAGAATGCTTTCAGTTCTACAACTCAAACTGTTAATTTTCAGTCTCTTTGCTATTTAACCAACACAAAAATTGTTTTATGCTGTTTCTAGCTACCTTTGAAATTTTTTTGTTAATTAACTCCCTCGTATTAACAAACCATTTGGTGTCATTTGGTAACGTTAACTTCATTCAAACGAGCTGACATATGTTGGTGAGATATCATGAACAGTAAAGGATTAAAAGATGTGGTCTCGTTTTCTAAAGCGATTTAATATTCTCTTCTTCGATATACAATGTGTCCCAAAAGAATTGACATTTAAAATGTGAATATCTGAGTAAATAAGTGTCCCAGACAAAGGAAATTAAATATGCTTCATGTTGAACAATCAAAGATTTAATCAAAATTCGAACAAGATATTGAAAAGAATGTAGATTTTATAAATTCAGAAAGCTTCACAAATGTTAAATAAGCGCACACCATGTGACACACGTCAATTCGGTATATTACATCAAGAAAATATATTATATATTTAAATTCATATATATATATATATATATATATATATATATATACATATATATATATATATACATATATATATATATATATATATATTATTTTTAGACATTTTTTTATTTTTATACGTTCTTTTTATAGATACAAATATTTAAGTAAATGCTCTGTTTATAATAAACAGTATTAACGACATTTACCGGCCTGAATGTCCGAGAAATTTTCATAGAAAATATACGTCCTCCGACAGTCTAAATAAAATGTTTAGAAAAAAATAGTTTAAATAAAAAGTTTAAATGCCCTACCCACCCACCCCCAAAAAAAACCCTTATAAAGTCGTCAAAAAAACAAATGTTAGCGAATTATGACAGTTTTTTATATATACAAAACCCTTTCAGGAAAACAAAATAAATAAAATAAAAAAATAAATAAATCTCCATAGACACTTAACCAGACTAGACGATGTCATCTTACGCTTTGAATTTAGACACCCCAATCTTACCTCTTTGAATATAACTGAGATATTGATACAAATTATTAACCCTTACGCCCCTTTTCTTTTAAATAATTGCTCTAGTCGTTACCATAGTAATTTTAATCTTAATAATGAATATGCTTATAAAACGCGTAAATTTCAAGAATTAGTTAAGGCCGAGGTGGCAATTAATTTGTGGTCTCGGAGGAATCTTTCCTTAAAGGGGAAGGCGGAGGTATGTGTTTCATATATCTACCCGATTCTCCTTTACCGACTCTCTGTGCTTCCACTTCCGTCTGACACTTTGCTGGCGTTAGTGAAGCTCTTGTTCTCCTTCTTGTGACGAGGCAAGGCTGCCAGAGTCTCTCGGGAGATCTGTTGCCTTCATCCATCTGAAGGCGGTCTAGGTATGGCTAGCATTGAGATCCGGCTCTATATGCTTCGCATCGGGTTCCTAGATCGTTTGTGTCGCGAACCGGATGAGGAGGGCGCCTTCTGGAAGGAAGACGCCCGTAGAAATTTCCCATCCTTGAGAAGTGTGCTCTCGTGCGAGGAGGAGGCCCACCGTTTACCCCGAGCCGAATGCTTTTTCTACCGTGAATGTCGTCTTGCTCTGAAACGCCTCTTACGGGCGCCGGATAGCCTCTCCAACGTCTAGGCGTTATCTCGTTGGGCATTATATCAAGTGTTAGTTACGGGGTCCGTTCATGATGATCTGACTGACGAGCTCGGTCTTACGAAGTGAGAGGCTCGCTCGATCTGGCCTTTGGCTCCCGGATTGAAATGCCTCAATAACGATGAGGCATCCCTTACCTGGCTGGTGATGCGTGGGGCCCTCTCGGTCGCCAAAAAGCTTTGCGCAGTGGGCTTGGAGAAATCTCCAAACTGCTGACGCAGTGGGGAAGTCGAGACACTAGGTCACGTTTTCTTTCATTGCAAGTTGGTAGCACCGTTGTGTAAGTTTGCTGAAGGCCTCATGGTTCCCATGTTCCAGGGAAAGTTCTTTGACTTTGAGGCCTCTTCTGGTTGTAGCAATGTGGCGCCGCCGTTGACAAAGGCTGAACTTTATATGTTCCACTGCTTGCTAGGAGTTATGAGAGTCGTGATTTGGTCGACACGTCAGAAGGGATTCTATGGAGGTGAGAAGTTCACCTCTTCCAAACTGATCTTGTACTTTAGGTATCAGCTTAAAGACAAGATTAGGACAGAAAGGCGGCGACTCTCTTCATCAGAATTCGGGTAAATCTTGCGCGATTGTGTAGAGTGAAAAAGGCTGACCTGGAGTGGTACTTTGATGTTGGTTAGGTACAGGATTTTCGTCCTTCCTGGGTTGAACAGAGGCAACCTGCCCCGATATTAGGCTAGTTTAGGTTTAGTTTGAATCTTTAGTTTCCTGTTTCTGTTTAACTTAGCTAGGCTATGCATGCTCATTGGCCCCCTTTTATTTCTGTCCCTATTTTTCTTTTGTTTAATTCCCCCATCCCCTCCCTCGTTAGGTGGTCAGTGATGTCAGTTCTCTGCTTGTTGCGGGATGACTTTCGTTTCGTGTGTGTGTGTGTTTTCGTATTTGTTATTGTGTCTAAATGAGTGCGTGTTTGTGGGTGTGCTTGGTTTTTTATCATGTTATAATCCCGCAATTATTTCGTCCAGTTAACTAATGTTTCTGCCAAATTTAGGGATTGTGGAAGGTTTTATTACTAACCCTATTTTGTTCTGTTTTATGTAAATAGTATTAATTAATATTGTAAATAACCATTGGGGTTTTTTACATTGTTGTTTTTCCCCTCCCCCACAGACTTTGAAATGTTCATATGGGGACTAGTTAGGATTTCATAGAGAATTTGAGGTATTATGGTGGACGCAGTAAGAAAGGTAGGAGTGAATGTGTTGTTTTGGTGATAGGACTATTGTTAGTGTGTTTGGGTCCGTGTTTGTGACTAGCTAAGTTTAGAATTAAGACAGAAGAAGACCGTCTTTCCCCAATCCTCTTTTTGGCCTTGTGCCACATTTTGTACATAAGAACGAATAAATAACTATTCCCCAAAAAATTTCGCTTGAAGATGGAACAGAGCATGGTGCTTTAATTCAATTTAATTCAAATAATTATATTGAATTTTTCGGCTCTTGTTTTGAAACATGAGAACTCGTACGTAGCGATGGAATCATATTTTTAAATAAATAATTACATATATATATATATATATATATATATATATATATATATATATATATATATACACACGTCACGTATATAAACAGATATAGAAACAACTATACATACATACATACATACATACATACATACATAAACACATGTATGCATAGATAGCAATAACAAATTCTGAGTCCATGTAAAATTAATGCATAAACAATAACAAATATTCAATATCAAATTAACTATGTTAGATTAAAACATTAGTAAATAAGGATAGGTTATAATTAACGTTGGCGGTCAAGTAGCAAAAAATAAACATAAATAATTAAAACAAAGAACCAATAAATAAGAATAATATTACTAACTTACAATAGCATTATATTATCATTCATAATATCATTACTTACATTGCAAGGTAAGAGTGAACTATGTCTACAGTTAATAATAAGTTCATTCCTTTAGTTTAAGAGAATAATCCTGTCTTTATTTCTAATGATTTCCAAGTTTTCATTGAGACAAAGATAACATGGTGCGTGTAGAGAATTACAGGTCCGATTCCTCCTACGTAGTTTCCATTTAACTGTAAGAGTTCTATATTTCTCTTTTGAACTCCAAAAGTTCTGTGACAACGAAGTACTATTTTTATAAGCGCTATTGTTGAAGCATACTAAATGTTGATACATATCTGGTTTTAAACAAGTTTTTAGTGCTTCTAATGTAGACGTTTTAATATTCGGGTTTTTAAGTGTAGAAATAGTACAAAAATAAACTAGTGTACGAGTTAAAGAATTATTTTGTAGTAGGTAATCATTGGAATTCCTTTAGTTACATCTGCTGGTATTAGTATTATTATAATTATTATCAATTACTGCATCATTGCTATAGGTATTGGTTTTTGAATTTTTATATTTGTTGAAGACTTTATTATAATATTTTTTTTTAATTATTTTCTCAAGATTGTCCGCACAACAATAACTTAATTTTAGCGTATTTTTATTAAATATTTTATTAAGTGGATTAGTATTGGGAAAATGTTTACTAATATGGTTTAGGAATGTTTGCCCTAATTTAGTTTTAACCAATGGGAGTGTAAACCAAATGATCAAGAATGTTGCAATCTAGTGAGTTAGGTGGCAAGATGTAAGAGGTGATGTAGTCGGAGAAATTTCTGACAACCCTGAGTAGCTTTTTCCTGTGTGACATGGTTCAGAGTCCTGTTGACAGACATTAGGTTTTTTACAGCAGCCACCCTCTTGACCTACGTCAGCACTACCTCCTCAAGGTTTTAATATAGGCCTGTGTGTTGAGTTTGAGGCCTGTGGCAAGAAAGAATGGAGGCATAACGTCACCATCAAACACATTGGTAAGTAGTGGACTCATCGAACTGTTTCCGAATCCTCTGTACGGTCCTCAGATTGACGCCTAAACACTCTGAAATGTTCGTATTGGAGCTTTCCGTTTGAATGGCAAGCAGTGTAGCATACCATTCTCAAATTTCTGGCGAAGTGAATTTCATCGCTCTGTATATATATATATATATATATATATATATATATATATAGAGAGAGAGAGAGAGATTAATATATATATATACATATATGTATATATATTACAAAAATAAAATATATACATATATAATACATATATATACATATTTTTATACATATAAAATATACTATATAAATGAAATATGTGTTTATATAAAAATTTATATATATATATATATATATATATATATATATATATTTCTATACATATCTGTAAATATATATTATATATATTATATAATATATATATATATATATTTATAGATATATTACATAAATGAAATATATACACATATAAACATATATAATACATACATATATACATATGTATATACATATTTATATATATATATATATATATATATATATACATATAAAATACATTACATGAGTAAAATATATCAAAATATATTTTATATATATATATATATATATATATATATATAGTATAAATAATATTTTATTCACTTATAATAAAAGTAATATTTTAGCTAATGCAATTCTCGAGAGGTTCTCAAATTGGAGGATAAACTGGTTAATGATGAATGAGTTGAGTGATATGAAGTGAAACTACCTAAATCTTTACCATTCTTAATTTGTTTTATTGACGTATTTAGGAAATATTTTCAACAATTAAAATATAAAGTTGACTCAAATAATTATTGTATTTGATGGAATTTTTGAATAAAATGAAAAGTAACTTACTGCGTTCTGCTGAAATCGAAACTGCATGTATTGTGTTTTTTCTTCCTTTTTCACATTGTTTTTTAGCGGACTTTTCTTCCTCACGTCGTTTCTGAAAGACGGATTTTTCAATTAGCATCGTCTTAAGCCATTTTTTTTTTTAAATAATTGAAGATGTTCATTAACTTATAGTAGAAATATAATAATCACCACGTTCGATCCCAGCTATCGAAACCGGTGGGCAAAAATTCCATTTTAATTATAAATATTTTGTTTACTATTTCTAGTTACCAAGAACTAATTTAATGTCATAATAATTGCCAGCGCCATGAGCAGTCATATTCGGTAGTTTAGTGCCGCCGCCAGTCATTTTATTATGCTCCCCACTCTGGTATGTTATAGAGAAAGATAAATAATACAGAAGATTTTCTGACAATCTTAATGCAATTGGAATAATTTATCTCTGTGTTCGAATCCTAACTCCGCCTGTTTCGTCTATTCTCAAGGTTGGCTGAATTGGCGCACTATTAAAACAGGAAACTAAATAGGGTTACATGCGTTCACGCGTCAATAGCATACGGTAAAGTTTTGTATAGTCTTTCAATACCGGGTGGCGTCTTTTTATTTTATTTTTTACACGTCGTTGCAAGGATGTTTCCAATTCCACAACCCCGATAGTTAATATCCAATCCCTTTGATATTTAACCAACACAAAAACGGTTTTCTTCTATTTACTAGCTACCTTTTAAAAAAACGCTGGTGGATGACATCAATGGTATTACAGAAAACTCAACGGAACGCCCAACCCAAAAGATACTGAGCATAAAGTTAATACTTATTTCATAATTTGTTTTACCTGATAATCGTATCTTCTTCGAAGAACTTCATTCTGTTGGAGCCCAGCAAACTCAGGTGGAAGATATGGGGTTGCCTGGTCATGTCGACAACGAAACAATGGCCATGAAGTTTGGTAAAATATATAGCGACGAAGGACTTCATATTCGGGTCTTTGGCACTGCCTGCAGAAGAAAATAATATAAGAAGTGTTTCAAAACAGAAAATAGTTTGGAATAATGTAATCAATTGTTTAGGTATGTTTCAGTTTATAGGAAAGTAATGCAGCCATGTTATCAAATATACGGCATTTTCTGGAATTTGAAGAAAACAAAGACAGGGCCTTGACTAGATTAGGAAATATTAAATCTCTTGGCAAAAGATTGTTTGTGACTTAAACAAGAAAAACGTTTGACAAATTAGATATCAACTGGAAAGCACAACATATTCTGCACATGCAGCAGCAAAACTGCCCCATAAATAAAGTATATATTCTCGTCTTTTTTTTTTTTTAATACGGTGCCTTTCAGGACGCAAAAAGTCATAGCTCTACACAGATTTATTTACTTCAGTATCTCTGAATTGCCTTTATTTCATACTTTATTTTAATGATATTAGTTTCCCGTTACCTTCTCTACAGTTTTCAATTCAAAGTCGACCTTCTCCAAGACTGGCTGCTAGCCAAGATTAGAAAGTATCACATATAAATATGGTAGAACCTTCCTACTAGTCGTTCTTTTTTATTATTCTTTCTTCATTTCTCTTTCTCTCTTATCGCCATCTAATACAATTTATTTAGTTTTCATTTCCTTTGCTTCCCTCCATTCAATATGACTAGTGAAACCGTCCTAAATATTGGTCACCCAGTCATCCATATGACCTTCAAAACATGATGGTTGGCGTACCCAAATGTTTACTTTGGATTCTTCAAGAATTTTGTTCTTTTTACATATGCACAAATTTTCATTGGCTCGGTTGTTCTTGATTTTCCTTAGTTTTGCACAGCGTCTTCTCATTGCTTTTTTGCTTTCGTTGACAAACATTGACCTCTAGAGAGGTCGAACAATTTTTAATGTTTTTCTCTAACTATAGCGATAAGGGCATTGATAAAATAGCTTTTGTTCATGGTTAATATTAACTTCTGAAATTACCTTGGATTGACACAAGCTTCTGAATTCATCCCAGTTTGCACCATATTTTATTTTATTGTCTAATTTTGGGTAATAATTTTCTTATACGAAAGAAAGTTGCTCACTTTCGCATGGGTCATTGTGATTTTTACAGGTATATTTCCTGTATAGGTTGGGGCCGCCTTTTGATAAATCAATACAGACTACTTGCCTGTTGCTGACTGTAGATATATGTTTCCTTTGTTTAACAAAATCGCACAACTGTCCTTCGTTTAACAGTGCCTTTATTATTCTATCTGTTTTGTTCTTTTTCTTACTGTCCTACAACTCATCATGGCTGATGAAGTGCCTCATCAGTTTAGCTCTGTTTCATTGATCGTCTCCCTTGGTGGTATTCATAGTGAAACAAATGATTATTGCTCTGTGTAAGGTTGCAGATATTAGTTTTTTTGTTTTTTTTTATTTTGTTTTTTTTAAGTTTACTTCACTGAGAGGAATAACATTATTAATGACTATTCATGAGCTACTCGAGGTTTTATCAGTTTGTTTATTTATATGATTGCATGGCTTCTAGTGTTTAACGTATTTTTTCAGGTGCGTTCTTTGCAGGCGTGTATTATTCCTGAGCAGTAATTTGTATGGAGAAGTAGTATTAATATATTTAGGTTAATTTTCACACCCTCTTATGTTCAGTCCTATTATTTTTGTTTGGTGTCGTTTTCTTACGGAGGGGGGGGGATTTTTGTCGGCGTTTTGGATTGTTGATTTTTCTCCAATAATAACCATTGCAACTAATCTATTTAGCTAGCTATATGTTTCGTTAAATAATACAGACATATTATGTCTATTTATTTTTCTAATAATCACTTCTAGGTCTCTAATTAGATTCTTTATGTTAAGTTGACATTCATCAAGGAAGTAGTTTTTGTTAACCCAAGTACTTTCGATCTCCTCCGAAATCGCAGAGAAAGAAGAATAAAGACAAAAAAAACTTTACCGACTCGTTTCATCCCCTGATGGTCTTTTTAAAGGCAAATGTAATGATTTTATTTTGCAACGAGTATATACACATTTTGAAATTTAACATCGCTCATATTATACTTCAGGCTGTTTGTGAAAGTCAGAGAAAACACCAAGTGAAGTAATTTAATACCTAATAAACGAAAATTTTGTTTTGTTTTCTTTTGTTTTTGTTTTGTTTTGTTTTTGTTTTGTTTTGTTTTTGTTTTTTTGTTTCTTTTTTTCGCATTTGAATTAACATGGGATGTACTTGACGGAAGAGTGAAAAAATGAATAAAGAATGGAATTTAATTATCAAAGCTATAATTCCAGAAATATTTGCTATGAATGTCAAAAATGTGTGCTGCAGTAATCAAATTTAAAGGAGGCTATTTTGACGAGTGCAAATTTAATCATAAAATGCTTTCTTTTCTTTTTATCATAATAAAATTTCTAATAAAAAACATGTCTCACTTTTTTAACGATTTATGATAATTTTCTCTTATTTAACCTTTCAAACCTTTGAAATATAGTGTATATACACGCACAAACACAACACGCTTACACACACACACACAAAAACATACACACACAAAAACATACACACACATATATACATGTATATATATATATATATATATATATATATATATATATATATATATATAAAAGTGAACATTGAAGTCAACACTTAGAGGAGATAGTCTGTTTCATGCTAGATGCAATAGTCAGACCACGAGTGCTGTTATTTTTCTCGGCTATTTATATATACGGGTCAGTGGTGCATCTTCCAACCACTCGCCTTCTATTATGAAACAGAATCCAAAATCGATTAGCCGCAGTTGACAATTCCTCCAATGAATCCATATTTAACAAAGCTAAGAAAGACTACTAGACAGCCCTAAAAGATAGTGGATTCCCAGCAACACTCACATACTCACCACAGAACACAGAAAAAGGCCAACAGGAAAAATGGTTCAACCCACCGTACAGCAAAAACATAAAAACAAACGTAGGAAAAATATTCTTCAAACTGTTACACAAACTCTTCCCGGAATCAAGCACCCTGCACAAATATTCAACAAAAACACAGTAAAAATCAGTTACAGTTGCACCGAGAACATGGCACAAATAATAAAAAAGCACAACAGGAAAATTATCAACAAACCACAGGAACAAGTTAAACCCATGTAACTGCAGAATAAAGAACGAATGTCCCTTAAACGGTAATTGTTTACAAAAGAACGTAATATACCAAGCCACGATAAAATCCCTAGATAATGAAGAAAAAGTATACATAGGAGTAACTGAAGGTTCCTGGAAACAAAGAAATTATGGACATAAAAAATCTTTCACAAATAGTAAATATGCGAACAGCACAATGCTTTCTAAGTACATCTGTAAAATTAAAAACAAAACGCACATCAGACCAAAAATATCTTGGAAAATAAGGAAAAGATCATCAGCCTACAATAACCAATCAAAAACTTGCAAACTTTGCTTGGAGGAAAAAGTAGCTATCATTACCTTCCCAGACCAAAATAAATTATTCAATAAAATATCCGAGCTCATCTCAAAATGCAGACATAAAAACAAATTTTTACTACGTTACTTAAAAATCGAAAACCGAAAAAATAAAATAAAATAAATAAATAAATAAACAAAATGACAATAAAATAAGTAAAATAAATTAAACCAAACAAATTACCAAATCACACCCGTTAGAATAGATGAAATAGAATAAATAAATAAAAATAAAAACAACCCAAATAATAAAGTAAATAATAAACAAATTAACAAACCATTATGACCAAAATATTAGTTAGATTATAAAAGTCAAACCAAAAATCGGAGGAAAAACATAACTGGAACTGTTATACAACGATAAAAAATACTACGTTACTTAAAAATCGAAAACCGAAAAGAGTAAATATAAATAAATAATAAAAAAACAAGTAAAATAAATTAATCTAAATTCATCCAAATAAATAAAGTAACAAATTAATAAATTAACCGTTAGAAAAAAAAAAAAAAACGAAAAACAAATAAAGATAATCAATCTAAATAAATACACGAAGTAATAAACAAATTAAAAATTGTTCCCGCCAAAGTAATAGTTAGAATAAAGTACAACAATCAACCCCAAAAATTGAATAAATACTTTTAATTATCTTCCCAAATCAAAAGAATAATTAAATAACGATATAAACAAATTTTACTACGTTAATAAAATAAAAATAAAAAAGTAAATATATAAGATAAGAAATAAAAAAAAAAGTAAATAATGGCAGGCAACATAATTTAACCCAAATAAATAAACAAATAAACGACTTCCGGTAAAATAACCGCCAAAATAGACTACCCACAATGTACCACTGACCCATATATATAAATAGCCGAGAAAAATAACAGTACTCGTGGCCTGACGATTGCATCTAACATTAGACAGACTGTCGCCTCTACGTGTTGACTTCAATGTTCACTTTTATATTTATACACACTCTATCTCTGATATTGAGCACTTTATCCCATAAATATGGCACACCTTAAGATTATATTTCTTACATATATATATATATATAGATAGATAGATAGATAGATAGATAGATAGATAGATAGATGGTATGACAAATTGAAAATGTATTTGTTTTTTTCGACGCGTGTATGAAACGGATTTCATGAAACGCGTTAAAACCTTTTTTTCCGATTTGTCATACTATTTTTCTAAATAATATTAAGATATTAGTTAGATGAAAACACCATTACCACTAATGTCTTACCATTAAATGGGAGGTATTCCTGCCGCACCATATATATATATATATATATATATATATATATATATATATAGATAGATAGATAGATAGATAGATAGAGAGAGAGAGAGAAAGAGACAGATAGACAGAAATTTATAAGGTGTATTTGGGAAATGAAGTTTTTATCGGTTATTTTTTATTTTCCAATATTCGAATAAGATGTTCAATATTGTGCTTAAAATTGCGGATAAACTCTTCAACTTTATATTTATAGTTATTTTCTGGTTATAGTTTTGTTCTTGTTTTTTTTTTCAATATTGTCGTTCTTTTGAGATTGAGACATGAACCAATGTTATGTCTGTATGGTAGTTATAATTCCATTATCTACATGCTAGTATTCTTTGGAAGGCTTCAAATGGTCTACAGTGACGTCATAGGCCCGGTTATTGAGAACGAGCCTGCACCAAACAATATATTTTTATTTATTTACTTATATTATATATATATATATATATATATACATATACATATATATATATATATATATGCATGTGTATATATATATGTATATGAGGTATGCGCATATATATACACACACACATATATATATATATATATATATATATATATATATATATATATATACGCGCACACACACACATACACACAGTTTATCCACAACACTCACACCTAATTCGAAAGTTGTAACATTACAATAAAAAAATTAAATGGACCCACCTTTTCAGTTCTTCAGGATCAAACTTGTTGAATATATATATATATATATATATATATATATATATATATATATATATATATATATATATTGCGTTAACCAGATGTTTTTATTAAAATTTAAATTACATTACAAATCTACTAACTCCAGCAAGAATAATAATAATAAAATGAAATTATATAAAAGCATTAGAATTAAGCAACCATAAAGTAAATTTCAAATACTGAGAAAAAAACTAAAAAGGTAAAAATAAACAGTGACCTCGTAATGTAATATTGTTTAATCCCTCTTTTAATCGTAATTTTGAAAACCAAAGAAGATTTTTAAGAAAAATAATTTAAAGATCAGGTATAGCTGCGTTAAAAACATCTAAAAATCAATATCCCAACATGCCAATATTATATTAAATAAATATATGTTCAGCAATGGCTACAACGTTAACGTTTTTAAAAATAGATGCAACTGCCGAAGAAATATGATCTGTCGCTTAAACGGCCAATGTATGACTAATAATATTGTCCACCAGGCTAACATATATTCTTGTAACGATGTTAACTTTTTTTTTTTAATTCCACTGAGAAATTTCGTTTCTATCATCATCGAATGACTTTAGGCAATGTAAGATACTCTCTCCAAACATTTCTGACAATAATGATGAAAGAATGATGGTAATATACCCGTTATTACGTGAATATTCTAGCAAAAGCCAACTCTTAGGCGATAAATGTAATTTATGTCTTGTAGAAAAAATAATTATCTTAAAACACTTACATAACCCTATTGATGGTTACATGTATGCATAAAACTAACTATCTGTTGAAATTTTAAAAATGTTGATCCAGTTTAATTTTCAATAAATGATCTTTCTCTCTTTAAGTATTTTTCAGGTTTATTTTCTTTTGCACAAAAATTATATAATTTTTTAGACCCAGTAATCTCCCTTCATGCATAATATTCATATTCACAAACTTTATATATATATATCTATATATATATATATATATATATATATATATATATATATATATATATATATATATATATATATATGAACAGAAAGAAAAACATGATATATTCTAACCTGGATGAAAGCGAATATCCAAATGATGGTGAGTTTTTCTTCAGAGATGCATTCATTTTTTCTTTGCAAATGTTAATATAATATACAATTATCTTTTCCCTGTATTTTTTTAAATGGGTCAAATATTCATAGACTTAGAAGTGAAAATCCAATTTTAGCTTGATCCGATGTATAAAAATATTTTCGTAACTTGATCCGAGGCGAAAATGCAATATTTATAATTTGAGCCGAGGTGAATCATAAGAACTTGATCCGACATGGAATGATGTAAAATGAAACAATTCTCATATTTTTCTTCTTTTTCTGTTTATTCTTTATAAATCCAATCCTCATGAACCCTTATAAACATGAGATTAACATTTAATAACTTATTCCGATTTTAATATAACACATTAAAATCCAATGATTTAGTTCTCAACTGACCATATATATCGAAGTAAATAGAAGTTATTGAATGTCTTCAATGTTAATAGATTCAATGGCGTCAAGAATCATTGCAATTCCGTTTTACTTTCTCTGCTCCATCCAACAAATTTTGTTCGACAGATTGTATTTTCCAAGTCACTTTACATTCATATTTTACTCTGCTTACCTCTACGCAGATATCTCGAATAACAGGTTCTGTGGGAAACTAACCGTTAACCTTTCACAGTTATTGATCCAACTTCAATGGAATATCAATAATCGACATTTTTATGCTAAGGACTGAAATGATCGTTGGTCAATCCTCCGAGAAGTGTCCTCACATTTGATATTATGGACAACGAAGTGAGTGAGTTAGAACAGAAAACAAAAGAAGAATATTGGGTGACAGACTTTTTTTTTTTTTTTGTTTTTTTTTTTTGTTTTGTTTTTGCTAAGCTTAGCTGAGTTTGGGACAAGGTCAAAAGTATTGGGTGCCTAATAAACAGAGCAGTAAATAGTCAACAGAATTACTCGTTAATCCAACCCGAGATTTCAAGATTGTTATTTACTTAGCGTAATTTAATTTTGATGCAGGCAAAACGGTACACCTGTTGCTCACTACTAATAATGAACAAATTCTGCTCGCTGACAAATTACAAAGAAAAAATAGGAGTAGATAGGTTCGCCTATCGTCCGGATCGGTCTTTTAAACAGGAGTAGAGGTTTATTTCTTATTTTCTGTTTAGGATTGGATTTCCTGTTTCTCCTAAAGTCTGCTTCAGCTCTATACCCCATTGTCTATTCTTCCACTTGTCTATCCCTACGCTAATTAAATCCATAAATTAACTGTCTACTTTGACTGGCTCTTGAATACTTAGTACTAAAAAAATCTAGGAAAGTGTTGTAACATACCAACGGACGATGATGGATATGTCTCTATTCACATAAATACAGTATTAAATACTGTATGTTGATCTGCAGTTGGAGATTTGTCTCCATCTGTGCTGATCAAACTCTGTGCCTCCGCGCAGAGAGGATCCCCAGACGATGCTATACCGAAGGATAGAGTTTCGTCTCGGGAAACATCTACCCGATCCAGTTTTATACAGTATCTGCGGAGAATTTTTGCCGAACCTACGGGCTCGGATACTCTGCATTAAATTCGGCCTTGTTCCACATCTAACCGCGTGGGGCGGTTGATAGATATCCTGCAGTTGGAGTTTCACTGTGGAATTCACTTGACTCACTTCTAGCAGTTGACTACTTCTTTTGCCGACGCTGGCGAATCATATATGTGTTGTTCTTCTCCTAAGTATTATCGTCCATTACCAAACTTCGCTTGATTATTCTATTCATTAACTTTCTCTAGGTTACAACAGAAAAATGATGTGATTTCTTTTACTTTTGCCCTCGTTGCCAGTAAGCAAATTTGCCTAAAATTTAGAGATTTATTATCCGCCCATATCGATTGTATTAATTTAGGCCAGTTGCCGGGTAAAAGTGTGCGAATTTTATTACTCATGAACTTCGGGCATATAATCTCCCGGATCATATGATTCCGGCTTTTCAATACTTCAACGCCCTTATTCTGTGTGTCACCGCATCTGCTCTTTCTGGTTAATTCATTCGTGCCATTGACAGGAGAGAGTAAAGTGAGAGAGAGAGAGAGAGAGAGAGAGAGAAAGAGAGAGTGAGAGAGAGAGAGAAGAGATATTTTCATAGCTGATATTTGTCTTTTGGTGACTACATCCGGCAGCAAGGCCTCTGATCGGGAGATTTGAGGTTTCAAGGTGATTGGAACCACTTCTTAATAACTGTTGTTCCTAGATTCACCCTGGCCTGTAGTGGTAGCACCTGTCAGGGTCCCATCTATAGGCAAATAGGGAACACCCAAACAAAAACAAAACACTATGAAAGGATAAAAAATACACTTTTATAATGAAAATACCAGCAATACATTTTATATAAAAAATACCAACAATGCATTACAAAGAAATTGTTGCGATTTCAACCAAATCCGTTTAAAATACTAGCAAACAACCAACATGAAAGAACTCGTTAATGACATGTAGCCATATCATATCCTACAATTTCTTAATTCAAACTGTGACACTATATACGTCGCTAGAAAGAAAGTAGAAAAAAAAAAAGAAAAACGAGAATTAAATTTAGGTGATAAGAAGCCATCACGAAAAGGACACTAAGCGGTGTTATTTTTCTGTCAGGAAAAGTGGTAAGATTTTTATTTCCATTGTCGAGAAGGTAAAACACAGAATTTAATCTGATTTATGTTACGGGGCGGCGAGTAAGATATATCCAATCTGCCCATGGCAATGATAAAAAAAAAAGATTTTTTCAAGTTGGACAAGAGACCTCCCGCAGGGTGCTGGGAGATAAGAATTAATTAGGTCAAGCTTGACCGAAACCAAAATGTCCGTGGAACCACATCCATGTCATTTGGGAAAAACACCTGTTTATCGTCAGGGCTGGCTATGATAGCGAAATTATTTTATCAAAACAGTTAATTAACAACAGAATGCAAATACGTCCAATTGACCACCCACTTGTTTGGCGAAGGCCCCGAGTAATAAAGTCCAAGTGATATTTGACTATGATAAGAGTCTAAGGTTTGTTGTCGGGCAGAAGGAAAGAAAAAAAAGAAAAAGAAAAAGTAAGATAATTTTTTTTCTTTGAGCAAGATTTTTTAAACCGAGGCTAGTCTGGCCACACCCACGCCGCTGAGCGGATGGTGGCATGAGCGTTAGGCGGAAGTAATCTGTTGCGCCCCCTGAAGGGATAGGTGTGAGATGCCACTGTGGGAGAGAGGGGAAACCCGTTGACACCCTCTGAGGGCATGGTGAGATACCAATATGAGAACAGAAGAAGGTGGGAAGACGAAAGACTTCCAAAAATGGAAAATAATAAAATTTTCCTAACCGAAAACAAAGAAGTGGATTGTGGGTTTAGAATTATCAAGAAACCTCAAACCCCGACAAGCCACCCCGGTTTTGGTCGGCATCTATATAAGCAGAGTCGCAACGAGTGAAAACCAGTTCAGTTCGAGTTCGGGTTCGAGTTCCAGTTGAGAGGCAGTTGAGTGAAGTTCGCAGTTGGAGTTGCACCCGCCTCGCAGATAGCTGACTTGAAAGATTCCAGGCATGAAGACCTCAACTTCTAGCCAAGAACAATTTATTTTTGAAGAACAACTTAGACTTACACCACCAAAACAAGTTTTACGAATATCACCTGAAGATACACCAAGAACCAGTTTCTTAAAGAACAAACAACTTCAGATGTTAAGACTCGCCTAAAAAACACAAAGTGTCACGAATCCATATAGCGGGTTGGGAAGAAGACGCAGTCCTGTATTCAGCAACCAGATATAAAATATTATTATCCTTTTTTTAACACATTTGAACTTTTTGAGTTATTATTTTCTTTTCTTTTACATATACTTGTGCGGTGTTACCCTTGATCGAACTCGGCTTGAATTACGGCTCAGCGACTGATTGATTTCGTCATCCTAAGATCAATTCACAACGTGGGTAGGTTAGACTGGAAATCAAAACAGTTACTTCGGTAACCAGACGTTGGAGGCGAGCTGGGAACAACAAGGCTGATACCGAATCTAACCAGATTCCCATCCGAATCACCAAAAGGTTAGAACGTCACATTTGGTGCCGCGACCAATACCATGCCAGTTGGTCGTCACAGGACTGGATAGCACGACGGACGCGGCTAGGCAGACGTCACATTTCGCGCAGCGACACCGGGGGGACGTCACAATATATTCTGTAAATGGGAAAACAGCGAATCATGGATTTTTTTTTTTTTTTCAAAATTGAGGACAACGAGCCAATAGTCCTATATCTGATGAAGATATATTTCCATAGGAAAACGGGACCAGGGGCTTGTAGGCTGCTGTGGGTTGTAGACTCAGGCTCAACCCGGGCCGAGCGTCCTGGACCTAAAAAGTAACTTCTCGGTTTGACTCTTGGAAACTGACTGAAGGTCTGACCACTGTCGTCATTCTCTGAAGTAACATCACTAAGCGGCGGTCATATGACTATCGGGAGATAATAGACTTTTGTGTCTTTAGAGCATCACGCCCAAGGCCGCATAGACGCTTTTGAACTCTATTAAAACTGGAAGGTGATGTATGAGCCACAGTACTCCATTTTTTGGTCTGATCTGGCACTTGTAAAGCTACAGTATCGCAAGAGTTGTCAGATACTTTCTAGAGCGGCACAAAAAAACCGACCATTTTCCCACAGCAAGGCAAGAACAACGAGTTACCATGGGAAGTAAAAGTTCAGGGTCTGCTCAATGATGGGGGAACGTTACTAATTTGATTTTGAAGTTATTGAATGTTACAAGCCAGCCCTTCCCCCATTGAGCTGTTTCGAGGAATTTTCCAGTGTAAAACCAATTTCTAAAAAAACAATCTTTACGGGACGTTGAATTATTGTTTACAAAACGAAAATGTTTTAATTATATAATTAAAATATTTTTTTTATTATTATTTTTATCTGTGGGTATCATTTTTATCTGAAATGGGGTACAAGATCCAACATTAAATGTGGTGTGGAAACAGGAAATTAAACGGACATGCTAGAGTAACTGAAAATACATCTCAAATGATACGAGATTCTCTAACACTGAAATTGCAGAAATAATCAATGATTCTGTGTTTTGTTATTAAACCAACTTATGAGATATCTCGCGACAATAAGTAGTGATAGTGGCCCGTTTTACTTTGGTACAGATATTGAAGGCAGCTCGCAGATTGTGATGAATGCAATGAGGCGACATCCGGCGGTAAAGTTCTTTGTTTTTGATATTTGTCTGAGTGATTCAAGTCATTTTGTAGATTGTGATAAAAGACGGATACAGAAATGGTTTTATTATTGAAATATTTTGTCTATAAGACGTCGTGCAAAATATACTGATCACGATTGGACAATGAGAAACGTTAACAAGAATTATTTTTTAACAAATCAGACATATATATATATATATATATATATATATATATATATATATATATATATATATATATATATAGAGAGAGAGAGAGAGAGAGAGAGATGTGAATAGACTTAGAATTATGAGGAGATAGATACCAACATACTGGCATAAATAGCTATGAATATACTTTGATAGAGTTATGAGCAAACTGAGATAGATAGATAGATAGATAGATAGATAGATAGATAGATAGATAGATAGATAGATAGATAATTGAAATGTTTGAATACGAAAATTCATTGGTATGATAAATTGTACAGGACAAAGCAGAAAATATAGAGAAAGCAAGTCAATATTGTATTCCCATAAATGAAGTTAGATGCATGGGGATTATCGATATCTGTTGGGGTGACTGTATTTCAAAAGTGTGTATATCGAGAAACTAATATGAATTATTGATTATTGATCGAAATGTTTGTTGGTAATGCTGTGTTGTTATCACGCTGCCTTATGTGGTTGGATACGTCGTTATTATTTCCATGACTCTCCTGCCCACTTCTCTGTCCAACTGGAGATCGTCGGAATGACTCGAAAGTGCATTTGGCGGCCGCTCTTCTTGTTCGGAAGTAGACCAAGTCGGTTGCGTTGTCACGTTCGTTTCCATTACTTTCTTGGGACTAATATATTAAACTTGGCCTGTCTGTGACTCTTGTTGAAAATCAAATTAAACATCTTTTCTCGGAGAGAAAGGTTTATTTTCATGATTTCGAACAGCACAATGCGCAGAGTGTGAATTGACGTCTTTTATTGCTCTTTGTAGCTGATTATATAAATTACATCAGTAATTCTGCAGTTTCAGGCCTGCATGTTCATTAAGAAGCAAAAGTTCTCGATAAAGTCTGAGAGAAACTACGCTTTTATAAGGAATTCCCTAACCATCTACTTAACTGATTAGTTAATAATGTCCAACAATTTAGATTTTTTTTATCATTCGTTTTTTTATGTGTGATTTCAGAAATAGCAGAGAGGTGTACACTTACGTTGTATCGATTATGCAAATGCATTTGAGAAAATGCGGTACAAAGATCTATTTGCACTATTAGGAACACTCGACTTTCTTAGAAAATATATTAGAATAATCCAGAACTTTTACTGGAACCATATCAATCACCTGCATACAAATTTTTTAAAATTGGGTAGGTACACAACAATAGAAAGGGGTTTAAGATTAGGCTTCATATTCCCATTGTATTTGTTCAAATTCTACAGCGAAGCTATTCTAATGGACCTGGAGGCCCTACCTGGATTTATTATCAGTGGGTGCAATCTCGACTACCTATATAGGGTATTAAAAAAAGCGAGAAGAAGGGAATAACCATCAACTTGACCGAAATTATGATTTATCTATATTTATGAGGTGAGGCCATGTAATTATTTACACTATATACATTGTTTGTTGCCATATTCCCGGTGACGAAATAAAGAGTTCAGTTCAAAATTCGAGTCACCTGAAGAAGACCGACGGCCGAAACGTTGTGAATATTGCAACAAAATGAGAACAAAAGTTCGATCAATGTAAGTAGTGTAAAGAATTTATGATTTTCAGCAAAACGAAAATCCCAAATTGCGGACTACGAACTGTGGACATCAACATCAATCAAGTACAAAAATGTAAATATTTAGGAAGTGTTTTCAGCAGAGGATGGAAAATGCGGCACCAAAATCCTAAGTTTTTCCATTCGGAAAGTTAAGTAAAGTATTAAGAAACAGGAAAAATATGTAAAGAACAAAGAAAAGAGTAAAAGAGTGCTGCCCAATTGGAGGCAACAGAAATTTGGTTCTGCAGACAGATACTGAGAATTCCATAGACAAAATACATAAGTAACGATGTCTCTTAATGAAAATGGAAGCAAAAACAGAAATTTAATGGAAATATAATATGGAAGGAAGTCTTGGAGAATTTCATACACACATGGCATATTGAGGGCAAGAAAGACACAGTATGTAGAAGAAGAAAACGATGAGAGACCAATCCGAGAATCATCACTTATCGCAATATCGATACTTGAGTTTCACCTGAGCCACTGAAATCAAAGAAGTCTGTCTCATTCTGAATCCAGAGAGAATTGTTTTCAACTCTTTACCAATTATTTGTTCATTTTTCTTATAGAGAGGATTTTCACACATTGGTGAATTTTCTGAACCCTAGAGCATCAGGTATTTATATATATTTTTTAAAATAATATCAGTAATATATTGTATTTCAAGGATACGATAATTTTTTAACAATAAGTGTGGACTGTCTGCCAGTGATGGGGGTTGTTAGGCGCATATTTTTTTCTTTCCTACTCATTACATATTATCGTAAGTTGCGGCTTACAACAAGTTGACTTGCCTCAAAATTCAGAGCTGCGCCTATACCTACCATATAGGTCGACCAACATACCGTAGGCTAGCTCTGTCCTAAAACTTTGGCCAACTGCCAAATGAAGTTAACCTACAGTATACGATAACCCGGACCCAAACTACTACTACTATAATTATAATAATAATAATAATAATAGTTTATTGATACAAGTCTTACTATTTAATCCATAGCTGTGAGGGAGAGATGCATTCATATGTTTCCCAAGGGTGTTTGTGCGTAAGTGAATATAACGAACCCAACGGGAATTGGAACTTGACTCTCTAATTAACAAACCCGAGTCATTATTCATTACAATACCATTGCACATCCAAGCTTACAGAACCTGGTATTCTCAAGCGGTCACCCATATAGATACTAACCAGGTTCAACCTTGCTTATCTTCGGTGATTGTACGTGAACGAGTGTTTCACCGTGCTGTTCGTAAGTCGTGGAAAGCGTTAAAAGATATTTAAAAAAAGGAAGATAATGAATACGAATTTATTACTTAATCCCATGAAATATCTGTAGCTCCATTATTTCACGAGATAAACGGGTGCCTATTCGTATACAGATTAATTTTTCGATGCACAACTAGCTGATCTTATATACTCGAAGAAAATATTTATATGCAATTTTTTCTTTTATATGTTATAGAGTTTGAGCATTTCAGTAGATTTTAAATGCGATTTAATTGATATTTCTTAGAGTTTTACACTCACGAAAATTGATTTTGTTTAGCGGCATATCAGTCTGTATGGTTTATTTAATACCGAAATCTAAATATATTGTATGTTATTTTATGCTTTCATCTACAAATATATTGTACATAATTTTAAACTTTCAGGCTAAAGGTATGTTCTTTAGACATATAGTTTGAAGATGATAAAATGCACTGTTGGTCATTTTACTATAAAATGTATTTTTATATTTTTAGTATTGAATTGATACTCATGATGATTATCATTTTGCTATAAATATGTATTATTGCTCATTTCATTACAAAAATGTACTGTTGATTATTGTTTGGGGGTTCACTACATTTCACATAGCCGGCACCTTAACAGGTGATACGACCTCGGGTCAGAGTGGACCTGTGAACAACAAAAACTCCCGATCAGAAGCATTGCTGCCGGATGTAGTTTATTGTCATAACCAGGACGAGAAATTTAGATTAATTAGAAAGAATGAATTGGAATGATAATAGAATGACAATATTGAATCAACTTCTTGGTCTACAGTGAGAAAATTTGTTCACTGTGTTGTCTCGAGATTTTCAACAAAATCCATAGAAATGCCTGTAATGTTATCGATCCTGACGTGGAATCTCGATTCCATTCATCCTCCCTCTGCCGTGACGTGGCTTCCCTCTGTCTTTGTTAATAAATAATTTCAGAGCAGTTGTTCTAATGAGCCCTCCTCTTAGGTAAATTGACCACAAGAATTTAAGCATATAAGATTGGCAACTAGGACTCATCGTTTTATTTCATATATATATATATATATATATATATATATATATATATATATATATATATATTACAGCAATTTTCACACTTTACAAGGTACGGGGGCCACTCGAGTTAGAGGGTTACGTTTGGAGGCCATTTGTGTCTAGGATTGGGAAACAGCGGCTTACCGCAGTTTTGAACAGGTTACGGTTGTAGTGATCAGGGAAAAATCCTGTTGTGGGTTGTTTGTTGTGTCAGTGGCATGGCATGTTCTTGATGTGAAGATTTGCTTCAGTGGGACCAGGGAATGTAGTTCGTCCGGGCACTTTCCGAGAAAGTAGCGGTAGAGCAGTGAGGAGACTTGCCGCATCCCGCCTGTGGGAGAGAGTTTGAAGGGTAATGAATAATTGGTAACCCATAAGGGATCGAAGAAGTTTTTGAACTCTATCAAGGCTGGAGAGAGCAGTCTGGGCAGCTCTTGTCCAAATATGACAACAGTGCTGCATTTATTGTTGAATAGCTAGATGTAACCGCAAGTACTATTTTATAGTTTCTTTTTTTCTGTCCTTCTCTTCTCTGGATCTATCTTTCGGTTTCTTGCTTCCCTGTCACCTACAATCTTTAGAAATTTAAATGCACCATCTTCTGTCGAATCCACTTCTTTTATTGTCGCCACTAAAGTCTTTTCACTGACTTTAACTCCCATTAAACCCTTGCATCTTAGGCGTAATATTGCCTTATTTATGGTGAAATGATTAAGAATATAATTAAACAAAAATTCTAGCTTATTTTTTGAATGCGATCAACTGCACAAAATAGGCGATAGTTGGTTCTGCTCTGATTCTTCAGAAGTATCCATATTGACGCACACGTCACGTGTGTGATTGCCGCCGTCTGTTCTGAGCAGCAAAATCCACATCATGCCACTGCACTTCTTAAAAACGAGTATCAGAATCAATGTCACCACCGATATTGAGGTGCTAGGTGAAGTAGCTTGAAGGTGTGGCCGTAAGTGTTCTAACAGGTATCTACTTCATCTCACAAGGCATAAATGAATCAGCAGTGGCTGTTAGAAATATTCCGCGATCATGTCACTCAACAACAAATGCTCCCCTTTCTCTCCAGATATCATGAATTACTGTGTTCGAAATGGCATCAAGGAAGCCCAAGTTGGGTTCCTACAATAGCAAGGAATTTGTACAAGATGCCACCGTAGCCATGATGGCCACAATGAACACGAGACATTAATGTGAGCATGCAGTCACTTTCGTGGCCGCATCAAGGGTGTTTGATCGATTTTTTGTAAAAACTGAACTTTTTTTTTAAATTCACTGATATTTTATTATTAATAAATAATATAATTATTCTTTTTATGTTTTCAGTTACCTGGAGGAACCTATCAGTGCCTGTCTGACAAACCCAATGTCAACATAGCCGCAAATGAAAGCGAGAGAAAAATGTATAAAACGAATAAGCAGCGAGAACAGAGAGACAAGAAAAATGACAAAAGGGACAAGTAACCATGATATTTTACACGTATGCAGACAAATACGCAGACCGGCGCATTTACACGCCCCCGCACATATGCACACGAACGCACACAATGAAAGGAATATAATAAAACTTGCACCAATAAAAATACATATATAAAAGAAAAAGGAGAAAATAAACAGTCAGTTGCTGAGACGGAGTGATTGCTGGAGGGTCCATCTACGAACGTAGGGATGCTGAAGGTTACACAAATGAGCTAAGTGACTTTATTTGTATTAAATCTCTCTCTCTCTATCTATCTATCTATCTATATATATATATATATATATATATATATATATATATATATATATATACATATATATATATATATATATATATATATATATATAGAGAGAGAGAGAGAGAGATTCGACTTACGTCGGAGATCCGTTTCTACGGCGCAACGTAACCTGATTTTCGACGTAGGTAAGAACTCACGTCCATAGGCACCCACGAGTCTGTCTTACGCTTGGGAGACATAATGAAGGGAATAAAGTTCACCCCAAAAAACGTCACAAACAGGAGATAGCAAATGTAGCACAATACAATATGGCGTACTGCCGGTGAAGAAACAACGTCGTCTTCCTCGTATGGCGCTGTAACCATGAAACGCGGAATGTCGGGTCCGAATTAACCCGTTGATATTCTACTTCTATTAACACATTGCTCTTCAACTGGCGTATTTCGTATAGAAAACTTAAAATTTCCATTGCAGCAGTGCGACGATAGTCTAGTGGTAGGATCTCTGACTGATGTCGAATCGGTCGGGTTTCAATCCTGGCTTGAAGCAATCGGCCATACTGAAGAGCTGTCTGTGGATGACTATATATATCCAAATACGAGAAAGAACAGATAGAGTAGAAATCTACTGTTCGTAGCATTTACTTTTAAAAAAGTGCTCAATACAAAGTAGAGCCATATAATTTTATTATAAGAGATTATAATAAAACATTTTGACATCGCTACACAAAAGCTTTCATGTTTCAATATTATGATTGTATTTATTCAGGCGATGGTAAGTAACTGGTGATTAATGATTTTTAAGGAAATATAAAAACAAAGTGTTACCTCTTTACCGAAATTTAAAGGGGGGATCAGAATTAAAAATAGACTTGTTTTTCGACTTAGCGTAGTTCTGACATTTAATACATATATACATACATACACACACACATATATATATATTTAAAACATTAATCAGTTAATAATATATATTTTTTTAAATAAATCAGTTAATAATATATATATATCAGTTAATAATATATATATATATATATATATATATATATATATATATATATATATATATATATATATATATATATATATATATATATATATATATATCCAAGTATATGATTGGTGTATATGGAATGAATTCCAATAACCAACAATTACTATTCTTAAAAGAGTGCCCAAACAAAGTAGAGCAGATATAATTATTTATTTTTAAAAAAAAAAAGAATTTTATAACAAAAATATGTTATAAAATCACTACAAAAATAGCCATTTTGTTTCAACACCCTCGGTGTCTTATCAAGTGATGACGTTGAATGTAAAATAAATGGTTTTAAATATTAGAATCTGACTGCGTTTGTTTTACGCGTGAGTTTAGGACCCCATTTACACACCATGAGTATTAAAATGTATACATTGTAAAAAGACCGGATATTAAATATAGCTAAAGTAACTTCAATGAAAAAATAAATTGAATAACATATATATTTCTTCTTTTCTCCTCAGTAATTTTATAGTTGTAAACTTGATAGCGAATAAATGTTAAATTTTGATTTTGTAATTAGTAGTTTTAAATTTTAATATTAAATTTTATCATATAATTTAGTAATTATTCGTTGGAATAAATTATTTTTTAATACTAAACATCTGAATAGGTATTATAACATGACTCCGTTATCGAGCTTTTTGAATTTTCCTGTACTTGTGTTTTGATTGGTCCATCTAGCCTTTGTAACAACGTTTTCCCCTTGCGTAGGATTATTAATTAATTTGAAACTTTTAAAACCATTTATTTTACATTCAACGTCATCACTTGATAAGACACCGAGGGTGATGAAACAAAATGGCTATTTTTGTAGTGATTTTATAACATATTTATGTTATAAAATTTTTTTTTTTCATTAAAAATAAATAATTATATATATATATATATATATATATATATATATATATATAAAATGAATCAGTTTGTCTGACGACCGCTAAAGCGTGAAACCCAGGGTCACTAACTCACATCTATCCAACCAAATATGTTAGCTCTATCTCTGATATTGAGCGCTTTTTAATAAGTACCGCGCATATAATATATAAATAATTATACATATATATATATTTATTTATATTCGTATACACACACTTTTCACACACACACACACACACACACACACACACACACACACACACACACACACACATATATATATATATATATATATATATATATATATATATATATATATATATATATGTAATCCTTTATGTCTTAAAGAGGACAACAATTCGCCATATTTTATAGACTGGCGCTGCGTAATCTCAAAGCATTTGCCTATCATCCTGTTTACATTCTTCTCTGGTCTTTTGAACTTGAGGTTTATACCTTGTTTCCTGCCTGATATTACAATTTTGTTTCAGAATTGACTGTAACCAAGTTATCATCTTCCATTTTTGCGGCACTAATACCTTATGCTTTACTACTGCGCTACACATCACAACAGACTTAAATTACTTAAACTAATTTTAGTTTCTATTACCATTTTTTTCATTATAAATTTTTAGCTGGTAGAGTAGACTTAATTTTCTTTATGTGTCGTCTCTTCTCCGGATGTAGGTGATCATGACTCCACAGCTTCCGGTCTCTTGTAATTCAATTTACTCAAGTTCAATAAGCAGGTTATGCATTGTATTCCTCTGTCTCTCTTTCCCTCAATCTGTCCTCATTATGTGCCCCAGAAAACCTAAAACTGCCGCTTCTTGATGTTAAGTATAAGTTTCTTTTTCGTCTGTCTTTTCTTTAAAATTTCATCGTTGCTCACATGTTCGGTCCACGGTATTCTCAGCCTCCTTTTGTAGAACCACATTTCTGTTGCTTCAAGTCTCTTTGAGGAGATTGTCCAGCAGTCATTGCCATACTAGGGGATCAAATGTGATGTAACAGTTTTGTACTCTTTTCCTTGTTTCGAGCGATATTTTTTCTATTTAGGAGAAAAGTAACTTTTCCAGGATTTATATGGGAATATTTTTCAAGAGGGTGTATTACAACAGGTTTTTACAAATATTTTTGACATGACTAAGAAAATTTTCAATTATTTTCCCTTTGTACAAAAATTTTTTTTTTTTTTTTTTGCTAATCATTTCTGAAAAAATTATTTACATGGCGATAAATTCAATAAGACGCTTGATTTTAAAAGGTGTAAATGAAATTGAGAATACGTTAGAACAATAAAAAGAACAAGATTCAAGGAAACAGAAGATGAACATTGACTCTGCATTTAATTTTCTAAAGATCGTAGTTGACAGGGAAGCAAGAAAACGGAAGAGAGTGCCACAAGTGAGAAATGTGAAGGAAGAAACCATTAACATAGAACTTACGCTTACACATAGCAATTTCAAAAGTAAAATAATGCGACCCAGATGTCAATTTTTTTAACTTTGATTACTTTTTCCACTTTTTTTACATCTGCAAAAAAAAAAGACGTTTATAGAAAAAGGTATAAATTGGCTCTAAAACAAAACAGCCTGCTAAATGCCTTGTGGTTTGTAGTTGGCCAGGATTATACGTATTTTTGTACGTGGTTGCTGCGTTTGCGGGCTGTAATGATATATATATATATATATATATATATATATATATATATATATATATATATCTGTTATGGGACCTTACACATAATAACATAATGGACTATTCCATACGTAATAAATACTGCGCCTCAAGAGGAAGCAGGGAGATCAGTCTGACCGACTGAACGGCTGATCGGTTGAACTCTCTGCCTTCGGGCGGAGAGAAACCCGAACGAGGCTATGCCGAAGTGCGGAGTCTCTTTCGGGGAGCTAAACCGACCCTGAACCCGCTTATACGGGTTCAAAGGGCATATTTTTGGCCAAGTCCACGGGCTCGGAGATCCCACGTTAAACCGGCCTTGTGTCACATGATGCCCTCCTCGTAACTAAATACTGTTCAGTCTGAAGTCGGACGGCCGGCTGACTGGCTGATCGATTGAACTCTACCTTCGGGCGGAGAGGAAACCGAACGAGGCCACGCCGAAGTACGGAGTCTCTTTCGGGGAGCTAAACCGACCCTGAACCCGTTTATACGGGTTCAAAGGGCACATTTTTGGCCAAGTCCACGGGCTCGGAGATCCCACGTGAAACCGGCCTTGTACCACATGATACCTCCGTTAGTGACTAAATACTGTTCAGTCTGAAGTCTGGAGTGAAATCCGTCAGGAGTTTGTCAGTCAGTCAGAGCGAGCCAGTCAGTCGAGTCAGAGGCAGTCCGAAACAGAGTCGCGTTCAAACAATTACTACTAAACCTGATTGTTCGTACTAACACTTCCTACCTCTCTTTATATATTCCTGTTTGTAATATATCTGTGTTATTCCATATCCGTGTTCGAGTTCTTCTTTATTGGTTCTACCTTGGACTATCACCGTGGTACAAGGAACCGGACCATAACAATATCATTAATGTATATTCGGGCAGCAATATTTCTTTTAAACATATTTCGGTAAATATGATGTACAATAAAAATGTTATTCATTTTTTTATTTTTTTTTATTTAGATTTTCCTGCTTTCTTACATTTGCCCTTTGGTGGCAATCCCAAAAAATGTCTATACCGTCCATTGTCCTAAGCGCTTTCGATCACTTTCTTAGGCATTTTGAAGTTGCTTTTGTTTTAGGTGTTGTCAATTTCATATTTTGACTGTTTAAGATGTATTTTATTTTTATGTTCTTTTGAATACTAGTAGAAGTGTTTAATCCGAGAAGGACTAGAATTCGGATGAGCGTCTGTCTATTTTTTAAAGTTTTCCGCACCACACTTCGATTTTTAAACAACGTGATAATCAGATAAAGATGTTTAATATACAGGGCCTCTCTATCAGGGAGAAGTTTTCGATAATTTTCAATTTTAGTGTTTTCGACCGGAATTTCTTCAGCGTTCTTGTAGATTGTGGGTAGAAAGATGCTTTTTTTATTGCACTTTACTCTAATATAGGGACACCTAAGGTGTCTACTCAAGGAGGTGGTAGTATGTCCTATACAGATAACTGATTTATAACAACAAACACAGTCTTGTACTGGGCAGTGAAACTGATACACTATATTGGTCATCGCTAGTTTGGATTTGATGGGGTTATTTCGATTAGTGACAACAAGTTTTGTGGCTCTACGCATATATATATATATATATATATATATATATATATATATATCAAACAATGCAAATGCCTTAAATCTGCAGATCGTTTTTGCTATATGATTACAGACTTAGATCATAATGTACTTGGGTGCAGGCGTTTGTCTAATAATGTTGCAGTATAAATGAAATCAAGCAAGTTCACATGACAGATAACTATATAGAAGGGTAAGTCAAAAATTATCGCCACTTTCGACATAACATATCTTTAGGTTTGCCACACTGCCTTCTGCTCACTTGTGCTTATAATTGGTACAATTGTGATCATTTGATCGAAGTTTGAGCACGATCGCGCCAGTTTTCTTGCTTCTGTTACAATGTATACGTCGCCGCTCTGTTAGCAGTATGCTCAAGGGTAAAAGGAAGAGCAGTGATACGATTTCTCTGCTCGGAACGTGTGTCAGTGGCTGAAATTCAACGCTGGCATTTAACACAATACGGTAACAATGCAATACTGCTTAGCAATGTGTATAAAGTTTAAAAGTGACCGGACAAGCGTCGCGTACGAAGCAAAAGCAGGACGCCTGTCAACCTCCACCAGTGATGAGAAGATTCAGCATGTTCGAGAGATGGTACTAATGAAATCGCAAGTTATCATCGATTCATCTTTGGAGCAATCCTGCAAGCGGAGCGGTCATGTTTAAACTGTAACAGCATCAAGAAAACTGGCACGATCAACCTCAAACTTTGATTATTTTATATATATGTTGGTTGAATCTTTTTTTGAACTCATGGCTAGTGCAACCTATATATATGTTTATGTTTTCAGGATTTTCAATCGAAGAGATATTGCATTGGTATACTAATGATTCTGTGTGACATTTATTTTGTAGAGGGCAATTATGAGGGTTTCTACAGTTACATAATTTTTGTTTATCTTCATCAGTTTTAATTTTTATTTTTATTTTTCCATAGTCTAAATTTTTTTGGTTTTGGTATAAGTGTTTATTTAAGATATTAGCATTATGTTTCTGGATAATTTTTTCTAAGTTTTCCGTACAGTTGTAACTCAATTTTAGTGTGTTTCTATTGAAAATAGTACTTCGTTTATTTTCACTAGGAAAATAAAAATTCATACACACCTTATAAAAAAAACAACACCAATCCTTTATATATACACCCTAAATCAAATCACCCCCCATCTATAATTAAATATATACCGTTATCTATCAGTAAAAGAATAAATAAATTAAATCGAACATCTCTCTCGAAGTACTTCTGGCATCTAAAAGAATCAAATAAAATACCTACAGTAAAATGGAAGTTAATAAGAAAAGCTAGATTATGTAGGTCATTAAATGACCCATGTTCTTTGTGCATACATGAGAGACTATATATTACTAAGTTTATAAAAAATAAAAATTTACTGAATCAGAGAAATGAAATAACTATTTTATGCCGTCATTGTCAAAAATTTTCCTTAAATAATATTTAAAAATAAAAATAAATTTAAAAAGTGCGACCCGGTAATATACATACTTATATTTAACGTGAAAAAATAATTGTATATACTGTAAGTAATTCTATTACATTTACTTGTTTAAAAAAAAAAGAAAAAAAAGTCTATTAAAATAACAGTGAAAATATTTTAAAGTTGTATTTAAAATTGTAGTTAAAACGAATTCTAACCTAAACATCTTTTAAAATTGTAATTAAATAAAACGTATTCTAACCTAAAGACCTCCCTCAAAGTACTACAAGCAATTAAAAGAATCCAATAAAACACCTACAGTAAAATGAAATTAATATGAAAAGCTAGAAGATGTAAGCCATTGAATGACCCATGCCTTTGTACTTACATGAGAAACAATATATTACTAGGTTTATATAAAAAATAAAAGTTTACTAAATCAATGAAATTAATTAGCTATTTTTGCCGTCATTGTCATAAATTTTACTTAAATTATATTTAAATATAATTTAAGAAAAAAAAGAAAGTTACCTAATACATACTTATACTTGATGTGAAAATAATTGTACATAATGTAATGGCTTCTAATACATTTAATTGTTCTTAAAAGAAATATAGTATATTAAAAATTAAAAGAGAAAATATTTCAAATCGTAGTTAAATAAAACGTATTCTAACCTAAACCCCACCCCAAAAATCTTTAAATATACAAATAGAAAAAATGCCGTAAGAATTTTTGCCGTTAACAATAAATTTAAAAAAAAAAAATTCAGACGACATGCATTTAACAGATGTTAGATTTCATTGAAAAATACATCCCTACCCCTACCAAAACGTAACTAATAACTGATACATCAAAATACAGCGATAATGAACATGCAAACACCCTTAGTCTGGTTGAATGGATTTCTCTGTAACCTTGGAAACGTGAATCATGATTTTTACTGTGTCTTTAAAAGCCAGTAATTTTAAAAGTTACTCCAAAATTCGCTTGAGGATGAAATGGAACTAATGTCTTTAATTTAATTACAAAATTAAATTCGGAGCTTTCAGCTTCCATTTTTGAAACATGGTTAGAATTGTGTAGCGAAAAAAAAATTTTAAATCAATTAATTTATAATATATATATATATATATATATATATTTGTGTGTGTGTGTGTGTGTGTGTGTGTGTATGTGCTTGTGTGATTATTTACACGCTGCCCCACGCAGCACGATGTACCACAAGGCCGAAATTAAAGTGGGGAATACGAGCTGGGGCAAAAGCTCCCTAAAGACCACGTAAAAAACGGAGTCAGCTTCCCGAGACGAGACTCTGCCCAAATGGCATAGCCTCGTCTTGGGGGGTACCCTCTGACATATATATATATATATATAATATCCGCCTGATACCAATTCAGTCGGGTTTCGATCCTAGCTAGAGGCAACCGGATGTCTAGCCGCACTGATGAGCTGTGATACAGCGAAAAAGTCTGTCTGTGGATGACATTATATATATATATATATATATATATATATATATATATATATATATATATATATATATATATATGTCCTGTATGTTATATATTTATCATATATCTATAGCTCAAATAGTAGATCTTTGGTTTGTTGATTTCACATGACACCTCTTAACTGAGTAGAAATGCACAACCAGATATTGGCTAACTGTTACCCCAGACCGTGGATCCTCAAAGTAATCTTGTAAGTTATTTAATAAAAGTTTCCCCTTAAAATTTCACGTCCAGTGAATCATTTAAAGCCACATCAGAAATACAGCAAGGAAGAAATAAGTGACCTTATCTGTTTAATCTCTGCCTATACTATACTCCGCGAAAACAGAGATTTTTTTCCATCAATTTTTCTTACATATGTATAAGCCTACCATTCGTCCATGATTTGAATATTACTACCATATCTGGTCTGGTCTTTCTGTTATGTATTTAGTGCTTCTTGATAAAATACAAAAAGAATCTTCAATATTATTATTCATGAACTGGAATCTTGGCTTCAGCCACTTTCCCGTCGCTATAACGAACCTTTCTATAACGTAGTCTTTCTATAAATAGTTTCATATGGTACCTGGATATTATGAATCTAATCGCAGTACAAGATTGGCGGCAAGGTCACATCATTTTATAGTTGAAATTACGTAACTGTGAGTTCTATGCTAATCTTGCCTTCAGTCACTTTCCCATAGCCATAACTTAGATTTTTTGTGTCTTTTCTGTAAATACTTTCATGGTAATTGTTCTTGTTTTGTTTGTTTGTTTTTGTTTTTTTTTGTTTGTTTGTTTTTTTTTTGTTTTTGTTTTTTTTTTTTGGGGGGGGGGTCTGTGATATTCTTTCACAGTCAGTAAAACCCTTTCATATTAGTGGTGTTATAGCCTTGCTTGGAGTGAAATGATTAAAAATATTGGAAGAGAAAATTGTGGTATAATCAACATTTTGACATTCCACACTACCAAAAGGCCCATCAGTAAGAGCCATGACTCTAAGTGAACGTCAGAAGCCTTTTTACCTAAAAACTGTTTTAAGAGAAAAGTTTTTAAAAATTCAACTGATAGTAAATGAATGTCGAATGTTTGCTGTATGGAAACTGTTGTCCTCACCATCAACATTACTTGTATTATTACTTATTTTTCTCTCAACAGTCTTGTTGTGTCTAAATCCCATAATTCCAAATGACACAGACAGCATTTGACAGTAAATAAACTCGACAGGGCACATGTTATTAAACATAGTAAATATTTCCCACTTCCAGGAAACAATAAGACCCATTTTTATACTAACGGAAAGAATAAACTAATATCAGAAGGGCTATTCAGTTATACATTATGATAAAAACAATTATTTACATTGCTGTGTGTTCATTGGATAGTGAATAAAGGCAAAGATAAGGTATATTCTTGTTTCATTAATACGACTTGTGTAAATAATCCATCTGAGATTTAGAATTTTATCTGAAAAGCATTTAGTGATATTGTTATTATTACGTTTGTTTTTACATCTGTCCAACTTGTATTCCAACCTTTGACCTGAGTTTATTTTATAGCTGAATACTGAAAAGGAAAAATTTTAAAAGGTTTTCCATTAATTTGGCGTCCGTTTCTACAGTTGTTGCAAGAAAAATATATAGGAACTGCACTAGTGTAAGGAGAATATGACGAAACGAAACGCTATGTCCCAACGAGGTAAAACAGGCAGTTCCTTTCTGTTAAGCAAATGGTCGAGCCGACTGGAGTAGCGATACTTACAAACTGTAGAATCCACTCACTCCAAACATGATAAAGATTTCATAGCAAATCGTATATACATAGGATATGTTGAGAAGACCACGTCAAGCAAAGAAAGATCTCAACAGATATCCGAGGTCTGTCTGAAAAGTAACGAGACTAGTGTCAAAAACAATTTATTCCAATTCCAAATAAGAAACTACGACTTTATGCACTGCTACGGGGAGTCTTTTTCGCTCAGTTTCGTCGTTACAACCCACTAGATGGCCCTCATACCATCAAAACAGGTCCCCTTGGTGATCACCTTGAGCTTGGGGAAAAATATCTATACAGATCAAGTTAAGATGAATATGGAGGTTGTTCCAGTACGGTGATGTTCTTCACAGATATGAACTGCCGGGTCCCCAGGGCGTTATGAACAGTTACATTGTCGGAATGAAGCAGCCACGAATTGTTCTGCCACAGATCTTGTCTCCTGACGCACTGAGCGAAGCAAACACTAAGATTACAGTTATAAACTCCCAAGATATCATGTTAGATGATAACAGAATCCACTTATCCCTCTTTCGCCCAGAGATCACACAGCACAGCCAGTCTTGTTACTTTTCAGATAGAACTTGTACATAAAGATATTAACATCAGGAGAAGGGAAACCCTGAATTCAAACCAAGATCCACTTTTCGAATGCACAAAGTCAAAATACATCGTGACCGAGGGCTTTATCGTACTTTGTTCACTGCTGATAACGCTAAATCGTGCGCCCTATCCCAGAGATATGGGTCCATTCGGCTTAGGCGCAGTATAAACCACATGTGGGAGGTTACATTTTTTAACCTACACTGTGTTTCCCATGAACACAACGTTGCAAGCCTCTCACCGCTCCATTCGATATTTCGATGGCAAATATTCTGTTTGTTCAGACATTTATATTTATCGACATTCTTCCTTGCGGCATGTATAGAAACAATTGAAGATTCTATGCTTAATGTTTTGTTTTTTGTCTGTTCATCTCTAGAAAAACGTGCAAGACTGTGCAGCGTACATTTGTGAGATAATTCGCTAAAATTGCACCAACTGCGAAGCAGATTTGAATAGGCCACAAGAAGTTCTAAGAGGAAGGCTGTCTCTGTGCATTGGAAAAGGATCAGTACGACCTCTCACCGGCATCGCACGAGATGGACGAGCAGGTTCTGGACGAGCAGGTCCACAAGAAGAGCAAGTGTTTGTATTTATTGGGTTTGGAGTGTCTTAAGAAAATGCTTACAAATGTCACCCTCCAAGCTTTTCATCTCGTTCAGGCCTTAAAGACAGATAACAAGCAAAAAGCGCAATCAAGTCTGTAACGATAAAGAACAGAAACTTGAAGTGAATTTATGAAATCGTTCATGAGATCCACTTACCTTTGGATTTCTCATTCGGATTTTGATGAATAAATTTTATTTTCCTCAATAATAAGCCTAGTGTTTAAGTTGCATCCCAAATGATATCAATTCTATGAAACACCCTGTGGATGTATCGTTTACAATTTTGAGAAAATCTTTAACAATTCAAGAATATTTGGACAATTATATTATAACTCTGCTTCTTCTCAGTCAGCGCGTACGTTACGCCCTTACCAATACCTCGTAAATAATGGACTCTTCCAAACGGAAAAGGCATATTAGAGACGCAGTTTGATTTCAAAGAAAGAAAGAAAGAAAGAAAGAAAGAAAGAAAGAAAAAGAGGTGGCTGAGACACGCACTAGTTTAACGTCGGCTCAGTGAAATGGAAAACTTGTCAATTTCAAATCTTTTCATTTGTACCCACTTACTTCTTTAAATAGTGACCTGTATTCTTACTTACGATTGTAATTGCGTGATTTTGCTAAAGTTGTTAATGTGATTGGGCTATAAAGGCCAGACGAGTCGCAGTGTGTTAGTACGCTTTATAATATGAGAATAGTTGTAGCTAACAGATGTCATACAGATCCGATCAGTATCGCCTGGCTCAGTGTGGAGTGGGGGTATGATGTTGCAAGATCCGAAAACCCTAAGGATCTTTAGCTAAAATCATCAGTGATGATGTGTGCTAAGGCATCAGACTGATGTATTTCATGAAATGATTTAATAGGGGAATTTCTACAAGTGTTTTATAACCATGGGACTCACACGGAGCTTGTTCAGTTATTAAATCAAGAATTACGAATTTTTACCGGCAATAATAGTATTTTACTAGTAATTTATTAATAACGAATTTAATTTAATCTTAGTATTTCTGATATTTCTTAAGTCCGTAAGAAAGGTTCTCATTTATACAAACAGGTTTGGTTCATTCACAGCAACCAGAGCCACACACGTCTATACTTACAGAAGGATAAAGAATGTATCGACTGAAATCCAGTAATGTCAGCGTATGCATGAAAACTCTACGTTTGTTTGAAAGAAAATATTTGTATTTGACTCTGCTTCTTTTTTTTTTTTTTGCAACCTTTGTGCCAGGTTATATGCCCAAGACACGCCACTGCTTCTACGGCTGCAGTACATGTTGTACTCTGACGAAGCTAATGAGTTACAGGATTCGTTATCGTAATTGTGAACGTGTGCCAGATTCCAACCGCCATTTCCACGCAGTCATGTTTAGAGTTTATCTTCCCTGTGGACATTTGTTTAATAAAAATTTTCCCGCTGTTATATGACCGCAAATATAGCCGCCATCTTTATTATTGAAACGAAAGCTGTCGATGATCATAAAGACATGACTAATGATATCATGGCAGAAAGAAAAAGAAACAAAAAAATGATTTATTATCTTTGGCTTGATTGGTGTTCATAAATAAAAATAATAATGTTCAGGATAAACAACTGGAAGTCAATGAATCGATATTAATCAATATACAAAAAATAATTGTATTGTTTATGCAACCTCTCCTACTCGCGATAATCTGTGTTTGTGTGTAGGCGAGTGTATTCAGTTCGTCATTCAAGACATTTTCTCTTTTTTCTTTTTCTTTTTCTTTTTCTTTTTCATTCTCTCTCTCTCTCTCTCTCTCTCTCTCTCTCTCTCTCTCTCTCTCTCTCTCTCTCTTCTTTTTCTTCTTCTTCTTCTTGTGTGTAGGTGAGTGCATTCAGTTCGTCATTCAAGACATTTTCTCTTTTTTCTTTTTCTTTTTCATTCTCTCTCTCTCTCACTCTCTCTCTCTCTCTCTTTCTTCTTCTTCTTCTTTTTCTTCTTCTTCTTTCTATCTGTGTTTATGAAACCGACGCCCAGTCGAACAATTAATCGCTATCTTTAGCAAATGAGTATGTGTTTATAATTTTTCTCCCCGATATCTGGATCAGGTTATCGATGTCCCAAATTTCTTCGAGTAAAAAATTGCAAAAATAATTTAATGGACCTGGAACATACAAAAATAAAATTAAAAAAAAAAGCTTCAACTCACAAAAATTTAAATTTTCATTGAAAAAATACCTCCAGACATAGATAATAAATATTGGTGATCAAGTTTATACGTTTCATATAGCCTCAAGCAAATTATATCTAAAATTATTCAAATGACAAATAACTATATATATATATATATATATATATATATATATATATATATATATATATATATATATATATACCCAAGTATATGATTGGTGTATATGGAATGAATTCCAATAACCAACAATTACTATTCTTAAAAGAGTGCTCAATACAAAGTAGAGCAGACATAATTATTTATTTAAAAAAAAAAAAAAAAAATTCATATCATAAATATGTTATAAAATCACTACAAAAATAGCCATTTTGTTTCAACACCCTCGGTGTCTTATCAAGTGATGACGTTGAATGTAAAATAAATGGTTTTAAAAGTTTCAAATTAATTAATAATCCTACGCAAGGGGAAAACGTTGTGACAAAGGCTAGATGGACCAATCAAAACACAAGTACAGGAAAATTCAAAAAGCTCGATAACGAAGTCATGTTATAATATCTATTCAGATGTTTAGTATTCAAAAAGAATTTATTCCAACGAATAATTACTAAATTATATGATAAAATTTAATATTAAAATTTAAAACTGCTAATTACAAAATCAAAATTTAACATTTATTCGCTATTAAGTTTACAACTATAAAATTACTGAGGAGAAAAGAAGAAATATATATGTTATTCAATTTATTTTTTCATTGAAGTTACTTTAGCTATATTTAATATCCGGTCTTTTTACAATGTATACATTTTAATCCTCATGGTGTGTGAATGGGGTCCTAAACTCACGCTTAAAACAAACGGAGTCAGATTCTAATATATAAGCACCAAGACATATACACACAAAAAAAAAGAGACAAGACAAGAGAACATCTCCACGATCTGTCATGAAAAAAGTCGGGGGGAAGTGGGGAAGTGGGAGAAGGGAAACCAACACACACGTACATACATACATAATTAAAAGTGGATGCACTTTCCATACACATAGATACATATAAATACATGCATACACATCCACAGACATTGACCCAGACCGTTGGATACCCCAACCGATAAATATTTAAGACAGAAAATGTCATTGCATGAATGTTAACAACCTATTGATATCTATCTTAAGCGAGTAAATATACAAAGATAAAAATGATTAAAATTAATATTATTTAAAATATTAAAATAGTGTATGTAAAAAAAAAACAAAAAAAAAACCGGACATTAAAGTCAACACCCATCGGTAACTACGATGTCCACCTCATATACATATAAGTATATATACACACACACACACACACACACACACATACACACACATATATACGCATACATACACATACAAATATTAATATATATACACATATATACATAGATATACACACATATATACATATATATGCATATACACATACATATACACATACACATACATATATACATACACATACACACATACTCACACACATACATAAATATACATACATACACACCGAAATATCTACACATACATACATAAACATATACATACGTACACATTTCTGTGGTATCAAGTACACATACACATACATACACATATACACATATGTACCCACAAATATACACACAAATATGTGTACACATACTTACAAATAAATACATATATATGTGTGTATATGTATGTATGTATGTGTATGTATATATATATGTATATATGAGTGTGTGTATTTACTTATGTAGGTTTGCAGTTGTATATATGTATGTTGACACCTACTGTATATGAAATTGTTTATGTGTACGTGTAGGTAGGGAAACTTGGGTATGTCATTACGGCCACATGTGTTAGTATATATGTGTGTATATATGTTTGTATTTGTGTATTGCTGTGTATATATATGTATTTATTTGTAAGTATGTGTACACATATTTGTGTGTATATTTGTGGGTACATATGTGTATATGTGTATGTATGTGTATGTGTACTTGATACCACCGAAATGTGTACGTATGTATATGTTTATGTATGTATGTGTAGATATTTCGGTGTGTATGTATGTATGTATATTTATGTATGTGTGTGAGTATGTGTGTATGTGTATGTATATATGTATGTGTATGTGTATATGCATGTGTATATGTATATATATGTATATATGTGTGTATATGTATGTATATATGTGTATATATATTAATATTTGTATGTGTATGTATGCGTATATATGTGTGTGTATGTGTGTGTGTATATATACTTATATGTATATGAGGTGGACATCGTAGTTACCGATGGGTGTTGACTTTAATGTCCAGTTTTTTTGTTGTTTTTTTTTTACATACACTATTTTAATATTTTAAATAATATTAATTTTAATCATTTTTATCTTTGTATATTTACTCGCTTAAGTTAGATTTCAATAGGTTGTTAACATTCATGCAATGACATTTTCTGTCTTAAATATTTATCGGTTGGGGTATCCAACGGTCTGGGTCAATGTCTGTGGATGTGTATGCTTGTATGTATCTATGTGTATGGAAAGTGCATCCACTTTTAATTATGTATGTATGTACGTGTGTGTTGGTTTCCCTTCTCCCACTTTCTCCACTCCCCCCCCCTTTTTTTCATGACAGATCGTGGAGATGTTCTCTGTCTTGTCTCTTTTTTTGTGTGTGTATATGTCTTGGTGCTTATATATTAGAATCTGACTGCGTTTGTTTTACGCGTGTTTTTAGGACCCCATTCACACACCATGAGGATTAAAATGTATACATTGTAAAAAGACCGGATATTAAATATAGCTAAAGTAACTTCAATGAAAAAATAAATTGAATAACATATATATTTCTTCTTTTCTCCTCAGTAATTTTATAGTTGTAAACTTAATAGCGAATAAATGTTAAATTTTGATTTTGTAATTAGCAGTTTTAAATTTTAATATTAAATTTTATCATATAATTTAGTAATTATTCGTTGGAATAAATTCTTTTTGAATACTAAACATCTGATTAGATATTATAACATGACTTCCTTATCGAGCTTTTTGAATTTTCCTGTACTTGTGTTTTGATTGGTCCATCTAGCCTTTGTAACAATGTTTTCTCCTTGCGTAGGATTATTAATTAATTTGAAACTTTTAAAACCATTTATTTTACATTCAACGTCATCACTTGATAAGACACCGAGGGTGTTGAAATAAATGGCTATTTTTGTAGTGATTTTATAACATATTTATGTTATAAATTTTTTTTTTTTAAATAAATAATTATATATATATATATATATATATATATATATATGGATTTTTTTATTGATCCGATAGATTTTTATCACTTTAAACGTTATTTTTAAGGGATACTTGTATTTCAGTAGACACTCCGTTTATTTATTTAAATGAATATTTTTTTTTCCGTCTACCGTTAGACGAAAATAAATAAATGTACTGCAGAGTATCTACTCAAATCGGGTATCCACTCAAATCGGGGTATCCACTAAAAATAATGTGTTTATATATATATATATATATATATATATATATATATATATATATATATATATATATATATATATATATATTAGAACTTAAACTGTTGTATCTTTATTAATTACTAAATAACTAATTTACGTATTTGTAAATAAATAGATAAGGGACACTACACTATAGTTATTATTTGACAGTTCCCTCCCTTGAGTCATCGATCATTTAATTTATTTGTCTAACCAAAAGTTAAGTATTAAGAAACAGAAAAATTCATATAGAAACAAAGAAAAGAGTACTGAACTGTTGCGTAATGTCTATCCTTCTATATGGCAATGAATGCTGGAGAATCTCCGAGCTAATGAAGAAGTGACTTGAAACAACAGGAATGTGGTTATACAGAAGAACACTCAGAATAACTTGGACCGAGATCTTAAAGAAAAGGGACACAAAAAGGAAACCTGTACTTAACATCGATAGGAGATGGTTGAAATTTCTAGGGCGTGTAATGAGGAAGGGTGTTCGAAGAATTTGATACTCACAGGACAGATTGAAGGTAAACTTTGGTAAATGGATGGGAGAACAAGGTTAAGGAAAGATAGCGAAAAGACTAAATTTATTAAGAGCTACAAAGGAGAGGAAATTGTGGAGATCCATGATCGTCAACGTCCTGATGGGAAACGGCACATAGAAGAAGAGCAAAATGTTGTACTATTATCTTTATCACCTGTACTCTTAAATTTAGCGTATTTTAGATGGTACCATCATTCAATTCCCCTGATTAATGTCTATTGTGAGACCGGAAACTACCTACACAATAGAGTCTTCCAGGCCTATATTAAGTAGGCGACATAGCACTCTATAGAGAGTGACACAGAGAGTCTCGTACGACTACCGGTGTTGGACACTAACTTATAGTAAGCTCTGCTTACACTATCTCTGTAACCTGTTGTTAATATATCTTTCTTACTTCTAATCCGTGTTCCGTGTTTTACTTCTGTGGGCCCAACTTTGGCACCCACATCAGTGGCGATGGAGGATTCTAGAAACGCACTCACGGCGAAACCTAAATACCTTACCAATCCCACATCTCGGTCGATGAAGAATTCTAGAAACGCATTCACGTCGAAAAACCGCAATACCTTGCCAGTCCCACAACAGTGGCGACAAAGATTCGAGAATTTCATTCTCACCGTATCAATAGCGACAGTACTCGAAATATACACAGAAACTACACGCGTTCCCACAGCAGTGTTGAACGTAAAATTAAGCTGGTATTAATACATTAGCGATTTAAAAACTAAACACCCAGCGTCTACATATATTCCAATAACAAACGCCATTGACAAACTAGTGATTCGACATCTACGGAATATTAAAGTCTGTCCAATACGAGAACGATTTCTACACACACACACACATCAGTAACTGAGTTGAACTCGGGCATAAAATCATTCTCCCCTCAAATTCACTGAGGTGAGTTTTCTTCTTTTTGTACCTCTATAAAAAAATACATAAGTGTGGTGAAAAATTATTCAATTACGTTAAAATTAACGGAACCACGGGGGAAAAAAAGCTAAACACACATAATTAGTTTAGTTTAACTATTGTCTGTCCATATTTTTTTTCTGTAAAAGAAAAAAAAAAGGAACAAAAATCTATCAAGATTTTTTTGTGTACCTCCTCTTAGTACACGTGTTTCAAAGCAACAAAAAAGTGCTGTCATTTTTAAATATGGAAGATTTGCAAAAAGTAGTTGTCCAAATGTTAAAACTAAATTTGGTCCAGCAACAAAAATCAGAAGAAAGACAACAACAACTATTTTTGGATTTACATAAACAACAAATAAAATTTCAAAAAATTACGCTTCAGAATGCTGAACTACAACAGAAACAACTTAAAGAATTACTCGTAAATGCATCAAAAGGCTCAAACTCTGAAAAAGATACAATATTCTCCCAGAATACAATCTACAATTCAATGGAAACCTTTGAATACGTACCAGAGGAAGACAAAACGTTCCAGGCTTTTTACAGGCGCTACGAAGATATTTTCAACGTAGACTGTGAACAATGGCCCAGTAAAAAATAAAGGTACGTCTACTATTGAGAAAACTGGGAACTACAGAACATAGTAGGTTCGTAGACTTCATACTACCCAAGAAAACGACTGACTTGGAATTTTCAGAGACGATTAAGTTCCTATCGGAATTATTCGGGCCTAACACAACCTTGTTCCACAAACGATGGAAATGCCTGAACACAGTCAAAGACAACCAGCAAGATTTTCTAAACGTTTGCAGCATCGGTGAACAAGCTATGTAATGATTTTAAACTAGCCGAACTGACTGCCGATGATTTTAAGTGCTTAATTTTCGCACAAGGTCTAGTATCTGCAGAAGACGCCGAAGTCAGACGATCGGTACTGACTAAGCTTCAGAACGAACAAGGATTGACCCTCCAAAAACTGGCAGACGACTGTCAAAGAGTAATATCTGTAAAGCGTGACTCAAATACTATCGAGGAATCAGGTATGACTCAGATTAATAAAATCAGAAGTAAGGCTACCTCCTATTCCCCTCAAAAAGACAAAAGGCAAATCTCATGTCCTAAATTACGCAGTAACCAAAACTCAAATAGGTTAAAGAAACCGCCTGGACCATGTTACCATTGTAGTAAATGGCATTGGATGAAATTCTGTCCAGTTAAGAACAAAAAATATTACAAAAATTGCAATAAAAGTGGTCATACTTTAACTTCGTGCTGGTACGCCAACAGAACGAGAAAACCCAAAAATAAAATTAGGCAAGCTCAATCTGACAATATTGTCGATAGGAATTTAAGAAAATATGTAACAGTGGATATTTTCAATAAGTCCATTAAATTCCAGCTTGACTCGGGTTCTGTTATTTCAACCATTAACTGGCGTACTTGGCGAAAATTGAACAAGCCGACCTTATTAAAAACGGATAAAACAGCAAAATCCGTAACTGGCGAAAATATTAACATTTTAGGCGAGGTAATACTTACAGTAACACTAAATGGAGTTACCAAAAAGCTCAAAGCCTACGTATTAAAAACTTCAGACAACTTATTTGGAACTGATTGGATAGAAAAATGCAATCTTTGGGATTGTCCAATGAGTACATTTTGTCGCAAGATACAAAGTACAACGTCCAATTTGATAAATCTAAAAAAGGAACTCAAACAACAATTTCCCCAGGTTTTTTCTGGCGGCCTTGGGAAATGTACTATAATGAAAGCTAAGTTCAAGGTGAAGGACGATGCACAACCGCTATTCAAAAAGAAACGGAATGTCCCTTTCGCTGCTCTAGAGCAAATCAATAAAGAGTTAGATAGACTCGAACAAGCAGGTATTCTGTCAAAAACAGATTTCAGCGAGTGGGCAGCACCTACGGTCTGCGTAAAAAAGAAGTTCAATCAAATACGAGTAAGCGCAGATTTTTCCACAGGGTTAAACGATGCCTTGCAAGATCACCACTATCCTCTCCCAAGCCCTGAAGAAATTTTCAATAAACTCAATGGTGGAAAAAAGTTTTCTAAAATTGACCTCTCGGACGCATACCTTCAGATAGAGGTGGAAGAAGAAAGTTCCAAATTGCTCTGCATAAACACCCATAGAGGGTTGCACACATACAACAGGCTGGCTTTTGGAGTAAAGGTTGCGCCTGCAATTTTCCACCAGGTCATGGACGCTATGCTGGGCGATCTTGACTACGCAACAGCCTATTTGGATGATATACTAGTTACTAGTAAAACTACGGCAGAGCACCGGTACCATATAATAAACGTATTCGAAAAGATACAAGAATACGGATTTAAGGTTAAGGAGGAAAAGTGTGACTTTTTCTTACCAGAGATCAAATACTTAGGTCACATTATAAATAAAGATGGTCGTCGGCCGGATCCAGAAAGAGCCAACGCGATCAGAAACATGCCGGCCCCAGATAACGTTCAAGCGTTACAAAGCTTCCTCGGCCTAGCTAATTTTTACCAAGGGTTCATTAAGAACATGCAAAATTTGAGAGGGCCTCTAAACCAACTTTTAAAAAAGGACAAATCATGGTCATGGATCCCGGAATGCCAAGACGCATTTGAGAAGATCAAGAAAACTCTTACTTCAGATGTCTCCCTCACACATTTCGATCCTAGTCTCAACATCATAGTCGCAAGTGATGGAAGCTCGTACGGCATTGGTCCTTGCATTCTGCATAAACTGCCAGATGGTTCGCGAAAAGCTGTGGCTCACAGATCAAGATCTCTACTTCCAGCTGAGAAACAATAAATCCCAAGAGGAAAAAGTATTAACAGTTTTATTTTTTCTCTCCTTTTCAAAAAAGAAAACTCTTTGGAAGCGGGGTATTGTGAGACCGGAAACTACCTACACAATACTCTTCCAGACCTATATTAAGTAGGCGACATAGCACTCTATAGAGAGTGATAGAGAGTGACACAGAGAGTCTCGTACGACTGCCAGTTGGACACTAACTTATAGTAAGCTCTGCTTACACTATCTCTGTAACCTGTTGTTAATATATCTTTCTTGCATCTAATCCGTGTTCCGTGTTTTACTTCTGTGGACCCAGCTTTGGCACCCACATCAATGTCCTACTGTAACTACTTAGAGGATGTTTACAAATGAAATAAACTGGATTTTAATAGTATTTTAAAATACCATCAGGGATTAGCCTTGTGGCATATCTGAATCGACCCACAACAAAGAAAAAAAAAAGCGAAAAATGTGTTCAAATATAAAAATATAAGATATTTTTATTTTCATGATTTTTACAACTAATTTTTTTTTTAGTATGTATAAGTACTAATGTTCTGATATCTCTTGTTTGAAGTTTTGTTTGTTAAGATGAAAAAAATGTGATTTCTCCACGTACATGTGTGAGAAAGAGGAGGAGGCAGGAGAGAAAATGAGGAGGAAAGTGTAAGTGTACCATATCATGTTGAGGAATACGGGCGAATTTATTTTAAGCCGAGATATCATGAACTGTAGCCGTCTGTTGCTGGCTCTCCTTACTACCTTGTCTGTTATGAAACTTTACTTAAATACACTTCTAAGGATTAACAAATTATGTATTTTTTTTATTCTTGGTTGAAAATATCTATTTTCAAAGCATTAATTTATTATCCGAAAAAAATGCTCAATCCTCCGACCCAGAAATCAATTTGTTTTTTGGTTTTTTGGTTTTGTTTTGTTTTTTTGCTTCACTGTCCTGGCGTTTATTTCTGTCTTCGCTCCACAGGCTATTATAATTCTTCATAGATTCCTTTTCCTCATTATCTGTGAACGCCACCTCCAAAAACCTAAAAGATATGTAGCCAACATTAAAGCATTACGAAACTTAGATATTTAGACGGCGTAACGTAAACAAAGCGCGTGCGTAGTTTCAGTAAATCAATCAAACCAGCAAATCACAATTAAGGATTCAACGTTGGCCAATCAAACGGAAAATCGAGAATCTAAAAATATGTACAAGTTGAGCCTATCTTTACCAATATATGCAGAGGAAAATCAGCATTTCGACTGTTAGCGGTATAGCGACAGAAGGGAAACAATCACATCAACGGACCAGGAACAACATATTGTTCTTCACATCGACGCCATCACTACTCTCGAACGAAGAATTTGACACAAGAACATGCCGCCAATAGATAACTGAATTTATTTGTAAGTACAAGCTTCTTATATTTAAACCAAATATTCTCCAGAAAAGCGTACACGTGTGATTTATGAACAGTGCCTGCCGTTCCTACAACAAACTAATCGCTCTGACAGAGACTCGTTCTTTTTCTTTTCCACAGCGCCAGTGTTCCGCTTAATAGAAACCTTGTTAAAGTGTGTTCTATAAATCCATATTTGTGTTTATTCATGTTTCTATAGTTAGAGACGATGCTACCTTGAAGCCGTCGAAACAAATCGCAGCTATCACACCCTGTACACACATATATTGTCTCTCTTGTTTTATTTTACCCTGTTCTTTTATTAGTAGTAGTATTAGTATTGTTAATTGAGAATTTTATCAATTCCACTAATTGCGAATTTTGCCAAATGTCTATTGAGAACTTTATCAATTACGCTTAACGATGCCGACTTATGTACAAAATATTTCTATCATCGCCAGTTCTCTGTCGCTGTATCCAGAGAAGCGGGTGCAAGTGGACTTAGCAATGACAGAAAGAACTTCAGAAAATAGATGTCTTACTAAAACTGAGTTTTTAGATAGGTGAGTGAATATTTCTCAGTTCGTAGGAAGGGTATTTGGCTAGGAATTATAAATAAACCTTTTAACTTATTCATTCGTAAGAAACTTTAATGAAGCATTAAGTGACGTCTGAGAAAATATCTCAGGTGTAACATGAAATCTCAGGTCCTCTTTCTTCTCTGAAAAAAAACCCCAAAAAAACTAACGGAATTTTTCCGTGAAATAATTTCTCATATGTATTTTAACTTATGACCTAAAGACTACATATTTCATTATACAGAGTTGGTTTGACCCACTATTTGGATATATAATTATGTAGCGATGCAGCTCAGACCTGACACCAAGTTCATTCTCAGGGTGCAACTTCTTTAAGTCAAATGCTTGTGTGTTAAAAAAAACCTTTCGACCAGCTCGTCACCTACGAATTGACATCATGAGAATTTGTAGCAGTAAGCAGATTTTATTTTCGGGTTGTAACTTACTGCTATAGACGAGCAAGGCGGGGATGAAGCGTGGGTGAGTGGAGAGATGAACAGTGTAACGGGCGTCTTCCCTTTCGTGTCTATCTTTAGACTATCGACTCGTCACTCTGCGTTACTCTTCCTTTTTTGCGAGTAGTGACCACTGTCTTATAGAGAACATTGTTTATAAATTATGTTGAAATTGAACGAATGTTCTGTATGTCCGATCGCTTTCGGCTATTCTTTTTGCCATTATCGAGGATTGTTTTATTTTTTACTTTGAACTTGCTAATGACTAAAAGTTTACCTTTCATCGAAGATTAAAGTGTAGTATATGCTCTTCTCAACTTCGCCTATGTTCACGTTACGCTGAAAAAACCGGTTCATATTCGATTACTGAGGATAATCATCGTCGATTTTAGAGAAGTACCGCTTCGGAGCACTGGTTACTATAAGCAGCCTCCCACAATCCCATACTATATTTCGGATTTAAATAACCCACAAAGGGTTGATAAACTGTAAAAAAAACAAGTCAATCTCCTAAGCTTCATAGGAATATGATAAACCCGGGATGTGGTAAAAACGATAGGGAAAATAGTAGTTTTGTATATTTGTTTAAGAAAACTCAAAAAGAAATAATTATTTTAATTCTCAGGAGGTGTTGAAATGTTCTCTACCTCGTTCCGTTCTCAAAATTGTTATTTATGTTGCTATAAAACGTATCTCCAGTATTGAGAATTATCAAGGTAATCTATTTAAATCAGCGGTGTCATATATTATACTGATACTAGACAAAAGTTCTTTCCCTACTCCAGTAAAGATGGTATTTCTGACATAAGGTCAAATTTAACGAGGGACTCGGCACGGGCACATGTTGAAGGGGGGGTGCAAAAAATTGTCTATTTTCCTACGAAGCTCCTCCAGTCAACAGAAACTAACCCTGACTCTTCATTTAGGTGCGATGAGGAAGGTACACTCTGCTGTGCCCGGCCTCCATGAATTCAGTTTTAATATTTTACAGGTCGCTAACCGCGCCCACCCACACAAAAAAAAAAAAAATTACCAACGCGTTTCGTCCTCCAATGAAATTTATCCAGGTAAATGTAAGGATTTTAAGATTTTATTTTGCAACTGATAAAAGATAATTAAAAATATTTTTAGGCTTCCAAAATTTTCAAATTTAAAAATTCACAAAATATTGTTAATGCTAATTGTAAAAGTAGAAGCAAACTATGCATAATATATTGTTTATATTATTAAATTTCATTGACTGGTCTATTAAATCTATCTCTCTATCTTCTCTCTCTCTCTCTCTCACACACACACACGCACACACACACACACACATATATATATAGATAGATAGATAGATATGTGTGTGTATGCGTAGACTTAATAAGCCTGTTAATGAAATTTGATGATATTATATATTAGTAGGCCTTTTGACTAAATTCAAGCACGAAGAGAAAGATGTTGAAAATATTCAGACGTTCTATATAATTTTAACAATTCCCCCCACCCAAGCAAGATCCGATAGTATGAACTGATATACAACTTCTTCTTTATTCCTCCAACAACGGCACTCGCCTTTTCTCGGGTTGTGTTTGTAATCTTTGATATATTCCCCACTGAGCGCGTGTATTTAGCACCTGCTCTTCATAGTACCATGTACGTACCAGTTACTGATTTTTAAGTGATTTTGTTCAACTGTTTGACTCGTATATGAGGTTTGCTTCTACTGTTTAGGTAAACAGTTGGACTTACAGATTTTTTTTTTAAATTTTAGACATCCATTCATTTTTATAGTAGCATAGCATATAGCTTCATACCATGGTGATACTAATATTTATGTATTTTTATGAAGATTTCAACTTAGATCACAGATATAAAAAAGACGACTACAAAAAGGCGTTAATCATCTATTTTAGCAAAAACTCTTTCCAGCAAATTTAAATTAGTTTTTAAAACACAGCAAAGTATTTTCTTTATTGGAAATATTAAATTACCTTGAAATTAAAACTAAAATAAAAGTTTCAAGAAACGTTTTTCATTTTTTTAAATTCATTTTAAACCTTAGCTATTATGTTTTCCTGGAGGTCCCTACTTATCAGTATGGGGATGCAGAGCAGGGAGCAAAGAGAAATGATAAAGAGTTACATGTTGCTTAGGGCTACAAGAGAGAAGAAACTATGGAGAACCCTATAGCGCACATTTTGAGGACAGAAAATGAGGAAAGAATGCTGGTAGAATTTAACACTTACAAATTAAAGCAACAAAAACCTACTGGACTCACCTAAGCCAATTGATGGAGAAACGTACCACAAAATAAACTAACGCTATAAATGAGCAAGTGATGTTACGGGGTAACAAATTGATACGGCCCTCTCTCATTCCAGAAATGCAAGTTCTCTGTTTTGTGCAGATCACATTCTAACTACCATCTGTTTATATTTCTGAGATGAGGCATTGTAATTGTTTACACTATTTATATTGTTCGGACTGTTGCCCTCATCTTTGTTGTCATATTCACGACGTTTCGGCCGTTGTACGCTCCGGCATTCTTCAGGTGATTTGAATTTCGAATCGAACACTTTATTTCGTCCACGTTTTAGTTCCACGTGCCTTGTCTTTTCTAGATATCTCAATTTCATTTTCAGTTTTTGTTTTTTGTTTTTCCTTTTAGTAACTCAACTTTCGATGTTTTTGTTCACTTATGCTGTGGCCATGTATTGAACCCACAACTCTTTGGGTCAAATCTCACTGGTTGGTTGAAGTAATCCAATGACTTGACCCAAAGAGTTGTGGGTTCAATAGCTGGTGAGTTGAGTTACTAAAAGGAAATAACTATATCTCAATGTATTATTCATACAGCTGTATTCTCGTCTTGTCTTCATGTTCTTTTTAATCGATGAGCACAGTAATCTTACTTATTATAAAATCCAAGTTGTTTTTTTTGTGTGTGTGTGTGTGTGTGTGTGTGTGTGTGTGTGTGTGTGTGTACGTTTATATATTGGATCGGATTTCCTACATTTTTTAACCGATTTCAACAAAATTTCACAGGACTACGTAAAATTACCTTGCGGTGGTTCTGACAGCACCAAAAATTGGAAAAACACAATTGCTTTTGCACAAAATCAATTTGAAAACACGATTAAGAGGCATTAATTAAAGGGGGACAACTCATATCGAGTTATATACTTATAAAACCCAGGTTGTTTGTGAGTGTGTATCTGCGTTCGTTTATATATGGGGTCGGATTTCCTACATTTTTCAACCGATTTCAACAAAACTTCATTTTTTTTATTTTATTTTTTTTTTTGGCGGGTAGTGTTTCTTATTGTCTTGCACACTTTTTTCTTTATTTTTACATTCAGAATGCTTTAAAAATTCCATTTACAAGACAATTGTTTATAATAAAATTCTATTCAATCGGTAGACTCATAACAATTGAAAACAATGTTTTTGTTTGGGTTTGGGTTTGACCAATTCGTAAAAAAAAAAAAAAAAAAAAAAATAATTAAAACATGCGTGGCCGTCAACCTTAAACAATAATCTTTATCAATTTTATTTTTCAATCTTTATGATGGTCGATACTTGATCTATCTCTTACATAACATTATGTAACATCCCCGGGCAACGCCGGGCTCTACTGCTAGTTTTATATATTTGCCTCGATCGAGCTTTGACATTTGTGCAGTGATAACCGGTTGCACCATTTCATTTTTTTTTTGTTATTGTTTTTTTATTCTTTCTTCCGATTTTTTCTCTTTTCTTTACTTCGATTTTCATACCAACAACTGTAGATGCAGTTTGTTTTTTTCCATTTTCTTCTCTTGTTTTTAACATTATCTCTTTTGTTAGCGCTCTAATAGAAATTTGTAGCGATAAAAATATTTTCAGGAACAAAATGAAAGGAAACTATAGAGATCCATAACTTCTCACCTCCTGAAAGAACATAACACAGAAAGTGAGAGAATTAATTATTTTTATATAAATATTTGTAAACACTTAACACCCAAGCAAGCCGATAAAACCATTAGGATACCAGGGGTTGCTGAGACTGAAAGAAACAGAGACAACAATAAAAGAATTTACATTTACATTTTTAAAGATCGTAGTTAACAGAAAAGAAGGAAGCCGAAAGTGAAGTGACTTCGATAGGCGAGAAGTACGGAAGAAGAAACTCTTAGCATAGAAATTACGGTTGCGACTTTCAATTTCAGCTGTGTAATTATGAGACCTAACTACCAATCTAGTAGTCCGCTAAAATTCGTAAAGCCAAAGTAACAAAGACGAAAGCTCACCAGAACAATTACCGTCAACGACGTAATGTGCCTTCCCTCTGTCTTTTCTACAAATATTTTTATGGCAACAGTTTCTGACAAGCTTTACTCCCTGGTGCCCCGACTACGTGAATTTAAACGTGCTACTAGATTAGCATCTATATCCCACCCTTTTATTGTTGAACTAGTTAAATTTAACTACCATTTCTACTCCAACGGTTTTTTTTCTTGCTCTTCCCGCCCGTGGAACTCCCTTCCGTTTATTTGTTTCCTTGATAACTACAATCTTCAAAAATTTAAATACAACGTCAATCGCTATCTTTTATCTTCTTGAAACCTGTTCAGTTTTATCTTTTCCTCAGTCCCCCTATACTCAGTATTTTCTTTCATTTTCACTCTCTGTGTACCCCTTCCGTACTAGTGCCATTCTGATGTCTGTAAAAAAGAAAAGAACATATTTATAGACTAGTGAAGTGGAAGCTAAGTTCCGGTGGTGAGAAAACAGTTGAAGTAGAGGTGTCTGGCCAAGCCGGATAACGTTGCATCCTGTAAGTTTTAACTTAATATTATTACTCTTGGTGTCAGTGTTAAATCAACAGCCAATGTTCGTGTAGGCCGACCTGCCAATGTGATTATTTAATTTTCGATTGAGTTTGATTAATCATTTTCCTTCCGCCATTAATATTATTTTGGAAACACGATCCAACTGAAACTTGCTGTGTTTATTTTACCTTTCTAACACGGGCGTATTATAAAAAATGAAAATCCATTTAACAAGTTATTTTATTTCTAACGAAACGATTGATTTATTCAGCCATTTTGTTGGTAAGCTCCTCGATATATCTTAAATGTATTGCCAAAGATACGTGTCAACATTTATTGATTAATACTACGTTTCTTTCTTTTTATTAATTTACATTATTTTTCTCTTTTTTTCTTCTGGTCATTTTAATATTTATTCTTGAAAATACGCTTATTAATATATTAGATTTAGATATTCAGTGGGCTTCCAAGTCAATAAGTGTAATCAGATTGTATTTGTTAGCGTAACCAAGGAGAAAGATAGCAGTAAATTTAAATTTCGCAAATAAATTCTTAATATATATATATATATATATATATATATATATATATATATATGTTAGTTTTTCCTCATATTTTAAGCCGAAAGTATGAGGCACCTAGTGAGGATCGCTCACTACTCAGTCGTAATTGTTCTACTCACTACTCAGCCGTAATTGTTCTAGCAAGACAAGCTTGCTAACCATTACACGGCCTCGAGGTTCCCTTAAGTTTTGTATGTTCGAGTCTTATTTAGTTTTGCGTCATTCATGCGTTTGATATATATATATATATATATATATATATATATATATATATATATATAGATATAGATATATAGATATAGATAGATATATAGATATAGATAGATATATAGATATAGATAGATATATAGATATAGATATAGATATAGATAGATATATAGATATAGATAGATATATCGATATATATAAACATAGACAGATAAAATTATGCCACAAAGTTTAGTATTAATAATACTAAGTTTTAAAACATGCACAATATATATATATAACATGCACGATATATATATATATATATATATATATATATATATATATATATATATATATATATATATATATATATATATGTATATATTTACGGAGTATATACAGAGTAGAGCAAATATTATTTATTCAAAAATTATAAGATAAACATGTGATAACATCATTACAAAAATAACCATTTTCTTTCAACACTTCTAGTTTTTTATCAAGTGACGGTGTTCAACACTATCATTTGATAAGACACCAAGATAAGTCATCTTTTGCCCCAGTTAACGACGGACTTGAAGTCGTATTGGACATCAGCTGCCATTTTGAACTTGTCAGGTTGATCAGCTTACTATCGAGGCAGAGTAAATGGTTGTGTCAAAGTTGAGTTCCAATGTCATCGGAAAGGTCATTAATGAAAATTAAAAACAGATTAGGATCAATTATGGAGCTCTTTTGGAGTCCCGTGTTAATACGAAAGGATGTAGATGAGTGACCGTTTAGAATAACTTTCATTTTGCGATTTGATAGGAAAGACCGGAACTGTTCAAAAATGTCTTCAGAGACAACGTAACTTTTCAGCTTGTGGAGAAGACCTGTATGCCAAATGCTGTCAAAGGCTTTCGAGATATCCACTGCTACAGCTCTGGCTTCACCGTTTTTCTCGAGAGCATGATATATTATTTCCGCAATTGTCGCTAGTATATCAGCAGTTGACCTGCAGAAACGAAAGCCATATTTGCTTTTCTGAGGAAAAGGCCCTGCTATGAGAGATGGTGAACCTATACAACTTTGATTAGGGCCCCTATGACTATCCCCAAAACACGTAGAAAGCTAATAGTTCAATAGTTGGAAGAGTCTGACGATTCACCATAGTTCTTAAAAACTGGAACAACAGATGAAAGCAGAATGTAGCGAGGCGTTTAATTTAGAGAGAACAGGAGTCATTTTGAGAGCATTCTCCTTAATGACTATAAACGGGTCCAAATACAATGTGGGGATCTAGGTTAGAGATGATAGCAGAAAACATGGAAGGGCCTATATGCATATCACTCAATTCTAAGTAGGAAGTTAGGTAGGGATACTTCAGATGAGTCAAAAGTAGAATTTATGGGCAAAGCATTCAGCTTTATCAGCAAATGTCTATATATATATATATATATATATATATATATATATATATATATATATATATAATCATTTCACTGCAAGCAAGGCAATACAGCCACTAAGATGCAAGTGGGTCACTGAGTGTGAACGAATATGATGAGGGTAAAGATTAAGGATAGAGAACAATAAAAGAACAGTAATAAAAATAATGATTTTAATTTTTGAAGATAAAAGTTGACTGGAAAGAAAGATCCACAAGTGATTAGTGCGAGAGAAGAAAGAGTTAACTTACGGATACATCTCGCTATTTCTACTAGAAAATGATGAGACCTAATATATATATATATATATATATATATATATATATATATATATATATATATATATATATAAAGACTATATCGACATAATTAAGTCATATATTTAAAGAAAATGGAATTACATATAAAGTGTAACCACGTCATAGAAGCGTTTAATAATAATAGAGACGTAATGGAAAGCATTTTCCTAATATACTTAAAACGGAAGTGTGTATGCTGTCATCTATGGCTTACGTGAGTGAAACATGCACTTTAAAGAAAATAACTTGAAACGCACAAACGTTAATATCAAAAGCAATGCTGTATATAATCAAGAGACAGAATGAAGGCGCCATGAATGAGAGAACAGACTAAGCTAGGGGATATCCCAGAAGTAATTTCGGGGATGCAGAAATGGATTTAGGCGGAACCTAGGGCAAGAAGAAATTATGACACATGGAGAAAAAGTTTGCTTCATCTTGTCCAAGGAATGGCAAAAGCAGCAAAGAAACACCAACCAGAATATGGCCAGATCGAATAGAAGGATTTTGCTCGTACGACATGTCAGAAAACTGCACAGTCATGGAAGGATTTAGGGAGGGCTTTTGACTTTCAGTGGCTGCTGATGATGATGCTGCTGATGATGATGATGATGAGGAAGGTGATGATAATCAATCCCTTTTAATTTCTGACCTTATGATCTTATTTTTAAATCACTACTTTCTAATAAGATAGAAATTGCCCATGCTGTGTCAGCGGGGCTTAGAATTCTCCTACCAGATCTGCGGTGTGAGAATTCCCCACGCCACCACAAAATAGGCCACCCTCCGGCTAAAATACAAGCAGATTTGGATATAAACTTGACCAAAATCTACCTTTTGTGATTCTAGTGTAAACCAAAATTATGTGTAAGTTTTTGAGTAAATGTAAACCCGAGTTATGTCTACATTTTTATCTCAAGTATAAACTGGACGTAAATCTAGCTTTTGGCACAGACATATAACTAAACCTATGTTTATGTTTATAAGTTTGGCGTAAAACCGGACCTATTTTTGTCTGTGGTGTAAATCATACCCATCTCTATGTTCGTAAAACCTGACCGATGTTGTGCAAAATTGAATCTATGTCTAATTTCTTTGAGAATTTGTCTCACTTAATTCATTGTAATGTTTCTCCTCTAAACTTGTATTCGACATTAAATAATCCACCAAATGTTGATATGTTGTCGAATTAACCAATTCAACCATTTTTTTTCTCTTCCAATCTACATCAACGTCTTGACTTTTAACTGGAGAACACCAAAGGAAAATTCGCTACGAAAAATTACATAGATGTAAACTGAATTGGATAGATAGATTAATAGTATAAAAAATCCAGACAGAGCGTATCTGTAAATGAAAAATATGAAAAAAGTAAAACTTACTAAGTTAAAGTTCTTCAGAGCACGAAACACGTCGGCTAAGATAAGTTTTCCTTTTGTGTTTTTTTATTGATAGATAAATAGACATATATGGTGGTGGCTGGCCGTTCGTATCTGAGTGTAGCTGTCTGCTAGGGCGGAGAAAAAAATCCCTGCTGCAGGCGCCGGCTCCGGCACATTTGTGCTTGTTTATCACCCACAGTGGTCACCTTTGGCTTATACTGCAACAATACTGAGCGGAGCTTAGTTAGAGATTCTGGGATAGAGCGCATTATCTGGAGTGATTAACAGTCTGAACAAGTCCAGTACGCTCAAACCCTCAATCACGATGACTTACTACTTCCTGCTAGCATAACCATCAACGGCTCCCAAATAGTTACGTCTCCCCAATTTCACTCACAAGACTTCGGTCAACCCTTCCAGTCACTTTCAATAGGTGCAACACACTGGAATCGCTTATACCATCAAGTAGTCGCCTTCCTCACATATCAATCATTTGGATTTCTTGGTCAGAAAGCGAGCGTTCTAATCTCTCGACATCATCATCACTATTATTATTATTATTGTTATTATTATTATTATTATTATTATTATTATTATTATTATTATTTCTATTAAATACACATTTTCTCCAGAGACCTAAAGTCAAAAATGGCTTCATAACATTTTACACTGAACAGTTTTGTAAAAGAAAAGTCATGGGTTGCCGGTGATCCTTTCAAGGGGTCCATCTTTTACAATCAATCCGAGTGCATCAACTACAACTGGAATAATTGATGTCCTCATGTGCTACATTGTTGAAATCAGGCGCCACATGTTTTAGATTTTAATTGAAATTATTATTATTTGATAGATAGATAGATAGATAGATAGATAGATAGATAGATAGATAGATAGATAGATATGAGCATTCTAATATCTGCAAATTATCTTTTCTCTGTTTGCTCTAAACGTCCGTTATATCCATTATATGCTTCCATATATTATGATTGGTTTGTTGTATTGTTGATTGCGTATCTTTTGTCTCTTTAAAATCTGCCGTATTCAGATCATAAAAATGCTAATAGCGTAATGCATTGCGTGAAGTATTATTGTGACTCAATCAGCTTTTCTGTCAATATCGCGTTTGCTTTGTTTTGTATAGAAAGGTTTGATTTTTATCTAATCTCACATCTCAGCACAAGTCACTGCAAACGGGATCTCTTAGTTGACCTGCTCGTTTTTTTTTTGTTTTTTTTGTTTTGTTTTTTTTTTTGTTCTTTTGCTCTTTGCTGTTTATTTTCCTAATTCTGTTCTTTTTTGCATGACATACATATCTCGAAATACAAACTGGTTATGTTTGGTTGTTTCAGGGTTTGTTTTTTTTTTCATTCTTTTGGTTATAAATATTTATCAAAATGAGATTAAATGAACGGAAGCGGGAACGGCAGGTGAAAGGAAAAAGTTCCATATCATCTTCAGACATTTCCGAAACTAAAGACGTAAGCTGAAAAGCTTTTGTGTAAATATCTTACATTTAATTTTGTCACCTTCTTGGAATTATCTGTAGCGTTTTTCTCGTACATTTATGCAGAAACCTGAACAAATTGGGGCAAAAGGATTGGCGCAGAACATTAATAATTAGCGTCTGAATTTCTGGGATGAGGAGTTGCCATTGTTTAAGAAATTTATGAAATATTGTCAAAATGACAAGAAAGATGAGGAAATTAATTCGAATGTTTATAATGTAAATAATAAATCATTTCAATAATAAATAAAAGGAAGAAAACTAAATTTATCAGTTCCTAGGAGAGGTTGAAATATATTTCTTTTTCTGTGTCTTTCTCTCTTTCTTCTGTATACACCCATATATATATATATATATATATATATATATATATATATATATATATATATATATATATATTACTAGGCTACCTATCTAATACCGATTCCTCATCACCGTGCAGACACCGAATGCACTTCAAACTTGTTGAACGGTTCTACTCTGAAGAAGAATATGATTTAAAGACATCAGAAACCACCAGGTTCAGACATTAAAGTATCTGGGAATTGTAATAACAAAAGATGGAAGATGTGATAAAATCATTTGAAGGCGAATTGGTAATGGTAATAGTAGCCGTTTCCTTATAAGGAAACAGTCGTCATTCATGACCGAAAGGACAGTACAACTATCGTCTAAATTTATAAAATCTTTCGCTTAAAACAATTTTTCAGCAGAATAGTTTTTTTCAGGTCCAATAGCTCTTATCTTTTTTCAGTATTGCTGGGAATTTCCTTCCTATCATTTTGTTTGAAGTATTGTGGAATGTCAACTTGATGAATATGTCATTACTTCCTCTTAGAGTTACATGTTATACTTATTTTAGCTGTTGATACTGTTGAAATTCCTCAAGTGCTGTGGTTTCTGTTATTTGATACAGTACTTTGGTTGTGATTCTGTAGCGCCAGTTCATAAGGTTCGAAGAAGTGTGGCGTAAATGTACAGACCTCACTCACTCAAAGACATTTTTAACCATTGATCTGAGAAAGCGGTTGTATACAGCTAACAGTTTAGATATTTCTGAACGGGTTTGATGCCATGCATGACATCCACTTGAAAGTCTCAATCAGACAAGATTATTTAAGCACATAACTCTGTGTTGGTGTTGCCGTTGGTTTGGGGCAAAAACTATCTCCGGTGCAGCCTGTTCTATGTTCAATTTCTTTTTCCTAAATTACCATTTACTAATTCTACATCCTGAATTTATGATGGATGCCAACACTAATTTCATTCCAATTTCAGATATTAGATTCTATTTAGAACAGTGAAAGATGCCTTCGGGAAACTAAGCAAGTTATGTAATATCATCCCATCGATACAGCAGTTAATCCTGGACAATTTGTTCTCAGATGACACTGAAAACAAACATGCAAGCAACGAAGAAGTTTGCAGAGAAAATAGAAACCTGTGATTAAATTCAGAAATAGAGAGCCGAACCTTCTGTAGTGTTTATGTGAATGGCAATAGATAGAGATGATAAAGTCAAACATTTCTCAAACATAGCTTCAAGCTAAGAAACACGAAGCGACACGGTGTATAGAAGATTAAATTGAAATAATTTAAAATTTTGACTTACCTTAGAGATGAAATTTCCATAGTTGAATCGTCTTTATTTTGATCATTGATCAATTCTGTTAGTTTTAGAATTTATATAGTGTCTTTAATTTTTATTTTCATTGGAATTGTAACTCTACTGCAGTCTTTATTTTAATTTTTGTGTCGTTGTCGCCCAGTTCAAATTCTGTAGTCAAATGTATTCAAGAGGTTCATTTTTATATAATGTTGATCTTTCATTATGAACTCAATGTCCGATATCAGCAATTCAGTGTATTTTTCAGAGTGGCTCAAATCCTTTGAAAACCTCGTTAATTATGAAATATATTCTCTTTTTTTTTTTTTTTTTTTTGTAAAGTGGAGTGAACTGTTTCTAAAATTTATATATAATTCTGAACGTTTAGTCGAATATATTTTCGAGTAATTTGATCCAAGAAATAAGAACAGTGCTAGTAAAAATGAAAACAAATTGAATGGTGGAAAGAGCTTGAAAAAATAGAAGTTAATTCCTATGTATAAATTATATACAATATTTTTTCATATAAGTTAGCTTATATATTAAATAATTCTGTCTATTTCTTCGCTGTATGGTCGGATTCGTCATTAATATTTGAAGTTTGAGGAATCTCTAAACTTGGAGAATTATGTTGCATGAAAAATTGTTTTTTTAAAAAATCGCTTTATGTATGGTTAATCAGTTCTACAGAAAATGCTTTTGAAAAGAGGATATCTGAAATTCTTATCAAGAGATATAATGTTAACTATTGGTAGTTCTGTTTTGAAAGAATATATTTGAATCTTTTTCCCAAAAATGCTATGGAGGCGATTATTGCAATAAAGTTAATTCTTATTAATATCAACCACTGCATCGGCGTATTTTTAAATGATAATGCTGAATAAAAATTCAGTTAACGTTAATTTTTAATAATAAAAAACTTGCTTATTTAAAACTTGGAATAAAATTAATCCGAGTATTTTGCAAAAGTAGCATGACCGAAAATAGTAACTACTTTTGACATCTATGGGTAAATAGACCCCCGACTCAAAATACTTCAACTTGTGTCTTTTTTGCAAATTTTAAAAGGTCAATTTGTTTGTTGTTTTTCATATTTTGTTTGTTTGTTTTTGTTTTTGTTTTTTTATCATTTTTTTGTGGTGGTTTTTCTCATTATTTATATTTGCTTTTGTTAAAATTACATTTTCTTATAGCGTTTAAATTTTTCAGAATATGACTCAGAACAATGATTATCATTTAACGAATGTCGAATAGTAAATCAGACTGTTGTTCCCATTGATGCACACCATTGACTCCGAATATATCTCTGTCTGCTGGTCGGCTACGTTGCGTTCTGACTACTGTCAAAAAGAAAATCTATGGTTACTGTACAAAAGGCAGAGCGACGTCATGCAAGACTGCACATGAATTATCACATTCTGATGCAACTCTACTTTCTACTGTGTATGTGTAAGTGCGTTTATTTTCTACCTTTTTTTCTCAATGACTCTCACAGTAAAGTATGTAAGTACTTATATACTTATATATACTTATCTATGCTTATATTTATATACTTAAGTGTACAGGATTCATTATATACTTTATTGTGTTTATGACAAGTCGTAATTGTGGGTGCATATTAGATGAACAGTTCTGGGTATGACGATAAACTACATTCAGCAGTAAGGCCTCTGATCGGCAGATTGAAGGCTTTGGGGTGCATGGAAACGCCACTTAATTGCTGTTATTCCAGGTGGTAGCACATGTTAGTGTCCTAGCTCTGGGCAAATAGTTAAACAAAAACAAAAACACTATGAAAGTATAAAAATACGGTTTTAGAGTAAAAATGCCAGCAATATTTTTTATATATAAAAAAAATTACCAGCTATGCATATGCATAGTAAAATTATCAACAGCACAATTTTAAAGCCAAATGATCAGTAATACGTTTTATAGTAGAATTACCAACAATATACTTTATAGCAAAATGATAAACAATACATTTTATCAGTAGCTGAAGGTATATAATTACATTTAAAATATATTCAGTTGAAACCATAAAATTGTGTTCAAATAGATTTAGATTTTGGCATTAAATGACCCCTAGTAGGTTGATTAAATGACCCGCTAAACAAAATGAATGAATCAATTTATGTACTTAAGCGTACAGGATCAATTATATACGTAATTGTGTCTATGATTATGAAAGTAAATGATGGTGCAGCTTAGTTGAAGTCATAAATAATTTCTGCTTTTGTTCACCCTTTTTATGCATCAAACAATACAGTACAGTTGCATCTTATTCAATCATACATTCGCCATTATTTGCAGTGACTTGTTGACATTTATTCTGCAGCTCCTTATATTTTTTAGCAAAATTCAGCAGGTCTTGATGTGACAATATCCTAAACTTAGTTTGCATTAGAATTTTTTCCACAAAGCGTTTTGCAGCGATCAAAAAAAAAAAAAATAGTAATAGTTCGGGGAAAGTATGAGTGAATATGGTGGGTGGCCTTTTTCCTTTAATCCACTGTGTAAAGAGCCAATGCTGAGGAAATTAGGTATGTTAGTGCACATTAGATTTATTCTTAACTGCCACATTTGATTAGTGCTATATCTTATTAATCATTTCACTCCAAGCAAGACAATAAAGCCATTAGGACGCAAGAGGTTACTTGGTGTTAGAAAATAGGAGAGAAAACACTATTAAGGAGAGAGAGAGAGAGAGGGAGAGAGAGCAATAAATGAACTAGAATTAAGAAGGCAGAAGATAACGATTGCCACTGCATTTACATTTTTGAAGATTAAAGTTGAATGGGAAGCATAAAGCTGGAAGAGATTTCCACAAGCGATAAGTGCGATAGAAGAAACTGTTAACATAAAACTTACGGTTACATCGGGCCATTTCGATTGTAAAATGGTGAGACCTTACCGTCAATCTAGTACTGCGCTTAAATTCATAAAATCTATGTATCATAGCGAAAAGTTAATCAGAACAATTACCATGAAAGTATTTATAGAAAAGTCAAAAGGATGATACCTTAGGCGGTGGGAAAATGTCAGCTGAAGGCATTAGTAGTAGAAGGCGCCATACTTCAAGCGAAACATTCGTCATTACATCAGGTTCCCCAAAACGGAAGTTACTTAAAATTCAACCTAATAAGTATTTAATTATGAGGTGGTCCAAATGCGTGTCGAATTTCTTTTTACTTTCGTTTAAATCGAATTTATATTTACATTTTTTTATTTTCTCTCTCTCCCTCTCTCTCTCTCTCTCTAATACCGACTACCAGTACCATTGCGAAATATGTATTTATTTTGGGCCTCTAAATCTTTTCCTAATGCTGTGGTTATGGCCCATTATGTTTATCTCATAAGACTTTCAGCGATCTAAAACTGAAATAATTGTTTGAAGCAAAATCAGATGAAATATGACTGATCGGGTAAAACGGACCAACCGACTTCCAAAATTGGTTGTGTTTTTCTTCCTCTATGAGATTTTTCTATATTACGGAGAACAATTTTTCTACGCAGAAGACTTTTCGAAACTTTTATGCACAGGATGCAGCTGTTAGACATAGAAATGTACATTTAGTGTTTCATTTCGTTTTAAGAACTCTAAATGACATCGTCCCCAATACACGCACAACTTTATATTTATTCCAAGAAGCTCAGTTTTTATGGCCACTTGTAAAGTTTTATACTTGCCAATGCACTGCTTTTGCGTTAAACATTGTTGTATACAAGCCACTTTCCATCGCCATTATGATATATTTAAGGAATGGTTAGTTTAGATGATAATCTTGTCATTGCAAATGATTCAAAAAATGGTAATTATGATTTAAATTAATATATGTATGTATGTGTGTGTGAGTGCGCGCGCGCGCACGCGCGCGTGTGTGTTTATATATAGTATTTTAAATGTTTTGTTTTAATCTGACATTATTTCTTATTTCGACAAACTTTATTTTTATGGGAACACGCGTATGAATTGCTATTCCTCCGTTTTGTTTTTCTTAAATAGCGAAATTAATAACGTTCGGTTAAAATCGAGAGGTCCTATTAATGACTTCCGACCTGAATCGAACATTTATTCCCTTTTTTTATCAGATAGAAGATTATAGTAGTAATAAATAATATCGGATTAAAAGATCCATTTAAAAATTACTGCACATTATTTACATTATTCGGACTATTGTCCTTATCTTTGTCGCCATATTTATTACAACGTTTCGGGCGTTGTACGCTCGGGCCTTTTTCAGGTGATTGGAATGTCGAACTGAACTTTTTATTTCGTTCACTCGGATAGAGTGTTCTAGTTCCACGTGGCATGTTTAATGGATGTCAGTTATCAGTTATCTCCTGTTAATTTCCCTCTCCAAGCACTGCCTTAACCGGGTATTGAACTCACACTCTTTTGGGTCCTGTCACTGGATCTAACTAATACTTTTATCCACTGTCCCATGTGTCCCTCGTAATTAATAGAGTAAAATGAAACAAAACTGTAATAATTAATCCATGAAAAGGAACAAATGAAAATAACGTTTTGATTGCAAATTTTTAGAATTTCGCCAAAATGTATGTGCGTCTGAATAATACACAGACACACGCACGCACGCACACACACACACACACACACACACACACACACACACACACACACACATATATATATATATATATATATATATATATATATATATATATATATATATACTCTTACGATCTGGCAACATACGGATGTGAACACCAGTTCAAAAGAAAAATGGGATCTCTCAAATAGAAACACATAACACGAGAGTCATCGAACAAAAAAGATAGGATAAATGTTTAAAAACAATTTTATATAACAAAACAATTGAATAGGCAGAGAATGTAGGATAGCAGACGTAAGATTAACTAGAGACACTTATCTGATACTCGATATAACTCTGATTATCCATGAATCACGAGTTCGTAATCTGAACTGTTCATAGCCGCAAACAGAAGTTCTTTAGAATGTTCGAATAAAAATCGGTATTACTTCTGTAATATAAAACACAAAGATTTCGAAATGGCACTTCTATGTTGTTCCACAGCTATTAATCGAAATAAATCCAAGATAAGACTAAGAAGATTTCTTCAGGAATAATATTTTAGCATTCGTTACACATCTAGGAATCGAATAATTCCATTGGCGCATTTCTAAGGAGTGCACTATGGGAGTCAGTTTATTCGCGACTTGACTTAGTTGAGGATTTTCTGGAAACTAAAAATATATTTGAAAACTCTCACTTGGCGGCGCATGTCACGCGGGCTTGGATGACCGACTTTTGCTTAATCCTTTAGGGCGTTGAACTGTCTGTTTGTTAAGCGACCCAGATTCTATCCCGCCACCTCTCAATCAAGACAGAAAATAAAGCAAGTGAAGAAGGAAGAAAAAAAGAGGAAGAGGTGTCCCTTGATAGAATGATAATACGTCTAATTTTAATTTAAATATTGAGAGCCATGTCAAAATACAAAACTTTTCTTTTCGCCAGTGTGTTTCGTCCACCGAAGGATTTTAACAAAAGATAAATATACAGATTTTATTCTTCTATTTGTATTCATTAAGTTATGCGGAGAAAAATATCGTACAATGTAAGAATGCTCCAAAATATTCTTAAAGCCAACTTTGTAAAGAAAGGTAAATTATAGAGTACGCTAAATGATGTAATTTATTTCCTAATAAAGGCAAAGTCAGAAAATGTGGTTGAATTTTATTCACTTAATTATTTTCATTAATTTATTTTATTTTGATAAATTATTTATGTATGGATTTCAAATATTTAATAGTCTTGAGCTAAACGTTTTCTTTTAAATTTTTTTCATATTATCTGTGGTGATTTATGTTGGATTGGGAAAGTAGAATTTAAAGGGCGATATCGGAGACATCCAGAAGAGGCACGTCACGTGGAACTAGTAAAATCTACCCCAGTGGACGAAATAAAGAGTTCAGTTCGAAATTCCAATCACCTGATGAATGCCGGAGTGTACAACGGCCGAAACATCGTGAACATGAAAATAAAGATGAGGACAACTGTCCGAATAATTTAAATAATGTAAATAATTGCAATACCTCATCTCAGAAATTTACACAAAAGAAAGGGGATATTTGCAATACGTCCAGGATATAACTTAACATTCAAAAATCGATAAGAACCTTTCGCCCAAGTAAGGTCGAAGTTGTATTAAAGGAAATTCGTTCTTTTTTCTTTATTTAGATTGTTTTACAGAAATACTTTATTTATATCTGAATGTGTACACACACACACACATGCACGTGCCCGCGCGTACGCTCATGCGGACACACGCACACACACACACAGAGCTACAGACATATATATGTATATGTTTTAAATATATCGTTTTTTGGAGACTGTATTTTCAATATGAATAATAAAAGTTCTATTAAATACTCATATTGGATACACATTACATCGCATTCACTCAGAGGTTAACTTTTTATTTAGTGTAACTTACTACAATTCGTGCTCACATCAAAAGCAACTAAAATTCAATTAAGACAAATAGAGATAAAGTGAAGATCATATCAAAATAGGATACAGTAGCATCGTCTCTACAATCCAAAGGTGATCATGATCTTTTACGACTTCCTATTCCTTGTGGCTCTTCACAGACATTCTCCCTTTGCTAAGCCGTTCTGACATCTATTTATGATTGTCAAATAAATGGTTTGTTGGCTTTCTTTATCTTTCTTGCTTTCAATATAGCCCATGAAGGTTAACTTTTCCGAGCTCTCCTTCCTTCCCAAGGAATTTCAGCTGTTTGTTCCTGATTCTGATTATAAAGTGTTCTTTCTGTTGCCATTTTCTCTAAGACTGTCTTGTTGCATATACGCACCATCCATGCAATTCTTCAGTTTCAAGTATAACTGTAATTCTGCTGGCTTTAGTATTTTTCTTCATCCGTCGGGAGTCTGTCTAGTGTTCACTATTATATAAAAGAATGGATAACACATATAATCCAGGACTCTACAAAAAGGAAAGAGTACGTATAAAATATATGATACATGCTTTTCTGGTGCTTTCTGAAACTGTTTACCACACCAATTCAATGTGCAGATATTTGAATTGTAGCACTCATTCCGAAGGATGCCAGAATGTAACCAGCAAAATATTGTGCCACAATGACGACATCAAAGTCTTGATAATGATTCAGCTGGCTGAAATTACTCGAACAACAAAGAAGAAAGCCCAGTGGATAAAAGCGTCGGTTGATGAAATTCAAAACAGTGACTTGACCAAAAACTTTTAATGTTCTTGCTCCTTCATACTGTTTTCTCAGATTCTTTCACACTCATGAACTACGTTTTTGTTAATTCCCTTTAGTAACTCAACTCTCCAAATTTTGTTCTCACTAACCATAACACCAAGGACACATGGCCCAGTTGATAAAAGCGTGACTTGGCCCACAGAGTTGTGAATACAATACAAGACTACAACAGAGGGAACAAACATATTATGTAGAGGTGTGTTACCAAAGGAAATTAACTGAAACTGATATATCCAAAAAAAGGCATGTAACGTGGAATCAGAACAATCTAAACTCGATGACTATAGGATTCGGTTCGAAATTCCAACGTATATCACCTGAAGAAGACCGGAGCGTACAACGACCGAAACGTCGCGAATATGTCAATAAAGATGAGGACAACAGTCCGAGCTATGTAAACAGTGTAACTAGTTACAATACCTCATCACAGAAATAGAGATGTTAAAAAAGAAAAACATAAAATTTGGAGAGTTTATATACAATTTCGATTCGGATTACAATTTGATCGATAAGTTGAAAAATGCAATAAAGAATCTAGTCCTTTCCAAAATATTTTGCCTGAAAAAATCGATATACTTCCGATCACTTTCTTAATAAGAACTATCCACTCACAATAATCAAAGAATCTATCACCAAAATAAATGTTTCTGTTACGTTTGGAACAAACGTAACAGAAACATTCTCCTCACCTATGAAACTAAAAAGTATAATTCCAGTATACCCATGATCTTTTATTTTAATTACAACACCCACAAACTTTCCCACACCTTAACCAAAGATTTCCAACATATAAAATTAGACAATACAATTAGAATAATATTTAGCGATAAGTCCCACACCCAGTTTTTCCCCTAAATTGTCACAATCATCACCCCACCAATATTTTATGTCCTACTACTTATGCTTTCCTTCACGGCGTCTGAGTCAACAATTGAAAGATTGCCTAGTACACTGATGGCTACTTTTCAGTCACATTCTTCAATAGAAGCACCCTCTTTATACCGTCATTGAATCTATTCCTAAGGCTCCTTTACATACAAGCTTATGTAATGTGAGGGGAAGGTTAGTGAAGACAATTTTGTACATGTATTTATATCTATCCGTGTGTGCCGATTCATATGTTTGCGCGTGGGTTTGTGTATATTTACATACTGTTATGTGCACATATGCATGTGCATCTATAAATGCACACGCTTTTTTTCTCTGTTTTCCATTATTTTATCTAACCTTTTTTAACAATAGGTTTCCAGATTTTTATCAATAATTTTGTTCCTTCATTTTTCATTTTATTATTATATATTCCCTCCCCGCTCTTTTTTCTTTTTTCCCTTTCTCTTTTTTCCTTTTCATCACAACATATTCTAATCATAGTTCCGTCTTTCAACACTCGGCCATGTGATCTGCCAGTTTTTGCTACAACTTGCTACACGAGAGACGTCTTTCCCCAACCTGTAACTCAATGTTTACAATGCAACACTATACACTAGTAACAATAGACCTGTCGACCACATTTACATCCAACAAAATTTAAATTTAAGTTTATTTTCATAAAAACTTTCGCACATCGTCGTATCAGACCGAGATCTGGTTTTTGTCAATAATACGATTTCCACTGCAAAGTAACCCATTTACAAAAAGATCTGACAGTGAGTAATTCCCATTTTTCTATTAGTCCATCGGACCATTGATGAAGGAGAGATTATATGTTTACCCTTTCGTTTGTCCTTTGTTTATTAACCAATCTATTTTACACACAAACACACACACACACGCGCACACACGCACACACGCACACATATATATGTGTGTGTGTGTATGTGTGTGTGTCTTTGTGTGTGTTTTGGGTATATAATCTAGCCGATTTAGATTCTTTTTCATTTTGTTTATGTTTCCATCATATTTGCTATTAAATATCCCACATTGTGATAATCGAAGATCTGCCACAAATGGTGAAACATTTGTAAGAACCTTGAGGGATATTTACTGTGGATGATTTAGCGATTAAAGCGATTTATAAACATGTTCTTCTCGGTGAATTGTTTCTAAGGATTAGGAGACACACCAGAAATACAAAGTTTACTAAGAGATACAAGTGAGAAGAAATTGTGGAGAACTATGGTTGCCCACGTCCTGAAGACACACGGCACATAGAAGAAGAAAAGGAACACGGTTTTTGTTTTGTGGCTAAGGCAGGCGCAAAAATATATTTAATCTATGGAGTTGGAGACTTGACCTAACATTTACGGCGAACAAATTCGGATTCCGGCTGCGTTTACGAATGCACCATTCACACCAAGTCAGGTTATCTGGCTTAATATCAGCACAAAAAGGCGCTCAAATCGTTGCATGTAACTTGAGAATTGACCCTGAAGCATAATATCGAGGACCCACCATTGTACCTTGACGATCTGTTCAACCATGTAAGATTCGATTTTTGATTTAATCTCTAAGAAATTTTATGCATGAATGGTTGCCGTTATTCTCACATCCTGTTCAGATGTGCGTGTATGAGCATGTACTTGTTGCTAACACACACACACACACAGACACACACACACACACACACACACACATATATATATATATATATATATATATATATATATATATATATATATATATATATATATGAATAAAAAGACGTAGATATGATCAGAACCCAAAATAATAACAATAATAATTCAGAAGCAGGCAGACATAAAATAAATTAGTAAAACCGTTTCTCACAAAACATTGGGAAAACATACAGAAAAAAAACTATCTAGGGACACAAAAGGGGTCTCATACATAACAATTTATCAAATTCGTCATACACAGAAATTCAAGGACAATTTTGATCTAAAAACTTAAATTATTAAAAGAGAAAGTAATTTACTCAGAAGGAAAATTCTCGAGAGTGCCGCTATCGAATCTTATCAAAATATAAATCTAAGCTCTGGGCCCTTTCCAATCTCACCTTTCCTGAAAGAATTACTACTTTCCCAGGACAACATACACGACCACAAATATGTTAAAACAATTTAAAAAAAAACGGTTAAATTCATTATCTAATGTTTTTGATGATCTACAGCATATATGTACATCCCAAACCATAAGAATATGATCACAATTTAAACAATATGCATTTATTATATATATATATATATATATATATATATATATATATATATATACATATATATATATATATATATATATATATATATATATATATATATATATATATATATTACTTGGTTACTTTTGTCTTACCAGATACTGGAATCGGAACGAGTAGAGGTATAGGCAAAGATACATTTCAAAAGCTAAGCAGAAATAGAAAATCTTCGCTAGAAACAAGAAAAAAGTACTAAACTCTTATATGATACCTGTTCTCATGTCAGATAGAAGGCAAGAGAAACAGAGAGAACAACGCATTACATACGTAGTGAGTTTAAATAAATGCATTGCGTCACAGGGTTTAGAAGAAAAAAACAGAAAGACAAAATTTATTTAGAGCTGCAAGAAACAGAAAGTTGTGGAAAGTTATGATCGCTTACGTCCTGAGGGTACGCAGCACATAAAGAAGATGTGTATATATGCATATGTATTCGTCGGTGTATAAAAAAAGGAAAAATATCTCGGAAGAGGAAAAAATAAATTTTTGTGTCGATTGAAACATCCAAATTATTTTCTCTGTTTATTTATCCTATTTTTTATTGTTGTTGTTTTGGTTTTGTTTTTTGGGGTTTTTTTTTTTTTGTTTTGTTTTTTTAAATTTTACTTGTGTTTTTCGTTACTGGCAAGATCTGCGAATATTCAATAACAAACATGGTGATTTTTGCTGCAAAAGATAAAAGTAAAAATGAGACCGATGATTGAATCGTAAAAACAAATGACACACTTGGTTCCGCATAAATAATTATGTGACAGAGAAAGCTCGATTTAATCGTAATTTGCAACAATAAATAAGAGACTGCATTATGGAAAAAAAATACTCGGAAAAATGAAAGCGTACTTAGATCACATGCGTGAAAAATGAAAGCGTATTTAAGATTCATATGCGAAATTTAAAACACTCTCAATGTCCGATATCAACTTGCTCTCCTTAAGATCCCAGGTTTTCTTAATTACTCCCCACTTTTGAATTGCCGACAAGTGTGTTCTTCCGGGTGTGCAGGTGGTGTAATGGTTAGAAGATCGGAACGAGAAATCGGCGAATCGGAATTATTAGATTCACTTTCGCACAAATACGCATCTTTTTTCTACCCCCAGGTCTGAGTTAAATAATAAGGCAGAGTGGCCCCTCTTGTCATGACTCTGAATTAAAACCTCACCTAACTGAAGCTGTATTAATACATGGAGTGGGTAGCATTGCCGCTCAGGCCAGACACCAGGTTCGTTCTCAGGGTAGAGCTTCTTCTATTTCCCAGTTCGTTACCCACGAAATAAATACCGTGAAAAGATATTGTAGCAGTTGGCAAATTTTATTCTGTTGTAACTTTCTGTTGTAGGCGAGTTGCGGCAGAGTGGGGTCAGAACAGTCTAAAGGGCGTGCCTTTCTTTTCGTGTGGTGATTGAGCGGTGTATGTCCTGTAGGTAGCTAGGAACAACTGTCTTATAGAGTGACAGTGTTCTTTTTCCTGTCACCTTTCGTCTAAAAATGTAATACAAGCACGCTCCACTCAACTGACCTCGTTTGTCAGGATCGGTTAGCATAGTTCTTGTGGGGTCCGCTTCACTCAGCTGATAATCATCAAGACGATTTCTGTAATATGCTCCAGATGTCTCCTCAAAAAGTTATCAGCTAATTACATTCTTTTCTCATTCCATGTTTGTAAAAGAGAAAGATTTCAACAGCTAATTCCTTGATTATACAGAATGATGTTCACACCAGCGGTGTTAGGGCCCAAGGAAAGTACCATGTTATATTTTGTAATATTATTTTAAATAAATGTAATTATTAAAATCATTTCTGAAAACTAAAGGCTTTATTAATTACCCTAACTGTACCAGTTGCCGCATTCAGCCGGTCGGTTGAGCCAGTTGGGTCAAACGAACGCACCGCCTATGAACGAAAGCTGACAACGCGTAGCAGAGGTCGTATTTATTCGGATGTGCAAATAATAGGAGTTTCAATGGGAATTTGGATTCACAAGCATACCCCGGCCGCATGTATACATACTTTTAGGATAATGCGATCCGGTATGAATTGAAAGTTACTTTCTCCTAGACTGGTTGCCACCCAGCGTTATAGGACCTAGTTTAACCCATTATGTTAACTGCTGCTATATGTAATGATCCTGACTGGAATTCGAACTTGGTCTGAGTCGCAATCCATTACATCAGCAATTGCAATCAAATTAAATAATAATAATAATAATAAAAGAAATTTGCATTCCAATAAATCATAAAACTTTTTTATTTTTTTTATTTTAATGCACTGTACCTTCGCTGGCTTAGCTTCTACCTAAAAAATGTATATAGTAAAATATGTTTTGGGTCTCGTATTTGGACGTATTTGGTAATTTGTACTACCGGTACGTTATTTAAAGTTAAAACATAACGATGGCTAAGGTTGGTGCAGGCATCGAAAACCGTGCTGGATTGCAGTGACTAATTCCAAACGTATGACTTACAGTGGATCTAGCTTAGAGGTAGTACATTGAAGAAAAGAGAAACCAAAACCACACTCCTTACTTCCATCAGTCCTCAATCTTCTCGGCTAGGGCGCGCCATACCAACGCACATTGTAACTGACCACCTTCATTCCTATATTATTCCATTGTTATGATATTTCACTCGAACAGCTTCTTCACATGAACCGCTGCTTTATGGAACCGACTCCCAAAAGGTTGATTCCGCGATTACTACAATCTTAACCTCTTCAAAACTAGGCTCAACCTTTATCTTTTCGACATATAAAACTAGGCTCAACCGTTATCTTTCCGACATATCCGAATGAACTGCGCCTCTTACTATACCTCGAGTGACTTCCAGGATAATGCGTTTTTCATTGTAACAAACATTGTAACAAACCATCCCCATTGTCTTATTTCATCAGTGAGATATAGTCCGACTCGAGTTCTTTCCACGAACTGCTGCTTTGTGGAACAGATTCCCAAGAGGATGCCTTCCCTATTACTATAATCATGATCTGTCCAAACCGTTATCTGCCCAACATATCCGCATAAAATTCGTCTTTTAACCTCAAGGGGCTCTCGGGCCTTTTACAGGCTGAACATCATTGTCAAAAACTAGCAAACATAAAGTGATTAAATTGCTAGCCCCACACCTAAGCGTTTTTGAATTCAGAATTTTTTTCTTCTAGACTGCTTACCAAACAAAGGTAGAAGACCCAATACAGTGTAACTTAGATGTAGAACAAGGCCGAAAATATAGAGTACCCAGTGAGGATCGAACTCACTTCTTAGTTCTAATTGATTTAGCAAGATAAGCTTGTTAACTATTACACCACGTTGAAGTGCGCAATTATTTTCTAAGCATAGACTGGATGTGGAACAAGGTCGAAAGTATTGATCGAGATAGACAAGCTTGTTAAACATTACACCACGTCGAAGTGTCCATAGAAAGCCAACTCCAACATGAGATTCAGCAAAATGATGGATATTTGTGCAAAAAGCGAACTTAACGGTCTCAGTCGGAATTTGAACTGGTTCCACGTCGATAATCCCTACACAAGTAGTGGTCAGTTGGATTAAAACATTCTGCTGAGGGGTTCTCCCCTTCTTACACAAATGTAATCACCCAGTATATACATATAATAGGGCTACGTGAAGACCCGAGAGCAAGACTGAAGAGTCAAGTCGAGAGTGACAGAGAAAAAGGTTGTAGATAACCGGAAGAGTGAGGGTGAGGTAACAGCGTTGTAGGAGTCACAGTGAGCGAGCACGTAGACTCAGTAAGAAGTCATACAGCGATACTTCAATACCCAAAACTGTATATATATTTTGCTACTAGCCCGTATTCCTGGAACTACTAACCTGTTTTACCAGTTTGTATTATTACGTTAATACATTATTTCCATATATTCATTCCTGGCGTTTGTTATTTATTGGTACCGGATTTCAACCCGGAATCCACAACGACTTGGCGACGAGGATATCGATCTAACACGGGAAGAACAAAAAAGACAAAATTCTCCCTCGTCAACTTGGCGACGAGTACTTCGAACTCACACGGAAGAAGAAAAAGAAAAAAAAATTTTTCTCTCTCGTCGACCCCAACTTTGGCGACGAGGAAATTGGAATACAGGAAGAGTACAAAGAAAAATTATCCCTTGCCGACCACAAAGACTTGGTGTCAAGAAATTGGGATCTACACGGAAAGAAAAATATTCTCTCTTCTCACCACAACAAGAATTTGCATTTCTCGGAGACTCAAAAGAGAAAATTGCCGTTTTGCCAGTATCCACAACAACTGGATAAGAAAGAGTTACAATGATTAAAATATGGAAAATCGAGTTTTTTCGTAAGACTCTTACCATGGAGGATTTTATAAGTATTTTAGTAGAACTTGTTAAACACCAAAATGAACAGCAATTACAATTCCAAGAAAGAATTAAAAAAATACAAGCGCAGAAGGAAAATCATGAAAGACAAATGCAAAATGAAGAAAGACAATTACAACTCCAGGAGCTAATTGTAAAAGTAGCGAGTAATACACAACAACAACAAAATATTGAAAAAGAGGCGACTTTTCCCAAGACGCAGTATGGAACACGATAGAAACATTCAAATATTCCATAGAAGAGGATAAATATTTCAGGGACCTATTCAGACGTCATGAAGACATCTTCAACATCGATTGTCAAAAATGGACAGAAGTAAAAAAAAAAGCTACGACTATTACTCAGAAAATTAGGAACGGAAGAATACACAAAATTTCTGGATTACATTTTGCCAAAGACAAATGAGTTAATGTTTGATGAAGCAGTTACATGCCTGACGGAGCTTTTCACCCCGAAAACGTCACTTTTTCACAAAAGGTTGAAATGTCTTAACCTCGTAAAGGATGGAAATGAGGACTATTCCACGTTCGCCGCAATCGGGAATAAACATTGCGACGGCTTCAAGTTGGCAGAATTAACTCCAGACAATTTCAAGTGTCTTATTTTTGTACAAGGGTTAGTCTCAGCAAAAGATAGTGAAATGCGCAAAAGAATGCTTTCAAAACTGCAAAATGAACCGGGACTAACACTACAAAAACTATCGGAAGACTGCCAAAAATGTATGAGTATAAAGAAAGACTCGGAAGATATTGAGGAGTCAGGTGTATCACATATACGTAAGTTAAAGAAATGTTTACGTTTTCACCCTCCCCGGAAAGAAAAAAAAAATTCTATAATAATGAAAAAAGATTTTCAACCTCCCCGGAAAGAAAACAAAAATTCTATAATAATGAAAAAAGTACAACGTACAGGGCAAATAATGACGAAAATCAAAGTAAATATAAGCCACCCACCCATCTGCATGTTATCGATGTAGAGGACTACACTGGAATAAGGATTGTCGTTTTAAATATAAAAACTGTCTTGCGTGTGGAAAAATGGGTCACAAGACATCCCAATGTAGGAACAGAAAATTTACTAATAGGATAAGAGCTACTAGAATACATGACGAAGACAATACTAACATAATGAAATATGTGGAACTGGAAATCTTAAATAAAATGATAAAATTGCAACTTGACTCAGGTTCCGATATAACGATAATTAACCTACAGACATAGAGAAAGCTTAATAGACCAACCATAAAATTGCTAAGTCTGTTACAGGAAAGCGTATAAAATTCGAAGAACTAATCCTAAATGTAAAATTTCAAGGGAAAACAAGAAAACTCAAAATATTCGTAATGAAAGATACAGAAAATCTGGTGGGAACGGACTGGATGCAAAAGTTCGACGTATAGGATTTACCTAACAGTTCGTTTTGTAAGGGTGCAGCTAGAATTGAATTAAAAGAAAATGTCCAACCAGTATGTAAAAAGAAGCGAAACGTGCCATTTGATAAGTTATTGCCTAACAAGAAAAAACATCAGCATACACCTATAGTACCCAAGAGATCATTTAAACTATGAGAACGGGTTTATTTTAGGATGTTCAGGAACAATATGACTTACTGGGAGCCTGACACAATAATTGACAGACTGGGAAATGTGATGTACACAGTACAAGGCGAAAAGTTTAGCCACAGAAGACATATTGACCAAATACAAAAAGACGCGATGAAGAGCCAAGCTCGTCACCCGCTGAAAATGACGATTCAATGGATGCAACCTTTGAAGCTTTTGAGATTCAAAGACCAAAGGAAGACACAGACACTAGAAGGTCAAACAGGAAAAGAAAAATTACAGAGCCTCAGATTATCGATCAGAAAAAGATATTAACTCCCCGCAAAAAGGGATCTAAGGAGGGGGTGTTGAGGGTTTCTCCCCTTTTTACACAAATGGACTCACCCAGTATATACATATACTACGGCTACGTGAAGACCCGAGAGAGAGCAAGACCGAGTAGTTGAGTCTAGTCCAGAGTGACAGAGTAAAAGGTTGTAGGTAATCGGAAGAGTGAGGGTGAGGTAACAACGTTGTAGGAGTCACAGTGAGCGAGCACGTAGACTCAGTAAGAAGTCATACAGCGATACTTCAATACCAAAAGACTATATGTAATTTGCTACTAACCTGTATTCCTGGAATTACTAACCTGCTTTACCAGTTTGTATTATTACATTAATACATTATTTTCATATATTCATTCTTGGCGTTTGTTATTTATTGGTACCGGATTTCAACCCGGAATCCACAATACATTCCATGTGTGAATAAGAGGGTGGTTTGTGTTGTAATTACCACTACTCTAAACCAAAAGGTAGCAGGTCCTTTAATGACCAACATAATATTGATTAAAATAAAAATAACAAATTAGAGTATGATCGTTTTCCATGTATGGTCATGGCTCTCCACACCTATCCTTTATAGCACTTATCAATGTTTCTCTCTTCGTTAGCTCTCCCAATCTGTAATCTATTTATACAAGCTTTATAATTCCCAGGTCGTCTTTCCTCATTGTGTAAACTCGATATTTCAACTTTGTTTCTGATTCTAAATATAAGCTTCATTTTTTGTTTCTATTTTCTTTAACATTTTCCTCTAACTCATATGTTCAGTATTTTTGATATCTTTCTATAGAACTCAAGTCTTTTGTTCATCTGTCCAACATTCACTGCCATAATGTTGCATAGCAATTCAGAACTTTTTTCTTTGTTTCTAACGAAATTTTCCTGTTTCTTGATACTTTTTTTTTTTAGTTTTTGGAAGGCATCAATCGCTATTGTAATGCGCTTTTGAATTTCGGTGTCACATATTTTGTTAAAACATTCCCAGATATTTAAATTTTTGTACTTGCTACCTTCTTATTTGTAGTTCGCATCTTGATGAAAAGCATACATTTTGGATTCTGTAATATGGTTAGTCCCTTATTCTCACTTTCTTTTACTACCTTTTCTTGTAGTTCCCGCAGTTTGATTTCTTTGCTGTGTCGTGAAAAGTAGCCTCGTTGTTCATTCTTCGATCTGTGCTGTTTTCTGTTAGATCAACGTGGAAATTCACCGACAAAATTGCAGAATCCGGAATATGTGTTTCAAGTTACTCAAGATTAAATGTTCAGCTAATACAACAGGACGGCTGTAAATAGTCGCATATAATGATCAGAATATTCTCAGATATCAAAATAAGTGGGTGTATCAAAATTACAGAGAACCCAGACCCAAGGTATATATTCCTTTGGGATTAACAAATGACTGCACACTCGTATACACACGATCGCACAGCTTATCAATACCAACTTCTGATTACACCTGTGTAGGTGAGTTAAAGCGTCATATTCTATAAAAGGACAAATATGGCAATCGTGCCGGAAAAGGAAGCTTTCGAACTTCTTGTAAAATATGTTTAGTAGTATGAGCCTCATATGAGTTGGTATCGTCCCGCTGGAACAGAATATTGCGTTTTTACTGCAAGAAAGATTATAGGAGTCGGAAAATGTTCCCAACCTACATGGCGCTGTTCAAAGTTCCCTTAACAAGCACTAAACAATCGAACGATATCAAAGTTAGTTGTCTTCTACAGGCGAAAACACATTTGAATATGTCGCTTCCCACGTCTACGTTTCTTAGGCCAATGACCCGAAATAAGAAGAGAAAATCTTCTCCTGTTAGAACGCCATTCAATCCCTCAACTGACCCACTCGCGAATTTTCAAAAGGTAATTTCAGTTTTTACACGTTCTCGATTGATGGCAATGCACGTAATCCATTTGCAGGAATTAAAGTTTTACGAAGATTTATTGATGAATACATATATAAATTGAACAGTTAATAAATTTGTGGAATGAAAAATTAGAGGATATTTTGGTAGGGTTATGATTTTTCTTGCGTTTAGATGTGTCCATAGAACTTTGTTTTACCTATTTACTTATGTAATTTGCCTGGCTAAAGTCCTGGCTATGATTTAATATCTGTGGGTACAATCTTAACACGTAAGACAGAAAAATGACGCCGGACTGATGGAAGTGAAAATAAACAGCGATAAAACAAAGTGCAAAGAAAAGACTAACTCTCAATTGTGAGAACTTATAAAGTATGGTCCTCAAAAAGAGGAACAGTCCAAGATGCGTGATAAAAACTGGGGATGTTAATAAGTGCAGAAGTTTGAACAAAAGATGTAAAATATGAAACTAAAATTCAAAGTCGCATTGAAGTAGGAAATGGTTTCTTTCAGAAGCTAAACAAAGCGTTTAGTTTTATTTCTATCGTTCCTAAGATGAGAAAATATGCAAGACAAGAATATACAAGTATATGTCACAATATATATATATATATATATATATATATATATATATATATATATATATATATATATGCATGTTTCATTAAAAACGACAGACAAGGTACTGCGGTTAATCTTTTCGTTTAATTTTTATTGTGTTCGAACAAGAGCTTTCTTTTCTGGACAAAGGGTGTGTAAGAACTTTCCAAATATTTTATGTTTCCAAGCGCTTTCGGCTATACCTTTAGCCATTATCGAGGATGATTCGATTTTTCAGCTTAATTGAGTGTGTGCGTTCTGTGTATGTCTTATTGTGTGGTAGGGATGTTTTTAATTTCCGAATACGGTTAGCACATTGTGGCTTTGTTCGTACTTAATATTGTTAAGAGTTGACTTTTTTTTTTATTATTAAAGCTTCCATTATTTTAGTCTTTTTTGCAGGTGGATGAAGTTAATATATTTGTGTTTTCTACAAGTATGTTCCTAATGGAGTCTGATAAATTTTTGTGTGTTTAAATGGGTTCTAATGGGGCTGTGATCAGATAGGCGTAACTTAAGACGTCCGGTTTCATCAGGAACACAGTTCCTTAAGGAGCATTTGAACTCATAGATAATGTTCGTTCTTTGTAATTTTGACTTAGCTGGTGTGTTGTTATTTTTGAGGATAAGGTTAGCTGTCTTAATTTTTTTTATAATAGATAATTAATTTGATTTTTTTATTCGGATCAGTTGGAGTAGTATATTTCTTTATAATATGCCTTAGAGAAGATTCGTCTTGTTTGTAATTAATATGCATTTGGTTTTTGTAATAAATGTGTATGTGATTTTTGGCTGTGTGTTCGCTATCGTTACTTGCTTTGGGGAGAAATAGTCTAATTTGGTGGTCTATAATGTGGTTAGGGAAGCTGTTGTTGATTAGTGTTTGTTTAACATTATTAAGTTCTTTGAGGAAGAGTAGTCGAGAAGATGAGTTCTGGTGTGCTCTATTTAGAAAGTTTTTTATTACTGCTATTTTGTACCTAAGTGGACATTCGCTTTTGAAGTTAAGGTGGCATGAGTTTTTGCTGGTGGGTTTTTTGTATAATGATGTAATGAAAGTGTTATTGCTGTATTCAACGAGGACATCTAACAATGGAAGACCACATTTGAGAAAAAATCCGTCCTTAACTTTACCTATGAACTTAGCCAAAAAAACAAAATTCCAGCACATTTATTTCATAACACAGCTTATATATATACTCTGAAGATAGTTTTATATACAATTTAATATATTTTGTGTACATATTGATACAAGTAATGGTTCTAGTCATGTAATGCTCACGCGGATTTTCGCGTAAATAAAAAATGATTTATACTTTCTCTATGTGTACAAAAATACGTGATCACTACTATAAAAATATACAATTGCAGAATTTTTGACCATTTGAATAATACTTTCAGTTATGTGCCATGCGTGTTACACGCTTAGGCGATCATGTAACTTTCAATACATGACTGACGGGACTGATTTTTTCCTGCAGTAAGTTGCCATTTCTTTCTTCGGTAGACCAGTTGCAATCTAAGGTGCGTCCTTCTATTTATCCATAGCTAGGCAGAAGAATAGGATTTATACCTTTCACAAGGGTATTCACATAAGTGTATATAATGGATCCGAAAATGGCTCTCTAATTCCTCAATCCGAGCTGCTATCCATTACTCCACCGTGCCTCCGTGTTTTACTGAGCACGAAACACATGGTATTTATCCCTTGGAACCTTGATAGTGCTTTCTGATATTTCCCATTTATGCCAAGTCAGGTCAGTACCTAAAAAAAACTTCAGATTTTGGAGTTTTACGGATTTTAGAAGTTCGAATAAAGGCTACTCAACCTGTCTACAAACACACACACACACTCAAATATATATATATATATATATATATATATATATATATATAGAGAGAGAGAGAGAGAGAGAGAGAAAGAGAGAGAGGACAGGTGATAATGATTATTGGTGATTGTGTTGTGTACAAACATGGGAACAACAAAACAAGTATTATTCATTAACCGTTTGTTATGTGGTGTTTGGAGAAACGAGAGGCAGTTATACTGCGTAAAATTGTGTGTTTGAGTTCAAATGTAGATCAAATATAGATGGGAATCCATCAGAAGGAAAAAATAAAAATTAAGCAAAGTGTAAACAGCCATTCTCTTTTTATAGATGTGTGTAATGAGTGTCCAGATAATTTAATTGGAAAATACAAGAAGTGTCTGGGGTTTTATTACCTCAAAATTTTGTTGAGTGCTAAAAGATAAATGTTACAACTGTGGCCTGAATAAGGAAAAGGAGGTAAAATTTTCGTTGACGCACGTGTTAACGACCTGTTCTTGTGCGATAGTGAGAATGTCACGTGTCTCTGTATGTAGAGCAGAAAAGTGGGATTGATTCTTGTTAGTTTACAATGAGTCAATTAATGATAATTATAATTGTTATAATTATTTTATTATATTTATTTTAGACAGTATAATTAATTTATATTTTTACGGACACGACACATTGGCAGTATAATTCTTTTTTTTTAATTTTGTAATTCTTCATGGTCACAACACTGTAACATCAGTTGTCATATATGGCAGTGAATGTTGAACAATTTCTTCAGAGATGACGAGGGAACAGAAGATGTGTTTTTTCAGACGAATGCTGGACAGAACATGTGATCCATGAGGAAGTATTAACGAAAATGGAAACTGAAAAGATACTCATAGCCAAGATAAAAAAAAAAGTTAGAATTATGAAGAAAGAGGGTTTGGAAGATTTGATATGTTAACGGCATGAGGCAAATAGTGACTAACCTCGCTAATGAGCTTGTGTAAATAAATAGCGGAAAAAGTAGTGGAAAGACAGTAAAAATACAAATATTACAAAAAGAAAAAAATAGATAAGAAGTTGTGGAGAGCCCGGATCGGCCACGCAGTGGCGAGATATGCTGTATAAAAGAAGGAAACCTCTTTTAAAACAGCGTGTTCTCCCCCCGTCATATATCTAAATAACGCCGTAACTATTAGGTTGGTGCAAAAATAATGACGTAATAATCTCGTTTTTTGACGTTAAAAAATACGTCAAAAAACGACATTATTACGTCATTATTTTTCCACCAACCTAATATCAAAGAGGACTACTGAAGGTTATATTGTAGTTTACTGTAAACTATCAGTACGCGTAATTCGATTAGACACTAACATTTTTAATTTCAGATAGATAGATAGATAGATAGATAGATAGATAGATAGATAGATAGATAGATATGGAGAAATGATATAAATAAAGAAATACATCAACCATGTATATATATATATATATATATATATATATATAAGCGATTACGTACACATAGAGGTGAGAAGATAGCTATTTATTTAATCAATGGTGGGATCCTCGAGGCAGTGTAATGGTTAGCAAGCTTGTCTCGCTAGCGACAATTACGACTGAGTAGTGAGTTCGATTCTTACTGGGCGTCCCCTACTTTCGGACTAAGGCCACATCGAAGCTATGCTTGGAAAATCACTTTATTTAATCAATGGTGTAGACAAAACAGTACTCGATGCATTTAAACAGTGCTATAAAGTATATAATTACACAGTACGACTCAGAATTACATGGCTTTACCAATCATCAGGTACAAAAAGTTACGAACTGTTCAATATGGTTGGTTTTTTGTTTTTTTTTTTATTTCTGGCTCTCTTGGAAGCAACGCTACATTCTGTTAGGATTCAAAGTTCAAGATTATTATAAATACAATATAGTATTGGGATATAAATTCAAATTTAGATAGATAGATAAATAGATAGATATGAACAGAAGATAGATAGATAGATAGATAGATAGATAGATAGAGATTTCTACGATTAAAAACAGGACTAGACATGTCGTACGCAGATTAGCACGCATGTCCACTTTACTGCTGTATTAACATGAAGGAGAGACGTATTATCTCAACGTAAAGTAAGAGTTACTGCCTTTGACCAGCTGGGCGCGGCTGATTCTGGTCTTTGTTCCGGGACAATGAAGATGTAACTGAGCGTGCATGTTTGGCGAGAAACCAATTGTTGGCCAAAGCAACTGGTCACACCAGCACCCTTGACGCTTAGCTGATGCGTCGCAACCGAGAAATGTCCCACTGATTGTTTGATTGAAGAAGACGTAGAAACATAAGCAACCAAAATGTAAAGAAATGAAAAGAAATGAAAATAAAAAACATTGGGACCTGATGGCATATTTGATCAACTGTTTCATATTATCGACTGACAGAAATATTATACACAAAATTGATCTCTCACTCTTCACTCTCTCCGCTATACATAGACACGCGCACGCGCACACCACACACATGCACACACAGACACACACACGCACATATATATATAAATTTTACTGAAATGTTATCATTCAAACCCAGATCGACAATCAATATGTTATTTACTAAGCATATGAATATAGATTTTAGAAATAGGAAGTTAGTCGGTTGATAACGTTCCAGTACCACGCATATATATATATATATATATATATATATATATATATATATATATATATATATATATATATATATAAATGTCTTTAATAAATAAATTGTCGGACTTTGTCCATTTCGTAATAGATAGATAGATAGATAGATAGATAGATAGATATGGAGAGAGAGAGAGAGAGAAGGAGAGAGTTCACCAAAAATGTATACAGACTTCATGAAAGAAAAACTTGTATAGATATTGTAATACTAAATCTATTCAGACATCATGAGATTAATACAAGTTACCTTTGAACTCTACAATCAAAAGAGGCGCTCAAAATGGTGGCCCTTAGCTTCCAGACATTTATTAGTATGGCAAGCTACTGCTTGAGCAACGTTAGCCAAAGCGTCCAGTAGGAGTGCTGCACATGCATTTTCAATTTCTTGTCTAACGGCCGACATTGTAGTCAATTTTCTGCGATAAACAACATCCTTTAAGGTCCGCTATAGGTAAAAATACGAGAAACAAGTTTTTCCTTTCCTGAAGTGCGTATACTTTTTAGGGTCGTCTATCTGTCTATCTCTCGATCTCTATCTCTCTCTCTGCGCCTATATATATATATATATATATATATATATATATATATATATAGGGTACGATGGATAAATTTTTGTCTAAATTAAGCAAAAATGAAAATAACACTGACATCTCATTTTCTCAGATATATTTTACCACAATTAAACAAAAACAGCTTGGAATACTAAAGAAATGAAATTGAAATTTAATCAATAAAATCGCCATTGGCTTCAATTACAGCGTCCGCACGACTTCGGAATCTTCAGTAACTATTCTGGGCGGTCTCCTTGTTTAAGTTGGTTAATACTACCATAATCTTTGCCTTCAGTTTATATTGCAAGGAATTTTGTTGGTCAACTATGCCCCACACATAATATTCAAGGGGTTGCAGCCTGGACAGTCAGGTGTCCAGATATAAGGAATGGTGTGGTCGCAAAATTTCCTATCACTGGGTTCTCCTGCTTGTGTGACATTGTGCAGAGCCCTGTTACCAGACATAGAGTCTTCCACCGTCTTGGCCCAAAACAGCACTACCGACTCAAGGAACGTGATGTAGACCCCTGTGCTGGGTCTAAGGCCCTCACTGACAAATTCAGTAGTTCTTTTCTTATCAGAAGGATCAGAATAAGTTTTCTGAGCTGTCGTGCCTTCGTAATCACTATTAGAGTCATCCAACTCATTCCCGATCCTCTGCACTATAGTCAGATTGACATACAACCACTCTGAAATGTTCGTATTGGAGCTTCCTGCGGTAACAATGGCTTCTCGGTCAACGGACGCTGAATATTTCCTTATAAGGAAACGATTGATATAATTTATCATTAGATTGTACATTGATATTGTGTGGTTTTACGTGCATCGTTAATACGGATCTATTTCGATATTCTTTTTTACAAATTGGGCAAAGTATGTCTAAATAATTTAGTTGTATTTAGTCAATTGAAGGTCATAGTTTATTGCCACGTATGTGTATGGACAATCTGGCTTGACAGGAGCAAATACGACCACCATTATTATATAAAAAAGGTGCATTGTCTTCATCAATCGGATGACACTTTCTTGCCGACTTTTTCGCCTTCTTGACACTGTTCCAGTTTTCTTCAACTAGCTTTGCTCCCTAGTAAATATATTTCCTCTATTTTCATCTGTCGCATTATTCTCCCAATTGATTGATTTTAAATGCCGTGGGCGACGTTTTTATTGGATCCTTAAAACGTGCTTCTAGTTCATATTTTTCTCTTGTTTATCTTTTCCTCTGTCAATGCAGAAGTTGTTAGGGGTGCATTTCTCATCGGCTGTGATGAAATGACCCGTCCAATGTCGTCCGCACTTATGGATTTCCTGCGTCTATGTGGGTTATGCTAGACTGTTCCCAAACATCCGTGTCCGGTGTCTTTGACATCCAATGAACACAAAAAACACAAGCACACATACACACGCGGACACACACATACACACATAATTATATATATATATAGAGAGAGAGAGCGAGAGAGAACGAGAGAGAAAAATAAAGAAAGAGAGAGAGAGATTTAGCATAACGACTTTCCGGTCAGGTAAACAGACAGTTTTTCCATGAGTTATTGTCGCTACAGAATTTTCATTGTGTGATAATTAAATAAAGATTATATATATATATATATATATATATATATATATATATATATATATATATATATATATATGTGTGTGTGTGTGTGTGTGTGTGTGTGTGTGTGTGTGTGTGTGTGTAACTTCATGTGTGTGTGTATGCATGTGTGTGTGTGCGCGCGCGCGCGTGCGCGCGCATGTGCCTCTGTGTGGGTATGGGTGCGTGATTCTGCGTGTGTTGAAATACAATGGCGAGCAAAAGAAAAGAGTCACCTTGGTAAAAGAAATGCTTTTACAAACATTACTTAAGGAGGCCTAAGTAAAAGAGCTCAGTTCGAAATTCCAACGTGTGTCACCTGAAGAATTGCGGAGTGTACAAAAGCTGAAACGTCGTGAATATGACAATAAAGATGAGGACAACAGTTCGATCGATGTAGTTACAATAGCTCATCACAGAAATATAGATAGATGTTGAGGAAAGAAGGCAGAGAAAATTAGACACCCACATGACATATTGAGGGAAAAACAGGCAGAGGAAAGCAATGGCTTGGTAGACAAGGATTAGGAGATATAGCAAAAAGAGAGACTTTACGAAGAGCTACAAACGACAGGAAATTGTGGAGTGCCATGATCGCCCACGTCCTGAAGGGGCACAGCACATAAAAGAGGAACATACTGATAATTGTAACAAGATACTTTGTTATGTACAGTGGTAAGCAGAAATGTGAGCTGCCAAGGTAATAACTTATTTTTACTAAGATGCTGTAAACATTCCATATATTACTTTGAAATGTAGTATTTGTGGCTCATGCAGGACTGTATTACAATTTGGTGTATTCAAATGAACAGATTACAAGGAAAAGATACAGATCTGAACGTTTTGTCATAAAGAAAATAAAGAATGCTAAATTTATGGACCACTTTACACAAGCCAAGGTTAACATCGTACCATATTAAGATACATATGCTAAAACACAGATTGCATGCAGTCTGTAGCCTTCAACGTTTGGAGAAGAGGAGAAATTACGAAAATTACACAAAGAATAAGTTTGTAATATGAACGCATACTGTGAAATTCACCTAGAAAAAACAAGGAATCGTTTTGGATATTAAAAATAAGACTTGTAGTCCTTCAAAATTAGACAAATAAGATTTAAGAAAATAGTGAGGTTGCCACTATTCGACCTAAAACGGCTGAAAACTTCGTAGGCCAACCAAGATACTTTCATGGAATGTGACCAAATGAGGTTTAATTTTCAAAATAGCCCTTCCCCCTTGCAGGCAACATACTTCTTCCATCAATACTGGAAGGGCTGGAACCCATTTGTGAAGAAGCTTTTATTGTGTTGGTCAAAAAAAGTCATCATCTGCAAAAATGACGTCATTAACTCTGCGATATTGGTTCCTCGCCAAACGCTTTTTCATGTTGGGGAACAGATGATAATCCAATGGGGGGCTAAATCAGGTGAATAGAGTTGGTTATCATCCAGTTCAAAGCTACGATCACGCAAAGCAACCATTGAAGTCAAGGACTTGTGTGCTGAAGCATTGACTGATGAAACAAGACCCCTTTAATCAGTTATCTTGAGATTTGAGTTTTGATAGCCTTTCGTAACTACACCAGCAAGTTTGCATGGTACCCCCCCTCGTACATTAAGCCGCCCATTTTTCCACTGTTGATAAAGATGAAGCTCAGCCCATAATGTAGCAATCATCTCTGCATGAATCTCCTTTGGGGGATAAACCCTATTTTTCTGCTGGTACTTTATAATACCATGATGCCAAATTTTATTCATTTTCCAAGAAAAGTCGCTACTAATTTCATTTCAAGTGTTTTTTGAATAGTCAGTTGTCAGTTTAGATTGAAACAAACAATACAGTTATTAATAGGAGGTGATTAAATTAATGCATGCAAAATTTCAATCTAGCCTCACACCTTCATAGTGACCATGTGAAATTTCAGCACACAGTCGTAGATAGTACATGAAAGCAACAGTAATACTGAAGTGAAAATTCATACAGTATTGAAACTACGAAAAAGTTATCTAAATATAAATGACATAATTTCCTTCTTAATAAACGTTGAATAAGACGTTAAATACTTGACAAATGAATACCTGCTATGCGATAATAAAAAGTATGAAAAAGTGATATATAATGACGAAATGAAAATAAAACTGAATTCTAATGCAAGAAAGTATGCTAGTTAATTCGTAGATGAAAGCAGCATTAGTATTAAAGAGACAAGAGATACATTTTGGGAACGAAAATGTTAGCTACCTAGGTAAAAATGTAAGAATTCAATACAATACTTTCAAAAGTAGTATCTGTGGCCACGAAGGACTGTAATGCAAATTGTATTCACATTAACACAGCAGGGAGAAAGATACAAATCAAAATACATCGTTATACTGAAAATAAGGCATGCTGCATTTGATTCCGCTATGACCCGGAAGATTCTTGAGAAAATCCAAAGAAGAATCTGCAAAGCTAACTTGGCAACTCGGTTTCAGTTACTTCTTCATCACAGAAACGTTGCTTCTCCGTCCTAATTCTATAAATATATTTATAGAGATTATTTATGTTTTAGTTTAGTTCACTCAGTGCAAGACGTAAGAACCACTCGAGGTAGAGTGTTACGTTTTGTAAGGAAGTAAGGGAGAAAGAAGGAGGAAGTGCATATTATGAGCATATGTAGGATAGATATCGGTTGTTATTTTCTACCATTGTTCTTGACAGTAAGTACCAAACTTTTGAAGAGGTCAAGATTCTAGTGGTTTTCCGAGTCTGTTCCACAAATGAACAATTCTGGGGAAAAATATGTACGTTTTACCAAAGGAATACGAAGGAAATGGGGTGGGGATTTAACACTGTAAACATGATATCGCTGCTTTTAACTGTTGAGGTCTGAACTGGGTGAAGTAAGCCAGGGAACTCGTACGAACCTCTTCCAGGGAGGCTAGCAACGTTTGGAATAAGGGTTCAAGAGGGAAAATAATCCATCACCCACAAGGCCGCGTTTATCGCTTTTGCATTCTGCCAAGGCTGTACAGTTAGAGTGGTACTAATAACCCTAACCATATCCCTTCCATCATTAAGGCAAGAAGAATTCAACCCTAACACCAACACTTACATCATTGATATAAGGAGTAGTGTCTTTTTATTTTTAAAACAACAACGGCTTTTTGTATCTCCGTATTAAAAGAAGGTAGTTTTGTAATTAGCTTCAATAATTAAATGCGTATGGTTTCTTACGAGGGCATTTTATAGTAGATGGAAAAATGGTGATGAAAAGAGTATCAATTTTATTTATTTAAAAAATGTTTAAATTAAAACTTGTGAAACATTTATTAGTGTGAAGTTGTAATGCACTATTTTTTTTTTAAGTAACATGTTCTTTTTTTAGCATAAAAGCTTTTTGTCGTTGTTACCAATTTGATGATTACTTTCTTCCATAATTAATGCAGAAGATTTCTCACATGAACATTTTGTAGTACATGAAATAATGGTGGTGAAAAGATTACATGCACAGACTAACAGACCAATTTATTTGCAATATAAAGACAACATTTATTAAAACAACAGGTAACTTTAAAACAAGAGGTTCTTTTGTTATACGTAAATTTTATACATATGGAAATATTTATGAATATGTTTGAGTTAGCCTTACTTTATTGGGTTGTTTTATGGGTGTAACGTTCATAGTCTTTCATTGGCAAAAGTTAATGACACCAGTTCGAAAAAGGAAAAACATAGAATAAAGAGTTACTTTAAGATTCACGTGTTTTTATATTCGAGAGCTGCTGCTGATATGAAATTTATTTTAGAGCTGCTACTGCTACTATGTTTAAGGTCACTACAGTAATTTCTCGCATGGTGTCCTATAATTCAACTGTACTTGAAGATGGTTGTTCCAGAAATATCGTGGAAAAGCAAGCGAAATGTTTTGTTTTTGCCAGTGTTTAGACATAACATTTTTCTATTGCCCAGTCCTTGACTCAAATCGTGGACTTCTCTATGCGTTTTTCTATCAAAACTGAGTAATATGCTTCCCTACTGGATTTATTTCTTACCTCCTCATCTCGCTCTTGCCGAGCTTCGCAAAACTGCCCACTTGGTAATTCTGCCCACTCTGTGGTAGCTATTGATATTTCGTTCCAATCCTCTATTAAACAGGAACCCCCTATCCAAAAGACCTCTTTCCCTTATCAGCATGCACATTGGAACACACTCCGTGATTTTCTCCGTGTTGGACAGACATCCCAAGTGAAAATTGCGCCATTGATCCCCCTTTTGGGGTCAAAGCCGGTATGAACGCTTTCATCACTTCTTGGAAATACCAGGTGAAACCCCAATACTCGGCACGGTTCCACCGGCATGCTCATTTGCTATTGCACATAGGAACCACTATTTGGGGCTATGAAGAGTGACGTCTCTCGTTACAACAGGTGTCTATTCGTTGCTACTCGCAATATATGTAAGCTAGACGTCGAAGTAGCAAAGTCCCTGTTTGCCGAGAGAATGAGGCATCACATAGCCTCTAACAACTTTGGTTCCTGCGATTACTGGGGACTCTCTAATAAGCCATTAAATAAATGCACGGTCTCTATTCCTTCCCTATTCGATCAATATGAGGTGTTATCATCATCTACTGATAAAGCTGGATGTTTTGCCCGTAAATTCTTCTCAAACACATTCGGAATATTCCTGCATAACTTCCCTCCTAGAACTGAATTTCCACTCAGTGATATTCATATTACCCCTTCCATGGCTTCTGCTACCCTTTCAAATCTAGATCCCCACAAAATATGTGGACCTGATGTTATCCCTGTAATAGTCATTAAGAAGTGTGTTCCAGCCTGCTGGAAGTCATCATCAGTTATTCCAGTTTGTAAGAACTCTGGTGAGCCTGTCCGAACTTTCCAAATATTGGTCTGTTAGACTTCTACCATTTTCTGGGAAATTCCTAGCGGCCCTAATCAATGCAGAACTGGTTCATCATTTCTCATCACAGGGTCTTTTCTCAGACGACCAATATGGCTTCCATTTCTCCAGGTCAACTGCTGATGTACTGACGATATTTGCGAAAAAATTTATCATGCTCTAGATAAAAAGTGGCGAAACCCTGGCTGTTGCATCGGACATCTTGAAAGCCTTTGACAGGGTCTGGCATCCACGTCTTCTCCACAAGCTAAAAAGTTACGGTGTCTCGGAGCACTTTTTTGAACTAGTCTAGTCTTTCAAATCATGAAATGAAAGCGACCTCAAGTCCGTCGTTAACTGAGGCAAGAGTTTTTAACGCATTCAAAATTAAATTTCTCTTCATTAATCATTTCAGAGACATCTCGCTGCCTTCCACCAGCAAGGCTGATGCTAACCCCCTGGAAAGTGATCTGTTGCGCCTTCTCGAGCTCATATTCTCTGCTGATATGAAATGGAAAGACTATATTGAATTAACTACTAGGTCATCTGTTAAGAAAGTCGGTTCACTATGTCAGGCGAGACAATTTGTTCTCTCCAGAATATATCTTACATATCTATAAATCTACCATTCACCCATACTTAGAATATTGCTGCTACATATGGTCTGGTGCTCCTGCTATTTACCTTGAGCTCCTTGATAAGATCCAAAAAGAATGAGCAATATTATTCGTCCTGATCTGGTGGCTCTTTTCCACCGCCGTAAGGTTGCCTCTCTGTGTCTTTTCTATAAATACTTTCATGGTAATTGTTCGTGTGAGCTCTTCGCTATAGCACCTAAGCTTTTTTAATTTAAGCGCAGTACTAGACTGGCATCGAAATTACGTTAATTTATAGTTGAGCTGGCTAGATGTAGCTGTAAATTCTATGCTAACAGTTTCTTCACTCGCACTTCTCGCTTGTATAACTACAACGCTATCTACTGTCCTCCTGAGTATCTTCTCTTTCTGCTCATCATTATTGTTTCTGTTCCTAATTCTTCCACACCTGATATGCCTTGTGTCTCAGTGGCTTTATTGCCTTGCATGGGATGTTACCGATTTAAAATGCATATATAAGAAGTAATAACGCTTTTTATAATATCTTAGTCATTCGCAGTTTCTCTCTTTTTTAAATCTAGAAAACATTTGATGTCCTTTTTAAGTTAAAATCTGAAAATAACCATCGTGGTACTTTTTTTATAATCAATTCACCCCTAAGCAAAGCGATAATGTCACTAAGACGCAAGTGGTTAATGGGAGTGAAAGAGAACAAGAAGACTTTAGTAAGGAGAAAGAACAAGTTTCAGGAAGACAGAAGATGGTGATTGATGTAATTGTAAGTGACAGAGGAAGCAAGAAACCGGACGAGTTTTTTTCCCCTGGCGAGAAGTGCGAGAAAATAAACTATTAAAATAGAACTTATGGTTACATATATTCTACAGAGTGCGATGGGTAAATTGTCGCCATTTTATATTTTTAATATTATTTAACAGATATATTTACGAAAATTATACAAAATTATCTCGAAATACTAACGAATAAAGTAGTTTAATAAAATCGTCAATGGCTTCAACCACTCCTCCAGATGATTATGGAATCTCCTGCAACTTTTCTGGGCGGCCTCCTTGTTTAAATTGGTGAATGCAGCAATTATCCTTGCCTTCAGTTCATCGTTGGTGTTACGAGGAGTTTTGTTGGTCTCTTGCTAAACTGCGCACCACTCATAATAAAGACGTTGCAGTCTGGGAGTTAAGTGGCCAGATGCAATGTGTGATGGGGCCGCAGAAATTGTCTGACAGCCATGACTGGGTTCTCCTGCTGTGTGGCATGATGCAGAGACATTGCCACCCTTTTGACCCAGGTTAGCACTACCTCCTCAAGGCACTTGATGTTATCCCTCCGTGTTGAGTCTGAGGCCAACACCAACAACAAATTCGGTAGTTCTTGTGTTATCAAAACGATCAGAATGTGTTTTCCGAGCTGCCGTACCTTCGTAATCACCATTAAACTCATCCATCTTTTTCCGAATCCTCTGCATTGTCTTCTGATTGACACTCAAACTCTACGAAATGTTGGTTTGGGAGCTTCCGGCGCGAATGCCAAACAGTACAGCTGCTTCCAAATTTCTGGCGGAGTGAATTGCGTCATGGCGCTCTTTTACTCACAGATGATGCCCAAATGACCCTATTATACTGTGCTATCGAAAAAAATCAAAAACAAACAAGGCGCATATGCGAAATGAAAAATATAAAATGGCGACAATTTACCCATCGCACCCTATATATACAGGATAGATCAAAAGTTCTGTAGCCTAAGACATTAACTGAATTTGTTTCGACTCTTACAAAAACCCAATTTAATTCCAATTCAGGTTAACGCTCGCTGTATGGTCACTTGACTGTTGATCAGTTACATCTGAAGTCGTCTCACTTTGATCATCAACTATGAACAATCGATTATATGTCTGTTCTTCGCAATGTGTCGTTGGTTGATAAACTTGATTTTCAAACGACCGCCATTAATATTACTGTTACTATCACTCCACACGCTTTCTTTCCTTCTCTTCTCTTTCGCTTTAAAACTTTCTTTCCGTCCCTCCTCACACTTACTCTCCTCTGCCTCCTTCTCCACTCTTTCTCTTTACACCCCTCTTCACGCTTACTCTCTCACATATATGGTCATCATCCTGTCCCTCTTCCCCACTCTTTCTCTTTAAGGCTTACTTTTCTTCCCTCTTAGCACTTTCTCTCTTACAAATCACTCTCTCTAATTCCTTCTTTCCGTCTCTTCACACGCTTTCCCCACCTCCGACTCTTTTTCTCTAATAACTTTTTCATCTCACAAAGCGTTTACACTTTTCCTTCCCTGTCGTTTAAAATTTGGTTTCGAGATGATAGCCATTAATATTACCCATAATGCAACAGTACTCTATAGACTCAGCTACCTTAATTAAATTAACAAATGGTTTAAATTTAAAACCTCATTAAATATATAATATTAGACATATTAACAAAATAATGGTAATTAATATTTTGTTGCATTACTCTCTTACACTCTCTTCCTAACTCTCTCACTTTAAAGCGTTCTTTATGCGCTTCCTCACGATTATTATCCTACTCCCTTTAAAGCCACCATTCTGTTCTTCTACTGACTTTCTCTCTTCCTTCAATTTAAGACCAGATATTGTGCCAGATAACGCATACTCCCATATTCCTCCTGTCTTTAAAGCCTTGCTTCCGCCCCTCCACATGGTTAATCTCCAAATTTTCCTCCTCCTCCTCTCTTATTGCTTACTCTCCAACTTTTCCTCAATAACGTCTCTTTCCCTTTAAGAGGTTCTTTCTGTCCCTTCTCACGCTTAGTACCCACTGCCTCCTGCACTGTTTCTCTTTAAGGCTTTCTTTCCACTCGTTGTCAGGATTACACTTCTACTTCTCCTCCTCCTCCTCCTCCTCCTTTTTTTCCTATTAAGGCGTTCTTTCTGTCCCTCCTCATGTTTAAACTCCTTATATCTTTCTCATTAAGGCGTCCATTCCGCCCTCCTCATGATTACACTCCTACTTATCCTCCTCCTCCTTTCTGTCTTATTAAGGCGTTCTTTCTGTCCCTGCTTATGATTGCTTTCTTTCTTCTCCTCCTCTCTGAAAGAAAGAAAAAATAAATGATTGTAAGATAGAAATGCTTAATGGCCGTTTCAATGAAATGGAAACGTTGACATATTCAAATATTTTTGATTTGTACCCATTTGTAAAATCATGGCCAGCATTCATGTTTATGATTGTTATTACTTCAAAATGAAATCGGTAAAACTGTTTTTCCGCAAAGCTGGCTTCCCTACGTCGGGATAAAAAAAAACGAAATTGTATGGCTTTTGTAGAAAAGCCGTTATTTTAATTTAGGCTGTTTACTTTTCTTTTCTGGTTTTCTCGAAATTTGTTTATATTCTTCTATTTCATCTGCATTGAACTTAAAGTAAATCCCTATCGAATTCTACAGAATGTGTTGAACACAGCTTCTTTTTTTTTTCTGCTCTAAAATTAAGATAAATCCTTATCCACTTTTTACAATGGGTTGAAAGTAAAAGATTCATATATTGTAGGTATGCCTTTGTGTTTTCCGTGTCGTCAAGTCTGAACGCAAATTCCCGTGAATTCTGTCGGAATTAAAGCACTTTCTATACAATGTCGTCTTAGTAAATTACATTCTCTGTTAATTAATGTTGCATTTTATTAAATATAAACTATAGTCAAATTACGGTGAGTGTATTGTTTTGTAAAATATCCCTTTTTAAAATGATATTTAAATTTGTTGAGGTTTTTCCTGTGTATTCCTTATGGCAGTTAATGCTTGTGATAGAGTAAGTTTTGACTTATTATTATTTTGTTTTGTATAATTTAAGTATTTTATCGTTTTAGAATTGTAACTAATTTTATGCTAAGCTTAAATAACTTCTTTTACATTTTAGTTGTAATACAGTTGGTGGGTATATATTTTGATTCGTTGGTTTAATCAGAATGTTTCGCTGTTCCATTTTGAAACAAAAAATATATTCTGAGGTGCATTAGACATCATGTTATAATAGACACCATAGTTATTTAATGATTGTCATACTATTAGCAAGGAACATTCTCTGTTACGCACTCCTTATTACATACCAGTTGTGTGATTGTTTAGAGCATCAAGCAAAGTGTAGGGAAAGGTAAACATTCAAGTGTTTTAGTGAGCAGTTAACACAAGACATGATAATTGCCCCATATTTTGTACATAGAAAAAGAAATGGCTTCATATTTTCGTGAACTTCGTGGCTGATAAATATATAAAGTCTCGTTTTATATTAACATATACTCACGATATATTCGCTGTTATGATAAGACGAGACACCTATTCGTATTGATTAATTATAACAATGGAATATTAAATTAATAAAAAGCAGAAAAATGTCCGTTTCAGAAGTCAATATAAAAATTTCATGCCTTTTATATTAGACAGACGTGGAGGGTTGACAACCCCTTGGTTTGACAACCCCTTGATTTGACAACCCCTTGGTTTGACAGCCCTTTGGTTTGACCAACTTACCAAAATCTGGTCAAATGACCAATTCTTTCCTAAGGGATACTTGGTCAGGGCGAGAACTTTTCAGTTTATTTTCGTCAATTATTATTATTATTTTTATTATTATTATTATTATTATTATTATTATTTAACGGTTTTCCTATTTGCACTTTCTTTTAATGATTGCTAGTTCTGAAACTACAAAATAACCGTGGAAATCCCCCTTCAATGAGACAAAAAGGCGAATCATTTGAGCAAAATATTGTAATATTCTGTGAAAGTTGTTAACTGAGAAAAAAGGAATGCAGATTTTTTGATGAAATGATGTCAGAAAGAGCAATGCAAATGCAAATGCAAAATGATGTCTGCCTATGTTTTATATATTATGAAAAAGTGTTTATGTTGTGGTGTCTTCCCTCTAATGAGGCTATCGTGAACTCTTCCACTTACTATAAAGTAGTAGGAAAGTAAGCCTCGGGGGAACTGTGATAGACTGTTCTACCGAGACTGTGACTGTTCGCAGTTCCTGTCGAACTCTCTCTCTCGCAGAGAGGAACCCGGAAGAGGCTGTGATTTTCTTGGTTGTTAAAAAAAAACGGAGAAATTTTCGGATTGGTTAGAAATATAAATTTTAGTAGAATAATTTTATTAATTTTTTTCTTTCTTTCTTTTTTTTTTTTTTTTTTTTTTTTTTTTTTTTTTTTTTTTTTTTTAGAGGTGTGGGTTCGACGAACGCTGATTCACTTCCGCTGAAACACAATTTTAATCATTTTTGATTTTCTTTAATATCTGGAGTTTCAGGACCTTAAGTTACATTGAAACTAACATTTAATCATTCAAGAATTATTGCAACAGTAGCCACACAAAAATATGACCAAAATATCTTTTCAACGAATACAACGATATATAACAACTTTCTTGGATTAAATTTTTTTATTGGATTCCTTTGTTTCGAATAAACTTTATTTCAAGCCTAAATTGATTAAAATTATTTTTTAAATCGTTGCAATCGCTAAAACACAACATGGTTCTCTATATTAAACAATTTTTCAAAAATAAAATACTTATATTCTCATTTACAAAGACTATTGTTAAGTAAATGTTAGAAAATTGCGAATAAAGTTTAAGCATACTGCTCTTATTTTCTGATAATGTCATGTCATGTATGGGCGTCCGTATTTAAAAAATTCGACACGTTTATACACAGAGAAAACAATTAAAAAATTATTTATAAATACTGGAGGTCGCTGAATTTTAGTAAACTTTTCCATTTATGATTAGTAAATATAGTTATTACTTAATAACAATATCATCTAACCGCTAGATTTTATTAAAAGATTCTAAAGAACCCATAAAGACATTCTAAAGAATCCATGTCCATAATATATCTTATTCATAAAAGCAATGAAACGCGTTTCTAATTAAATTATATCTTGATTTTATTACATTTTTTTATTTTACGAATGAGAGCAGAATTTCTATAATTGGGGTTCTGTCTTACAAAAAAAATTGATGAATTAAATTCTCTAAGAATTTGTGCTTATAATCAATATAAACATATAAACAATATGAAACCCTAAAAAAATTAATTTCTCAGAATTTCCTAAAATTAAATATGCATTGGGTGGTAACATGTAAAAACATGTTTAGCAAGATTTTCTAAAACTGAAATGTTTCTAAAATAATTTAAGTCCTGAAAATTTTATTAAAGTCCCACAATTATCTGATTCTTGGAAAAATTTCCAAATCAGTGATGTTTTTCATCACAAAAAATGTCTTTTACTAATTTATGCTGATGCAAAAAAAAAACAAACAAAGAAATAACCAAAATTTGGAACATTCTAAAATGGATCAAAAAATATAATTTAATAATTAAAAAATCCTTTAGTCTTTCCTCTTGATAACAGTTTAACGATAAAACTTTGTTTTTATTATGTTTGGCGTACTTTTTCATCTTAGCATGTGTAGAGCATAAATGTAAGATCTCATTAGACAATGTGGGACTTCCACAGGCTGACATATGTTGCCTCTTCCAGTGTTATATAGGCAGTTGAGTGACCAGGGGCCAGAAATATTTTTGTATTTCTATCTCGTTGGTGCGAGAATAAAGTAATTGAGACTTACCATTGCCGTTGTGTTTATTTTAAAGCATTCTTATTTTTATGGAGGTAAATAGATTATTTAATTTCAAGAATAGCGCTAAATTCTTTTTTATTTTATTTTTTTATTTTTTAGTTCTCGACAAAAAAAAGAAAATGTTTGAATCCAGTTTCATACATTTGGGCTTTATAAAAATTTAAAGGTAGTTTTTGAAAACAATCAAAATTACTGAGAGAGCCTCTAGTAATAAAGGTTTCAAGGGAAAACCGAACTTTCCAACAACCCATTTTGTAAGTATTAGGTTGGTGCAAAAATAATGTCGTTTTTTGACCTATTTTTTAACGTCAAAAATGACATTAATTTTTGCACCAACCTAATAAATAGAAATGTTAATTATTTCCGATTTTTTTCAAGGGAGAGAACTCAGATTCTTTATGGAAGAGTTACGGTTCATGTCCTTTAGTTGTTTTCTTGTTTTGAATTTTTCGTTTTCCATAGCATTGGTGGGTATTAAGGATTTATCTTCATTGGTTTTTTTTATTTCTTTTTTGTCATTTCACACCAAATAAGGCATCAAGGCCACTAAGACGCATTGGACTACATCATAAAAACGAAAAAAGAATAATATTATATTTAAAAAATGGATAATAAAAGAACAGGAATTAAGATGACAGTAGGTAACGATGGCCATTGCATTTATATTTTTGAACATCAAACTTGAGTTGAAAGTGAGAGGCCAAAAGAGATTTCCACAAGAAAGAAGTGCGAGAGAAGAAACTGTTAACGTAGAACCTACGGTTGTATCTAGCAATTTATGTGTAAAATGATGAAATCCAGTTACGAATTTAGTATTACGCTTAAATTCATAGTCAAGGTAACATTGCAGAAAATTTATCAGGACAATTACCAGGAAAATATTTATAGAAAAAGCACAGGAAAGCAACATTACGGCGATGGGGAAGTGATTAAGGCTGAGATGCTAAGTCAGGACCAATAACATTGCAGATTCTTCATTGGATTTTATCAAGAATATCTAAAGTAGATGTGTGAACAATATTCATTGCATGGACGGATGATAGATTTATAAATATCTAAAATTGATTTTGGCCATAAAAATTTTCAAACGCAACTATTTCTCGGAAAATACAGAAAGCTTTCTTGATAACCAAGTGGTTAGAACACAGCTTTTCTATAGTTTTTAATGTAATTCATGACATTCTGTTTAAGATGATCTCTAAAAAAAATTACACAAAATATATATATGTGTGTGTGTGCGTAAAATTTCAGATAGTATACATCTGTATATCTGTACTCTGAATGATTTTATCAATCCTTGCAATTGCCTTGATAAAATTCCTCAAAGAACGAATCTTGTTAGCTAAAATAAGTTTTCCTTTTGTCTCCATTCATATATATATATGTGGCATCACCCCGGACTCTCTCGCGCCTGGTCTATCCTGTGACGACCAATGTGACTTGGTATTGTTCGCGGCGCCAAATGTGACGTGATCCTGTTGTCACGGTACCAAATGTGAGGTTCTAATCCTTGGCTGATTCGGATGGGAATCTGGTTAGATTCGGTATCAGCTTTGTCGTTCCCAGCTCGCCTCCAACGTCTGGTTACCGAAGTAACTGCTTTGACTTCTAGTCTAACCTACCCACGTTGTGATTTGATCTTAGGTAGACGAAATCAATCAGTCGCCGGGCCGTTATGAAAGCCGAATTTGAGCAAAGGTGACATCGCACAAGTATATGTAAAAGAAAATAAAGTAACAACTCGAAAGTTTCAAATGTGTTAAAAAAAAGAATAACAAATATTTTTATATCTGGTTGCTGAATACAGGACTGCGTCTTTCTCCCAACCCACTTCTATGAATATGTGACACTTTGCGTTTGTTAGGCGAGTCTTAAGTTGTTTTTCAATAACTGGTTTTTGGTGTCTTCAGGCGATATTCGTAAAGCTTGTTTTCGTGGTGTGAGTCTAAGTCGTTCTTCAAGAATAAATTGTTTTTGGTTAGAAGTTTAAGTCGGAATGCGTGGATCTTCACTCAGCTTCCTGCGAGGCTGGTCTCAGAGCTCACAGCTTCTCTCACAGCGTCTCTCTCTCTAACTCCAGCTCCAACTCTCCAACTGCCACTGTCTGCTGTCTGCTCCGTTTATATGGACGCCGACCAAAACCGGGTGGGGGCCTGTCGTGGTTTGGGTTCCTCGATAATTCCAAATCCACAATAAGGATTTTCTTTGTTTTCGGACAGGAAAATTTATCACTTTCCATTTTTGGAAGTCCATTACTTTTTGCTTTAGAGGGGTTCTTAAGAGAATCGTCCTCCCAAATTCTTCCTTTTTCATATTGGTATCTCACACCAATCCCCTCAGATGGCGTCAACAGGTTTCCCTTCTTTCTCATAGTGGTATCTCACACCAATCCCCTCAGAGGCGTCAACAGGCCTCCCCTCCTTCTCATATGTTTACCTTCGCCCACCGCTCACGCCACCACTCAGCCAATGACGCTCGGCAGCGCGGGTGTTTACAATTATCGCTCAAAGGAAAAAAACATTATCTTCCTTTTTTTTTTCCACCAGACCCCTACGACTCGTAGTGTAGTCCTTAATCTCTATCTTAACCGAATGTCATCTGGAACTTATCAACGAGATTTTCGCCAAGCGTCAAACGGGTGGTCAACTGGACGTCTTCGCACCCTGTCGCCAATTATCTATCCCGGTAACAAACTTTGAACATAAAACAGGTGTCTCTTTCCAAAACCAAATGATATCCCCAAAAGATAGTTGATGGTTTATTCTTCCCTTTTTTCTCTTTCCCTTCCTTTTTCTTTGTGTGTGGTCTAAGCTGATGCCATTCACGGTCAGTGATGACCTGATTACGATTATCTTCCAGTATTCTATTTTGTAGGCCACTTGGCCAGTTTGAAATTTTCATTATTGCTATAGGCAGATTGCTATCTTTTATTCGCCGCGTCATAGCATAAATTAATTCCGACAGATCCGAGATCTTACGAATTTCCTATCTTTCGCGAAAAAAAAATACCTTTTTTTTCTCGCAAATGAAAATAAAATCTTTACCACTTTTCTTTTGTTAAAAAAAGTAACATCGCTCACTATGCCTTTCGTGATAGCTTCTTCTCGCCATAATTATTTCTCGCTTTTAATTTTAACGCAACCGCTAAATAGTGTCACACACACACACACACACACACACATATATATATATATATATATATATATATATATATATATATATATATATATATATTCTTAGTACTTTGATTAGGTTTAAATAGGCGTCTTTTGCTATTTATCTACGCCCTCGGTTGTCGGTGTTATATTTTCAATTCTATATTAAAACACTCTCCACTCTATTAAATCATTTATAGCTCGCCAATTGGGCTGTTTTCCCTTGGAGAAAACCATACATTCTGTCTTCTTACAGTTAAGGATTAGTCCTGTCTTCACGCTTTCCTTTACTACCTTTGACTCGGATGACCTTTAGTTTTCCTTTTCGCTTTGTCTTCTGCGTAGCTTCTCTTCTTAAGATTGTGCCCACTGATACCAAATTCTTGTAAGACTTCTATTCGCTTAGAATTGCCTCGTTATGTAGATTGAATAAATCCTGGCAGAAGACAAATCCTCGAGTGTACGCTATGATATCTGAGAATTCATTTTGATTATTTTAAGACTAGGGATTATAATTTGTAGAGAAATTTAATGAGTTCATCACCCCTTCTTGATGATTACCTTTTCACAATTATCAATATTTCAAATAAATAATAATTGTAATTCTCCGCGGGGTGGGGTGTTCTCGTTCTCTCTTGAAATCCCACACAGCACGCAATAAACTGTATTATTCTCGTTTGACATTTTCTATAGAAATTTTGACAGTTTAACAGGATGACATTAGCAGTGTTAACATCCGACATGTTTAAAATTGTTGGTTTAATTTTCTTTTCATTTGTCACAGTCTGATACATTACGCAAGGTAAAGTTTAATAATTTCTGAACATTATTTTATCCAAAGTCCTTCATGAAAATACTGTACCTTATTTTATAAAGGAGCAAGTAATATGGGCGAGAGAGGAAGGCGCCGATTATATTGTCGCAGGAACATTACCTACATATGAGAAAAGCGTTTTGGCATTAGAAGCTGTGAAGCAATATGGTCAAGGTGAGATAACAAACTTAATTTTTTTATGTAACATTGTACAAATACATATATATTAAAACTTGTGAATCATGTGGTCGTGATTTGATTTCATCTATTTGTTTAACGGCATATCAACTCCTTGTGGGTCATTTAATGCTGAAATGTGAAGCTTTGAAGTAATAAAAATATGATGTGTTATTCTGCTTTCACAATTGAATACATGGTAGATGATACTCAGCTTTAGATCATATACATATCCGTGCGGACATAATTAATACAGGCAATGGTATGTGTGTTTTAAGTTGTAGTTTTGTTGAAGTTATATTTTGGAACAGAGGTTGATTTCTTTAAGAACTTTTAGGATATTATATAGACTGATATCATGAAAGTTTTCTTTCATGGTGGTCATTTGTTTGGTTGATTTTGTTCAGCGGCATATCAACTCCTATTTGATGCCGAAATCTAAATATTTTGAACACAATTTTTATGGATTCAACATGGACATCGAAAATCGTATTGAGGGAAGATACTATGAAATCAGGCATGGCTGATCATGTATAGTGGGATACCAACACCTATGGAATAAAGTGAACATACTGGACAAGGAAGAACACTAGAGAGTTAGAGGTGTGCATGACAATACAAATGCTAGGCTATGAGTAATTCTTTGTACGATTAGCATAGAAATAATTACGAGATGGGAGCCGCTATAATGAAAGACAAATGATAGTATGTCTTCAACGGCAGCAGCTGTAACATTAGTGCAGTCTACCATGATTATAATCCAAGTATATCGAATTTTTTATTCTTTTCTTTTATAGTAACTTTTAGACGGATAAAAAGCAAAAGAAATAAGTTAATGAAGGACCAAAGTATAATTAATAAGTCACAGTATTTCCTCTAAATAAATTGATTACACATCAAAGTCTACATGCGTCGTAAAATGTAATACAAATGTAACGAGAAAGGTTAATCAAAAATTACTGATCATATTCTTCACACTCGAATGTCGAATTTATACATTGTTTCCTGGTTAAGATTTCGTTTCCGGTTTTCCCTAAAGTCTTTTCATTTTCTTTCACTGTCAGTAGACCCAATTCTTCTTAGCGGCATTATCGCCTTGCTTGGGGTTATTTGATTAAAAATATATATGTAACCGGCTTTAGTAGTTTCTGCCGTATGTATAATTATTTATCCAAATATAAACAAAATATGAAAAAGAAAGGTGTCTGGAAATCAAAAGATGTAAAAGAAGGTTTTATTTTCTAGAAGGAGAACACGCTAACAAAAGTAGAGAAATGTATTTCATGATTTCTCTCCGAATGTATCAATCATATTGATTTTTGCTAGTCACTTTTCATCTGATTTATTTCTGTAAAGTAACTGTCAGATCGTTGGAAACAGTAACAGAAATAAGATGAATGGAAGAAAAGTGAAAAATTAATGACTGACAATAATTCATCTATATAAATTGAAGGTTATAACACGACAGGATGTCATGAAAAGCTATAGGATTACGATGAGAAAAAAAGGAAGTCAAAATTATTAAATCGATTTGAAGCGTACGAACATTTATAACATGAGCAAAACCAAAACATTTCTACACAATAAAAAAATGTTTCGTTTCGTTTTATTTTTGGTAAGCAGCATATCACCATATCTATGGGTTATTTAATATTAAAATTGAAATAAGAAAATGCAATCTTTATAATTAATTCAAATGAATGTCATTATTTAACGATTAAATTATAATTACGTAGCTGCGTTTTTTTTTACCAAATAATCTGACAAAAACCAAATGAGGAATGAAGATTTGTTTCTTCTTACAAGAAATGACATTAGTAATAACAGATTTTTTTCATTTTTGTTTGTTTCTTTTGTTTTTTGACAATATATAATTTTACTTTAAAAGATACGGATGATAATTTTACTATAAAATTTATTGTTGGTAATTTTCTTATACAAATGTATTGCTATTAATTTAACTTTTAAAGTCCATTGATGGTAATGTATTGCAGTTCATTTTGTTATTGTTGATAATTTTTACTCTGAAAATGTATTTTTTTTATTGTAATTTTATTATAAAATGTATTGTTGATAAATCCTGGTTAATCACCTATTTTGGGAAAAAGCGATACGGACGTTTTTTTATTGATATTTCAATATTTTTAATATCTATTCTTTTTTACAATCGTGAGACTGATGTTTACGAGATGATGTCCTAAGATAAATATAGGATAATCACTTTAATGAGGCACTTAACTATGTTTATAATTTGACTCTTAATGACCAGATTTTTCAGCATAATTACACTAAAAATAGGGAAAAAAACAATGACGTTTTATTCAGGACACTGAAAGAAGAAATATGCTATATTTATGATCGGAATCCTATCAAATCGAGCAATACAAATACAAAAAGACCTATACCAGTGCTTCATGAATTCTGCAAAAGTATTTGGTAAGGTACGACACGAAAATCTGCATGCAAGGATTGGTGATAAAAAAGTTAAAGGTTGCTACGAACTAAAAGTTACAGGAAGTTGTGGAGAGTCATGATTGCCTAGATCGTAAAGAAACACGGTTCGTAAATGATAATGCTTATTCATTTGCGGATTTTAGGGAAAAATCATACCGATACTTTATAATTGTTATTTCAAACCCGTTTTATTAATTCCTTTTATTTATTTATTTTTAATATCTCTTCTATAATGTAAATTCAAAGAATTATGCCTACTACGAACTACTGTTATAGATTTTTCCATTTTTAGGTTTACCAGCAGTTGTGACACTTTCCGAAACTGCCATATCCACCACCCTCAAAGGCATGCCTTTTGGAGAGACATGTAGAAAATTGGAGGAGATGGGCGCTGCCGTGGTCGGTGTGAATTGCAACCACGGGTCGCGAATGATGGTTCTTTTCCTTAAATAAGACGGCAAGGTAAAATAGAGTAGTTTTATTTTCCCCACAGATTAATATAGCAAATCCTCTCTAAAGGTATCATCTTTATTCCAGACATGACGAAAAATGCGAGACTGTTAAGATAAAACTTACGGTTACATCTAGCCATTTCAACTGTAAAATGATGAGACCTTGCCGCCAATCTAGTACTGCAATTATAAAGACTAGGCAATATAGAAGAAAGTTCATCAGAACAATTACCATGAAAGTATTTATAGAAAAGGCATAAGGAAGCTACATTATGGTGGTGGGAAAGTGACTGAAGCCGAGATGCCAAGTCAAAACCAATAACATTGCAGATAAGGGCAAGTCGATTTTGAAATCGTTGTATTACATTCAATTTGAAAATGGGGTTTGACATGATAAATGAAAAAACAAAATATTATTTTCCAAATCGTTGCGGTTTTTTCATGAAATAAGTTTGAAGATTAAGTTTAGGTTCAAAATCAGATCATTGGAATTCTTAGGATTTCTTACTCTTGAGCATGCAACATACAACTGCTCATGCGTAAATATTTCTTCCTAGAACCAAATTCCAACATTTTGAAGCATTTGGCCTTGTGATTTGTTTACAGTTCTCGCAAATGCAGGACGAACTGGTAACTGGATTTTTGTACATAAAGAACTTAAAGAAAAGATGTGCAAAACAATATTGCATTTTTATTAAATATGTATTTGTTATTTTAATCATTAAATTGTTTTTAAAATGGGAGTATTTTGTATGTTAAATAATAAAACTTAATTTTTCCACAAAAATGAATGAAAATATATTGTACAAAGCTACGAAACCTAGTAAAACTAAGAGTACTTTTCACCCACTTACCTAGTTGCACTTCTCCCCTAAATTTGGTTTTGTCTGGTCAATAAATAGCTATCAAAATATTATATATAGAAACAATACAAATTTAAAACATTTTGTCTTATAATGTGTGCCAGCGGTATTATGGCGCTATATACACTTTAATCTATTTTTTTATTATTATTATTTATGATCTAAGAAATCTTATTCATTGAGTAGACTTTCCTGTGATCTTTTACATTTTTGCAAAATTTTTTCTAAGCGAATACAATAAAAAAAATCATATTTTGCTTGTTGTGATTCATTATCACAATTCTAGTTTGAATATATTTTCCATTTAATGTATATAACGAGAAAAAATGAATTTATTCTTGAAATAGTGAAATTTTTAAGTCAATTTGTAAGAAAAAACCTGCGGAAATTAGATATTTCTGTCCATTTTTCAGGCGACCTTTAAAACTAAATGCTCAAAAATTGGTAAGCGTTATGAATCTTCTTCTTAGTGTCAGTACGTATCATATCAAATCCCAATATTCACATAAAGTGCAGTGTTGATTTCCTAAACAAAGTGAAAAATCAACCTGCCCTGCCGGACATATGGGCAACGACAAAGTTTTGGAGAAAATGAAAACAAAAGTATATTTATATTTAACATCAGAAAGAAACAGTTGAAATTTCTAGGGTACATAAATGAGGAAAGTGGGCTTAGAAAATTTGACACTCAAAGGACAGATTGAAGGCAAGAGGTACAGAGGAAAGCAACCCATAACCCCTACCTAACAGGTTTGTGTAAATTGTTCGTAGAACAAGAGAGATAGCGAAAAGACAAAATTTTATTATAAGTTACAAATGAAGTGAAATTATGGAGAGACATGATCGTCCATATCCTGAAAGGACACAGCACATAGAAGAAGAAGAAGAAGAAGAAGAAGAAGAAGAAGAAGAAGAAGAAGGTTATGTAAATGGTTGGCAGAACTGGAATTAGGAGAGATAGCTTAAAACTAACTTTACCAATAGCTACAGAGTGCAGGAAATTGTGGAGAGTAATGATCGCCCAAATTCCTACATAGCAGACAGATGCAAATACGTAAAGAAAAGTGGACGTAATTCACTGGGCCAATAACGAAAGTATATACAGAAAATTTCATAAAGTTGAGAGAAATTCTAATTAATTTCAATATAACAATTATCACAAACACTGTTTTTAGAATAACAATGATCTTTCCAGATACATATTCTACTATTTCACCCATAGTTGGAGGAGGAGAAGATGCATTCGTATTTTTTCCAAGGGTATCTGTATGTAAATGAATGTAAAAAACTTGATTGCAATTCAAAATTAACTCTCCGATTACTCAAAGATGTATTGAAATTGCCATGACCACTGTGTATCCTATGATTAATAAATAACCAAGCTATTCCGGTTTATTGCACATGCTTGCTAAATTAATACCCAGGTAGTGTGGGATACATAGACCGTGTGAGAAAAAAAAACATTTGGAATTGGCTGAAATTTAATTTTTTATAACAATACAGCTCAAGTTAAAAATCAACTGTTTGGCCACTTGGCATGGATAATGTTTTGTTTCATTGGTGTAAATTTTGTTCTTGTGAACTAAGATTCTTTTTCCTGATGATGTCACTTCATTGCCAAACATATCAAAATAGAAGCCTGCCAATAGAAGCCTGTGTCTTATATATTTAAGATTTAACTGGAAATCCATTAACACACACACACACACACACACATATATATATATATATATATATATATATATATCTTAAGTCGTCTGCAAATCGCGTGTGCGTGAAACTCGAGTCACGACAAGGGTTATTCCTTCATAGGATTTAATGTTGGTAAACGTTTTTTACTCGGTCTAAGCAATCTTGGCTTCGAGCACTTTTTGCTTTCTTTCTCTTTCTTTTTTCAGTGTTGTCATTTTTATTTGAGGCTGTATCTGGATAAGAGATTTATGATTTGGCAAGTTGTCTGTTGATTCCATCAACGGTTTTTGTTTTTCTCTAATATATATATATATATATATATATATATATATATATATATATATATATTTATATATATATATATATATATATGTGTGTGTGTATATATATGATAGTTTCATTAAAGACGACTTAAATGTACTTTCAGTCTCATGCAAGATCATCTCCTGGGTTGAATTTCTAAGACAAAATGATTAATGTAAATGATAATTGTGAATTATTTTGTAAATGCACATGAAACGCGCTCTGCTATAATTATTAGGTTGGTGCAAAAATAATGACGTAATAATGTCGTTTTTTTGACGTTAAAAATACGTCAAAAAACGACATTATTACGTCATTATTTTTGCATATATTTATATATATATATATATATATATATATATATATATATATATATATAACACAAATAATGATGTATATCCACTGAATAAGGAAATACTTTTAAACAGTTTAGAAGTTATTATATTTATAAGTCACAAACTGGCAGGACAAAACTTACTTGAATATTTAGTATTAATATTAAAGAGGGGAATTTGGAACAATAAAATAACAATAAATGAAATAGGTCGAATAAGATAAATATATTTTAATTGTAAATATTAGACGATTAAAACTTAAAAAGTTCAAAAGTCTAACTTGTGAGGAAATTAAAAAAAATGGTTAAAGTTATGTAACGTTAGGGACATTACATATAATATTGTCGAATAACGGCATTCAAATTCTTGCGAATTAATTCAGTGAACAAACCACCTGACGTGACATTGACGGTTGAAACTGCGGTAGTTTTGGTGTGTTCATCATTTTTGTCAGACAAAATTCTTGCGTTCATTTGAAAATTAAATTTTCACTTGATAGATAGATAGATAGATAGATAGATAGATAGATAGATAGATAATAAAATAATAATAATAGATAGATAGATAGATAGACTATCCCAAAACAGTATATTCAATTTTTTAGATCTATGTATTTAATTTCATTTAATATTAAATTTAAACCTTTAATCTTCTTTGTGAGCCCATAATATTTATATATTTTAAAGTTTTAACCATTATATATATATATATATATATATATATATATATATATATATATATATATATATATATGATTTTTTTCTTTAAATGTGTGTGTGCGAATAAATTGTATTACATTAAACAGCGACGTCTTGTTTGTTTAATATTTTTATTGTATTTTTCTAATTTTCGAATCAGTTTGTTGTACATTCGAATGAAAATTTTTGATAAACTGCCTAAAAGTTTATGTATTTCTGGTTCTGCCCTCTTTTGGGTCATTAGACGCTAATGACCAAAACTCAAATGTTTGTCAGGTGTCGTTTGCAATGGTCGTTGTCTAAAACCAGGTCTTTTTTATCTAACGTTCTATTTAAAAGTCAAGTGTAGTTAAATATTCTTCTCTTGTGGACAGATTTATTTTTACTCCAGTGGCAGTGGAGATTTTTGAGGTTATTGGCCCTCTTTCGATGGCGTTCTTTCAAGAGGTTGGCGGGATGGCGTCTCGATAAAGGGACAAGCTTCGCGAGTGGCTCTTTCAGCGTCTCACTGGCGATGGTGCGTGGTAATGCTTTCTCCATCATTGCGGCTGGCAGAGGATAGCAAAAAAGAAACATTCCGTTTCTTGTTTATAGATACTTCGTTCAAATAAATTCATTTTTTTTTTAAAGTGTACGATTATCGTTTAAATTACGTCATCTATAAAATGGTTTCAAATAGGTTGAAAACTTCGAAATAGAGTTTATAAATATATACATCTTAAAATATCGTCTATTATGATGTAAGTTATTTTATTTAATATCGTTTGTTTTCTTTCGCATCATAGTATTTTGCTCGAAAACATTATGATGAAGTGTGTGTAGTGTTATTTTAGCAATATTTACTAATATTTTTCTTATGTTAGTTTAAACTTCTGGTTGTTTTTTTTTCATGTGAGAATCGATATGTGCCTAGATTGCAAAAGGTTCCAATAAGTGACATGTTAACTTCCGAAAGAATGTAATGAATGTGTGACAAATGGAAGAATTTAACTAATAATTGGTCTTTGAGATGCAATTTTGATGATTAGATACTTCAGTAATTAAATGTGTGAGAAAGGAAAGTTAAAACAAAAGGTTATTTTTTCAAACATAAATTGTATCCACAACGAAATGTTCATGAATATGTTATAGTGGCAACTTACTGCGTTTTTGTGTTTTGGGGTGAAGATTTCACAGCCCTTTTAGCTTCAGCGTGGAAAGTTCATGACACCATTTTGAAAGAGGAACAACTTTACTTTAGGGTTCACGTATTTTCATATTTGATAGCTGCTGCTGCTAAGTTTTGCTTATTGCTGCTACTGCTATTATGTTTTAAGGGTGCTACTGATATTAAAGAGCACTGCGCAATATTAGAGACGACACGAGAATTATTCAAAAATATAACTTTGTTTTTACATATCAAATAATTTGAGGTCGCCAATTATTGCTAATCATTAGGTTAAATGTTTGAAACATTTATATTAAATTATAAAATTAATGACGTCATTAATATCGTTAAGTGATATGTACAGGCGAATTATATTTTCAATGACTTTCATTTATTTATAGTTACGTTGAATCGCATTAGATTGTTTTCTTCTTTCCCCCTTTTCTCTTTTACTTTATACTTCTTTTCTTGTGTATATAATTAATTATTTATTTCCAAATTCCAGTTCTGTTATCTAAATCTCCACCCCAGCTATCTATCCCTCTCCCTCTCTCTCTCTCTCTGATTTTACTACACTTCTGTATTCCTTATCGCCATTTATACAACCACTCACCATTTATACAAGAAATATACCAGCGTAACCCTCCTCCCGGAATATATACAATTATCTTAATCCTAACACGCCCATCATTGATATAAAAAGGATGTAACTTCAATACTCCTACAATTATTACAAAAAGTATTACTGACACTAACCCTCCCACCATTAATATAAGAAGTAGATAACGTTTGGTCATTTTAGAAGAGTAAGCATCGTCTGTATCGTCGTATCAAAAGAGAGTTTCCCGCTCTGTATCCTATAATACATCTGCAGTTGACATTATTGAAAGAACAAAATGGTGGATTCGAAAATATCTGGCGACAGCAGGCCAAAAGGTAAAAAATTATAAAATATATGAATGTAACTTCCCTATGATACTCTGTAAATATTTTACGGCATTTTTGACGATTTTTCATATTTGACACCACGAATTTATGAATTTATGCGCTGTACTAGATTGGCAGTTTGGGCTCATCATTTTACTGTTGAACGTTGTAAGTGAAATCATAAGTTCAATTCTACTAGTTTCTTCTCTTGTACTTCCCAGCTACGAAACTCATATCCTTCATCTTGTTTTCCTGTTAACTACCCAAATCTAGATCCAACGTCAGTTGTCTGTCTCCATGAATCCTGAATAACGTTTTGTCTCAGTTTCCTTCACACTTAGTTACCCCTCGTGTCTTAGTGGCTTTTTTTCTTTCTTTTTTTTTTTTTTTTGCATTTCTTGTGTTGAAATGATTTAAAAAAAATCTTTTCAGTTGGAAATGCATAAAATTTGCTTCACGCCAACTCCCAAATGCTTATAAATGAAAACACAACCTTTCTAAACGCATCGATCTCATCAAGATCTTTGACACTGTCCATAAACCAATTCTTTGGAGTATCCTGTTTAAATGAGGTTGTCTTGAAAACGTTTACATAGCTCATCAGATCTTTACATGACAACAGGAAACATTGGCGTTGTGATAACACTGAACTATTTCTACTGTGTGTGTGTGTCTCTCTCTCTCTATCTATCTATCTATCTAACTATCCTCATCTATTCGTTATCTATCTATCCATCTATCTATCTCATCCTATTCATTATGTATCATAAACGAATTGTTCACGACAAATTTCGTTTTTCGTTTTTGTTTATTATGAAGTTTAAAAGGAATAATTTATTTTATTATTTAATAATCATCCGTTTCTTCTCTAAATCATTTTTGCTATTAAATTTAGAAAACTTAAATAGCAAGTATTTTCAGTTATATTTCTGCAAATAACTGTCTGATTCAATTAACAAAAAAAAAAAAAACGTAATTTTGAACGAATTTATTTTATATCGATTAAACTTCAAGACTACAAAATAGAGAAATTGTTGAGATTCGCCTAGCCAGATTGTGGTTGTTATCGGAGTGTCGGGATTCCAAACATTTAACAATAACAACGGCAACAAGAACACATTTTTCAAATGTGTGGAGGTTGTGTTAATTAATTAAATTATATTGATTAAAAATTGTTGGGTAAATTAGGCTGCGTGATAAAATTAACAATTTCCACTCACATTAAATTTCAGTATTCAACAAATATAGAATAAGGACAACATGAGAAACAACAATTTTTGCACAACAATGAATAAAATATTTATATAACAAAGAGGTACAAACAACTGGAGTAATAAGAGGTGGTTTTAAAAAGTTCAAACGTCCTTTTATGTTTAGATGAAAGTTCTGGTTTGATAGATTATAATTTGTTGAATGGTCTGTACAATAATGAGAAAGTGTGTTTTGGTATTATAGTAATTTAAGAAAAAAATAAACAGTTCAAGTTTGTATTTGAAATAGAGAAATATTATTTACGACTTACTTTAAGGTTTACGAAATTTGTTTTCACTGGTTCGAAGAAATTTTCTGTAGTTGAAATAAGTGGTTCTTAACAACTTGTGTTTATGTTAATTGCAATAATTAACGTTGAGCTTGAAAGCGTATGAAAAAGATTCGTGTATTAAGTTGAATATGGGAAACTTGAGTTGATTGTTCGTCATAAAATATTGCTGTGTGAATGAATGTTCTCTCAGGCTGGAATCATGTTAAGGAACTTTAACGTAAAGCCTGGAACTGCGTGACGATTTCAAAGGATTCTGATCGGCACACTGTCGAAGATGAAAGACGTTTCATATTTTATTGCCAACTTTGGTCATGTGATAGGCTCACAGGAGCTTGATAGATTTTGGCGGAATTATCTTTTTGGTCAGGTCAAGAACTAGGTTGATGTTATTAGATATCAATTGACCAATTAGAAGTTGAGATTTTCTGAAAATATACATTAAGCTGAATAAGCTCTGGGATCCACTTTTTGTACGAAAATTGATGTTGATATTCGGGCATGATTTAGATATTAAGTGACCAATTAGAAGTTGAGGTTTTCTGAAAATATTTACTAAGCTGAATAAACTCTGCGATCCACTTTTTGTACAAAAATTGATGTTGATAAAAAAAGGTGCTAGCGGGATGCTACAAATGAAACATGAAAAAAGGTTATTCCCTGAAGGAAAAGTAGAAGCAAAACGACAGTTAAAAGAACATTTATGTATTCTTTGCAGAAATATAAAATATCAACAATATATTCAAGTTTGTTTTATCAAGTAATTGTGTTCATAAGACGATGTGAAATGTGTAGGTCGATTTACCTTATGACAGAGTGTCTAGTGTTTCTGACAAGGCCTTAATCTGCGACTGCTGGAACATCTTTTCTATTTTGTGCGGGGTGGACGCACGTGTAGATCAAAATGACTTCCGATATTGTATGCTTCTATTTTTCTATCTGTAAGGGGGACCCAAAATCTAATTTGACATACAGGTGAGAACTTCTTTTGAATTCGTTAGTTAGAAAATAATTTGACAGTGGCTTGCGAAAATATTTTTCTCAAATTTTCAAGAGTGATGAAGCGGGGTCATTATTGTTGTTTTCAAAGTGGTTCAAAAATAACTTGTGGTCAATCTGCAACTGTGCACGCCAAGTATTTTGGTGGTATCTTCTCGAGTAATGATTGTTTATCAAACAAACTTTCTGATGGTTTTTTATTGGTTAAAATATATATATACAATTTAATTCCCTATAAAATTGCTTTACTATATCCTTGAATTGATTTTATGGTTTCGAATATAATTGCCACTCTTGTATTCTATACTTCAAGAACTAGAGAAGTATTTGTTTTACTGTTTTTCATTGGCTAGCTACCAGTTGACATTTTCAAAAGAGCCATAAATTTAAAAAAAAAAAAAACTCACTTCGTTGTGCTTCTCATTTTAAATCGTAAAGAAGTTTGCATTTCTCTCTGATTATTTATATGAAGAATTGTTGGTATTATAAATTGATTTGCTCGGGAAACTATCCTTAGCTTGGTTGTAATGTTCACATTTTTTCGGTCGTTGTACATTGTATACTTCTTCAGATGTCTTTCATTGTTGATAAGCTAAGAAATTCGAATTGAGCTCTTTTTTCAATTTGTTGTTCATGCTAGAATTAATCTACTATTAGTAAATAATTGTTCATTAATTCTTCCAACTCATCAAATATTTTATTATTATTATCATTATTATTATTTTATTTCCTTTCATTTCTGGTGTATACTCAATTATTTCGGGATTCAAACCAGAGACTTAAGGTCAGAAATAGCATCAAGACATTTTCCACTGATTATTTTTGTAAAAAAATTGAAAAAAAATTAAAATCACACACATTTTACATTGATAAAGCTCTTCGTAATGTGTGAACTGTTCTTGTACAAAATTTTATATTTCTTTTCTTACCAGTAATCCCTACAACGTGTCTATCGATCCCTTTTCCAATTAATTCGAGGGCTCCCAATACAACTGGGATTTTTTAAGACCTCATGCGCCACATTTTTTAAATTTCCACTTCAAGATACTTGTATTTTGATAGTTTTTGAAGATATTCAAAGGTACATTGCAATCTGCATTGTTATTATTATTATTATTATTATTATTATTATTATTATTATTATTCGGCAAATACTTTTACTCGTGTCATTTTCCATTGATTCCTTCTTACAGGTTTGTTGCAGCGACTAAATGAGGGAGACTTTGTGTTGGTTGCAGAGGGCTATCTATTCCAGTTTATTCAGCGAGGGTACCTTAAAATAGGGCCCATGGTGCCGGAGGTTGTCATAGAACATCCTCATCTTGTGCAAAATTTGCATGAAGAGTTTGTACACGCTGGCAGTGATGTCGTGTTGGCCCTTACGGTGAGTAGATAAAGGCTTACAATTAATGATTAAATCAAATAGGAAATTAACCAGCGTTGAAAAGTAAAATATCCTGTGTTAGAATTTAATGTACAAGTCATAAGCAAGCTTCAAAAGTCATCATTATTCAAGCGGCTGAATCATTTCGGCCAAGGATAACGCTAAACCTCTATGTCACATTTATATAGTTGCTAAGATGTAGCAAAAGTTATATAAGCCGAGACATTAATTGAATTCTGATCTGAAAGTATTGTTGTATGAGGGGATTAATATTTCCGTTCCAACTAAATGTTGTGATAAGGAAGGAGATGCTGTTAGCAAATAAATACATACTGTGTAAAATAATTGGGTGTCCCCATTAAGACTTAAGTCGATATCTTTGATAAATGATTAATATTAAATATCCGAAATAATATGTAAAATTGTATGCGTGAAAACCAGTTGAAAATTTAAAATTGTTATTTCCTTGCGGGCGCTTCACTGAGAAAAAAACTGAAAATGTAATTGAAAATATCCTTACAGCGGCAAACTTACGACTTAAAAAACGCCACGATAATTTGAAAAAAAATGAACCGTTAATAAAGTCTAAAAAATATCCTTGGAGAAATCACTAACATTTTTGAATGGGAAATGTGTTAAAATAAAACATAAATTTAATCATTTGATGCAGGACTAGAAAATATCTAAATAAAATAAGATATAGATAAAAAAAAAAAAAGAAAAAAAAGAAAATCAATTTACTGTTACGTTAACTGAAATTAACGACTGCGTTTCAATTGAGCAAGATTGCTGCTGTAATATTGTTTCCTTCGTTGGTTGACTCGTTTTTTTACGATTTATCAGCCATTTGTTGGTTATTTAAAACCAGAAAATAATTTTATGTTATAAGAATATGTTTTTTAGATAATAATCCTTTAGTGATACGTGTTTTACATTAATCCAAAGCTGTTGTTGTGGAGAAGAGGTGAATTCATAAATTCCCCAAACATCTTTGCGCTTCAGTGAATATAAAGAATACAAATGCTATTGAAACTCGGCTCTGTGATTTACAATTCCGTGCCATTATCCATTACACCATCCACTCATCCAAGCTTACAGCATCTGGTATTCCCAAGCGGTCACCCAACTAAGTATTAACCAGGCTCGACTTTGACTTAACTTCAGTGACCGTTGTCTCGATATGATGTGACCATAAGCCGAGGTTCCTATGGATTTTGTTTTTCATTTGTTTTCTTAATACTTGGTGGGAGCGTAAAGAAATTACGCCTAATTAGTTCGATTCTCACTGGGTGCCCCATGATTTCGGACTTGTGCCACAACAAGTTCTGATGGATGCGAAACTGTCACTCAACCAAGTACGAATGAAATCTTGATTTCAAGTTGGCCGTTATTAACAGTACTGACACTATCACTCATCATGCTTACTCTCCTTCTCCTCTCAGTCTCTTCCCATTTCTTATTCACGCTTACTCTCCTTCTCCTCTCAGTCTCTTTAAGACGTTCTTTCCATTTCTTATTCTCCGTGGATGATATAGTGCATTGGTATGCACTATATCATCCACGGAGAACCCTAACAATAATATGATATACATTGGGTCCACGAAAAATGCCTTTAAAACCAGATGGAGGCAACATAAATGCTCCTTCAACAACATAAACTTAAGACATCAGACCTCTCTATCTAAATATTTTTGGCACCTGAAAGAAAAAAATAGGACACCTAAAGTAAAATGGAAAATCATTAACAGGACTAGAACTTGCAAAACTTGGGATGACCCATGCCCTTTGTGCCTCCATAAGAAACTACACATTATTAAGCTTCTAAACAATAAAAACCTATTAAACAACAGGCAAGAATTAACGGTTTTCGGCCGACACAACCGAACTTATGCTCTGAATAACTAGCTAAAAACACGCATACAATAAAATAAATTCTAAAATCCATTGCCCATATACATAGTTTTAATACCCTACAAAAATTGATAACCCTTTATGAAGTCGTCAAATAACAAACGTTACGGCCTTTTCATATACACAAATCCCTTTCATAAAGAGATATAATAAAAGAATAAAATAAAAATAAATAAATAAATCTCCGTAGACGCTCAAGCCAGACTATGCGAAAACTTCCTCCGTCGTAAATTTAGCCACCCCCATCTTACCGTGACCCGGCATCTATGAAAGTAACTCTATACTGATACAAATTATTAACACCCAACCACTGCCGATTCTAAAAAATCCGCCCTTGATGTTACCATGGAAATTTTTGATTTCAATTCTGACCATACTATTAAAACTCGTAAATTTCAGAAATAAGTCATTCCCCAAAAAATTTCGCTTGAAGATGGAACAGAGCCTACTTTAACTCAAGTTAATTCAAATATTATTTTGACGTTTTCGGCTCTTGTTTTGAAACATGAGACCTCTTATGTAGCGAGTCGGAATCATATTTTTAAATAAATAATTATATATAAATATATATATATATATATATATATATATATATATATATATATATATATATATATATTATGGACCACCCCATAAATACGATACCTAAAGTTTAAATTGAATTTATATAAATGAAAACTCTTTCTTGAAGTTATTATTTTAGCTTTAATTTCAAGCTAGTGGGTTAAATGTAATATTTTCAATAAAGAAAATATTTTGCTGATTTCAAAAACGAATTTCAGTATACTAGGAGTTTTTCTTTTTTACTAAAATAGCTGATTAACGCCTTTTCTTGGTGGTCTTTTATCACAATGTAATTCTTGTTGTTAAAAAGGAAATATACTTTTCCGAAACTTTTTGGAGGAATATTAGTCGAGTTAAATTATAATTAATCTGATTTGAAATAAATATTATATACTTTAGGGTTAAAATGTCACAGAAACGCAATTTTTAACCCGACAGTGGCAATTTTAAAGTGCTGACAGCCTGATAACAGATGTAATGTTGTTTTACGGAGACTTTACCTGTAAAACATAATTGAAGAAGCTGACATGAGGCCCTTTTTTTATATAATTTTAATTTTTAATCTTAACTTTTTTATTTTAATGTTAAAAAATTAGCAAAATATTCTCCGTAATCTGATGTTTTATTGAATTTTAGAAATGTTGACTATAAATTTATTATAATTATTGTCCTTATTTTGTGATAATGTTGTGTATAGTCGACCGTACGTACAAAAGTCGCCATGTTTATACGCATAAAAAAGTGAAAATGCTTATAAAAATATCGGTGTTTGATGAATTGTACTCAGCTTTTTTCATTTACGATTAGTAAATATAGTTTTCATTTAATAATATCATCTATTTAATACTTCTGTATCTGTCTATATTTCTGCGATGGGGTATTATGTACACTATTTACATTATTCGGACTATTGTCCCTATCTTTGTTGCCATACTTATCACAACGTTTCGGCCGCTGTACGCTACGGCCATCTTCAATTGGTTGGAATGTCGAACTAAACCATTTATTTCGCTCGCTGAGTAATATATATACATATATATATATATATTTATTAAAGACATTTTTATGTTTAACGTTCTTTTTATAGATACAAGTATTTAAGTAAATGCTCTGTTTATAATAAACAGTATTAAATAACATTTACCGGCCTGAATGTCCGAGAAATTTTCATAGAAAATATTCGTTCTTTGACAGGATTCGAACCTGCATCCTATATGGAACCGTCATTTACGCTGATGTGCCTTACCGTTAGGCTACAAAGAAGCGTTCGGTAGGCAAGGTCGAATATGGCGGGAGATTTAAGCAACACCACCATTTTTTAACCAAATAACGCAGGAGCCATTGAGAAAGTGAAGGCTATGTTCAAGGTGAGACATTTCACTCCTACTCACCAATGTAATTGAACGAATTATTTTGGATATTTTTCAAGTACAAATCAAATTTTATTGCTTAGATATTTGAGAGAAAAAAAATTGAAATTTTGTCTTCTTTCTGTCATAATGATTTCCAATGTTTTTGTTTAACGAAACTTTCTCATATATATGATGCACTTACTTTTAAAAAATCAAAGAAATCACCTTGATTTTTTTTTTAATCGGTATCACTTCATACAAGGCAATAAAGCCACTAAGACACAAGCTGTTACAGAGTGTGAAAGAATTAGGAACATAAACTTTAATAATGAACGGGAAGATGAAACAATAATCAGGAATACAGTCGATAGCGATTGATATTGCATTTAAATTTTTGCAGATTAAAGTTAACTGGAAAGCATGGAGCTAGAAGCGAGAGAAATAACTGTTATCATTGAACTTACTGTTATATTTATCCAAATCAAATGTAAATTGATGAGATCCCAATGTTCGTCTACTTCTGCGCTGAAATTCAAAAAGTCTAGATATCATAGCGAAGAGCTCATCCGAACAATTACAATGAAAGTATCTATAGAAAAGAACACAGTGCGGCAAAGTTATGGCGGTGGAAAAGTGACTGAAGCCGAGCCACTAGATCACGGTCAATAATATTTCTAATTCTACTTTGGATTTTATCAAATAGCTGAATATAAATAGCAGGGACACTGGACCATATGTGGCAGCAATATTCTAAGCATGGACGAATGGTAGACTTATAGATATGTATGATAGATTCTGGAGACAAGGATTGTCTGGCACGACACAGTGAACCAACTTTGTTAACAGTTGACCTAACAATATAGTCTTTCCTCTTCATGTCAGCTGAGAACATTAGTCCGAGAAGCTTCAACGAGTCACTTTCCTGGAAGTTAGCTTTGGCTAATTCTACCTGGAATACGCATTATTATTATTATTATTATTATTATTATTATTATTATTATTGTCCAATCTGGAGGTGGGCAAACATTGCTCTTCCCATTTTCCTAGCCTTTCTTGTTCTTCTACCAACCTATTTACAAAATTTCGTTAACTTCCTTACTCGATGTTTCTCTCTGCTATCTTGTCTTCAATGTAATTTGTGAGTGTTAAATTTATCAAGCCTCCTTTCTGTATTTTCAGTCCCAGAAATTTCAGATGTCTTTTTTCGGATTCTAATTATAAATGTCTTTTTTGTTTCCATATTCCTTAAAGCCTCGTCGTTATTCACACATGCATCATCCGTGTTATTCTAAACATCCTCCTCTAGATCCAAATATCAGTTGCCTCAAGTCTGTCAGGAAATTATCAACCATTCACTGCCATATTAGCCGATTGATATTACACTGTTATTCACCATTTTTACTTAGTTTCCCAAGAAAATTTCCACTTAGTATTTTTTTTTTTTTTTTAGATTTAGAAAAGTAACTTTTGTTATATCACTTTTCCTTCTGATTTCATTGACACATTTTCCGTCCCCTGTTAAAAACCTTCCTACATATTTCAATTTTTGTACTTGTTTGATTTTGGTATCTCCAATTTGTAGTTCACCCTTTTGGTGAAAACTATACATTCTTTTTTTTTTTTTTTAATCATTTAATCCCAAGCAACGTGGGAATGCCATTAATACACAGGAGATTACGGAGAATGAAAGTGAGAGAAAAGACTAGCTATAGATAGGATTGAGGAAAGGATAAAAGATGAAGAGGATTTACGAAAATAGAAGATGGCGATTGACGTTGCATTGAAATTTTTGAAGATTGTGGTTATCAGGAAAGCAAGCCAACGGAAGGGAGTTCCACAGACAGGAAAGTAAACTGTTGGAGTAGAAGTGACGGTTACATTTAACTACTTCAGCAGTAAAATGGTGAGACCTAAATGCCAATCTAGTACCATATTTAAATTCACGTAGTCGTAGCATCAGGGAAAAAGCTCGTCAGATCAATTGCTGTGAACATATTTGTAGAAAAATAGAGGCCTTCTTAAAATTAATGGTTAGTCCAATCTTCTGGCTTTCCTTTACCTATGTGGTCCTATAGTTTTCTTTCTGTCTTTGTCATCTACGTATCTTATGATTTGGGACTGAAAAGTTTATAGGCTGACTATGAAGGAGTGATGCTAGACCTGTGAAATCTTGCATCCATTAATTTCAACTCTTCTTATTAATAACTTTCCAGCTAACTTTAATAATTTCCCATGTAAAATGACATTTAACTATTCCAAGAAAAATTCAATTGTAACTAGCAGCGACTTCTCATGCAATTGGGCAAAATTAAGCATCGCGGTGTTTTCAAGCACCTGTAGAAAAAGGATTTAGCCATAAGGACGTTTATGGTAACATGGCTGGTACATTAGGTGATGGCGACCCAGATTTAACATCAGCGCAAAAGTGGGCAGCTGAATTTAAGAGAGGAAGTGAGAGTCTTGAAGAAGACCCAAGTTGATCGCCTCAGTTTTGGGGGATGTAAAAGCATTGTGTTTATTGACTATCTTCAAAAGGGCCACATCATCAATGAAGATTACTGTGCCATCTTACAATGCAAGACAATGCAATCTTACAATGCAATAAAGACCAAATGCCCAGGAAATCTGACGAAAGAAGTCTTATTTCATCAGGACAATACTCCAGTACATGTTCTTGCTTTCAATGGCTAATGTGCGTGACTGTGGCTTTGAACTAGTTGATCACCTCCCTATTCTCCTCGTTTGACTATGATCTGTTCCCCAACATAAAAGAATATTTGACTGGGAAACATTATCGCAGCCATAATGACGTCATATTTGCTGTCATTTTGAGCAGTTACCTGAAAAGAATCCTCCTGAATATGACGATAAAATACATCCTGCAGCAAAACCGCTGATTGGGAGGTTTTGAGGAGCTTGGAAATACCTCGTAATTGCTGTTGTCCTCGGGTCCACACTGGCCAATGTCCCAACTATGGAAAATTATTGAAGCCCCAAACTCGGGTCAAACACTAAAAACGTATAGAAATACATGTTTATAGTGAAAGTGTGAGCAATATATTTTCATAGTAAAAAAATTGCCAACAATACATTTTTGAAAAAAAATGCCACACTACTAAATTATTAATGCACTCAAGAAAATTAAATTTCGGCATTAAATGACCATACAATTTGAGAAATTTGATGAGTTTATCATTTCTTCCTGATGCTGACTTTGTCCTAAATACCAATATTTCAAATAAGCAATAATTGAAAATCTCGGAAACGATCTCGTTCTCACTTGAAATCTCATACACCACGCTATCCACTGTATTATTCTAGTTTTGCATTTTCTATAGACTTTTGACAGCTCCATAGGACGGCATTAGCAGTGTTATCATCGTACATGTTTAAAATGTGTTGTTTCAATTTTCATTTCATTTGTATCTGGCCGATACATTTTCACAAGGTAATTTTTATTAATTTCAGGATAAAATTCCTTATAAACATTATGTTTCTTATTTTATAAAGGAACAAGTAATATGGGCGAAAGAGGAAGGCGCTGATTATATTGTCACGGAAACGTTTAATACATACGAGGAAATCGCTTTGGCATTAGAAGCTGTGAAGGAATATGGTCAAGGTGATATAACATTTTTATACTTTTGTAATATTGTACAAATATATAATTAAACTTGTAAATCATGTCCACTTAGTGTCGCGTTCATCAGCGGGGAAATTAGGATTAGCGTGTAGATTTTAAATTACATTCAAGACCTTTACATTCATCTTTTGTGTAAACACTCTTGGGAATTGTAGGAGACTACACTTCTCCCTACAATTATGGACAGAATGGGTTCTCTCGCTTTAAATCCGGTGAAGGTCAAATCTTTATTCAAAGTCTTTTTGGGGCAAAGCCAGCAATACTACCCGGTAAAAGCACACTTCCTATTGAAGTCACAACAGCTGCACTAAAACACTAAAAGGCGGCGTAATGTACCCCAAACAAAAATGCTCAGTACATTTTTATAATAAAATAACCAACAAACCATTTTTATAGTATAATGACAATCAATGCAACACTAAAATAATATAAAAATACTTTTTATAGTAAAATATACATTTTATGATCCACTACATAGATATCTAATAAAAACATAACTTTACACTGAAATTAAATGACCCATAATGATGTTGATATGCCATTAAACGGAGGGTACTCGAACGGATTGCATTCCCTGGTCGCTCCGAGTCAAATATTCACGGCATTGTAGCAAACAACCACATTCGCTCCCTGTTCCATCGATGGGAGATGGGTTTCACTCGGGCAACTTCTTCCCGCGATCCACTGCCCTGTGGAACCGACTCTCGTCGGGAAGTTTCCCTGGCAACTGCAATTTTGGCCTGTTCGGGATTCGTTTTAGCCGTTGTCTTTCACTCCTATACAAACAAATGACCTCCTAACATAATCTTCTACCTCGAGTGGCCTACGGGTCTTGTAGAAGGTGAACCAACCAAAAGCAACCAAACTCATAAGGTCTGGACGAGTGGAACATATGAATGTATCTAGTCTGAACTTTTGCCATAGAAATTGCTACTGAGTAGTGAGGGAATACTGACATTTCGTTTGTGAGGTTGTATCTTGGGAAATAGTTCTCCCTCCCGCAAGTACTGGGTAACAGATATGGCATCAGTTTTTGGTCTAATCTGATTCTTGCGAAGATAGAACTTGAAAATAGGTGTTAGGCATATTCGGGGGTGAAGAAAAGATGAAGAAGAGAAGTGAATTGAAAAAGCTTTTAGATATCAGGCGCTTGAATGTAGGAGATAAATAGACTGCAATATAAGAAAAGTTACGTTGGCGAAACATCTTGGAATCTAAAAGCCAGCATCTACAAACATAAGAGACAGCTACTTTGGGACAAAACTTTAAAATTGTTCTTAATGCAGACAAAGAAATCTGGCCATAACTTTGATTATAAATGCCAACCTAATTAAAAAAAAAAAGGACATAATTCTTTACGGAGGAAATTCTTCGAGGAACCTCTGAACTGGTGTAACTAAAGAATGTATCTCTTCTAAACATTTTTTTAAATGTTACTGTTGTTTTCTTTACGTTTTCAGATTTTGAAAATCTCCAATATATATATATATATATATATATATATATATATATATATATATATATATATATATATATATATATATTACTTTTAGGTTTGCCAGCAGTTGTGACACTTGCCACAACTGCCAAATCGACTACACTAGAAGGAATTCCAATTAGCGATACATGCTGGAAATTGGAGGAGAAAGGCGCTGCTGTGGTTGGTTTGAATTGCAGCCGCGGACCGCGAATGATGGTTCCTTTCTTGAAGGATATTAGGCAAGCCTGCAAGGTAAAATATCTAATATTTCAATTTCTTCTGCTGGCTCAAGTGAACCAAAATACTTTCAAATTCTCAGAATTAAAATAGTTGACGAGATTTGAAATGAACAACGTCATATTATTTTCATAGTTGCAATAATATGGAACCCAATGAGAATCGAACTTGTTACAGGTATTTACTAAACTGGGCCTAAGAGATAAAGCTTAAATTAATTAATGTTTTGCTTTTAATAATTCTACTCGGAATCCATACTTGGATGACCTTTAGTAAGGATTTAACTCGTTAAGTTAGTAATATTCTGCAAGACAAGTGTTTTTAATCATGACAGAAGTAAAGCAATACTCTTCCATGTTTTGAATGAATTGGTGACCAAGTAAGTAACGTCAAAATCAATATTATTTAAAAAAAAATAAACGATAAAAGTATTTTCATTTCATTGGGAGCGGCGGTGGTGGATCAGAAATTTGATTCCATTAATCGATTTAATAAAGCCTTTTTTGACAGCATAAGATTTTTTATTGATGTATTGAGTGATTTTTTATGGTTTATCAAGCCTTGTAGGTTTTTTAAGACGAAAAATTCTGATTGTAAGAACTGTTTTTTTTTTTCACGCGTGCGTTAACAAATTTTAGTAATAACAATGATTTTTCCAGGCATAAATGCTACTATTTAACCCATAGATTACATTACATTGGCAGCGGCAGGGTTGGATCATAAATTTGATTCCATAAATCGATTTAGTAAAAACTTTTCTTGACCAGTATTAGATTTTTCTTTTTTTTTATCGATTGATTGATTCATTTTTTATGGCTAATCAACCCATATGGTTTACTTAACCCTAGAACGCTAACCATCAATTAAAGTTACACCACTACTAACCATGGGTTTATCATACCTGATTTTGAAAATCTCCAAAAAAATATTAAATATAAATCTTTATTTGAAATATTTTACATGCAGGCACTTCAAACTTTGCACTTTGAGTTAACATTAATAGGACCTGAAGAACATTATTTAGGTAAGAAAATCAGGTACTGAAAATTGTAATTAAAAATAGGAAAATTTGCAATGGGTACTATGGGTACCCATGGTTAGTGTTCTAGGGTTAAAGCCGAAACGTATTTTATATTTTTTGCGAGTGAATATTGCATTTATAGATTTTGAGAATAACAATATTTTTCAGAGACAAGTCTTAATAGTTAACCTATAGATAGGTATGGCTTCAAACATTTCTCAAAGATATTGCACGAATGGGAATATAAGGAATCCGACTGGAATTCAAACTCGGCTCACCGATTTTCTATCCAACACATCCTGTAAGATTTATAAAATTATATTGGCAGGAATAAATTTTAAAAGAAACAAAAAAATCACTGAAGCAATGAATTAAATTGTGTGGGTTAAGTACTGTGTTCTCCAAACTTGAATGGTAACCAGCTAGAAGGAAAAGATTCAATTCAGGCCAGTGCTATATGAAGCGCAAGTAATTCATTCCTTGGTCGAAGCCTTCCCTCCAACTGATCTTCCTAAAGATATTCTGGACGCCACATTAGCGTTGGACAGTGGAGAGGAAATTTGGAAGGTGGGTCTGGTACTGTGAAAATCTTAATCCCAAACTCCATTAACGCTCACCTTGAGATAGATGGATAGATAATCTATATTTCACGATTTGATGCGATCAAAGTCTGCTTGCAATGCATTACAATGATTAATCTAAATTAAGCACTTATCGAAATCTTTTATTTATTTATTTTTTTGTCAAATGAAGCACAAAGGTACATCACATTAATCTTATCGTTAAATGATGATTCTTGAAAAAAGATAACCTTACAAATGACACATTGAGAGGTTTACGTTTGCTATCAGTCCGACATTACAGATGTCGCCTGTTTTATTTTAATTTGAAATATAATCGAGAGAATTCCTTCACATATGAAGGAGAGCAAATGTCGACCATATCTATGGCAGAATTAATTGAATTCTGATCTGAAATATTCATTTTATAATGTACCACCTATGAGATTAATATTTCTAATTGAATTTAATTTTTGACGATATTTATAGTGTATACTAAGATGTAGCAAAAGTTATATAGGCCGAGACATTAATTGAATTCTGATCTGAAAGTATTGTTGTATGAGGGGATTAATATTTCCGTTCCAACTAAATGTTGTGATAAGGAAGGAGATGCTGTTAGCAAATAAATACATACTGTGTAAAATAATTGGGTGTCCCCATTAAGACTTAAGTCGATATCTTTGATAAATGATTAATATTAAATATCCGAAATAATATGTAAAATTGTATGCGTGAAAACCAGTTGAAAATTTAAAATTGTTATTTCCTTGCGGGCGCTTCACTGAGAAAAAACTGAAAATGTAATTGAAAATATCCTTACAGCGGCAAACTTACGACTTAAAAAACGCCACGATAATTTGAAAAAAAATGAACCGTTAATAAAGTCTAAAAAATATCCTTGGAGAAATCACTAACATTTTTGAATGGGAAATGTGTTAAAATAAAACATAAATTTAATCATTTGATGCAGGACTAGAAAATATCTAAATAAAATAAGATATAGATAAAAAAGAAAAAAGAAAAAAAAGAAAATCAATTTACTGTTACGTTAACTGAAATTAACGACTGCGTTTCAATTGAGCAAGATTGCTGCTGTAATATTGTTTCCTTGTTTGGTTGACTCGTTTTTTTACGATTTATCAGCCATTTGTTGGTTATTTAAAACCAGAAAATAATTTTATGTTATAAGAATATGTTTTTTAGATAATAATCCTTTAGTGATACGTGTTTTACATTAATCCAAAGCTGTTGTTGTGGAGAAGAGGTGAATTCATAAATTCCCCAAACATCTTTGCGCTTCAGTGAATATAAAGAATACAAATGCTATTGAAACTCGGCTCTGTGATTTACAATTCCGTGCCATTATCCATTACACCATCCACTCATCCAAGCTTACAGCATCTGGTATTCCCAAGCGGTCACCCAACTAAGTATTAACCAGGCTCGACTTTGACTTAACTTCAGTGACCGTTGTCTCAATATGATGTGACCATAAGCCGAGGTTCCTATGGATTTTGTTTTCTTAATGCTTGGTGGGAGCGTAGCGTCAACAAAGAAATTACGCCTAATTAGTTCGATTCTCACTGGGTGCCCCATGATTTCGGACTTGTGCCACAACAAGTTCTGATGGATGCGAAACTGTCACTCAACCAAGTACGAATGAAATCTTGATTTCAAGTTGGCCGTTATTAACAGTACTGACACTATCACTCATCATGCTTACTCTCCTTCTCCTCTCAGTCTCTTTAAGACGTTCTTTCCATTTCTTATTCACGCTTACTCTCCTACATATCACTCCTTCTCTATCCAAGATTTATGTCTTCCACTCTTTTTCTGTAAAGATATTTTCCATCCCACAACGCGTTTACTCTCTTCCTTTTTTCTCGTTCGAAAATTGGTTTTGAGACGACCGCCAGTAATATTACACATAATACAACAGCAACTCTATAGACTCAGCTGTGTTGATTGTCACATTGCTTAAGGTTAAAACCCTCAATTCTTTCTCTGGATAGGGGACTATATTCATTCATGTGCAACTTATAGCAAGGAAATAATAAATTTATAAATTAAATTTATATTTGACTAAAGGAAAAATGATTTTCTTCACATTCATTCATAATAATTCCTATAAAACGCCTTTATTCTAAGATTTCAGCCTTATAGAAATTTATATGGAAATTTCTCTTGATATTTCAGGGTCCCATTGCAGCATTACCTGTGGGCTATGCCACCACCCCAGAATTCCCAACCTTCCAGACCTTCAAGGACAAAACAACCGGTAAATTGTCTGTGCCAGTTATAGGCAAACTTGTAAAGTAATTCTCCCATTTTGACAGATATTAATAATCACTGGAGCCTTGTGAAACTGTTTGGAAGCTTTCGATAGTCATCGTGGCCGCCAGTTCGAGTGTATTGGTCTTGTATAGCCACCGATTACGCCAGATTGATCCCCCCTTACCAGAAATTGTAACAACGTCCCCTCAATTGCAGTATAAAAACACAGATAACTTAGCAGATATTAGCTAATGAATGTATCAAAAGAATGTACTCAGAAACGAGAAGCCAACCATTGCAAGTGGTGATACCTACGTGTATATATATATATATATATATATATATATATATATATATATATATATAAGAAACAAATGTTCTTAGCGTTATTTTTTGAATTCCATTGTTGATATTTAGATAATTCTGCCTAATTTTATTCAACTACTTAGGTAACATTTTGTTTCAGAAACATTGACTATTTTAAGGCGCCTTTATGATTCTACGTTCGCAGAAATTGGCACCTTTCTGCGTGATGAACTGATTTATTTTTTATTTTTTTACAGGATTCCAGATAATTTAATTTATTTCCATTAAGAAACTTTTGTGTGGAACGAAAATAAGTTTTAGTCAGATGGTGAAAGTTCAGCTGAGTATTGTGTGTTTAATCAAACACCCCAGTCAAGCTATATCAATTTTGCTCCAGTATACACAGGGAGCTGCAGTTTGGCGTTGATGCGATGTAATATGACACCATTACGATTAGCCAATTCCTGAAGCTTTTCATCGATTGATACATTTAAAAGGTCCAACTGAGAACAGTACTGGTTTCAATTAGACATGTGATTTTACGGGGGGGGGGGGGTTGTAATACACACTGATCATATTATTCAGATGAAAACCAAACTATCGTTTTGCACATGAACTTTTTCTCGCTACATTGTTGTGAACAATCCATTTTTCATCACCTGCTAGCTTCTTTTAAAAGATTGGTTATTTTTTACATTTGATCAGTTTATCGCAAATGGAAATGTGGCCCATTAAATAATGAGGTACATGAACATTGTTGCAATTCATGGGTCCGCGTGTTTTCAAATGCCTTACAACTCTCAAAAGATTATTGTGGACTATCTCTGCGATGTCCCGTGTCATGCGACCTGTATAATTTTTTTCAGCGTTTCAGTATATATAGTTACTTTACTTAGCTACCATTAATCATTCTCAAGAACTGAGTTTAGAAGATTTACAATTCAAATTGTTGAAAATGTTCATTTCTTGATTTTAACTTTCTGGTGTTTATTGTTGAAGCGTTGCAAATGAAATGCAGTTACCTATTGTCCTGTTCCTATATTCAAATGCCCTTTTTGAAGCCACGCCCCTTTCATATCACATACAGCTTCTTTTATTTGTCAAATGAATTACACATGGAATTATTTCTTGTCCCATCTGTGTGGCTTCCATCTTAGATCGATGTTTTATATTTGATTTTAGTCCATAGACTAAAAGAATCCGCGAATTCTTTTATAGCCAAGTCAACATCATTTCGTGCTAATAAATTCTGTTCTTACTTCTTTTCTTTTTGCATGGAACCTCAAAATGTAATATGTTAATAAATACACTTTTCCTTAATTTTTTTCAGTTAATTTAAACCTGTGCCTGTAAAATCTATTATTCAACTCTAGACTCATAGTCAAATAGATTAGATTTCCATGTAAATATCCTGAGTTTCACATTTGATCATTTTAAATTAACTGCTTAATTTTTCTTTCAGGTAAATACTGTTTTGTTACCGACTTGACTCAATTCCATTGTAGCATGGATGAGATTGAATATTTTGGTCAATCTTGTAAGGATATTGGCGTCCAGTATGTCGGTCTCTGTTGTGGGAACAATGCCGAATACTTCCGAGATTTGTCGGAAACTCTGTCAAGTCAGGGTAAGGTTGGGGTGTCTAAATTTAAAACGGAAGATGATTTCGTCTAGTCTGGTTTACGTGTCTATGGAGATTTATTTATTTTTTTATTTTATTTTTTCTGAAAGGGTTTTGTGTATATATATATATATAAAAACAACTGCCGTAACATTTGTTTTTTTTTTTGACGACTTCATAAAGGGTTATGTATTTTGTAGGGTATTTAAGCTATTTATTAGGACTATGAATTTTAAAAATTATATGCTAATTATTCAATGCAAAGATTTCATAATGTCGGCAAAAAACCGTTAACTCATGTCTATTGTTTAATAGATTTTTATTATTAAGAAACTTAATAATGTGTAGTTTCTCATGTAGGCATAAAGGGCATGGGTCATCCTAAGTTTTTCAAGTTCTAGTTTTGTTTATAATTTTCCATTTTATTTTGGGTGTTTTATTCATTTCCTTCAAATGCCAAAAATATTTAGATAGAGATGTCTGATTTCTTTTATTTATATTGTTGAAAGAGCACTTATGCTGCCTACATCTGGCTTTAAACTCATTCTTCGTAGGCCCAATGTATATGAACAATCGCGCTGGCCGTTACCATGGAAATTTTGATTTCAATAATGAATCTGCTATTAAAACACGTAAATTTCAGAAATAAGTTATTCCAAAAAAATTTCGCTTGAAGATGGAACAGAGCTTACTTTAATTCAATTTAAGTCAAATAATTATATTGAAGTTTTCGGCTCTTGTTTTGAAACATGAGAACTCTTATGTAGCGTGTTGGAATCATATTTTTAAATAATTAATTATATTTATGCTCTACTTTTGTATCGAGCACAATTTTTTAAAAATAATAACAAAAATACTAAAGAATTTTGGATTATTTACCTAACCAGTTCTTTCCTATTTTCTATATATTTTCCCATATATTGGCTCCCGAATTAAGGTCGAGCACTCTGAAACTTTATTTTTAAAACAACTTCTTTGAGAATATGGAAAAAGTAAATTTCGGAATTTCTCTGAAAAACATTCCACAAACAAACAAACGGAATTATTTTATTAAACTTTTACAAAAAACAGAGGAATTAATTAGAAGAATGAGATGGAAAGCATTCTTCTACTTTCGTGGGAATAACTCAACAAATAAAGAACACGAAGTTTACGGCTTTAAAAGTAAAAAAGTTGCACCATTCAACAAACAGCTATATGAATTTGAAAAAGACCTACTCAACATTATCAATAACATCTCTTTTCAGAATAAGAAAAGCCACTTCCAAAAACATCTCGACCAAATAGTTAAAAGTATAAATGATTGTGATAAAATACTAGTTATGTCTGACAAAACCGGCAACTTCTACAAATTGGCTGTTGATGACTACAACAACTTAATTAAAAAAAACTTAACCAGGACTTATAAAAAAGCTTGCAACAACAACATAAATATGGTTGATAGCATTAAGAGAGCTAGTAAAAAAATAACTGATAAATTAAAAATTAGCGATAGAGTAGGCAAACTTGCTGAAAAGGAATGTTACATAACTCTTAAAGACCATAAACAAGATTTTTTGGAAAACCCTACTACTAGAATAATTAACCCTACCCGACACGACATTGGAAAGATCAACAAAAGAATTCTGGAAAGAATTACTTGCCAAATAAAAAAACAGCTTGGATTAAAATTATGGATCAATACTAAAGATGTCATCAATTAGTTTACCAATATTGATAATAAACGTGATTGGACCCTATTACAGTTCGATATCGTGGATTACTACCCGTCAGTTGCGAAGGAACTATTTACGACTGCCCTGGACTTTGCTGCTGTGTATTCTAACCTGACAAAGGAAGAAATAGATATAATCCTCAGCGCAAAAAAATCTTTCCTCATTCAATATGGTGACCAATGGATAAAAAACAATAATGACCAGTTTGACATCACTATGGGATCTTTAGACTCTGCAGAGTCTTCTGACCTTGTTGGTCTTTTAATACTGTACAACTTGACCGCGCACCGTGAAATAGATATTAAGGACATCGGACTGTATAGAGATGACGGGGTCATGGTAGTGAGGAGTTCTACTAGTTTTAAAATAGAGAAAATTAGAAAAATATTATTTAGTGAATTTAAAAATCTAAACTTAAAGATAACAGTCTGTACTAAATTGAAAAGGGTAAACTTACTCGACGTAACTCTAGATTTACCAAACAACACATACCAACCTTATAGAAAACCAAATACTAACCCCTTATATATACACCCGAAGTCAAACCACCCTCCATTCATAATTAAACATATACCCTCATCAATAGAAAATAGAATCAGCATTAACTCCGCTAACAAAGAAATATTCCAACAACACAGTAGCTTTTATAACGCTGCCCTAAAAAATAGTGGATACAAGAAAGCAAACATTAATTATAGAAACAATTGCACTAACCAGAAGAAAAAAAACAGGAAAAGAAAAATCATTTGGTATACCCCTCTGTTCAACCAAATGGTTAGTATTAAACTAGGACAGAAATTCCTAGCTTTAATTGAAAAACACTTCCCTACCAATAGTAGGCTTAGTAATATATTTAATAAGAACACCCTAAAATTGAGTTACAGCTGCACTGAAAATCTAGAAAGTACAATAAAAAAAACACAATAATAAAATCCTGAACAAACCCCCATGCCTGAATAGTATTAATAAAAAGCCTACACTTAAATTAGACAAAAACAGTGAAGACTGCCCATTGGAAAATAAATGCTGCGTCAAATCTGTGGTATACCAATGTACTATCTCATCCACGGAGAGTCCTAATATTAGGTTGGTGCAAAAATAATAACGTAATAATGTCGTTTTTTGACGTTAAAAATACGTCAAAAAACGACATTATTACGTCATTATTTTTGCACCAAACTAATGCTAATATGATATACATTGGGTCTACGAAGAATGAGTTTAAAGCCAGATGTAGGCAGCATAAGTGCTCTTTCAACAATATAAATAAAAGAAATCAGACATCTCTATCTAAATATTTTTGGCATTTGAAGGAAATGAATAAAACACCAAAAGTAAAATGGAAAATTATAAACAAAACTAGAACTTGTAAAACTTAGGATAACCCATGCCCTTTATGCCTACATGAGAAACTACACATTATTAAGTTTCTTAATAATAAAAATCTATTAAACAATAGACATGAGTTAACGGTTTTTTGCCGACATCATGAAATCTTTGAATTGAATAATTAGCATATAATTTTTTAAAATTCATAGTCCTAATAAATGGCTTAAATACCCTACAAAATAGATAACCCTTATGAAGTCATCAAAAAACAAATATTACGGCAGTTTTTTTTTTATATATATATATACACAAAACCCTTCCAGAAAAAATAAACTAAAAAATAAATAAATCTCCATAGACACGTAAATCATCTTCCGTTTTAAATTTAGACACACCAACCATACCCTGACTTGACACCTATGAATGTAACTCTATACTGATACAAATTATTAACACCATGCGCCCCTCTTTATATGAACAATCTCGCTGGCCATTACCATGGAAATTTTGATTTCAATAATGAATCTGCTATTAAAACACGTAAATTTCAGAAATAAGTTATTCAAAAAAAAATTTCGCTTGAAGATGGAACAGAGCTTACTTTAATTCAATTTAATTCAAATAATTATATTGAAGTTTTCGGCTCTTGTTTTGAAACATGAGAACTCTTATGTAGCATGTTGGAATCATATTTTTAAATAAATAATTATATTTATGCTCTACTTTTTTATCGAGCACTCTTTTTTTAAAATAATAACAAAAATACTAAAGAACTTATTTACCTAACCAGTTCTTTCCTATTTTCTATATATTTTCACACACACACACACACACACACACACACACACACATATATATATATATGTGTGTGTGTGTGTGTGTGTGTGTGCGTGTGTGTGTGTATAATTTAAATAAAAACAAACCACTTTAAAAGGGCTGTGGTGAAATAATTTATTACATGGAACCTTAAAGTGGTCTGTTTTTATTTAAATTATTTACTCTGGATTTACATTGAGATCTCTGGATTTTATCCTCCTTGGATTACCTAAATTTTCTTAAACTAACATATATATATATATAGATAGATAGATAGATAATGTATATTTCACGATTTGACGCGATTAAAGTCTGTTTGCAATGCACTACACTGATTAGAGTGAATTAAGTACTTACCGAAATCTTTTTTTGTCAAATGGAACACAAAAGTTCCTTACAATAATCTTATCGTTAATAACTTAAAAAAGACAACCTTACAAATGACACATATAATGACATTGAGAGGTTTACGTTTGCTATCAGTCCGACATTACAGATGTCGCCTGTTTTATTTTAATTTGAAATATAATCGAGAGAATTTCTTCACATATGAAGGAGAGAAAATGTCAACCATATCTATGGCAGAATTAATTGAATTCTGATCTGAAATTTCATTTTATAATGTACCACCTATGAGATTAATATTTCTGATTGGATTCAATTTTTGACGATATTTATAGTATATAGCAAGATGTAGCAAAAGATATATAGGCTGAGACATTAATTGAATTCTGAAATTTTTATTGTATAATGTATGACCTCTGGTGCTAATATTTCCGTTTGAATTAAATGTTGTGATAAGGATGACGATACTATTGAAAAATAATTACATGTTGTGTAAAATAAATGGTTGTCCTCCTCATGACTTACTGATGCATCTAAGTCAATGTCCCTAATAAATGATTAAAATATTAAATTACCTGAAATAATATGTGAAATAAAATACTTAAGGACCTCAGTTAATACGTAATATTAGCCGCCATAAATTCACTGAATAAATATTTTATAAAAACTAATAGGAATAATTTTGTTTGACTATGATCCCCAAAATGTTTTTCTATTTTAGACTGTTTTTAAATCAAATTGGAGCCCATTTTTTGTCGATGAACTCTGCATGTACGAATCTTTTTTTATATTCCTTCATAACACCGGAAGCAAGAATATAATATTTTCTATGTATTTTTTATTAATTTATGTGTATATTAAATATTTTATAAGCATTTTAAGTGAACGCCACATTTGTGTCCTTTACATTCGGTTTTGTTTGTTTGTTTGTTTGGGTTTTATGGCATATCAACCACTGTGGGTTATTTAATGCCAAATCCAGTTTATATGAATTTTAAATGCCTATTTTGTATGGAATAAAAAAACCTATAGCTGGCAACATTATTGTTTCAAAAAAAAAACTTAGAGCTGGCAACATTATTGTTTCAAAACAAAAACTTAGAGCTGGCAACATTATTGTTTCAAAACAAAAACTTAGAGCTGGCAACATTATTGTTTAAAAAAAAAAACTTAGAGCTGGCAACATTATTGTTTCAAAAAAAAAACTTAGAGCTGGCAACATTATTGTTTAAAAAAAAAACTTAGAGCTGGCAACATTATTGTTTCAAAAAAAAAACTTAGAATTGGCAACATTATTGTTTCATACATATATATATATATATATATATATATATATATATATATATATTCGGACCGAAGATTGCGTTCAAACATGAAACTGACTTTCACCGCTCGGTATTGACCTAAGTGTCGATATTTATATTCTGTATTTAGATACGCTTTATCCCCGATATTGATCACTTTGATTCAGAATTATGGCATATATATATATATATATATATATATATATATATATATATATATATATATATACAATTTTTACACACACACACACCATATATATATATATATATATATATATATATATATATATTCAATTTGGCCAGTTCTGATTTCACTTCAGATTTTAATATTTCTTGTCCTTCGATATTTCTGTGTATTGTCGGTTGCGATCTTTCGTGGTTGACGAGTTCTCCGATGTATTCGTTTCATCTCTGAAGTGTTTTTTTTTTCTCTAACATCAGCGTCCCGTCCTTGGAATTTATGTCTCCTATTAATAAGTATGCCTTTTGTTCGGTTAGTTCAGTTACTTTGTTATGCATATTTGCTTTAGCTGGCATACTCATGTTTTTTCTATTTATGAACACTTTTCATTGAGGCATTCCTCTTTAGCTTGCCTGGATTTGTTTCTATTTTTTTTGTGTAAAGTCCTATATTTTGTGCCGTACCTTTACATCATATCGAGAATTTCATCTGTCATTCATTCCTTTTCTCTTTGCCTAGTTTTCTTTGTGATGATCTCGATTGCTCATGTTACTAAAGATTCTCTTAATTTGTCCCTCTTCGAGTTTCCATTCACATTTTGTCCATTTTATCTGCTTTTAACACTCTCTATATATTTCCTTTTTTACATTCGACTCATTCAATTGTTTATCGTATTGCAATTTAGGTGCTGCCTTGGCCATCTTCAATTTCCATTGTTCCACTCTAAATTTGCATATCTCTGGAAGGTGGTCACTCCCGCAGTCGGCGCGTGGGTATGTTTTGCAGTGTAAAACTGCATTCTTGAATCTCTAATTGATAGTTATATAGTAGGTTTTTTGTTGTTGTTTTTTTTGTTCACATACGAGTTGGTTGCTTTTGAATATTGACTATTCGCTGTGCAGAAATGGACCCATTTTTCTCCGCGTTCATTACGAGTTCCTCGTTCAAATTTGTCAATCATTTCACCATTTGTTTCCTTGTCGACATTGGTATTCAGATCCTCCCAAGACAATTTGTAATTTCATGCGATTTGCATTGAGCCTTGACATTGTCTAGGGTACAGTAAATGACTTCAGTGTCTTCTTTGTACTGTCCGTGCATATCCTAATACGATGAATATGTTGAAAGGCTTTCCTTTCACTTCAACGACAAAAATTCTTTCATATAGTTGACAGTATACCAGAGCATATTTCTTCATGTCTTGATCTAATATCAGTCCTACTCCTCTTTCATTTTTCTCTGTGCTTGCATACATGATCCTGTGTTTGTCACTCAAGAAATCTCCATTCTTTGTCCACTTCGTTTCGCATAAAATAATAGCATGTAATTTATTTATATCTTGCTTTATATTTTCTAACTGGTTACAATACTTTAGTGTTCTGATATGTCATGTCCCGGGAACTATTTTTTTGCTTGATGTTAACAGTTACTGGTTGACGATCCGGTGACATCTGTGGCTCACGTTTTCCCGTAACCACCAGGGAATCAATTCCAAGGCGCTTGACACCCTTTACGCCGTAGATTTTGCTACACGTCTATACTTACCGAGCGAGGAGATTACTCAAATAGACCATCTCCACGCCGTTATCATTTATGATATTATTGTTGAGAGTTATGATATTTCTAGAGATTGATAGACAGAGGAGTATTTTCACGTTGCCTTTTCCATGGTCATTTTTATTTAGACACAACCTCTAGTTTGCTATTTAACTCCGCCATTTTATAGGTTTATTTTACGCCGTACAGGGTTGCATACAACTCGCCTGACGAAAGGGAGTTGAGTGTTGGTTTAGTTGCCGAACAGCCAACAATATATTTAACTCACACACATACACACACATATGTGTCTATGTATGTATGATATATATATATATATATATATATATATATATATATATATATATATATATATATATATGGGGGGTCGGCAAAATAACAGTCTTATTTATTAAATTTTACTTAACAACAATAAACTAAAATATTTTAAGAAAATTTATAAGAATTGGCGCACCAAAACCACATTATTTGTTACAATAAACACACTATTTAACATGTTCAAAATGCCCCCCTTCACGTTCAATACAACCCTATCAGCAACATACAAAGCATTCCTACACTAAGTTCAGAAAATTTGCTAGGAATTGCTTGTTTTAATTCCGCAATAGTTTTCAGTTTGAGCTTGTAAACAAGATCTTCAAGTATATCGCCACAAGAAAATGTCCGGTGGCGTTAAATCTGATCCACGTTGTCCTATCCAACTTAGCTCGGAATTAAGATTTAACTGTTCCCGAATTTTTAAGCCATAGTTAATCTTAAGCCATCTACTATTTTTCTTCAATAAAAGTTAATAAATAAAAATGGCCTTACTTTTCCGGTACCCTTTATATAAGGGCCGGCTTCTTGCATATATATATATATATATATATATATATATATATATATATATATATATGCAGATAGGTAGAAAAATAGGAAAGAACACGTTAGGTAAATAATTCGGTGTCCTTAATATTTTTGTTTTTATTTTTAAAAAACAGTGCTTCATACAGAAGTAAAGCTTAAATTATAATTATTTTAAAAAAAAAGTTGATTCCTTCGCTACATAAGAGATCTCATGTTTCAAAAATAAAATAAAATAAAACAAAATTCTCTAGATACTTAACGACATATTATGGTGCCAAAAGCTATCTTTCGCTATGACGGCCAGACGATGTACGTACATAAAAGCCATCATTCCCTTTGAAATGGACACCCCAACCCTACCTCAGCTTGACCTTTTTCTGAAGGTGACTGATATGTGGTTAAAAATTAACTCTTAGGCCCCTTATCAAAATGGTTGCCCCAGCCGTTTCCATAGTAATTAATTTTGCGAATGAACATGCTTAAAAAGATGCGTAAATTTCAAGATTGGTTATTCCTAAATTTTTGCTTGAGGATGAAACAGGGCTTGATACTTTAACTCAATTTAATTTTAATAATTATATTGACGTTTTCGTCTCTCGTTTTTGAAACATGAGAACTCTTATGTATCGAAGGAATCATATTTTTTTTAAATAATTATATATATATATATATATATATATATATATATATATATATATAACCATTAAAAATAACGTTTGAACAAATAAATCAAATATGTCGGATTAATAAATGAAATATCCATGAGATTGATAGTTAGCCTAATATGTAACAACTACCGGACAGGAAAACAATATTATATATATATATATATATATATATATATATATATATATATATAGTTGTGTTGATGTGAGTTTGTGACTCTGGCTTTCACGCCGTTTTTGGTCGTCAGACAAACTGATTAATTTTGAAATTTGGGATTTATTTATGGTTGCGCATATCGGTGTTTTTATGGTAGTGGGAGGAAAAATTGTCGTCGGAACGCCATTCATGCTTACGCAGACACACACAGACATGCATGTTCACGCATTGCAGCTCACACAAACATAAACATATATGAACAGTGTGGAACTGGGCGTATATGCGCGTCCATGCGTCGTTGCGTGCATGCGTACGCAGTTGGTCGCTGTATTCAATGTTGGATTTGTGTAATTAATTTTTTCCAAGTGGCCGTGTCAACGTATTGATCGTTCGTCTATTTTGTTAGTGAAATAATGTTTTCGTGCACACACATATACGTATGCATATGCGTTCACACACCTTCTATCCGTTTTTTTTTGTTTTTGTTTTTTTTTACTTAAGATGCGATCTGTGTAAGATTATGGTTAGTAAATTGGTTATTATTTTTTAATGCTTTAATTCTGTTTTGTTATTAACTTTTAATGCCGGTTATTTGCTTGTTTTGGGCGAAAGAATGCAGGTATAAAAACTGTAACCATTCTCTTTTTTCATTATTTTTTTTAATTTTTTATCCGTTTGGCATAAATTGTAATAATAGTATTTGTTTTCATATCTGCATTTAGAAATTATTTCTGATCTTATGTTTAGTAATTTCTTTTGTTGGGCGTTAGAAATTTTTGTTACATTTTCGTGTAGACAAAGTAGACATTTGTTTGTTATGTTCTTGTAGGAAGTTGCATTTTTCAATATTATACAACATATTGTTGGTGTAATATTTCTGTCTTTTAGTTACCATAGGTATGTGGATAGTATAGTGCTGTTTAAGTATTTTCTGTCGAAGAATACGAGGTCGTATTTGTATTTTCTTTTCTTGAATAGTCCCCCAGTGGCACCAATGTAGTACATTGTGCTGTTGTTTGCATATACCTTGGCTTTATATATTATATTCGTTTGTTGGCAGTTTCCTTGGAGTGGTCATGTTGTTTTATTTCTGCAGCTGCATTGAGGGTCCTTGATTGCGTTATTGTAGGTTGTTCCTTTTTTGTGTCTTTTTTTTTATTATTTGCGTTATATTTTTAGTGCAGCTTTAACTAATTATATGTAATTTTTGTTGAATATTTTTGCTAAATGATTTGTTTTATATATTCATTAAAACATGTTTCATCGAATAATATAGACATATTGTGTCTACTTATTCTTATACTGATCTTTCCCAGTGGTGTATTCATATTCTTAATGTTCATATTCCTGATGTTAAATTCATCAAGGAAGCTGCATAGTTTGTTTTTTTAACCCAAGTACGTTGAACCTTATATATATATATATATATGTGTGTGTGTGTGTGTAGTTCTAAACAATATTAATATTATTATTTTTTTTAGATTCATAGTAACTTTTTAACCTTGTCTTTTTCGTATTAATGTTGAAAGACGGGGGTCTCATCATTCAGTTTCGATCGAAGAGACAAAACTTTTTGTTCTAAGTAATAATAGATGCCAAATTTTAGGTGTTTATTAAAATATCTACCGACAAATTTTATTTTTAATGTCTTTTTCATTCTTCGTTTGTTTTCTTCTTTGTTCCTATTCTCCATTTCTTTCTTTATTTATTTATATCGTTCTTTCTTTCTTAAGCCCAATTCCGTTATCGAAATCTTTCCGCGGCTTTCTAATTCTCTCCCTCCCTCCCTCCCTCCTTCCTTCCTTCCTTCCTTCCTTCCTTCCTTCTATGTTTCTCCCTCTTCCCTTCCAGCTGTCATTATTATACTTGTTTCATTCTTTTATCCCCACCCTGAATACATGAAGTATGTCACCCTGACACACCCTCCTCAGATTAACATAAAAGCCTCTAATCTTACATTTTATTTTATCTTAGAAGAGTAACGGTCGTTTCCCAAACCAGACAGTTTCCCACTCGGCGTTTTGTTGACGGTGTCGTTTTGACAAAATTCATCTTGAGTTTGTATTATTGAAAGAACAAAATGGTGGATTCACAAAAAGCAGAAAAGGGCAAGTCAAAAGGTAAAAAAACATTTTGTTTTTAATTATGAAATTAAATATAACGATAAATAATTATATTTATGAGTCAATAATCCATCGTTGCTTCTTTTAAAATTCTGTCGCTATTAAATCTACAAAACCTAAATAACAAACATTTTCTGTCCTATTTTTTCAAACTTTTATTTCAGCAAGTAATTGTCGTGGGTCATTCACGAAAAACATTAATGCTGTACAAATTTATTTTATACCGATTAGACATTTAGTCTTTAAAATAATGACATTGCTTTACCGTGATTCACACAGTATTAATTTTTTTATTTCTTTATCTGAAAACATTTTAAAATTACATTTTGTCTTGATTTGACGTCATTCTTCACTATCTCTTTGATCTGATTCCACGGTTTCAAATATAATGGCTATTCTTGTATTCCATATTTCAAGAATTGTACCAGATATTTTCTATACCTTCCAGTGGTTCAATCCCAGTTGACGTTTTCTCAATATTTTTTTGACGTTACACCCATCCGAAAACTACAAAACCCAGCTCGATGATTGTCTGATTTTATTTTTTACATAAAGAATTATCAGAATTACATATTGGTGTACTTGGAAAAGAAAGATACTTAGCTTGGTAGTTAGAGTCACGAAATTTCAGCAGTTTACACAACTGCACTTCATCAGATGCCTGTCTTGTTAAACTGAAAATTTCGAACTGAACCCTTTTTTTTCAATTTGTTGTCTACGTTAAAATAAATCTCGTATCAGTTAATATTATCACATTAAGGCCTCCTTTTAAAGTCGTCCCTTTTTTTCATAAAAACAGGGTAGATGACATTCTTCACTAGACAACCCTACGATTGAACTCACGACCATTTCTTCCTCAGTTTGATTTTTGTTATAAGGTTCTGGCTATTTCAACATGAACATTTTATTCTACACTCTGGTGTAAATTATTTTCATTTCGTTATCCATGGATCAGTTAATTCTAGTCAATTGTAGTACATTACACTAGGCCGCTAAATGTAATTAATTATGTTTATTATAAAAACAGAGCATTTGCTTAAATAATTGTACCTATAAAAATAACGTATTAACAGAAAATATATTAAAATTTATATGTGTGTAAAAAATGTCAGATATAACTAAATTATACAGCCTGTCTGAAGTTATTAGGTTGGTGCAAAAATAATGACGTAATAATGTCGTATTTTTACGTTAAAAATACGTCAAAAAACGACATGATTACGTCATTATTTATGCACCAACCTAATATTATGCAAATCAAATTAACCTGAATAACTCAAAAAGTTTGGAACCAATCAATTTTCACTCTTATTAAAATATTTAAATGAATTTTCTGGTAATTCTAATGGTTAGTTGTTGAGATATTTAGAATTAACGAAAATAGACTGACTGAAGTTAATATTTGGACATATACATACATACATATATATATATATATATATATATATATAGAGAGAGAGAGAGAGAGAGAGAGAGAGAGAGATTTTAAAATTAAAATTTGTAAGTGAAAATGGGCATTAACTAAAGGTATCTTAATTCCAATTGTAAAGTATTAGGTTGGTGCAAAAATAATGACGTAATAATATCGTTTTTGACGTATTTTTTTACGTCGAAAACAACATTATTACGTCATTATTTTTGCACCAACCTTATATATATATATATATATATATATATATATATATATATATATATATATATATATATGTATATATATATATATATATGTGTGTGTGTGTGTGCGTGTGTATGTATGTATATACCGTGTATGAATTTATTAAGCAAATCATATAAGCTTCGCTAACTCAAATTTGGTTTGAAAAAAATTGTCAAATTTTTAACATATATATATAGCGTAGGGTAGATAAACTATATTCCATCTCTCGGTTGTGTCTGACTGCGGAGAGAGCTCAAGTGAAAATATTATTGAGAGTTGTCCGATCTCAGTAAATTTCTACCCGTAGCAGTAATTCCCTCATTGCTCTAAAGAATTGAGGATCAGTATTAATATCGATGCCTGCGCAACCGACAGTCACGAGTGCTGGGCTATTGTTTTTTCTTCTTTTTTTTTTTTTTTTTTTTTTTTTGACCTGGCCCGGGTGCACGCGCTGAGAACGATTCTACAAAGATCGTGGCGTGCTGGAGATAGATGCACCTGAAAGCAATTATCGAAAAGCCCGCAAATTATTTGGGAGGCAATAAAGTCGGCACTTGGAGAGTACTGTGCGAACAGTCTACCCTCTTATGTATTTTTGCCAGCTTCCGACATTAGGCAGGAAGGAAAGGAAGAACTCCAGTGAATACAATGATAGGTAGTGAGGGCTTACATGGGAGCAGACCAGGGCGATCCAAGAGTAATATAAATACTACATAAAGACATTCTCGATCTACGCGGATCATAAGCTGTTACGATATCTGTTGAACTCTCCCATCCATAATAAGAAAATTCAATTATATACTTTGAGTATAATAGGTAACAACTGTAAGATAATGTAAATACAAGGTACGGATAACCTCTGAGCAGACTTGCTCTCACGCTCGATAAATTCATGTAGAGATAATTTAATAAAATATAACTCAATATAGATTATAGGACGTATGAGGTTAGTGTCATTAATTTAAATAAGTCCCCAAAAAGCTCGAAAAAGACATTGCCAGAAATATTTCAGTTTGATCGCTTGGAACGTTCTCTGCCTTCTCATAACAATTGTCGGTACTGTACGATGACACTCTTGCAAAGATGTGACACAGGATGTATAGCCTTACTATTGTCATCGTCAGGGTGAAATGAATAAAAACATAACTTTGTCCAACAGATTGTATTTTTCGTTCTCTAACTTACTAGGTTTATCCTTCTATATTTTTATGTTTTAATTCTAAAATATCTCCATCTACTTTCTACTACTCCGATTTTTATCTAATCATTTGTGGACTGTTCTATATTAGCCTTCAGGTGTATCGGCCAATAACACGCAATGTTTTTTGTAGAAGTGTCCTCAGCTTTTCATCCTCTTATGATGAGATGAGCCTAAAATAATGTTCCATCTCTCCTACTAATTTCCAAAACCCAGGATTAATTCTATCTAGTATTTTTTAACATCTGATGTCAGGTTTTGAACAAATTCGACAAAATATTTAATTGTCCGAATTGGCAAATAACACACAGCAGTACAAATAAAAATAAATGTGAAGTCACCTTTAAAGATTGTCGGTTGAAATTGTTACCTGTCTGTAGAATTTATTTATGTAGAAAAACGCAAGTCATGCCAGCATAAGGATTCTGTTGCGTTCCTTGTCGACACTGGTTTCCGTTCTTTTGATTCCAACGCCGCATCATAGACTGTATCAACAAAAGATGATTTATGTTTTTTATTCGCTTCATTATACGAGGACAGATGTGGCAGCATCGATTCTAGGAGGACGTGAGAGAAAGTTGGTTACGTGGACGTACGTCGAGACCTTGATTTAGCATTTCGCCCCTCTAAGCAAACTGGATGCGGGAGCGCGTTGGACCTTCAAAATTCTTACATGATGACGGTTCACTTTGCGCTGTTTTGCACTTAAATTCAAAACGTATGCGATGACAATCCGTTATTGTTCCGCTTCCACGGGTTCTTCTGCCGAGTCGTTTGCCATCCTGGCCTAGACTTCTCATTCTGTAAAAAAAAAAAATACTCTAATTTAATTACTATTAAAATGCATTTACTTTTACTCGTATAATTTTCATTGATTCCTTCTTGCAGGTCTGATGCAGCGATTAAACGATGGAGACATTTTTTTGGCTGCCGAGGGCTATCTATTCCAGTTTATTCAGCGAGGGTACATAAAATCGGGTTCCATGGTGCCGGAAGTTGTGATAGAACATCCGCATCTTGTGCAGAATATGCATGAAGAATTCGTGCACGCTGGCAGTGATGTTGTGCTGGCCTTTACCGTGAGTAGATAAAAGGTTATGATTAAAGATTCCTTTAAAACAAAAAATGACCGCATTATGAATAACTAAAAACGAAGAAATATCTAGAGGGTCAAGAACTTGATTTAAGTTACATAGCAGTCGTCAGAGTAAATGTAATGATAATAATCAATAACAAATAATTAAGTAATCAATAATAAACAATGAGTATAATTTAACAAGCAACACTATAAATTAACTACAAACAACCGCATTTGCATTCAAAACTATTCCTATTATACAGCTTCTTGAATAATTTGAAACATGACCGTGACTGGCTACCCAATAACCTTTAAGATAATATAATAGACCTTACTACCCATAATGCAGCAAATGAAAAGTGTATATAAATAGTTATTAGGTTGGTGCAAAAATAATGACGTAATAATGTCGTTTTTGACGTTAAAAAATACGTTAAAAAACGACATTATTACGTCATATTTTTGCACCAGCCTAATAATTTAAAACACGGCACACATGGACTGAAGATTACGTTCAAGCATGAAGCAGACTGTTGCCGCTCGGTGTTGATACACGCACGCACCCACCCACCCCCACACACATATACGAATATAGCAACAACATATTAAAATGTATGTAACATTTAATGTCATTTTACATTTCTACTAATTTCCAGTTAGTTCCCTTACAGTGAAAAGCGTGTATTCCAAAAAATTCCATAACTGTAATGGATTAATTTAAAACAATTACAGACCGCGTTGTTACGTAGTTTTGAAAATCACCATCACAACGAATTTTTTTTTTTCGCATTTGCAATAATTTACAATTCGCATTTACAATAAGTTTGTCTTTGTAATTTGCCCTTGAAGATGATCTTGTAAAAGATCGAAAGTATTTGGATCAAGAAACACCTTTTTTGATGAAGTTCATATTAACATCCAGAAACTGATTTAACAACTCGAAAGGATAAGTATAAAAATAAGTAAACATAATATGTCTATATTGTTCAAGGAACTATGCTTGAATTAAGATATGCTGCCTAAATATATATATACACACACACTCTCTCTCTCTCTCTCTCTCTCTCTCTCTCTCTCTCTAACACACATAGATAGATAGATAGATAGATAGATAGATAGATAGATAGATAGATAGATAGATAGATAATAAGAGATTCAGTTACATAGAGAGATAGAAGGGAACACAACGATGATCAGACTTCAGATGGATGGATATATATTACTAGGCTAATATTTCCTCAGTCCTCCTTTGTGCAAACTAGACGCAACAATTGAAAAACCCGTATTTTGTTTTATATATATATATATATATATATATATACGCAGCATTTCATATTTTGCTGTGTACTATATATATATATATATATATATATATATATATGTGTGTGTGTGTGTGTGTGTATTAATTAGTAAATATACACGTACCTATGTTTTTAGCGTGCGACTATAATTTCGCTGGGTGAAGTTCCCAGTTCATCACAAACGTACACGCCTGGTTATATTTGATCGTTTCATTTATCAACTCAACAACTATATACATATACACACATTTCTCCCCCACACAAGACAGTTGTTGAAGCCTCACTCTTATACACACGCCCATACTAATATACACACATCATACTCACTCACTCCCTAAGAACAAAATAATACACACTTAACACATTCCCTTTCCAGGAACCAGTAAAACTGTCAAAATCGCCCAGGGAATTCAGAGCAACATGAATCCATCCAGATCTTAAATAACAACTTAAAAGTGACTATTTGACCAACACAGGGATTCGCCAAAATTCATGTTAAAAAAATAAAAAAACAAATGAAAACAACAAATAAAGTACATTTTTTCCACCAAGTCATTCACTCCTGTAGTTCACTGCTACTAAGCAGCAGATTTTCTTTCTCCTGATGAAGGCCATGCTGGCCGAAACTAGTCGAGGAATTGAAATAATAAAACGAAAAATATTAATATACAACCCAGTGTGTCTGAAAATTTTAATTTTTTAATATTTTTTATTGTTCAAGACACACACAAACATATTTATGCATATCTATCTATCTATCTATCTATCTCGATGAACTTTTGTACAAAATTAATGAAGAAGAGTTTAATTCAGTTTAATTCACGAATTTTCTAAAATCGTATATAAGCATAGTAGTTATTATTATTTGTAAGTTTGTATGTACTATAGGTTTAAACTGTTAAGTATTATCTAATTACATAATTAGCAAATAAAAAAAATAATTATTCTTAAATATTTAGATATTTACATTTATTGCATATATGGTAAAATCGAATTTTTAGATTTGGGGGTCATTTCCAAGACCTCAGAAAATGAAGGCCTTTTTATTATATTAGGTTGGTGCAAAAATAATGACGTAATAATGTCGTTTTTGGACGTTAAAAAATACGTCAAAAAACGACATTATTACGTCATTATTTTTGCACCAACCTAATATATGAACAAAAGTTCATCGATTTCTGACACAGGAACATAGGGTTACAAAAGTCATGGCCCTAATGTGTGTGTGTGTGTGTGTGTGTGTGTGTGTGTGTACATATATATATATATATATATATATATATATATATATTATATATATATATATATATTATATATATATATATGTATATATATATTTAATATATATATATATATATATACATAGCATGGAACAGTCTGTCGCCTCTTAGTATTGACTTCAATGTTCACTTTCATATAGATAGATAGATAGATAGATAGATAGATAGATAGATATTTTCAACTCAGAATTTGCTTCAAGACAATTCTTTAGAACTGGTCTTGAGTGAAACCTCCAGTCTTCAGTTTCTTGTTAAACGTCTGAAGCGCTATAGCGAAAATGGACGAGATTTGTTGAAGTTGACCAGCAGTTAAAATGTTAATGGAAATTTAATGTCAAATTATCTGCCGGGTTCAAAGGCATCTATGTTGCCAAAACAAATGTAGGTATTGGAGACCATATAATAGATCATAAAAGACACCAGCAGGAGTGTATTTCATATATATATATATATATATATATATATATATATATATATATATATATATATGTATGTATACGTATATATATAGTGTGTGTGTATGAATATGATAATGCACTTTTTTATTAACATTTTCCTGTATTATCATATTCATTTTTTATTGCTTCAATATATATATATATATATGTGTGTGTGTGTGTGTAACATCACAATTGTTCAAAACGTAAAACAGCATGGGATAATTCTTCATCTCACAAAATATTAATTATAAAAAAAAACGACTAAACTAATTGAGTTTCTTTTTCCAGGTTTTCAGATAAGACTCTGAGCCACCCTGAGACCATCTGTCGTAAGAATCAATGAAAAACTCTTTTAGTTATTTAGATAGAAAGAAAAACAGTCTTCTCAACTTTAGAAATGGTTCCAATATACATACTCTAGTCTCCATTTTCAAGGACCATTCAAGAACCATCAAGAGAACGATGAATAAGTTTTTAAAAAAGAGGGAACAGAGTACAGAGGAAAACTACATGGATGATCTCAAACTCTTTGCCAAAGACGATAATGAGTTGAAGGGTACACTCAACAATGGAAAATGTTTCACTGACGACACAGGTATGGATTTCGGATTAGATACATGTGCAAAAGTAGCATTCAAGAAAGGGAGAATTACAGAAACACGCTTAATAGCTTTAGATTTTGTAACAAAGATTATGGAACTGTAACAAGAAGAAGCCTAGGTACCTAGAAATTAAAGAAGATTGAATACCGCATACCCAAATGAAGGAGAAGGTAAGAAAGAAGTACTACAGGCGTGTGCATCTGGTACTGAATGACGAGCCGAATTTAAAAAAAAGTACAATATCAGTCATAAACACCCTGGCTTTCCCTGTAGTGCAATATAGTTTGAACATCATTAACTGAACCATAGTTGACATTAAGCGAATGGATGCCAAGGCTGATGTTGATCGCCTGTATGTGCCCAGATTCAAAGGAGACAGAAACTTTATTCAGTAATGAAGGAAGCTAACAAGTTTAAAATGGAGTTTCAAATGGGTGAAGAAATACAAGTAAAACATAATACACCGACTGCAGTTGCAAAATACTTTTAAAAAAAAAGAAAGCAAAGGCAAAAAGAAGCGACCAGATACAAAAATGATGGCAAGATAAACCGCTCCACGGTCAGTAATATGCACCTACCAAGAAAATCCTGTACCCATTGTTGGATACGTAGTACAGTGTTAAAAGCTGAAACCGAAGGATTTATTATTACTATACAAGACTAATGCTAACTAGAAACTAGAAATTACCAAGCACACATGCTGAAAAATTGCGTTAGACTAAAATGAAGATTTTTTGATAAGTAACAAGAAACAGTTGACCACCTTGAATCATGCTGCGAGGTATTGGCACCCGTTGAATATAAAACTTGGCTTGGCAGAGTAGGCCAATATCAGCACTGGAAAATCTGCAACGTTTACACAAAGGAAACTGCAAGACATTGGTATGAACACCGGTTACGGAGGTAGGATTTGTAACAATTTTATGGGACTTTACAATACAAACAGACAGAACGGTCAAAGCTAATCGCCAAGACATATTGATTAGAGAGCGCAAAAATAAAATGTGATTTCTTATTAACATGACAGTCCCTGCAGACTGCAAGGTATCTTTTAAGATCTTCAGAAAAAACTATCAAATATAGGGACCTTGAAGTCGAAATCTAAAAAATGTGGCACATCAGGACATCACCATTTCTAGTTGTACTTGGAGAGTTCGGATTGATTGGAAAAGATTCAAATATACTCATTTAATGGATACCTGGTGGCCTATGCCTTAAAGAAATACAAAAACTTCGGAATGGGATCACACATATATCGACAGGATGAGGGCTTAGCAATGGGCTCACCATTATCACCAACAATGGCGAATATATACGTGGAATACTTTGAGGAAATGGCATTAGAATCTATATCTCTAAAGCCAACTCTATGATTAAGGTACGTAGATGATACCTTCATACTCTGGCCACACCAGGAAGATGTTCAGGTTCTACTGGACCATGTGAATTATAAGACCTTCGATACAGTTCACAATGGAGAAAGAGAGTAACAACACACTCCCATTTCTGGATGTTCTAATATCTCGAACAGAGCATGGGTTCAAGACATCCATATACCGTAAACCGATATTCACCAGCCAATACATCGATTTCAACTCCCACCATCCATACAGCGTAAAGAAAAAGATCGTCGGCTGCTTACAACACCGAGCAAAAGTCATAAGTAGCGACCCAGAGACATTAGATAAAGAATTGGTCAGTATAAGTAGTACCCTACAACGTAACAACTACTCTGGGTACATCGCAGCAGCCCCAAAATACTGGGATAGGCAGGTACAAGAGGAGGACAACAACACTCATAAAACAGTCTGGCTTATGTGAAGGGTTTATAAGAGAAAATACAAAGGATCTGCGGTCCATATAACATCAGGACAACCTTCAAAAGCTTGACGACACTTCGCAGATATCTCTCCCGAGTAAAACCCTCCATAGAGGAGAACATGACTAAAGACTGTGTGTATGCTATCCCGTACAGCTTCAGGAAGAAATATAAAGGGGATACAGGAAATCAAGCGTGGCTGACCACATATGGAGAGAGAAGGGAGATAACCACCGTCTGTGGGATCAGGATGAGATCATAGACAAAGAACACCATTGGAAAATTCGTAAACTTAAGGTATCAGCACATATGCTAAACCACAAAAATCTCCTGAGCCGACCAAGCATAGAAATGAATACAATATGGGAAGCAGTAATAAGGAGTGCCAGATAAAAACGATAATAACAACAAAAATTGCAATATGAGCTCTGGTAAAAACATGGAATGATAACAGCAAAAAATTGCAATATGAGCACTGATAAAAAATGATTGCTGAAGACATTAGGTTTATAATACTCAGAAATTCATACACAGATGTCCTCAAGGACATATGCACAGTGGACAAAGGCGTTAGTTAGATCCAGTGACAGGACCCAAAGAGTGTGAGTTCAATACCCGGTTAAGGCAGTGGAGAACTTTCAGAGGGGAATTAACAGGAGATAACTGATAACTGACATCCATTAAACATGGCACATAGAAATTGAACAGTCTACCCCAGTGAGCGAAATAATGGTTTCAGTTCGACATTTCAACTACCTGAAGAAGGCCAGAGCGTACAACGAAACGTTGTAATAAATATGGTGACAGAGATGAGGACAATAGTCCGAATAATGTAAATAACGTAAAATATTTTTATTAATTATAACAATCAACATGTAATTTTTCATTGACCTGAACTTAAAACTTTTATTTTATGATAAAATAAATAATGGGTAAATGTATATCCGGCAGCTGGTATAAATGCAGTTATTGAATAATGTTTCATTTCTTTCTTGTTTCATCCATTCGCTAGTTTATCTGTATTTTATTTTATTTTATTTTCTCCATGGAAGTATTACGGACATCGTCAAAAGTTGAATGTCATTGGACGCGAAGACGAAGTAGAAAAATATAATCGCAATTCTCTCCGAATAGCACGTAAGGTTGCCGATGCTACTGGAACACTAATGGCGGGAGATTTAAGCAACACCACCATTTTCGAACCAAATAACGCAGAAGCCATTGAGAAAGTGAAGGCTATGTTCAAGGTGAGACATTTCACTCCTACTCACCAATGTAATTGAACGAATTATTTTGGATATTTTTCAAGTACAAATCAAATTTTATTTGTTAAACATTTGCTTAAAAAGATAAACTTGGAATTTTCTCTTCTTTTTAAACGTCCTTCTCTCAGAACAATTTCCACATTTTTTAAGTAATCAAACTTTCACATATGCCCAATTATACGGCGTATATGCCGCCCTTTAAAAAAAATAAATTAATAAAATCACCCTGGATCTTATACGTCAAATTGAGACCTCATTCTATCCCCAATAAGCATTTTTCTTTTTCTGCGTACCGTGTCCGTTCAGAACATTAGTCATCACGGCTCCCCACGACTTACAACCCTTTGTATCTATTAAGAATATTTCATTTTTTTTTTTTTACTCTCTCTCTCTTCTTCCATTCTTGTCATCATCCATAACCGGAAGTTCCTTAGGTTGGTTACTCGCTGTTTCTTCGTCCCTCCGCCTTTCCATATGCACTGCAAGTTTCTAATTTTCCAAACATGCCAAAAATTTTATCTATCTCTTTTTGATTCTTAATATAAAAGTCCTCTTAGACTTCTGTAAAGATTTTCGCGTTGCTTCCATGTTCCTTCCATGGTATTCTCAGTATCCTTCCTGGAGATACACATCACTTACGCTAAGTCTCCTCCGTGTGGTCATTCTCCATCATTCACTGCCATATAGGAGGGTTGATATTACATAAAAATGCAACACTTTCTTTTGTTTCCAAAGACATTTTCCTTTTTTTAATGCTTGATTAGACTTTGAAAGACATCTTTTACTATTTCCCTTCCCCTTCGGATTTCGGTGTCATATTTCAATCTTATATTAAAACTTCAATCCTAAGCTAACATATTGAGCTTTTTTTTTTCTCTTGGAGAAAACCATATATTCTGTCGGTGTCATGTGTTTCATCATTTCATTTTGAAATCTCCAATTTGTAATTCACACATTCATGAAAACCATACATTCTGTCTTCTTACAGTTAAGGATTAGTCCTGTCTTCACGCTTTCCTTTACTACCTTTGACTCGGATGACCTTTAGTTTTCCTTTTCGCTTTGTCTTCTGCGTAGCTTCTCTTCTTAAGATTGTGCCCACTGATACCAAATTCTTGTAAGACTTCTATTCGCTTAGAATTGCCTCGTTATGTAGATTGAATAAATCCTGGCAGAAGACAAATCCTCGAGTGTACGCTATATCTGAGAATTCATTTTGATTATTTTAAGACTAGGGATTATAATTTGTAGAGAAATTTAATGAGTTTATCACCCCTTCTTGATGATTACCTTTTCACAATTATCAATATTTCAAATAAATAATAATTGCAATTCTCGGCGGGTCGCGGTGATCTCGTTCTCTCTTGAAATCCCACACAGCACGCAATAAACTGTATTATTCTCGTTCGGCATATTCTATAGAAATTTTGACTGCTTGACAAAGTGACATTAGCAGTGTTAACATCCGACATGTTTAAAATTGTTGTTTTAATTTTCTTTTCAATTGTCACAGTCTGATACATTACGCAAGGTAAAGTTTAATAATTTCTGAACTTTATTTTATCAAAATTTCTTCATACAAATACTGTCCCTTATTTTATAAAGGAGCAAGTAATATGGGCGAGAGAGGAAGGTGCCGATTATATTGTCGCAGAAACAATACCTACATATGAGGAATGCGCTTTGGCATTAGAAGCTGTGAAAGAATATGGTCAAGGTGAGATAACAAACTTTATACCCTTTGTAACTTTGAACAAATACAGACATGCTTAAACAGGTAAATAACAATGTGCGAGTAGCATATCAGTTATCAGCAAAAGAAGTGTCATTTACTTTGTCAAATTCATATTATATTGATATGAAGCCATCACTTCTCCTCAAAGTTAGAGACATACTAGTCTCTCTCGCCTTGATTGGTAACCATTCTAGGAGAAAGACAACCTTGAATTCAAAACAACCTAGCGACGTAAAGCTGTTCAAAGATTCTTAGACATATCTGTCTGTAAAACCAAAAACAAAACAAATATGGATAGCAATTATCTCATTAAAGAAGAAGAAGAAGAAGAAGAAGAAGAAGAAATATTAATAATAATAATAATTGACTCTCTTGTATCAGGTTACACAGTATTAGCACCAACTAAATATAAAATTCGCCTTGATAGCGTGGGCCAATATCTGCAAAAAATTTGTATAAACACTACCCAGAACCGGTTACAGACATAGAACTTGATACAATTTTATATATTTTTCAATACACAGAGACAGAACAGTTAAAGCTAATCGCCCAGACATTGTGATCAGGGACCACAGAAAGAAGAATGTGCTTTCTTATTAACAGTTCCTTCAGACTGTGATGTCTTTTTGAAGATCTTCAAAAAACTATCGAAATATAAGGATCTGTGGAAATCTAAAATATGTGGCACATGAGGACATCAATAATTCCAGTTGTAGTTGGAGCCCTCAGATTGATTGCGAAAAGTTCTGATAGACTGAATGAAGGAATTCATGGTATCTCATGCCTTAAACAAATACAATAAATTGTACTCACAAGTACAGCTCACACCTTATGAAGAGTTTTATCTATGTAAAATGTCTGTAATCTTAAGATTTTGGCGTTTATTTTTTTTTTTTTTTTATTTATTTTTATTTTTTAACAAAAATTATCTGTGGAATATGTTATGAAGACATTTCTAATCTTGAGTCCCGGAAGGCTATTTCTGACCTTGAGAGCCGGAAAGGAAATGAGTATACAACAGAAATCAAAGGAAATAATAATAATAATAATAATAATAATAATAATAATAATAATAATAATAATAATAATAATAATAATGTCAATTTGGAAATGCCTGCCTCATAGACGTTAGATTTAAATTATATTAGATTATGTAAAAAATTCAAAATTGAAAATCAATTATATGTGACAATAAGTTTTTAAATCTTGAATGTGCAGGTCAATAACAAATATCAGAATTAGCACACTTCGTCGTCGTTAATGGCTTGCAAGCAGAAAACCAAGTAGGTCTCTATTGAAACGTGAGTAAGACAGAATATATCACAACCTCCTCTGAACCATACGAATTGGAGTCACTTAGTAAAATATCCATCAAAAGATTTGAGGACTTCAAATATATTGGATCTCACATAATATATTCCCAAAAAGCCTTCAACATCCGTAAAGCTTTTGCGTGGGATGCGGGTTACAAACTTTTAAAGATGGAATGTTCGAGTGTCAAATCTTGATTTGGCACTCGAACCTTACATCTTCTTTAAAAGTTTAAACCTTTCGAACATTTATTGAACCAGTCCTACTGTATGGATCACAAACTTTGACATTATCTGTTGGTCTTAAAAGACGACTGGATGGAACATATACAAATCAACTTAGAAAAATCCAGAACATCAGTCGGAGATTCCATGTAATATTCAACACAACGTATGGGGAACTGAGACGAATTTCTCTTAAGCTCAAACAAAAACGATTCGCCGGTCACTGCCACCGAGCAGACAGGAAAATCGTTTCATCCTTATTCCTATGGTATTCTTCTAGAAATGTCTTCGCAAGAAAATTGACTTTCCCAGACACCATAGTTCGGGACTCAGAGTTGGCCATTGGGGATCTGGGGACAGCAATACAGGACCAAACAGCGTGGAAAGAGAGTGTCAATGGAGTTCCGACCAACCATAGGGAGGTCGAAGGATGATGAAGATGAATAGCTTGCAAGCCAATCTGCTTAAATATCAGTACAGAGTTCAAAATTTAACGGTTTCTTCATACTGAACATGTACCACTCTAAGGTAAGCTTACTAAATAAGATCAAGTTTGAGATGGGAAATAAATATAGCTGGAGTGTGCATATCATGAAGATCCCAATCAAAATCACCTGGAAGGAGGGAAAGAATAAATAAAGCAGTAAACACAAAATTATACCCACCGCCGAAAAAAAAAATATTTTGCCAGTGCGGTAAAAAGTGCACAATGCCACACGGAACAATAGGGCTACAGTCTAGGAGCCTAATGCTTACAGGCAAAAATAAAAAATAAAATAAAAACTACTTAACAGCTGAATGGATGCTTTCCCCGACTCCAGGTGATCATGCACCCACCAACCGAAATAATATGCACCCACTGTCTAGCTTTTTCCTCTCAGGCTAGCCAGGTGCAATCAAGATTTCCATTTTCGTACTACAACTGCCAATCGCCTGACGATAGTAGCATGAAACTAAGGAGTAATACCCGGACGGTGTGCGCCAGAAATTCAATTCGTAATTTAAGAGTCTTGCCATTTTATATGGCATGAAGCAATCTTTCTTTTCGGTGTGAATTCACGACAAAATCATTTTAAGAGCTGTTTATTTCTATTAATATATATATATATATATATATATATATGTATATATATATATATATATATATATATATAATTATTTTATTTTTGAAATTATGATTCCATCACGACACAGAAAATTCCTGTTTCAAATCTAAAACTAAATTTATAAATCTAATTATTAAATTTCAACTTAAAATCCATAGCCTTGTTCCATTTTCAAGCGATGATGGAAATTCAATGATATAGGAATTTTCATTCCTCCGCTTAATTCATACTTTTATACACAAAGACTTCCGAAAAGGGTTATTTAAATATGTGCAAGAGATATTAAATAAAACTTAAATTTTGTTAATTAAATTATATTCTAATAGACTTAAAGTACCTTTCGACCTTTAATAACTAATAGATTTATGGTATTTTTATACGTAAATATATTAGAATGTAATTTCTTTGATTTAGCAATTTTTTTATTTTTCAGAAATATACTAATGTATAATTTTTCATGTATGCACAAAGGACATGGGTCATTTAATGACCTACAAGCTCTAGCTTTTTTACTAATTTCATTTAACTGTTGGTTTTTTTATTGATTTCAGTTAAGTGCCAGAAATATTTAGACAAGGACGTTTGATTTCGGTATTTATTATTATTAAAGGACGTTTGATGTTGGCTCCACCTTCTTTTGAATTCATTTTGTGTGCATCCAATGTAGAATTTAACTATTTCTGGATCGTCAATAGATGAAATATTGCATTGATAAATTATTGATTCAATACGGCATTTATTATTAAGAGGACAGATTTGAGGATTTCTACAATTACATAATTTTTCTTTATCTTCATTTCTTTTTATTTCAGGATCTATATTTTATATAAGTTTTTATTTAAGATATTAACATTATTTTTGTAAAATTTAAATACTTATAATATGTCTTGCACATATTTAAATGACCGTTTTAGAAAGTCTTTGTGTATAAAAATATGAATTAAGCGGATGAATGAAAATGCCTAAATTTTCAGTATTTTTCCAATAATAAAAAAAATTTAGGCATTTTCATACCGGAAGTATTCCTACCTCTACGCCACTTAAACGTAATCTGACTTTGCAAGTAACATATATTGGATACATAAGGTGTCTAGGGAAATTAACACCCAGCCACCCCTAAATTGAAATAGATTTTCCTTAACCTTAACAACTCACAATATCAATATTGTCTGCGTTTTTAAAGATTTCTTTGAAAGTTTATTCCTATCACCGTTTGACAATGGAACGAGACTTTGGATTTTAAGTTTAATTTTAATAATTAAATGTATAAATTTAGTTTCAGTTTTGAAATACGGAAATTTTCTGTACCGAGAGGGAATCATATTTTTAAAAAGAAAATTATAAAATTTTGCTCTACTGTTTTGTATCGAGCACTGCTTTATAAGAAACAGAAAAATTTCGTTAGAAACCAAGAAAAGAACACCGAACTGTTAGAAAATATAAGTCTTTCTATATGGCAGGAAATCTCCTCAAAATGACGCAGAGACTTGAGGCAAAAATATGGTTCTACAGAAGGATCTTAAGAATAACATGAACCGAATAAATGAGCAACGACGAGGTTTTAGAGAAAATAGAAACCAAAAGGAAACATACTTAACACCAGGAAGAGATAATTGAAATGTTTATGGCACATAATGAGGATAGAGAGCTTGGAAAATCTGAAAATCACAGGACAAATTGAAGTCAAGTTGGACAGACGAAAACAGTGCATAAGATAGTTAATGCGCTTGTGTAAATTAGTGACGGAACAAGATTTAGGAGAGATAAAAAAAACGACAGGAAATTTTGGGGAGCCATGATTGTCTACGTCCTGAAGGGACACGGCACATAAAGAAGAAAAAGAACTATTTTTATTAGAACTTCAATGAATAATATCTACGAGACACTAATTTTTGTTTTGTTTATATTTTTAGGTTTACCAGCAGTTGTGACACTTAGCCCAACTTCCAAATCGACTACATTGGAAGGGATGCCATTCGGAGAGACATGTAGGAAATTGGAGGAGAAGGGCGCCGCTGTCGTTGGTTTGAATTGCAGCCTCGGGCCGCGAATGATGGTTCCTTTCATTAAGGAAATTAGGCAAGCCTGTAAGGTAAAATATTTAATAGTTTCCTTCTTTAACCAGAATAAATTGAAATTCTCAGAACTAAAACAGGTGACGAAGTATAAAATAAACAATTTCATATTATGCTTATTAAATTCCGATTGATCTCATATATATATATATATATATATATATATATATATATATATATATATATATATATATATATATATATATATATATATATATATATATATATATATATATATATATATATATATATGTATGGATGGTGTATCAAAGATACTTTGCAGGTTCCTCACACCAAAACAAGGACAAAAGTCTATATAAACATGTCTTGTCTTGTAACGGCATTCACCTGGGAATTTGGAATTCACAAGCGGTCTCCAAACCCGCATGTTTTGAACTCAGAGTTTTCCTTCTCCTCGACCAGTTGCTATAGAACCCAGTCTGTTCTGCTATTTACTCATAGCTGGAGGGAGAAGAAGAGGATTCACACCTTTCCCAAGGGTGTTAGCACGTAATTGAATGTAATGGATTCGACGGGAATTCGAACTCGGCTCTCCGATTTCTCAATCCAAGCCGCTATCCATTACTCCACAGTGCCTCCTCATATGTCTACATCTCAAGACTCCGCATCATCTGTGACAAAAAATGTTCGTCATTCATTACCCTATAGAAAGATTGATATTAAATGCATATGATACGCGGATACAGGAGTTGCCCTTGAAGTACCAGCAATACGATACTATGCTAAGGTCATTTGGCGTGTGCTGATACTTGAATAGTCTCCGACAGCCTGTAGAATGTGTTCTTCGTGATCAGGCGTATGAACAGATCTCGGTCTTCCTAGATCCATAGTTTTGATACCAAGGATCTTGTCTCAGCAACGTGACGATAAACAGCAGGAAAGGTTGGATAACTCGACTACCTTCGGTCTAGAAACGCAATCTGATACAGTCGTGCAAGCGTCGCATTCATTGCCATTTCCATAGCCATATGTCAAAATCATATCCGTCTGCTTACGATATGAATTTCCTGCTATTTTTAAACGGAACTCTCCTCAGTTAACTCACTCACTGCACACGTTAAACGTTGAAGAGAGACTAGCCACAGACATACACGAATGACAAATGTAACCTAGTCTTCATCGCAACACAACACCATCTTCCACAAACTTTCTTTAAACTTAATAACTCTAAAACGAAAGATTTGTGGAAATATAGTTACATAGAACTTTGCCCTTATTGTGGTGTGAAGAACCCGCCACCAATGTTTGTAAAATTATTTTTGATACACTATATATATATATATATATATATATATATATATATATATATATATATATAACTTATCGGACATTGAGTGCTGGTGTTAATAAAATAGTACTCGATGTAATATAACAGAGCTATTAAGATTATCCCTCAATTATGTAACCGTCAATCATTACCCAACACACGAATATTGTGTTGTGTATGAAACTCTGAATCATACTATCCGGTGTAGAAATATATATATATATATATATATATATATATATATATATATATATATGGTACCCACAAAGGCATTAGACAAATATAAAAATGTATTAAAATTATCACAGAAACTAGATAGTGTTCAAATGTTTACATAATATGAAGTAAATGGTGAAGCTTATATGCAAAGAGCTAATAAATTTGTATATAGTCAAGATGAGATGCAGCCTCATTAGGGGATAAAGGTCCGCGGATTTTTAAATAAGAAGAGGTGAACCGTTTTCTTGGCGTTCTCGTGCCCTAGATGGACTTTTTCTGGTGGGGTTATGAGAAAGATATTGTGTACCATACTAAAGTAAAGGACTCGGATAGCTTGAAGAAAAGACTAACAGCTGCCATTGCGACTATTGATGAAGGCATGTTAAAAAAAAATTTGGTAGAAATTGAATATCCCTTAGATGCCTTTCGTGCAACAAATGGGGCCTATATAGAAATTTATTAACTATTTGTATATAAACTTCACTATTTACATCAAATTATGTAAAGATTTCAATACGATCGCTATTTTGTTGTGGCTTCTTCTTCTCGAATGACTTTGGGTTTGTTAAATGTAACAACTGTATTTATATAACTGAGAAACATCGGTGTGCAAATGTATTCCCGTGAGATTGTACGCATTTCGATCTATTTAAATTTGGTTACATTTGTAATTGCTTAATTTTAAAAAAAAATCTTTTCATCCCCAAGCAAAGCAATAAAGCCACTAAGATTAAGGGATTTCCAGTATGAAAGAATAGAAAAAATAGAGAAACATTATTAAGGAGCGATAGCTATAAAAGAAGAATTATCAAGACAGTACATAACGACTGAAGAGAAATCCTCAAGCGGAATGTGCAAAAAGAAGAAATTCTTAGCATAGAACTTGCCAATTCAACTGTAAATTGATAAATGCTTGAGATTCTGATTCTATATGTGTGTTTATGAAAAACTCTTCATTTAAATAATTCCTCACACAACTACTCAATTGTGAACATCCCTTGTTCATTTAAAACTTACAATGGTAAATCATACTTACTTTTTCTAAAATATATATTTTCTAATATCCACTCTTGCTTGATAAACAAAATAATTTCTAAAGAACCAATGGATTAATGAAGATACATTTGTATTATTTTTTGATGGATATGTGTGAGTCGAACACTCCATTTTTTAAACAATTTTTTGAATAGAAGTAGAGGTTTATCCTTTGTTTCTTGCTTAGGATTGGGTTTCCGTTTCTGTGTTTTCATTCTCTTTTCGTCCAAATAGCCCACTTTCGTCTTAGTGAGATTAACGCCTTGCTCTGTGTGAATTGCTTAACAAAAAATGCGAGGACAAAAAGAGTGTTCTTTTGGCATTCATTCATTATATTTGCGTTAAAACGGCTTTGTGCCTTAGAAAAAGTCATATAAAAAAGAATTTCTCTTGATATTTCAGGGTCCCATTGCAGCATTGCCTGTGGGCTATGCCACCACCCCAGAATTCCCAACCTTCCAGACCTTCAAGGACAAAACTACGGGTAAGTTCTAAAAGGATGGATTTATATAATTGATTTTTTACGGCCTTCAAAGAATTGATATGGCTAAATGGTTTCAAATGTTAAACGTAATTACCATTTGGCAGATATGTGGGCAGATATTATCATCATCATGCTTAATCTAAAATAGAAGATACAGTAAAGGCCTTATATCATAAATAATAATGAATACTTTCGGGTAATGATAATGTTCAGATAATAATGGATAAAATTCATAAATGTCTCTCTTTACATAACCCCCTCATAATAATAGGCATTCGTTTTTCACACAAGTTTTTTTTTTGTTTTTTTTAATCCCCAAAAAATAAATTATCGAAATAAACTGGAAAGAATTTCTTTTTAATCATTTCACCCCAAGCAAAGCAATAAAGCCACAAAGACGCAAGGGGTTAGTAAGTGTGAAAGAATATGAGAAAAAAAATTGATAAGACCTTGTTACCAATCTAATGCTGCGATTTATTTCATAAAGTCTAGGTACCATGAATGAAAGTTCATCAGAACAGTTGCCAAAGAATAATTTATAGAAAAGACACAGCGAAGCTACAATACGGTAGTGGGAAAGTGACTGAAACCGAAGTGCCATGTCATGACCAATCATATTGCAGATTCTTCTTTGTATTTTATCAAGAATCTCTCAATCTGCATGAGCACCAGATGTTATTAAATGAATTTAGCCGAATTCCATATCTTTATATATACATATATATATATGTGTGTGTGTGTGTGTGTGTGTGAAAATATATAGAAAATAGGAAAGAACGGATTAGGTTAGTAATCCAAGGTTCTTTAGTATTTTAGTTATTATTAAAAAAAAATAGTGCTCGATACAAAAGTAGAGCATAAATATAATTATTTATTTAAAAATATGATTCCAACACGCTACATAAGAAGTCTCATGTTTCAGAAACAAGAGCCGAAAACTTCAATATAATTATTAGAATTAAATTGAGTTAAAGTGAGCTCTGTTTCATCTTCAAGCGAAATTTTTTTGGGAATAACTTATTTCTGAAATTTACGTGTTTTATATCGGAATCTAAAATTCCCATGGTGACAGCCATCGTGGATAATTGAAATAGGTAGGGGTGTTTTCTGCTAATGATATGTATCAACATAGAGTTACTTTCATAGATGTCAAGTCAGGGTAAGGTGGGGGTGTCTAAATTTAAAGCGGAAGATGTTTTCAATCAGTCACGTTAACTTGTCTATGAAGATTAATTTATTTTTTTGTTTTATTTCTTTATGAAGGGGTTTTGTGTATATAAAAACATTCGTAACATTTGTTATTTGACGACTTCATAAAGGGCTATCATTTTTTGTAGGGTGTTAAAACTTTTTATTGGGGCCATGGATTATAAAAGTTAATTTATTGTATGTTAGTTTTTAAGCTAAATTGTTCAATGCGTGAATTTGTTTTGGTTTTGGCATATCAACCACTGTGGGTTATTTAATGCCAAATCCAGTTTATATATATATATGCCAAATATATGAATTTTAAATGCGTATTTTGTATGGAACATTTTTAGCAACCTAAAGCTTATTTGCTTGCGCACTGCAAAGTAATCGTAGGTATTTTTGTTTAAGTCAAGAACTTCCATTTGATAAGGACAATTTATTCGCAAAATGATGAATGGTAGGATATGTTGTTTATACATCAGTCTATATATTTCATAAGAGACCAATTCTTTTTAGAAAATCCAATATATTTTTGGGTTCATTTTTTGCAAATAATTTCTTCATGTTCTTCGTGTTATAGAATTTTCCACGGATGTGTGTGAGGTTTGTACATTTTATTAGTATATGTTTTTACAGTGTATTGTTTTCCACGGGAACATTTAGGATATGGTTGGTTGGTTGGGTTTTATGGCATATCAACCTCTGTGGGTCATTTAATGCAAATTAAAGTATATATATACACACACACACACACACACACATATATATATATATACACATATATATATACATGCATACACATATACATATATTAAATATACAGTACTATTAAACATATAGCTGGCAACATTATTGTTTCAAAAACGCATAACTGGCAACATTATTTTTACAAAAAACGTATAGCTGGCAACATTATTGTTTCAAAACCGTATAGCTGGCAACATTATTTTTTCCAAAAAACGTATAGCTGGCAACATTATTTTTTCCAAAAAACGTATAGCTGGCAACATTATTGTTTCAAAAACATATAGCTGGCAACATTATTTTTCCGAAAACATTATCTGAAGACTTATTGTTGGACGTAGTTTATTGTCATACCTAGGACGCGGATGTAGTTTATCGTCATACGTAATTAATTAATTATAATTAAGGATTGGAGGCACGATGAACTAATGGATAGTGGTTCGGATCAAGGAATCGGAGTTCGAATTCCAGTCCATTTCATTAAATTCACTTACGTGCTGACACCCCTGTGAAAAGTAAGAATCCATCTTTTATCTATAGATCTATGGGTCCTATAGGCTTGGTTAGCGACTAGCCTAGGAGAAGGATAAACATCACTGCTACCACGGCTGCAGTACATATGTTGCCACTTAGACCCTGCGCGGTTAATAGCTAGTAATCGTGACTTTAGTTAAAAGGGCAAGAAATTTACTAAGGCCTAAGTAATTTTCTAAAGAAATACATTCTGTTTAATAAATAAATCGAGTGTCTACTCAAATATGGGTATCGAGTAAAAATAACGTTTAAAGTGACAAATGTCGGATAAATAAACAAAAACCATTTTATTCTTTAGAAAATTGCTTTTTTACGTATGGATACGAAATTGAGCAGATATTAAACATTTCGAGAATCTATGACGAGAGGGATTTGCGTTTATAATGCGCTTATTCAACTTTGCCTGATCGACAAAAGTTCTCTGTAGCTCAGTTAGATGCCCAGGATGACTCAGGATCGAATCCAGTCTGACAGCACATAATAATAATAAGATTTTTCGAATATTCAAACCGGCAGACGAAAATAAACAAACAGCCAGTCAGTTATGTGCCATACGTGATACACGCTTAAGCGATCATGTATCTTTCGATGCATGACGGACGAGGCAGATTTTTCCCGCAGTAGGAAGCCATTTCTTTCTGCCGTAGACCAGTTGCCATCCAAAACTAGAGAACCCAGTCTGTCCTTCTATTCACCTATAGCTGGGTGGGGGGTGGAGAGAGGAAGAGGATTCATACCTTTCCCAAGGGTATTGGCACGTAAGTGAATGTAATAGATTCTCCGATTCTTCAATCCCAGCCGCTATCCATTACGCCACAGTTCCTCCTTAATAAACACTGTTTAATAAATAAACGGGTCTACTAAAAATAACGTTTGAAGGGATAAGGGATAAGTGTAATGATTGTACCCAATGTAACAGGAAAATTGTCCAAATCGTGTGTGAGCATGGAGATAATTGTCCATCGCACAAAATGTTTAATATCTAAAAACCACTAAATTAATTAAACCATCAAGTGAACGGTTTACTTTTAAAAAACGAGGAAACACTAGGTGAGGAAAACTGGATCAGAAGGTGATGACAGGAAGAGGGATCATCATTTTTTTAAGTTAGAGATAAATAAATTCTTATTGTTAAAAGTAGAGTTCAATAGTGTTATAAAAACCTCGAAGAATTCCAGTAATATATCTTTGATACAACGGTTAAAAGCTTTAATCTAACAATTGAACAATTTTACTGTTACACGATTTAAAGAATTTTGATGTTACCACCCGATAGAAAGGATTTGATTAAAAAGAAATAAGTAAACATTTGCAATTCATTGACCGAGCAGACAGTGCTACTGTCGTTTGAACTTTATTTGATCTTTCTATTAAAAAATTTTCAGGAAAATGAGTTACTCAAGTTCAGTAACTATTATCGCTCTTTCCACTACTAATACGAGCTTTGCTTCCTCTTCTTTTGTTCGAAGTAGCGTGGAACGTCTTCATGTTGATCATGTCACACTTGGCTATCCATTTTGTTTTGTGCTGCCGTTGTAAATCCCCAGGCAATAAGTTTCCTTTATTTGCTATATATTGAAAGTCCTGTTATCGTTGAAAATGGAACAGAAGTAAACGCTTCTATTTCCTTTATATGTTGGATAAGATAATATTTCATCTGCTTATCGAAAGCATAATCCCATGTATTTGGCAAATTGTTGAACAATCGGAAGTTCTTTAGGTTTCGATGCAAAGAAACCATAAATATCGGTTTTAACCACTTCACGATTAATAAACTGCTTCCCTCTAAAAAGAATACGTTGCAATGATCTGAAAAGATGATAGTCAGATGGAGCGAAGTCAGAAGAGTAAGGAGGATGAGGCACAACTTACATATTTAGTTCCATAATCTTTTCTTGGATGTCTTGGTTAGTATTTATTTTTGCATAATTGTATTAAAATAGAACGCATTTACGATCATCCAGTGATAAACCCCTTGTGCAAATTAATTAAAACAACCTCTTTAGTTAACTTCTTTCAACATACGGTCAGTTTTATGTCCACTGGATTGACAGGGTATAATTGATTTCTATTTTTCCCTCAGATTAGGTCATTTGTAGGGGTGTACAGTAATATGAATGTATTTTTGGCTTGTATGATGAAATTTGTTTGGCTTTGAAAAATATTGCATCATCCGGCATTACATCAGATTTTTTATCACGCCCAAACACTATTGCATCGACTGTCGATTAGTTGTCCTACAGACATTTTCTCCGATGGACTTTACTCCAAGGAAGCCTACGAAAATTGTAAAGTTGCACACTGGCAAGCCTTACAGAGAAAGCGCGAACAGTATGACGAAAGAGGAGCTCGTGACGGCTATTATAGACGTGTGGTACCGTGACCCCAAAATCAATGAGAATTTTTCCAGATTAGTGGATTCCATGCCAAATCACATCAAAAAGCTTCTAAAAAATAAAGGCGGACCTTTAGTAAGATTGTAAGATTAATTCCTTTATGTGTTTACAAATTATCGTCGTTTCGTATCTTTGATTCAACAAAATGTCACTATTTGGGAATTTAATTATTTCCATTTTCTCATGTAGACACAGAAAACATGGTTCATTTAAAGACCTTGATGTTCTAGCTAGTTTTAGAAATTTTGATTTAACTTTGGGTGTTTTATTTTCGTTTTTCAATTACCAAAAATATTTAGAAAGTGAAGTCATGTTTCGTTTAACTGCGTTATTACAGAATGAGAGATGGTTATAGAAATGTCTTTTAAATTCATTCATTGTATTTCCAATGTAAAAACGTTGGGAAGTTCTGGGATTTTCAATTGAACTAATAGAATACCTATATACTAGGGATTTTGTTAAACACTTGTTGGATAACGGGCATTGGTTGGTATTTTTACAATTACATAGGTTATTTATAGGAGACACATTAAAATCAGCATTACCGTCATCATTGTTATACAGTTTCAACATTTTAGTGTTATGTGATTTAATTATTTTCTCTAAAATATTAATACAATTTAACTATGTTTTAGAGTGTTTCGATTGAAAATTTTCCTTAATGAACTCTTTTTAGGAAAATGTTTATCAATTTTAAAAATTTAAGTAATTGTATGAAGGCGTATACTATATGATCTTCTTGTTTCTGTTTCGCTTATGTGAACAATTATAATTTTCCACAAATTTAATTTCAGAAGATTTAAAATCACTGTCCGTAAGAATTTTATCACAGATTGTTTTATGTTTTTAAAATATTTCTTTGCTAGAAGAGTGCTGATTAATTCGCCGTTCTACGGATGATGGAATATGTTGAATTATGGCCGGTGGGTAGTTGAAACTACGATGGATATACATTGGTTTAGCATTATTTTTCATGTAAGGTTGTAAATTATTCGTAACCAAATTTAATGTAACATCTAAGAAATCGACTTGTTTAATATTAGCATTGATAACTACATTGAAACCAAAGGATTTAAAAACACTGTATTAAGCTTATCAACTTCTAGTATATATATTTACCATCATGAGCATATCGTCTCCATAAAGACCCCAACTATTCAAATTAATCTCTTCAAATGCTTTGAGGTTGTACAAGAGAAACAGTCAAACTAAATCTGAAGACTCCGCAGAATCCAAAGATCCCACAGATATATCATAATTATCGGCTGAATTCTTAATCCACGGTTTGTTTTCATGTATTAATACTGATTTTCTGTAGTTGAAAATAATGGTTATTTCGTCTTTCGAAATGTTCAAATAAACTTCGGCGAATTCTAATGCAAAATTGAGAAGTTCCCTAGAAATAGATGGATCCATAAATCCACAATATCAATATGAAAGTAAAATTATTTTTATTTTCCAAGTTTTTAAACCAGTTGATCACTTCAGATGTTCCTCTCAACTGTATAAGGTTAAGTTGTTTTTGTTTTTGTTTTTATTTGAAGTTGACATGTTGTAAGATCACTACTTATTTTTCCGATTTTCGATCTGGTGGGATTAATAATTCTAGTTGGTAATTTCCGTTGGAATTTATTTTTATGATCTTTTATTAACACATAAGCCTCCTTTCTGATGAGTTTTCGAAAGCTATCACCGATTTTCAACTTAACGTGATTTGGTTAGATGAAGAGTTGATAGTATCAATATAATTAAAGCTGTCAGTATTAACTTTTTGTAATTATTCATTACATTTTTCTTTTCTTTATGAATATTTATTGCTCTACTTTTGTATTGAGTCCTTTTTTTAAATTAATGATTTGAATGTTGAATTTTTATTCTTCGTTCATTTACATTTGTGTGTATATATATATATATATAACTTTAAACGTTATAATTAGTGGCTACTCGTATTTGAGTATGCGCTCTGTTTATATATATATATATATATATATATATATATATATATATATATATAACCAATATATATAATTTTTTCGAAACATGGTAATTTTTATGTTGCGATGAATACATATTTTTTTAAAAATAATCATGATATATATATATATATATATATATATATATATATATATATATATATATATATATAACCAATATATATAATTTTTTCGAAACATGGTAATTTTTATGTTGCTATGAATACATATTTTTTAAAATAATTATGATATATATATATATATATATATATATATATATATATATATATATATATCCGATGCTTAATATTCAGCGTTGATAGACTAGCCTTCTGGCAAATACTCTACAATGAGAAACTTGACTTTCACACCTGAGATCATTTTATGTTAACCTTTTGTTTTATTCTTTATTTTCAGGTAAATACTGTTTTCCTAACGACTTGGCTCAGTTCCAGTGTAGTTTGAATGAGATTGAATATTTTGGTCAATCTTGCAAGGATATTGGCGTCCAGTACGTTGGTCTCTGTTGTGGGAACAATGCCGAATTCTTCCGACATTTAGTGAAAACTCTCGGCAAATCCGCACCAGCTCTTCGGTATAAAACCGACATGTCGCAACATTTCCTCTTCGGTAATCTGCCTATCAGCAGTTACAACGAGATGTATAGAAAGGCATTTCTTAATGTGGATGTTTAAAATAAAAGGCGTTGAAAATCTCCATTGAATTTAAGTAAGTGATGAAGAAATACAATGCTAATTGTTATTTTCTGTCTTCCTAATTATTATTCTTTTATCGTCCTCGCTGCTTAATAGTAGTTTTTCTCATATTCTTTAACATTCAGTTACCCCTTGCATCCTAGTGGATTTATTGCCTTGCTTCAGATGAAGGGATTAAACAAAGATAAAAGGGAAATAAATGCAGTGATGACCATTACGTTTTTATCAAGATGCCTTCAAAAATAAAACTTTGATTTAAAATAAAAAGTTATTCATTCTTTTCTTTGGTTGATTTTTGCTGCTTTGAAACGAAAAAAAAACAACATTTAATTGAAATGCCGCTATATTGATTGATTCGTTTTCTAAGGCTTATCTACCCTTTGCTGGTTATTTAAAGCTAGAAAAATTTTTAGCTTGTGAGATTTGTTTGTTTTTTTTTTGGGGGTTTTTTTTTAAGATAATAATGGTTTAGTGATACCAGTCTTACTCATTAACTCATAGCTGGAGGAGAAGAGGTAGATTCATACTTCATCAGAATTTGATTAAAAAAAAAACTAGAAATTGTAATGGGATAAAATTGGGTATCAATTCTATATATACAATTAATATATAAATTGATCCCTCACTTTGTGCCTACGAAAGTTTGTAAAAATTTATATTCCAAAAAATGTAAATAAATCTAAAATAACATTCAAGTAACTAATCAATATTTGATTAATTCGTTTTCTACGGCTTATCAACCCTTTTCAGGTTTTTGTAGTGGGGAGATAATAATGGTTTTAGTGCTATAAGTTTTATTATTAGCCGATAGCTGAGAGAGAAGCGATGGATTCATACCTTTGTCAGGGGTATTTACGCGCAAGTGAATATAACGAACCTTGCAGGAACTGGAACTACTTGGCTCTTCTATTAACAATTCCGAGCCATTATCCATTACACCATCTGTATATCCAACTTTACAGCAAATGGTATTCCCCAGAGGTCACCCATCTAGGTACTGACCAGGCTCGATGTTAATCGTACGGGAACCGCTGTTTCATCGTGGTGTCGCTGTAAGCCTTCTTAACTCAATGAATAAGAATGTTACCCATCAAAAACTAACAATCTCGCTATTTAGCAATCTGATGACATATATACTGACTTTTTAGGATATTCTTGAAAGTGAATAATCAAATTTCATGCAGATAGACATATATTTTATATCTGGATTTTATGCGGTTTGGAAAGACTTTTGTCGTCATGGCAGCGGTGAATATATTCATTGTACACATTCCTATATATGTCGAGAATTTGAAACTAAATATTCAGGCCAAAACTTTCGATATACGAGGAAAACACTAAAATATATACGAAAATATTAACTATATTGAAATGCATATTTGCCAGTGATTTTAGCAAGCAAGGCAGGACATTAGAATATATATATATATATATATATATATATATATATATATATATCCCATATCTAGGAAGTCATTTATTAAACAAGTAGATGTGGATCACAGAACTGGAGCTGCACATGGAAATTGAACGTGAATATAAAGAAACTCAACTCAGCTCTCCGATTAATAATTCCAACCCTTGCACATCCAAGCTTACAGCACCTTGTATTCCCAAGCACTGCCATATTGGATAAGAAAGAAGAAAATTGAATTTTATAAACATGCTCTGGTTTATTTAATCTCTAATCCATAGACATTTATTAATTCAAACGTTATTTTTAGTGAATAGCCGTCTTTTAAAATAGACGCCACGTTTGTTTTTTTTAAACGACGTCTATTTCAAACACGGGTATCCACTAAAATAACACTTGAAGTAACAAAAATGTCAGATCAAAAATAAATAATTAATTCTTTAGATAGTGCATTGTTTACGTTTTAAGGACGAAACTGAGCAAACGTGTGCCTTCGAAAAAAATCTGATTGATGGGTTATGCATTCCGTAAAAAAGCTGTGACCGTGCAGGTTAAAACACAACGAACAAAACTGTGTTTTCTCTTACAATGTGAAATGCCGTTTTTAACCCAGCCGGGGAGTAGATTTTCTATATCATGATTTATCGAGTGAGCAGGCTGATAAATATTTCAGCACCCTTTCGTAGATAGATAGATAGATAGATAGATTCTAAGAAGATGCGTATAAAATCCCAGTTGGATATTGAGAATATTAAGTTATCTCTAATTGATAAACACAAAAATGAGTTCAACCACTGAAAGTTGTCAAATGAATCACAAGGACCAGTGCCAAAGACTTGCAACATCGGGCGCGGCTACATAAACACTCCAGCTATGGAAGCTCTGATAGGTTTCTCTCAATTAGCCAATCCTCAGTCACGGGTCGTGAAGGTCGTTGTTAATTGCCAGACAAGTTTTCTTGGAAGATCTTAAGATCAGTGACGACGTTGCATAGGCTTCTCTCCTCGATCTTTTACCCTTTTTTTTACTGCATATTAATGATCAGCCTAAGAGCATGCTCTGATCACTAGTGAGTATCTATGTGGATGATACGAGATTTTAATGGCATACCTCAAAAAATCTAAAATGTCAGAACCTAGAAGTCCAGCTCTTCTCAGATCCAGTCCACGCGGCTCAATGTTGTCGGGGTGGGGGTTAAGATTGGCTTTGAAAATTCAATATAAATAAAACCAAACTAGCAAAGAACCTATCGAGCAGAACCTAACCTTGATGGCTGGGTCTTCTCTCAAGAACGGTCCTTGTCTGAAATATCTATAGGGACTCAAGCTTATCCCAATCCTCAAGGGGAACTCATATATCCGATCTAATGCTAAAGCTGCTGGGAAAATGGTTGGTTCATTTCCCAGTAAGTATCTGACTCCACCTGCTACACTACATCTTTACAAGAGCCAAACCAGACCAAAAATGGAATATTGATGTCATATCTGGTCTGGAGTTGCCGAGTTCTCACTTGCCTGTCTTGACATAGTTCAAAAGCATCTACGTAGCCTGTAAGTGATAAATCTTCCACCCTACGAAATGTAGTGAGCCTCTCACTTGCTATATCGCTTTTTGCCTGATATGTGTTCCGACGAGCTACATTCCTTAGTCCCACCAACCTTGACCTTTACAACTAGGACCTGTCCTGCTACATACACAAGGAGGAAACATCCAGATCCACTTCGTATTTCAAAAGTAAAAAGTCAGTTCCTTTCGGACATCTGCTTTGTAGAACAGACTCCCGACAGAATGTTTTTCCAATCACTACAATGCTGACCTCTTCAAGTCTAGGGTTAACCGTTATATTTTCGGCATAACCCCATGAAATGCACTTATCTTACCCTCACGCAACCCCGCACATTAACCCTCTTCCTTGAGTGACTCTTGGTCCTTGTATTTTTTTACATTAGTGTGTATATATATATATATATATATATATATATATATATATATATTAAAAATAAATCTAGCCGCATTCCTCTAGTAACCACTTTCAACTCTGCCGCCACTATCCCAAATAATCAAACGTCGCTGTGAAATACTACATCTCAAACCAGACCTAAAAAAAATTGTTTAAAGAACCCGGCCTTCTAGCATAATCTAGACCTAAGAACCTAAAAGAAATCATAGGTAGTAACCACATTTCAGGGGACAAGGTAATCCGTAATAAACTAAGAACAAAAACAACAGGATTTTCCCAACCATGTAACAACAAAAGAAGTTTATGTTACAACCATATTAAACACACGAATTCATTCACTAGCTCAATCACTAAATCTACTTTCAAAATCTACCACGATTCTAACTGTAGAAGTCATAACATAATTTACCTCCTAGAACTATGCCAGAAATAATATGTAGGAAAATCTGAGTAGCCCTTTCACTACAGAATTAATAATTATCGCAATCGAATTAAGTCGACTCCCCATGAAAAATTATTACCTGTAGAACATTTCCGCCTGGAAAAACACGATTTCAAAACCCATGCCAAATTCACTATAATTGAGAGAATAGAAAAGTTTAAGAGCAGATAACATTAGAAAGATTTTAGAGTCCCATGAAAATAAATGGATACAACGTCTAAAAACAAAATATCCAGCCGGGCTAAACCATAAATTTAACAATATAGATAGTTCTAATATATAACTCAACAAATCAAAACCTACCCACATTTCTCACCCACACAAGACAGACATGCTTACGGAGGTGTTGAGGCCTCACACATATACACACACCCACACGAATATACACACTTACACACATCATACTCACTCACTCCCTAATGAGCCAAATGATGACACACACCCACAGCAATACACACGCTTACACATATCATACTCACTCACTCCCTAAGAACCAAATAACACACGCACAAACACTAAACACATCCCCTCTCCAGGACCAATAAAACTGTCAAAGGAATTCAAAGAAGCATAGATCCATCCAGCTCTTATCTCAAATAATAACTTAAAATAGACTGTTTGACCAACACACGGAATATTAAAAGATTCATGTTAAAAAGATAAAAAAATAAAAAAAAGCAAATGAAACTACAGACAAAAGTTCATTTTCTCCATCAAGACATTCATTTCTGTAGTTTATTGCTACCAGCAAGCAGAAATATTTCTTCCCCCGATGATGGCCATTTTGGCCGAAACTAGTCGAGGAATCTAAATGAAATAATAATAAAATATAAATCTACAACCAAGTGTTTTTTATTGTTCAATATATATATATATATATATATATATATATATATATATATATATATATAATGTGTGTAGATAGAGAGAGAGAGAGAGAAAGATAAAAAAAAAAGTTCCTAAGTATACGTTTTCTTCAAAATGCAGCACATCTTGTAAAAATGTGTACATGTTGAGGCGTTTCGAAATGCATAGGAAGTTGTGTCGGTGTACAGTCGTAGAGTTAGCATCCGTTCCCTATGAATTCTCTCTCCCCACTCTCCCTCTCCCTCTATCACTCTCTCTGCCACTCTCCTACTCTATCTCACTCTCTCACCTGTTTATCTCTCACTCTCTTTGTATACGTGTTTGTGCAGGGATTATGCACTTCCTCTCTCTCTCTCTCTCTCTCTCTTACACACACACACACACACACACACACATATATATATATATATATATATATATATATATATATATATATATTATGCGCCTCCCATACATATATATGTTATATATGTTTGCATGAACGCATAGATTGTACGAGTGAGTGTACGCTTGTATAAATGTATGTATATGTATAGGATAATTATGATAGATATGAGCATCAATTGTACATTTGTAAGTGTATATTTGAAAATGTACTGATCTCCGTGCATTAAAGTTCATCTTAGTCTGTTCATATCTATCTATATCTCGTACAAATATTGAATGTATGACCATGTATGCCACGTACACAATCATCCCCACTAATTTCGTATTCCATCAGCAAGAAGTAAGTTTTCATTCGAACAGCTTCTTGCCAAGAACTGCTGCTTCATGGAACAGACTCCCGAGAGGAGGTTTTCCCAATCTCTAACAGATTCAAGATTATGGCTAACCGTTATCTTTCCTGCTTAGTCACATGGACTTTACCGCTTCCCTTTCTTGTGCTCATAGAACACCACATATTAGTTCTCTACCTTGAATAGTTACTGGACCCTTATATTGAGTGAACGATAGACAAACAGACAGACAGACAGACATGGTAAATTCTTTCGTAGTCATATTCTATAATCTTTTTCATTGTATTTCGTTTCTATGCGAATTAGTTTTATTGTACAATTTCTATTGGAACGTTGGGCGTGCGTGCGCTTGTGTCTGTGTGTGTGTGTGTTGTGCGGCAAAGTAACAGTCTTTTATTTATTAAATTTTATTTAACAACGGGCTGCGTAAAAGTTACCATCGTAGAAAGTGGAATTGGCTTGCCGGGCTCAAATTTATTTCGTCCAATTTACACTAATGCCTTAAGCAGGCATGAACCCATTTCCCCCTGCTATGGGTTAAATAGCAGAACACATTCGGACATTTTTTTTTTTACTTCACTGCAGCCAATCTAGGAATAAGAAAAACTATGAATTCAAACCATGTCTTTCTGGGGAGCGTCATGATTAAGTACATGTGCTGCTCTTAAGCTTTGCCATTCCCCCGGAAATGTTACGCTTAGACACAATGAAGTATGAAATATCCGTTCGGAAAAGCAAATGTCCCCTGCGAACATGTCTGTCGAAGCTAGTCACATCCGGATCTTCCCAGTTAACTGCAGAACGGCTTCTCATGTCCAGAATCAAGCATCTCCGCAACATTGTCCATATCAGTGTCTTTGTCATGTCTCCTGTCAATAAAAGCAACGGCAAAGCCAGCAGTCAGGAGTTGGCGAGACACGCTTTGCTTGAGATTCCGTGTCTTGTGAAGACGTTGGCTTGGCTAATTTTGGACTATTTTTTTCCGGAATTTGCGTACCACCCGTCGTGCTGTGGTTTCTGAGGCAGTAGTCCCACTAGGATTAAATAACAACATTCAAATGTAATGTCAATCGACATCTCCAGTTAACTTGATCTACCCACTATCCCTCTCCTCATCTTTCCTTCTGTCACTCCTATCTTCTCTTGCACCAAATCTTCTGCAACCCCCTGCATCCTAGTGGCTTCACGCCTTGCTCGGGGCGTAATGCTTAAAAAAAAATAGGAATTTCTAGCCGTGGGTGACAACCAATTTAAGAGAAGGAAAACTCTGAATTCCAAACCTTGGGAGTATTACGGCAAAACATTCCATTTTTCCATAAAGCACGCATGGATCTTCACTGGTATTAAAGAAAAGGAATCTATAGAGGAATATGACATTTATTTAAAATATGACCACCGTAAAATCCGTTATTAATTATAAAAATTCAGAATTCACTTTAGATTTTTTTAATCGATTTCATCAAAAGCAAGGCAGTAAAGCCACCAGGACGCAAGGAGTAACTGGGTGTGTCAGTATTAGAAAACAGAAGCTTTACCGAGGATCAAAAACAAAAATAAGAGTAATCAGGGTGACAGTAGATAAGGATTGAAATTGCGTTTAATTTGTTTGTTTTTTGTTTTGTTTTTGTGTTGTTGTTTTTTTTGTTTTGTGTTTTTTTTTTTTTTTGTTTTTTTTTTTTGTTTTTTTTTTGTTTTTTTAAGTGCAAAGTTGGCTGGAAAGTATGAAGCCGGAAGAGAGTTCTACAAGTTAGAAGTGCGAAAGAAGAAACTCTTAGCATAGAAGTTACGATTGCATCCAGCCAATTTAAGTATAAATTGATGAATGCTTGGGTTTCTGATTCTGTCTGTGTATCGGTGTTTGAAAAACTCTATAGTTATATAATTCCTGGCACAACTACCCGATTGTAGACATGTCTTTTCTATTTAAAACTTAAGATGGTAAATTATTCTTAAGTATTCTAAAAGGGTGCACTCCTCAAATTACCTTCCTTTTCTTAATTCGTTTTTGCGGATGTATTCGTGACTCAGCATGTCTTTGTCAATGAAGGTCAGCCAAGAAAGAAATGAGATGTTTCTATTAAATACAAATAAAGAACTAATTTGGCTCAATCCTCTGACGTACCTTTGAATATATATATATATGTGAACCATTGTCTGATGTCTAGTAATCAATATATACGAATGAAATATCAGTCTTGTTATCTTTTCATTCATCCTGTGAAGCACAAAAGGAAAAGCTATATTTAAAATAAAAAATGATCTTCAGTATTAGTGCGATTAATAGATTTCCATTCTTGCATATTTTTACAAGGCCACTAAAATAAAGTGTTACAGATTTTTATTGATTTTTTTTTTTTTACTGTTTAAAAATATTTTTAACTTATTTAAATCCGAAACGTATTTTTGGATTATAAATTTTTTTGTTAGAGTTAATGATTTTCTGACAAAATTCTTGCTATTTAAATCATAGCTGGGAGAAGAACAGGCGAAGCTCATAGCTCGCCCCGTAAGTGAATATGACTTGATTGGAATTCGAACTCGGCTACCCTATTCACATTCCAAGCCCTTATCCATTGCACAGCAGCACATCCAACAGCTGGAATACTCCAGCTGTAACACCCCACCTATGTAAAGATCAGTTCAACGTGTGTTTAACTTTGATGATCAAACTAGAACTGATGTTTTAACCTGATGTGACCGGAAACCAAAGGAATGCAGAGTAAAAGTTTCAGTTTATGAGGATATAGGGGAGGGGGAGATATCTAGACATGAATAGATTAAGATTGTAGTGATTAGGGAAGCATCTTCTTGTAAATTGAAATTTATAAAATCTTTCTCTACACATTTTTATGCAAAAAAGGTTTCTCAAGCCATTTAATTGTTATTGCTCTTTCTAGTATTGCTTAAGGCATATTGATTTTTCATTTTCTTAGGGAATCAACATTGCACTCGATTCCAAAGCTGTGTTAAGTAGTTATACCAAATATTAGACCCATAACTTTGACCAATTTTTTAACATTTAGTTTTAAAAATCGCCAGAAAAATATACAAAATTTTACTATTTCAAGAATATATCTGAATAAAGTTTATATCTATCTATATATATATGTATTATAGATAAAAGTTTATATCTATCTATATATATATGTATTATAGATAAAAGTTTATATGAAACCATAAATACTGCTGGGCACAAATTATAAGACAAAATTTGTATTGTTTAATGAAAATTGCAATAAAACTACTGCACTGTATAACATACTACATCATAATATTCCTAAATTGTCCAGTATAATTTCCCTTTGAAGAAAATGAAAGTTTTATTTGATAACTGTGATTTAGTAATAATGTGTTTGTGTTATGCATCTTGTCCATATAAAATGTGTAAAGCTTCAGTAAATTATAAATTTTATGAGGCTGTGCTATAAGGCTCTTCCTGATCACCGGAATGAAATTCCAACGCTAGGACTTGAACCTAATCTTTTAAACCCATTTCCTCAAAAAACAGTAGCGATTTGGAAAAAATATTTTGTGGCATTATTTACTATGTTAAATCCCAACTTTGAAATTGAGTGCAATGTTACGATTCCAAAATCAACTTGCCTCCGTATTGATAAAAGTTTTTTTTCCTATCCTTTTATTTGAAATAGTGGGCAACGTTAACAACTTGTTTATGTCATTATTTTCTCTGAATGATTCACGTGCTATCCATTTTAGTTGTTGCTGCTGTTGAAAATCATCGAGTGATATGGTTTTCGTTATTCGGCACATGTCTTCGCTTGTGATTGTGTAGCGTCAGATTTGATGAAGGTTAATCTTCATTAAAACCCACAAGATTCTTTCGCTTCAATCTATTTTGTAATTTGCTCAGAGTTGTATACAGCTGATAGTTTAAACTTTTCTGACCGATTAGCAAATCCATAAGACAGTCTACATCTGACACATCCATGTAAAATAAACAACTGAAGGTATTTTTGTTGACGGAAATTTGACACATATTCAAATTAGCTACATTACCGATTTAGTTTTGAAATGTTTTGCTAGAAAATTTTGTAATCACGCAGTAATATTTCAGCAATCATCCCCAACGATTACATCCGCATATCCGAGACAATCAAGTTTATTCGTTTTATTATATAATAAATTCACAAATTTCGCATCAATCTGTTAATGGTTAATTCTTGATAACCTTCTGAATAGATGGCGATAAGCAACGATAGTCACAAGAGAACCTATTACACAGACACCAAAGTAAATTTTGAAATGGAGCAAGGGATATGATAGGTAATTTTAAACAATTGTATGACGTTGAATTCGAATATCATATTCATTTTTCTCAATCAGCTCTAGTTTTCTTGCTTAAAATGATTGTCAACAATAGGAAAATTGCTTATTTTAATCATATGCCTCAATTTTATTTGTTGCTCTAGTAAAAATCCTTTTCTTGGTAATTGCAAGTCATGCGACTATAGTGAACTAGATAACAGGTTGTTAGCAAACTACCGGTAGCTTGGTGCTTATATGCATATCAAGCTACATTTTCTGTATAGTCATTTGGTCAGGTTTCCAGAAAAATGTGGCGATATAAATGATGAACAATAAGAAAAATTTCATCAAGATAGAATATCATGGAGGACAGTTATCGAGGGAGAGGGCAGGTTTACTATTGAAGCCTGAAGAGAAAGTTTATGGGGATATGTGGGGAAGATACCTAGACCTGAACAGGTTATTCTCAACATTCCTCAATTGAAACAAAATCAATTCGCTTTAAGTAACCTGTGAGTGTTAAATTTTTTCAACCTTCTTCGTTACGTGTTTCCAAAATTATTAGTGCAATGTGATTCACGCTAAGAAATGCCAAACGGTTTCGATCAAATTTAATACCAAGTAATCTTTTGTTCTTAGAAGGGTTGATCTGTGGTGACCTCAATATGTATTGGCCTCAGCCTATGAGATACAAAAATAGTCTTTGCACCATAGAATCAAAAGAGCGAGGTACATCAGAACGTTGATCTAGAATGTGATCTCATCACCATCAGGTGCGGAATCTGGCTCCAATAATAATAAGTGATCAACTCAGCATAAGCTTAATATGTGCATACACAGGGCAACAGGAAGATGGGGATTTATGTAAATTTCCCACACAAGAGGGACAAGCCAGAGTCGCTCACATCCTTGTGAGAAAGGGATCCACGTTTGAATAGAGCACACAAAGCCATACATCCTCATGCCGATAATAACTGATGAAGTCTGGATGTGTATAAACAATAATTTTACGCATGAAGGATTTAGTTTTGTACCGACATTCGCCTTCAAAACGTTAATGTTACAGGAGCCAAAAGTTTCCCTGCAGTTACTATTCTCCTTAAAATTTCCTCATTCGTCATATTGCCCTGTGTTATTCTAAATTGAACCAAAATTGATTCTCGCTTTAAGTCTTTCTCATCTGTGAAGTCAATAATCATGGTCGCATAATGAATTTTCAAGCTCTTATTGATTCCTTCGTTTTCTTTCTGGTATTGAATTGAATAGAGATAGCATTTTGTTTCATATTCATTTAAGCAATGAAACTATCCTGTCTCTCCTCTCGATTCATTCTGACTATATAATCGTAGGCCGCCTTCTTTCTTATAATATCAATTTTGTTTCTATACAAATCTCAAGTTGGCTATTTTATTTGTTTCGGTTCATTAAGTTTTCTGCCGATTGATTCTGAGTCCAACCAACCAAAATCTTTGTTATCATCCATTGCGGTTTTTCAATCAATATGGAAGGATATTATTCATGTTACTGGAAATAAAGAGAATATACTAGAAAAAATAATTGATATTTGATTGTTTACCCATTTGAAAAGGAGACATTTTTACCGAATGGAAGTCATCAAAAGGCACATAAAGATTAAAAGCATTTTGAAGCAGGGTCGAAACGGAAAGTAGAATTCAGAATTATAGGTGGGGTTAATTTCAAGAGGAACATTTGAAGAACAAACAGAAAATTTACTGGAATAGAATTTTCTTTTTTGCCTCATTTCTAATATATGTAGAAGAATAAAAATGTGAAAAAAGAAAATGAAACACTATTTGTTATTTACATTATTTACATTATTCGGACTATTTTCCTAATCTTTGTTGTTATGTTACATAGCTTAGTGGATAAAAAGCGGAAAGAGTTGTGAGTTCAATCCCTGGCTTCAGCAGAGATGACAAAAACCTTGGAGAGTTGAGTTAAAGGGAAATAACTGATACTGAGACATTCGTAAGAGGCATGGCACATGGAGCTAGAAAGATCAACCCCAGTAGACGATATGAAGGGTTTGGTTCGAAATTACTATCATACGGAGAAGGCCGGAGTGTACAACGGCCGAAACGTTGTGAACATGACAACAAATATCAGTACAATCGTTTGAACAATGTAAATAATGTAAATAGTTACAATACCTCTTGTCATAAATATAAATAAATTTAAGTTATATTTGCAAATGAGGATAAACAGAATGGTATAGTTAGAAACCATCGAAATAACACGTGAAATATCTCATTTGACTATTCAAATGTCAATTTATTTATATCAGTATGTTGAAAAAGTTCCCTTCTTCTATGTGTGTGACTTTTTGTATGAAATATTATGTTTGCGTTGAAAGCGTTCGAGTGTAGGCTAAAAAGTTCGTGGATTGATTATAAAAGAATTATGTGATAGCTGTGATATCTTGCATGTATTAATTTCAGTTCTTATCGTTTCTTTCCAGGAACGAGGGTGGGCTAAAAAGTTCCTAGGCTGAATATGACGGAGTGATACTAGAGTTATGTTATATTGTATGTATTAATTTCAACTATTTGTATTAATAACTGCATTGTTTCTTTCCAGTTAAACTGACATTTGACTGTTCAAAGAAGACTGCTCATCCTGTTGGTCAAAAAAGTCATCAACATTAACATGATGTTATCATAACTGCTATAGTGGTTCCCAGTCAAGAGTATTTGGGGTTTTTTTTATGTTGAGGAACAACTGATAGTCAAATCAGGAGAATACGGTGGGTGATCAACCACAGTCACGCACAGCAGCCATTGAAATGAAGGTCTTGTGATCTGGATCATTGTCCTAATGAAACAAAACATCTTTTACTTGTTTTCTTGTTTAGTTTTGAATTCGTAAGTGAAAATTGTCTTTTTTGAACAGTCAGATGTCAGTTTACTGGAAAAGAAACAAATACAATTATTAATAAAATTTGAAATTAATGCATGTAACATATGCATATTCACAACGTTTCGGCCGTTGTACACTCCGGCCTTCTCCGTATGATAGTAATTTCGAACCAAGCCCTTCATATCGGCTACTGGGGTTGATCTTTCTAGTTCCATGTGCCATGCCTCTTACGAATGTCTCAGTATTAGTTATTTCCCTTTAACTCAACTCTCCAAGGTTTTTGTCACCTCTGCTGATATCTATATCCAACAAATGGATTTTTCAGCCACCGTCATATATGTGCATATATCAGCAGGAAGTAGTAGCCATAATACAGTCAAAATTTTAAAATCAACTATTCAATGTTTATGCCAGTTTCTGTCCTTATTTTAAAGACTGCTGATAATTTTTATTTAAATTCAAAGTAAATTCTTACTTTAACTTTCTCGAGTTAATTGTGAGAGAAGAAAATCGCACCTCACTATTCAATTTCGACAGAAGAACCAACAATTTTCATATCATCTTAACAGAAACTTCCTAACGATATATTAACCTTTTCTGTGTAGCATAGAGGTGAGAGGTGTACACAGCATATCGACAAATGTAAATTTTTTAACAAGACTCGGTGGTATTGAACCACTTCCAAACAAAAGAAATGTCTAAACAACATTATCTTTTTTCAATTCAAGGCAACTTCTCACCTTGACTTTCTCTTATTAACCATTATCACTCTGTATATGACTTAATTTGCTGTACTAATTTCATCCTGCCACTGAAGGTGACTCGGTACCCTGAACAATATTGTGTTTAATTTCATAGTTGAGTTCTTCTATCCTGCCAAGGCAACAGAAAACAAATTTGAGTGAAATTAACAATGACTATACGACAATTCAGAGGCCTTGAAAAAGAAAGCAGTGAAAAAAATAATATTAATAATGCAGAGTGCTAATGGTCAATAGTGACATAGTTGATAATCAGAAACTTATTCAAAATAAAAATGAATATAAAATTTTTCCTAATTTTAATGGCCTGCAGAAGGACGGGGTGGTGTGGAGGGGGTATATCGACAAATGTACAGTCAACGAGGAAATTATTCGTACACACATCAATGTCGAATATTTTTATCCATTTCTCAGAATATAATGCCCGTATGATGCGAGGTTTTTTATATGTTAATAAGCATAAAAAGTTCTTCGTAGAGTATAAAATAACGTTTTAAATTGATTGATTCGTGTAAGTATAAGTAATTTACATAATTATTTTATCGGTGAAGATTTCTATACTGTTTTTTAGTAGAATATTTGTGATAATCCCAGTAAAGAATATCACGTAGTGCATAGAGTATCACCATTGTTATTAATACGTTAATACGATGGGAAAGACAAAGGAGCTTAGCGTTGACATGAGACGTAGAATGATTAACTACCACAAGTCGGAAAATAGTTGCAGCCATATTTCAAACCGGTTATCTATCCTTAGACCTACAGTACAATTCGTTATAAAGAAGTTTAAACAATTTGGCATTGAATTTGGCGTGGAAGAAAACCGAAATTGTCACCAAAAACTGTACAAAAAATGTGTTGCCAGGTTAACATAAACTCAAGGTGCCAAGACATCGCCAAAAGTTTGGATACGATGGGGTATCAACGTAATCCTCGCACAATACAACGTTGTTTAAATAGAAATGGGTTGTATAGAAACTGACCAGGATGAACCCCTCTCACAAAACATCACATTGTTCATAATATACGAATAATTTTGTCTTTTCCTATTTTGCATAATTCACCTATCAAATTTGTTGTATTTACCCTATTGTTCTGAAAATTGAGTTTTATATTCCATTTTGTGCTTATTAAGATTCTGAGAAATGGATAAAAATATTCGAAATTGATGGGTGTACGAATAATTTCGCCGTCGAATGTAAGTTTTTAACATAATATTACAAACCCACTTCCAAAGAAAATGAAATTTTGAACATTGTTATTATTGTTATTATTATTATTTACTTGAATTTCTGTTGCATACACAATTCTTTCCGGGATCAAACCAGAGACCTAATGTCAGAAATGATTTCATGACACAGATCATCATCCAGTCTTCTGTAGCTTCCAGGTATCACTGAAGACTGATTGCTGTAGTTTTGCAAGACGATTTTAGTTGAACTAATTCTCTGTTTCCTTCAGATCTGGGCACATCATACAGACAATCAACATCAGCCTTTAGATGACGCATTCGATGACAATGTGAACATTGAAGTCAATACTCAGAGGCGACTGACAGTTTCAAGCTAGACGCAATCACCAGGTCACATATGGCTTGATGAGTGCGTCTAGCATAAAACAGTCTGTCGCCTCTGAGTGTTGACTTCAATGTTCACTTTTATATTTACATACGCTCTATCTCTCATATTGAGTACTTTATCCCATAAAACTATATTTCTTCATATATATGTGTATGTGTGTGTGTGTGTGTGTGTGTGTGTGTGTGTGTGTATATATATAAAGGTATTTTATGAGTAACGCCTTTCTATTAGGTTGGTGCAAAAAATAATGTCGTAATAATGTCGTTTTTTGACGTTAAGAAATACGTCAAAAAAAGACATTATTACGTCATTATTTTTGCACCAACCTAATATGTAACATATTCTCATCAATGTATTACGAGCGGCTTTCCGTGGTTGATGTTCTTTAGTTTCTTCTAAAGGAGTATTAAACATAAACAAGGAAAGCCAAAGAAAAATCTGTGGAGGAGAACCTAGCTACTTCTTTTAAATTAGTGATTCGCTCTGTATATATATAAACATTTAAAGATATGTTGCAGTGTATATATATATATATATATATATATATATATATATATATATATATATATATATATATATATATAGAGAGAGAGAGAGAGAGAGAGAGAGAGAAAGAAAGAGAGAGAGTCAATTGATGATACCCCTGACAAGTGAACAGAATGATTCCCAGTGAGTCCGTCTATGAAAGCTGGAATCCGGAGTCTGAAGGTAACATCTATCTACTGACTAACTTTTTACTTGTATTAATTTATATATATATATATATATATATATATATATATATATATATATATATATATATATATATATATAATTATTTATTTAAAAATATGATTCCAACACGCTATATAAGAGGTCTCATGTTTCAAAACAAGAACCGAAAACTTCAATATAATTATTTGAATTAAATTGAATTAAAGTAAGCTCTGTTCCATCTTCAAGCGAAGTTTTTTATTTATTTATTTTTTTTTGGGGGGGGGGGAATAACTTATTGCTGAAATTTACGGGTTTTAATAGCATATTCATAATTGAAATCAAAATTTCCATGGTAACAGCCAGGGCGATTGTTTAAATAGGGAGGGGTGTTGCGTGTTAATAATTTGTATCAGTATAGAGTTACATTTATAGATGTCAAGTCAGGGTAAGGTGGGGGTGTCTAAATTTAAAACGGAAGATGATATTCGCCTAGTCTGGTTTACGTGTCTATGGAGATTTATTTATTTTTTTATTTTACTTCTTTATATATATAAACTACTGACATTTGAAAAAATCTTCATAAGTATGTTTCGTATAAACATTAAACATAAAGCAAAGAGCATAAAATGTTAAAGGACCTTTTTTAAAAGTCACTCATTTTCTTTCTCTTTTTTTTTTTTTTGTCACGAGAAATGCCAGCTTGGGAAAAATATAAAATTTCATTATTTTAAACACACACAAATATACACAACTCAATTTTTTTGTCTTCGATCAGATGAAGCCTAACAGATGAAATGTGTAGTCTGATGTTTTTTCGAAACATACTTTCCATGAACTTTCTTTCCAAATGTCAATAATTTATAACTCTATCAAGATTATATACCCAAATTTATAACTCACTCTCACACATACACACACGCGCGCACCCCCCATATATATATATATATATATATATATATATATATATATATATATATATATATATATATATGATTATAAAAAGTTATTGGTTAGAGTTGAAACAGTAGTAAAATACGGTGACATAATTTTGGTTTATACTAATGTCAAAATGGTAGACATAAGCCCGACTGACACTAGAATAAAAAAGATCGACATAGTCGAAACTAGAATCAAAAATTCTAGATAGGCCATGTTTATTGAAGAGTCAAAAAGGTAAAATTAGGCCAGGTTGGCGCAATCGCATAAATTGGGCCTACCTTTTAGCTTTACTTTCTTGAAGACCGACCAACAGTACATACGTATTCATTTCAATCATGAGGCAGACAAGGTTTAATTTCTTCGTTTTTTTATTTCTTTTTCTTCTTTTACTCTCGTGTAAACCGTATTGAAATCCCGTATCCAAGAGAGAAAATATAGACATGTCCGATTCAAACGAGAATAAAAAAAAGATGTATAAGTCCCGTTTAACCGAGTGTTAAAAAGGTAACCATGGGTACGCTTTATACCAAAATCTACTAGTCCTGGGTATGACGATAAACTACGTCCGGCAGCAAGAGTGCTGATTGGGACATTTTGAAGAGCCTGGAACCACTTTTTAATTATTGTTGTTTCTAGGTCCAAGCTGACCCGGGGTGGTAGTACGATAGAGTCCCAGCTATGGGCAAATAGTTAACCCTCAAACTGGGGTCAAAACAATGTGAAAGTATAAAAATAGATTTTTATAGTAAAAATACCAGCAATACATTTTTGGGAAAATAACATTATCAGCAATACATTTGACTTTCGAAAAAAAAAGCCTCTTTATAAAAATACGTCAAAGAAACCTGATCTGAAAACTGATTTCTTACAAAGAATACATATTGTATTCATACGAACCTATCCTAAAAAATCTTGTCAGTATTAAATAACCCATTGAGGTTGATATGCCATTAAACAAAATAGACCAAACCAAACCAGAATCTGAAATTACTCGCCGGAAATATGGCTAAGCTTGGTGGGATGGTGAAAGTTTTACACCTCTTCAGTGCATACAGTTGGTGTATTCTTAACCTCACCATAAGGACAATGTTGAGATTGATCAATAGCATTTAAATAAGAACTTTACGTATTAGCTAACGCAATAATCCTCTATACTGCCCACCATTTAGCTTTGTTTCAGATTAAACTAAATGTATCAAATATCAATTGGGTCCAGTTGTTTGGTGGTGAGTGGAAGAATGGTCCGAATTCAGGCAAAAGCATGGTTTTGAAGGCTTAATTTCGTAGCAAGGAAGTTTTTCACCGCTTGGTGCAATTTGAACTTATGATTCACTAACTCTTAGTAATTTCTTCTTTTTTTTAGTCGCAATCACCCCAAGCAAGTCAGTAATGCTAATAAAACACAAGGGTTTACAGGGTGTGGAAGAATTAGGAACAGAAACATTACTAATGAGTGGGAAGAGAAAAACGTAATCAGATGGACAGTAGATAGCGATTGCCATTGCATTCATTTTTTCAGATTAAAGTTGGCTGAAAAGCATGGAGCCAGGAAGGGAGTCCCACATGCGAGAAATGCGAGAGAAAAAAACTGTTAGCATAGAATTTACGGCTACATCTTGCCAGCTGAACTGTAAATTGATGATCTCAGCGTCAGTCTAGTGATGCGCTTGAATTAAAAAAATCTCTAGGTACCATAGCGAAGAACTCATCCAAACAATTACCAACAAAGTATTTATAAAAAAACTTTAGGGAGGTAACCTTACGGTGGTGAGAAAGTGACTGGAGCTGATCCGCCAGATCAAGACCAATAATATTGCAGATTCTTCTTTCGATCTTATCAAGGAACTCAAGATAAATAAGCAGCGGCACGGGACCATAGGATATGGCAGAAATATTCTAAGCATAAATGAATGGTAGACTTATCGATATTTAAGATAGAATCTGGAGAGAAAAACTATCTCGTCCGACATAGTGAACCGACTTTCTTGGCATCTGATATATGAATGGATTCAATATAATCTTTTTACTTCATATCAGCAAAGGACGTCAGTCCGAGAAGGCGCAATGTTTCACTTTCCTGGTGGTTAGCATCAGCCATTCTGATGGAAGGCTGAAAGGTGTCTCTTTGATGATTCATGGTTTAGTTTATTAGGTTGGTGCAAAAATAATGACGTAATAATGTCGTTTTTTGACGTATTTTTTAACGTCAAAAAACGACATTATTAAGTCATTATTTTTGCACCAACCGAATAACAAATCATCTTTTGCACCAAAAACTACAGACGAGGTCGTTTTGGACATTGGCTGCCATTTTGATCTTGTCATACTGATAAGCCTTACTATCGAGGCAGGAGTAAGTTGTTGTGTCGTCAGCGTATATATCAAGTTGAGATCTGATCTCATCAGGAATGTCATTTATCAAAATTAAAAACAAAATATTTCCAAGGGTGGTACCCTCAGGGACACCTGCGGTACTACGAAAGGATTTAGATGAGTTGTCGTTCAGAATAACTCTCATTTCTCGATTCGATAGGAAAGATCAGTTTTTAAAAAGGAGATTTACAAAAGGAGGTAGAATGCCGATAGTTGGAAGGGTCGGATTGCTCATCAGTTTTCTTAAAAACTGGAACAGATGATGACATCCAACAGACAGAGAAACAGGGGGCAGCGAGGCATATTAAAATATAAAATATCGTCTGACAAGGCAATGGTCTACTAGATTAAAAGCGTTTGTTTCTTAAATTGATGTCATATAATTCTGACCAGGAATCTATGAGCAGTACTAAATGGACATGGACAAAGAAATGAGAAAAAAATCTCCACTTATAGATAAAATAAACGGTCATTTCACAATTCCCTTAAGGTTGCCCGTATCTAGAGGGATTTGAAGGTGAGCAAAAGACTGAAATGAGATACTAAGTTTCTTTCAGCCACTATAACACGTCAACAAGGATATATATATATATATATATATATATATATATATATATAGGCTGTATCAAAAATACACACTGATGCAAGACTCTTCGTTAAGATGAATCGAGTTTTCCAGTCACTGGCGTGTTTATCTAAAAATAAATACGTCTAATTCTCCTTCACCAATGGGTTAGGGGTAGAGTCTCCGACTGATACCAAATCAGTCGGGTTTTGATGCCATATTGAGGCAATCGAATATCTAGCTATACTGATGAGCTGTGAAATAACGAAAATGCCTGTGGACGACAATATATACATGCTGAAAAAATATTTTTGTTGAGCTCTCGGGGAGAGATGATAGCTTGTGAGATATGATTTTTACTTACGACCGCGCGAATGGTAATGGGCGCGAGGCTGCACGACTGTATCAGATTGCTATTCCAAACCGAAGGCAGCCAAGTCATCCAAACTTTGTTGCTGTTTATCATCGCGTTGCTGAGACAGGATCCGTGTAACCATAAAGTACAGCGTCTACCGTAAACTTTAAACTTAATAACTCAAAAACGAAGTTGCAGATATATGGTTATATGGACTTTTGTCCTTGTATTCGTCTGAGGAATCCACCCCTAATGATTGTGAAAGTATTTTTGATACACCCTCTATAGTTAGACACAACGTATACTCCATAGGACCAAGATGAGATTAATGGATGTTTTTTTTTTTGCTTGAGAGAGCGGACTTTGTATATTAAAATATAGTATATAATCAACGGCGAATCACGGCTTCGGCTTGTTTTATCGTCAAGTGATATTAACAGCTTTCTACCTTTTGTACACAAAAGATACTATTTCTCTATTTAATGTTTCTATTTTTATATTTAATGTTTCTTAACTGCTTATTTGTTGTATATCCACTCTCTTCCGGGGAGGTCTTGACCACTTCACCAAATAAGCAAAATGTTTTATACCCACATCGTTCTAGGGAGGTCTTAGTTGACGGCCCTGAGATGATCATAATAAAGTTGTCATTCTCACTTCCTTCTCCCTGCCGAGTGATCGCTAGTTGGTTTGTTCGGAGGTAAAATGAAAACTTCAACAAAAGGAATTTTAAACTTATCTATTTTATTAAACACGTCGACTTGTACATCTTCTAACTAGCCACTAGGTTTCAGATTCCATACACGAAAATACCACGTCTACATTCATCAACATGTAAGTTCTTCCTGAAAAGACTTTCTAACGCTAACATTCTCACGTTCGGTACAGTCAATCAAAATCGACATCCCTATTCGACATCCCTATTATTTAACATATTGATTAAAAGATTATTACGACGGGATCAGAGCGAATTTTACGGAGTATCGTAATGTTTTAAAGTTGTTCAAATTGGAAATATTGTCGCGTATGTTTGCAGTTTTTTCTTTGTCCTTTTTATTTAATTCTTTAAGATTGTGTTTTTTTTTGTTTGTTTGTTTTTTTTTGTTTTTTTTTTTTTTACAGTGGTGTTCGTCCTGTACAATACCCGAGGGACACTCGAGCTAGAGATTACAGATTAAGATGCACAGCTTGTGAGAATATGTGTGAAAAATAACGGTTAACACTAGACTTGAACTAAGTTCAATTAAGTAGAAAACAACTTCAGAATAAATTTTAAGTAATTAATCAGATGTTTATTTTATTTAAAAAATGTTCTTTTTTTACACCCCATATAAGGTATGGGAGCCACTCGAGGTAGGGATTATAGAGTAAGAAGCAGAGTTTATGCAGATATTTGTGAAAGCTAACGGTTAACACTGGATTTGAACTGGTTAAGATTTTAGTGATCGGTGGAGCAACCTCTTGTGAGTAAAACGGATTTTAAAACAAAATTTTGTACCTTGATTTTCTTCAGTGATGTAAAAGTTGCATTTTTTTTAAATTTCTACGTTTTATATGTATATAATAGTTATTAGAAATACAGGTATTTTTTGTTTTGTGCTCCAGCGTATATCCGGGTGCGTGCAAAACCCGGAAATGAAGTTTCTGTCTGTGGATAAAACACCTCAGTTAATTCGATTGATAACAAGTGAAACCAAAAATTCATATTCATATTGTATCGATGCCTTTGGAACATATCTCATTATATATATATATATATGCATAATTTCATACACACAGATATATATATATATATATATATATATATATATATATATATATATATATATATATATATATATATATATATATATATATATAGTAATGTTCTTTCAAGATCTTTTATTCATTTTTATTTTCTTTCGGCATTATCTATTTTACCACCCAAGGCAAGACACGTTGTGTCGTGTTTGTAGGGTTGGAGGAAATAGGTTGTTCGGATCAACTCTTTGCTTTTGTGGGGGGAGATGACGATCACGTAGGTGTTGGGCTAAAATCTATAACTCTATTCAAATGCATAGCGTTTCGATTAGAAACCTGAATATAAGTGCATGGCATAATATTTATTACGCTTTGACGATCCCTATCACTCATCAGTTCCGGAACTCTTTCGATAACGACGTCCCCCAATCCCCACTCATATTAATTAAACTTTTGTATTCTTTTTTTGTGTATTTCTTTAGCAGAAAGGACGCCATTGTTTCATATTTCATTTCACTACAGATACATCTACAGTTAATAGATTGTCATAGGCATATATATATATATATATATATATATATATATATATATATATATATGTGTGTGTGTGTATATATATATACATATATATATATATATATACATATATATACAGAGAGAGAGAGAGAGAGATAAACCTAGTGAGCCAGACAAACCTACCCAGGTTTCACCTAAGCGGATCGTCAGGGAAAGCTGGAATATATATATATATATGTATATATATATGTATATATATATATATATATATATATATATATATATATATATATATATATATATGTGTGTGTGTGTGTGTGTTAGGTTGAGAAATCTCTTTTTTTGTTTATCAACTTTATTCTTCAAGAGTAAAGTGAAATTACGTTTTTGTTCAATTACATATTCACCATTATTTGTAGTCAGTTGTCGTCACTTATTAAGCAGCTCTTCGATAACGTTTGAGTAAACTTCCGCAGATTTTGATGTGAAAATGTTTTCGAAGTACTCTTGACTCAGGTTTTCATTAGAGAAATCTTTCCTAATCAAAGTTTTTTGCAGCAATCAAAAAAGATAATAATCGTTTCATGCAAGCGTTAACGAATCTGGCGAGTGGCGTAGAATGCACCAAATTTCGTTCCAACATTTCTTCCTCTGTTGTTCTTGCTGTCTGTCGCCTTTCGTCATGATGTAGAAAAACCTAGATTTTTTTTTGTTAACAAACCAAGGACGCTTCGACGAAACGTTTATGGACAGATTGCAGCTGCTGTATGTATAAATGTGCATTTAATGCTTTGTGGATTTTCTATAAAGAATATTATGGGAATTGTTCTAATGACCTTTTCTCATATAGCAGATTTTTCGATCACATGTATTTAAGCGCCCTACTAGATTTCCAGTTAGGTCTCATCATTTTAATTTTCAAGTAGCTAGATGTAACCGCAAGTTCTATTCTAATAGTTGAAATAGTTTTCTTGCACTTCTCGAACGTAGAACTTTCTTCCGGTTTCTTGCTTCCCTGCCACCTACGATCCTCAAAAATGTTAATGCAACACCAATCGCCATATTCTATTTTTCTATACCTATTCTTTTATTGTTATGTCTTCTCACTTACATCTTCTCATTTTTCTTTCACGCTCAGTAACCCCGTTCGTCTTAGTGTAATTATCGACTTGGTTGAGATGAAATTGATTCTCTGTCGTCAAGTCGGCCTCAAAATCCGGCTGTTATCTGTTAACTTCACTTTTGAACTAATGACCTTCTCTTTCCAGTTACGACTTTAAAAAAACAACTTAGAGCACAAATCTCTAACCTTGGGTGACAATCAGTTTAAGAGAATGAAAACTCTGAAATACAAACTTTGCAGAAGCTTATAGCAAAACATCCTACTTTGCAAAGCGCACTGGTAATAATAAAAAAAAGGAATCAAGAAAGTGTTATGATTGCCGTTTTTCCTGAAGGAATATGACATTTTTTTCAATGTCTACCATAAAATCCGTTATTAATTATAAAAATAAAATTAATTCTTAATTTTAGTATTTTTTTTTTCTTAAATCGATTTTACCCCAAGCAAAACAGTAAAGCCATTAGGACCGAAGGAGTTACTGGATGTTGCAGAATTAGAAAACCGAAACTTTACTAAGGAGCAAGAACCAAAGACTAATCAGCATGACAGTAGAAAAGCGACTGACATTGCATTTCAATTTTTGAAGGTTAAAGTTGACTGGAATGGCATGGAGCCGGAAGGGAGTTCCATAAGCGATAAGTGCCAGAAAATAAAATGTTAACATAGAACTTACGGTTACATCTAGCCAGCTCAGCTGTATATTGGTGATATAATAAAAATCCAATATAAATTATAGGCTGGTGTATAAATAAGATATGGAATTAAATAAAGATGTACCTGAGAGGTTATAAAAGATATTTTCGACAAATCAACAAAATTGAAAAGAAAAGAATCCAGTATAAATTAAAATATCGGCTTTTATAATAAAAAAAAAAAGTCAGACAATTTCTTTCATCCAGACCGAGGGACCCCAGCTTCGCAGAAAAAGTATTAACGATTTAATATTGAAGCACATACACATATATTTCTTTCGTTCTAATCTGAGGAAGCTTAACTAAAGATATAAGAAACGTGTAATCCAGTTAATAATTAATAGTTATATGTTAATAAATATCTTATAATAATAAAAAATAAAAAATCCAGTATTAATTATAGGTTTATAAAAAGTCCGTTAATAATTATCTTACTTATAAAACGCAGATTGTGTGTGTGTGTGTGTGTGTGACGTTTATATATTGGATCGGATTTCCTACATTTTTCAACCGATTTCAACAAAACTTCACAGGACTACGTAAAATTACGTTGCGGTGGTTCTAACACCGCCAAAAATTGGAAAAACACAATTGTTTTTGCACAAAGTCAATTCGAAAACACGATTAAGAGGCATTAATGAAAGGGGGACAACTCACATCGGGTTAAAACCCAGGTTGTTTGTTTGTTTGTTGTGTGTGTGTGTGTGTGTGTGTGTGTGTGTGTGTGTGTGTGTGTGTGTGTGTGTGTGTGTGTGTGTGTTCGTTTATATATGGGATCGATTTCCTACATTTTTCAACCGATTTCAACAAAACTTCACTTTTTTTTGGCAGGTACTGTTTCTTATTGTCTTGCACACTTTTTTCTTTATTTTTACATTCAGAATGCTTTAAAAAATTCCATTTACAAGACAATTGTTTATGATAAAAAAAATTCTGTTCAATCGGTAGACTCATAACGATTGAAAACAATGTTTTTGTTTGAGTTTGGGTTTGACCAATTCGTAAAAAAAACCCAAAAAACTAATTGAGACATGCGTGTCCGTCAACCTTAAATAATCTTTGTCAATTTTATTTTTCAGTCTTTATGATGGTCGATACTTGATCAATCTCTTACTGTTACATCCCCGGGCAACGCCGGGCTCTACTGCTAGTAGATTTATAAAACTCTGATATTAATTATAGGTTTATAAAAATCCGGTATTAATTATACTTTAATTATAGGATTTTTTAATTCAAGTATAATTAATTCCGGATTTTTTAATTATATGTTTATAAAAATCCGGCATTAATTATAGGTTAAGAAAAGTCCCATATATATTATGAGTTTATAAAAACCGGTATTACTTATGCGTCAATAAATATCGCTATTATTTCTAGATTAATAAATATTCAATATTAATTATAGTTTTATAAAAATCCGATTTTATAAAAAATGTCATGGTCGGCATAAATGTGTTAAATGGAATATTTTAAAAATACTTTTCAAATTTGGACATGTAGCAGTTCTACTTTTCCACGTCAGATACAAAAAAAAATCTTATTTCATTAATTTTTTATTATATTACAAAGATTTTTTTAAAGTTTATTTTACAAACTTTGAAAGAAAATGAAATCTGTTTTAAAATATTTTTCAAGCAATTAGTTTATTTTTAATATCTGAATTTGAATGCATCCCTAAAATTTAACAGTACAGTTTTAAAAATAGTTTTTAAAATATTCCTATGATGTTTTCCTGTCAAGTTTTGTATAGTTTTCTTTAAAAGAATTTATTTTCCACAAAACAAGAGAGGCCAGAAAGAAAAGTCATCGTGTTTCTTGTCTTAGTTTAACATCATACCTTGGAATTGACGGCTTACGGTTACATCACACAGAAACATCATTTCCCGTACGATTACCGAAGTTAAGCGATGTTGAGCCTATCCAATACCTAGACAGATGACTGCTTGGAAATTACAGGTCCTGTAAGTTTTGCTGTGAAGATGGTGTAATGGATAATGGCTAGGAATTTATTAATGGGAGAGCCGAGTTCCAATTTCGTTGCATTGACTTACGCGCAAATACCCTTGGAAAAGGTATCGATCCATTTCTTCGCCCTCCAGTTATGGAGGGCGAAGAGATCTTTGTAATATAATAAGAGATGGATCGATCTTTGTAATATAATAAGCCTTTTATCACTAAATCATTATTATTTACCCCACCACTAAATTCTTCCAACCTAAAATATTTTTCTGGCTTTAAATAACCTTCAAGTGGTTGATAAGCCGTAAAAAAAGTATCAGCACGTAAGTGAATACAATGAACTCGACTGGAATTCGAACTCAGCTGTCCAATCCCTCGATCCGAGCCGCTATCTGTTATTCCACTGCTGGGTCAAACTGCTCTCAAAACAAATTTTACGCAAATGTGGGCAAAAATTTGTGTTTCGCCATAAAAATATTTTACTCTTGGGATTACAATTTAAGTTTCATTTCTTTACGCCATCTTGTCAAAACTAGTATAATGTAAGCTAACTGTAAGTGTATATCTGTGTCTGTGTGTGTGTCTGTGTGTGTGCGTGTTAATACTGAGACTGTGTGTATCTATGTGTGAACTCAAACCGTGTGTGTTGGAATGTTTGTTTGTGTGTGTGTGTGTGTGTGTGTGTGTGTAGACTCGAACTCTCTCTCCGTATACAGTGGTACTAAGGATTGTGTGTGCGGCACTTGAAGTATGTTTGTGTGTGTGTGTATCAATGTGTAGATAGGGTCTGTATGCGCGCACGCGCGCGCGTGCGTGCGTGTAGACTGGGGCTATATATGTGTGTGTACGGGTTTGTGCTTGTATGTAGACTGGGGCTAGGTATGTGCGCGTATAATTTGGACTGTGTCTGTGTGTGTAGACTGGCAGTGTAGTAAAAGTCTAAAGAGAAGTAGTGGTTTGTATTTTTAACGAGACAAAATAGATAAAGTGCCGAAGCTTTGATGATTTGAGAAGACGAAAAACTGAGTAACAATAACTATATAAAGATGTTTTATGCAGATTTGTTTCTATTTAGGCAGACTTATTGTTGTGGAGTCCTCCCTCTAATGAGGCTATTGTGAACTCTTCCACTTACAAGTTAAGTAAGCCTCAGCGGGAACAGTGATATAGACTGGACGCTTGTCAACCGATACACACTCCGAAGTCGTGTAACCCATTTCTGTTGTATTTACTGTTCAATACACTATTTATCTGCAACATCTTGTTTTGTTATTTCTTAGCCAATGACTTGGTCACACAACACTTATAAACCCAAATTCCTGTATATAAAATTAAAAATCAAAGACTGTATGCATATAAATAAAATTCATAGAACAGACCTTCCAACGGAAATTTTTAACAAATGGAATAAAAACCTTTCTAAGGTGAATTTTAATGGGAGATGAAACTTGATTTTCAATACGAACCTGAAGACAAATCTGTTATAATAATGATTATTGAAAAGTGGAAAGAGTTGAGTCAAAGGAAAAGCAAGACAATCACGTTAAAAGCTTATGTCGACAGTTTTCTGAGACACTGGGATATATAACTTGTTGATTATTAAAAGAGGAAAAGAAAATGTAATCTGCATTTTAGGAACGTGTTTTGGGAAAATAAGCAATAAACGGTAAATGGGTGGTATCACCGCTTACTTGCTGTTGATTGAGCTTATGTGGAAAACAAAGCTTATACTTAAATATGTTTGCTTTCTCTCTCTCTCTCTCTCTCTCTCTCTCTCTCTCTCTGGTGTAAACGACATACATGTGAGGTTTTTTTTTGTTTTTTTTTATTCGGTCGTGCTAGTTCGGATATTCATTTATCTATCACACCAACCAACACTGTCTTTCATCAAGGCTTGAAGGTCATTGGAGGTGCATTCTGTCATAACAGAACTGGTTAATGTAGGTGATTGCTGGGCGACCAAAACGTCTCGCTCCATGGCTAGGTATACAGAACAGTAGATCCCTCGCAAGTTCTTTTGTTCGCCAGCAGTGTCCTGCAAATCGCATTCTGCATTCGGATAAGATTGTAGATTTATCATAGAGCTGTGATTTAGTTGGATTTTATCTCAAATAGATGTTAAGTATAACTTTCAGCATCCAAGTGTAGGTTGTCTGGTAGATCAGATTCCCAGATTACATCCATTTTATTCAAGGCATGCGAATTTTCACATCCTTTTCAGTAGAATTTATTTCGCTTCCTAGGTATGTAAAAGATTCGATCGATATTTATTGATTCACCTGAAACAAAAGCTTCAATCAACAAGACTCAATACAAACTCTCGTGTGATTACATAGTTCAAAATGATTAATTTCTTTTGTATTTCCACACAAAATACTTGCTTCAAATTTTACATGATGATTGCTCCATCCAAGTAAATCATATTCATTAAGATAAAGAATCTTAGAATGTTGACAAGGATATAAAATTTCATGGCCTTTTTAAAACCTATTCTGAATTTATTGATTTCAAAAAATCTGTTGTTGTTTTATGTACAATGAGTTAAGGCGGATAATATTGGCTATAAGCCTATCAATATAAATAACCGGACATTTTGGCCGCAACTCAGCGTCCATAATTGATGAGATACAGGAAACGAGTTTACTGATGAGTGTAAAGTGGGGTCGGTGCTTATATCCGATGATTTAAGCTCAACTTGAAAGAACGAAAGGGTCAGATATTTCGCTTGATTGTACGTTAGTTTCGCAAAGAATTAAGCATTTCGCAATAGGCTCTTTAACATTTTTGCTTCACCAAAGATATTTTCTCGTTTCTCCCTTGAATTAATATTTACCCAGCCTACACACATACACAAATAAAAGTCCTTCAAAACTCCTCTGCAAACGAATAGATAGAAATGTATTGTCTTTGTATCCAGTTTACTAAGATGAGAAGAGAATTTTGTTGACTATAAATTCAGTTTGAATTACCAGATTGTAGAAACCAAAACGATATTTAAGTATTCAGCTACTTGATACGATGCGTTATGACTCTCCATGGCACATGCCGCCTAGGGCTTATCATGTCTCAAATGCGTCTCTTTCTCTCTCTCTTCGAGCAGAGTGCGACTCACTTGTAGGTCTGGATTCAACCATTGGGCTTTTATCCACTGGGTCATGTGTCCTTGAAAGAAGTAAGCAATTGTATAAACCGTAAAAATACAACAAATGATAAATCAATGTAGATGTTTCTCGTTGAAAAAAAGAGCTAAGTGGAGTGTTTAAAAGGAGTCTAATGAGGCGTCTGGTGAGGCGTACGGAAGCAGAGGGAGGATGAGTTGTGACTCATTTGATGACGGCCTTTGTCGAGTTGTCTCTTGGAGAGGACACATGGCCTATTGAATAAAAGCGTTAGTTGAATCCAGTGATTTGACCTAAAGAGTTCTGAGTTCAATACTTGGATACAGATGACATGAACGAAAAAAACTTGAAGAGAGATAACTGAAACTGAAATATCCGGAAGAGGCATGGCACGTGGAACTAGAACAATCTAACCCGGTTGACGAAATAAAGGGTTCAGTTCGAAATTTCAATCACCTGAAGAAGGCTGGAACGTACAACGGCCAAAACGTCGTGAATATGGCAACAAAGATGAAGACAACAGACAATGTAAATAGTGTAAATAATTGCAATAACTAATCTCAGAAATATAAACAAACCAAGTTACAATAAAAAAAAAAATTAATTACTTATACTACATAGTACCATATTGACGAAAATGAAATTGTTTATAATAGTTTCGATAAGTTTTCACTAAAGACATCCATAATAATGTTGATATCAAATGTAGTGGATAGTTCTTTTATGTGTCATTTAATTTCATTGCGATCATGACTCTCCACAACCTCACAATTTTGTTGCTATAAGTAATTTTTGTCTTTTACCATCCATTTTTGTTTTTATTCTACCATCCATCCACACCATATTGTTAAATTGGTAATTCTTATTACCTTTAATCTGCATGGCTAATGCTAACCTCCATTGCGACTTTCCGCTGACATGAAGGGGAAAGATTATATTGAATAAAATGTTTGGTCTGCCGCTAGAAATTGGTTTACTGTGTTGTTCTAGACAATATTTCGCGACAGAATCTATCTTATATATTTACAAGTCTGACATTCGTCCTTGGTTTGAATATTGCTGCCACATTTGACCTGATGCTCCTGCTATATATTTAGTGATTCTTGATAAAATTCAAAAACGAATGCGCAATGTTATTGTTTTTGACCTGGCATCTCGGCTTCAGACCCTTTCCTACCTCGGTAACGTAACTTTCTGTGCATTTTCTATACTTTTATGGCAATTGTTCTGATATACTTTCCTGTATGATATCTAGACTTTATGATTTTAAGCGCAGTACTAAATTGGCCTCATTGTCTCATCATTTAACAATTGAAATGGTTAGATGTAACCGTAAGTTCTAGGCTAGCTGTTTCTTCTCTCGCACTTCTGGCTTGTGGAACACCTTCCGGATACTTGCATCCTAGTTAACTTTGATCTTCTAAAATTTGAATACAATATCAATCATCATCTTCAGCCTTCTTAATTCTTGTTCTTTTATTGTTCTCTATACTTAATAATGTTTTTATCATATTCTCTCACACTCACTAACCCCTTGCGTCTTATTGGCTTTATTGCCTTTCTTGGGGTGAAATGATTAAAAAGAAATTACTGTTCACTCTGCTTCTCTCCTGCCTTCAGTATGTCAGAGATATCCAAAAAGAGCATGGCACGTGGAATTACATCAATCTACCCCGTTGACTAAATATAGGATTCGATTCGAAATTGTAACATATATCATCTGAAGAACGCCGGATCTTACATATTACAATAAAGATGAGGACAACAGTCAGAATAATATATATCGTGTAAATAATTACAATGCCTCATCTCAGATCCTGAAGAAGGTCGGAGCGTACAAGGGCTGAAACGTCGTGAATATGAAAATAAAGATGAGGACAACAGCCCGAACAATGGAAATAGTGTAAATAGCTAAAATACCTCAGAAATATAGACAGCTGCAGATCAGTTATTAAAAAGCAATTGATTCGAGGAACATTTTTCTATGTCTTAATGCGTTGCTTAGTTTCTTAAAGACATCTTTCCTTATTCTTAGTCGCCTTCAGATTTCTGTGTCACATTTTCCATCATTTGTTACTAAGCTACTCGGGTAGTTGAATTTCTCTACCTGCTTGATTTTGACGTCATCAGTACGTACCTCACACCTTAGGCTATCTCTTATAGATTTGATAAATTAGTTACGCTCATTGTCAAATTGTTATGGACGATTTTTATTCTTTTTAGTTCGACATCATTCACTATTTAGCAGGTATTGTTTTGTTTTTAACAAAAGACAATATGTCATTGACTGAAACAATTACTTTACTCGGCGCCACAGTGTTGGGTTAGCGGGGCTAGACTTGTTAAACTTTTTTAATCATTTCGCTCCAAGTATGACAATGAAAGCCACTTGGTTGTAAGGAGTTAATAAGAGTGAAAGAAATAGGGTGGACAATAGAAGAACAGGCTTCAAGCAGACAGAAGACGTTGGTGATTTTTCTAAGCGAAGCTTAGATGTGGCACAAGGCGGAAAGTATGCGGCATCCAGTAAGAATCGAACTCACTACTCGGTCGTAATTCTTCTAGAGAGACAAACTAACCACTATACCATGCCGAAGAAGGCAGATGATGTTGTGTGACATTGCATTTAAATTTTTGAAGATCGTAGTTGAGACGAAAGCAAGAAGTCGAAAAAGAGTTCCACAAACCAGAATTATGATAGAAGAAACTATTAGCATAGATCTCCTGGAAACAATTAGCAATTTCAACAGTGGATTTACGAGAACTGGTAGTCCGGTACCACTCTTAAATTCGTGAAGTCGAAACACCAACGGTGAAAGCTCATCAGAAGAATTACCGAAGAGGTTGGTTGGTTGGTTGGTTGGTTGTTTGGTTGGTTGGTTGGTTTTGTTTAGCAGCATATCAACCTCTAGGGACTATTTAATACCGAAATCTAAACATAATTTTATGACTTTAACTACAGATAAAATGTATTTTGATCATTTTGCTTTGAAATGTACTGTCGGTAATTCTACTATAAAACGTATTACTGGTCATTCTACTATAAAATATGTACTGTTAGTATTTTAGTTTTAGTTTTCATATAAAAATTTACTCTGGTATTTCTACTATAACAATGTATTTTTATATTTTCATAGCGTTTTTTTTTTGTTTGGGGGTTCATTATTTGCCCATAACTGGGACCCTAACAAGTGCTACGACCCTGTGAGCCTAGGAAAAACAGCAATTAAGATGTGGTTCCACTCTCCTGAAAACCTCCAATTTCCCGATCAGAGGCCTTACTGCCGGATCCAGTTTATCGCCATACCTAGGACTAAAAAAGAGGAAAGGAAAGCTAGGATTCGGCGATGGGAAAATAACTAAAGCCGAGATGCCAGGCCTGAACCGATAACTTTGCAGATTCTTCTTTGGGTTTTGTCAAGAGTCTCTTGATACATAACAGAAGCATGGGAACAGATCTGCCAAACAATATTCAATACACAGATGAATAGTAGACTTATATGGATTCTGGCAAGAAAAACTGTCTAGTACGACCAAGTGAAGCGACTTTCCTAGCAGTAACCCTGGCAATTGATAAAATATAATCATTACAGTTTATATCAGTGGAGACACCAAGTAAGACCAAGAAGGCACAGGCCCTTCCCGGGGGTTTGCATCAACCATACTAATGAACAGCAAAACGTTCTTTAAGCTGATTAATAGCGAGTAGATCCGTTTTAGCACATCTGGTTAGTTTGTCCCTCTAGAAGAATTACGACCGAGTAGTGAGTTCGTTTTTTTTCTGGATGCCTCATACTTTCCGCCTTGTGCCACATCAAAGCTTCGCTTAGAAAAATCACCAACGTCTTCTGTCTGCTTGAAGCCTGTTCTTCTATTGTCCACCCTATTTCTTTCACTCTTATTAACTGCATACAACCAAGTGGCCTTTCATTGTCATTATAATTAGCAAATCACTTCTTGCATCAGTTCACAAAACGATGGTAGGTCATATTATTACTTAATGTTTTCAGTTTTCAACGGGCGCTCCTTACAAAAATCTCGTTGTCTTTTTACTAACGACCATTACTAAATCGCTGTACGAATAATTAATTTTTGAATTTCTTTCGTATGCAGATGACACAGTGTTGATAGCAAAAACAGAAAGGAAACTATAAGAATTCCTACTGACGGTAGCAAAAGAAAGCGAAAAATAAGAACTAAACATCATTTGCAAGAAGACTGAACGCATGATTGTTAACAAAGGGAATAGCGCAACAAACAAATTACAGATTAGAGATACCGAAATCAAACAGTTACAACAATTTAGATATCTTGAAAGATTATTACCAGATGGTGTAATGTGCGACAATTTAATCCGAAGACGCATTGTGATAACAAAAGATGTCTTCAAAAAGCTGAACAAAGTATTATAAAACAGAAAAATATCGTTAGAAACAAAGAAAGTGTACTGAACAGTTATATAATATCAGTCCTCCTATATGGCAGTGAATGCTGGACAATCGCCTCACGGAGGAGGAAAAAGTTTGAAGTAACGGAAATGTGGTTCTACAGAAGGATACTGAGATTAAAATGAACCGATGTATGCAACGACCAAATTCTAGAGACAATGACGACAAAAAAGACACTTGTAATTTCTGGAGCACATAATGAGGAAAGAGGTCTTCCACAGAGGAAATGTGAATGGTGTCATAATATTCAGTTAGCTCCAGTCAATATTAACACGACTCTCAATCCGTGTTTGAAATTTTACATTTAAAGGACCAAAATAAAGCTAAATACAGGATAATTAATGTCAAACGGGGAAATCTTTTCTTGTGTTGCATCTTAACCTTTAATACTTCATCGGACTAAGGTGATGTTTGTGTTGATGTAACTATACATTCTTGTTATAATATTTGTTTAAGTATATAGTTTAGCCAATTTCATTTGTTTTATTTTTATTTTTGCTTATAATTTTACACTTTTTATTAAATATCCCACATTGTGATAATAGAAAATTTGCCTAGAAAAGTGAAATGCTCTAACATGGACGCAAATTTACCATGGAAGATCTAGCAATTATCTATACACCTTCGCCTTAACTAATTGTTTTCTATTATGATTAAAGTAGCATTTTTATATTAAAATTGGGGTAAGTCCCATTACTGTGAGCATCTGAAGCATTGAGCCTGTTGTTTTGTAAAATATTCCTTTTGTGTATATATAGTCTTTAATTTATATTAATATATATATGTGTGTGTGTGTATGTGTGTGTGTGTGAAATTATAGGAAATTGAACATAAAAAAAAGGCTGCGGTAGGGGTCGTTTTGCACAACACAAGAAAACATTAATGGTAAAATCTCGAGTTATATTCTTAAATAATCTCGCCAGATCGAGACTTTCATATGGATTGCATGCATGAAGCCAAACCCGTTCAGAAATATTTGAACTCATTTGTATACCATAGCTTTATCAGATCAGTTATTAAAATGGCTTCCAGCGAATGAAGCCTGTAGGTCCTCTTCTTACCTCGTGAACTGGCGCTACAGAATCGCGATGAGAGAACTATACCAAATAAAAGAAACCACATCAATTGAGGACTTTCAACAACAGCAACAACTACAATACGTGTCACATATAACTATAGAGAGAAAATAATGACGCACTCAAAATATCATTGAACAAGAATTTAATAAGGACACTCCCATCAGCCCTTTAAAGAACGATAATATTGAAATTGAAAAATCTATTTCTCTAAAAAAAATATATTATTGTAACAGATATTACCATTACCATCTGTATTAGTTGCTAGACGTCCTGTTTTACATCAACGGTGAGAGTCGGCAGTTTTCACACACCGCTGATGTCTTTCTGGTTTTCACATATTGCTGATAGATAATTACTGCTTATATAGGCTAAACAATTTTAAATCTTACACAGTCGCCATTGCTCCCAGATCTAAACTGACTGCATTCTAACGTTACATCTATACTACAACATTACCTCTTGCATCACATGTACTAAAACCGGTGGTAATCATTTCTAGAATTAAGGTAGGTTGAAATTAATCGATATATTGTTAACTCTAAGTGTGTGGCTATTCAGTTTAAATTCATTTTAACTTCTTAACAGTTGACTGAAACAATGTTCCAATCAATTTGTTTGTTTTCTGCACAGTATTATTTTTATTGTTTGTTTTTATGGTTGTCCAGTGATATTTGTGAACAGACGTCGCATATTGATATGCGTAATAAAACTCATATATTTTTTCCCCCGCAAAGCAAAAACAATATTGTTATATTTGCATAAAAAGCCTAGCTCTGTCGCAATCAATATACGCCTGACATATCACACAGTGACAAAATAAATAATTCTACTTTATTCTCCTTGAAATGTATCTATATGTCAGGGTTTATTATGACTTTAATAAGTAATTGTTATTACTCAACTGGTGCTTTCAAGATTTTCAGTTTATACTTGATAAGCAATATATTCGGTTAGATTGGTTTATAATAATCATATTAAAAATATTGAAGATAATTTTTATTAGCGTCTCTCAAGTAGTATTATACAAACAAAATACAATTTTTTTTATTTATGAATTGAATGCGATTATAGGTTATAGAAAGTTATATTTAATTAACAAACTCCAGTATATGTGGTTGGAGGATGTGTAATAGGATCCATTGTGGTGTGTGTTCGGTTCGAATTCTTCAGGTTGAAATTAATGTCAAAACCACATGTAAAGAAAATTTTTTTTAGGATGAGATTTTACCAGATCCGATTAACAGAAACCAGAAACTGTTTAAACTGCTTGGTTTGTTGGGTGTGTGTGTGTCACAATTTTTCGACTTCAATTCTAGAAGCCGTAGCCCAACATACCATTTTAGAATTGCAAGTATTCCTTACTGTCATTGCTTTCGGCGATTTTTTACCTGATTTTTTGCGAGGAATATATTGTACAATAGCAATTTTTATAACTTGGAAAGTTAAATCTTACATTTTAGATGCATCAAGTGTGGTCTTCAGTGATGCACTTTTCTCATCGCCGATTTCGGGTTTCACATCATGTCTGCTCAAACAGCAAACCCCGACCTGATTCTAGACGAGTCAGGCCGCCTCCTTGAAAGCGACTTGCTACGCACCGCGACATTGCAAAAACAGTAATCATACTAAATATTTATTTCTGTAAAATTAACAGAAAATATGTCACAAGGCCTAAAATGGGGTGGTAGAGAAAGGACGGTCATCATCTGTCTTAATTTAAAACTTATCTAGTCACAACCACTGACCCAAACATACAAACAATGATCCTAGCATCAAAACAACACATTCTTACTTACCTTTCATATTACATTCACCAAAATACTTCATTGTCTCAATGAAAACCTAAAATGAGCCCATATGTACAAATCGTTGTTTGTTGAATAAAACAACAAGTTAACACATCCCCAATGTGTATATACAAAATGAAAATAAACTATTTATAAAAACTAAACAAAATTATGTTAGCAATAAACCCCCCCGCACACACACCTTAAGCTTAAATGTGGCAGAAAAATCCGTTAATTGGACGAAATCGATGCGGGACTATAATAATGTACAAACATTCATCCAACCCCAAACACTCACACAGGCACGCACTCATTCTGAAACAACAACAATTACGAAAAAAAAACACACACGCGAAACGAAAGGCGTCCCGCATCCACCAGAGAACTGACATCACTGACTAAAGAGGGAAGGTATGGGGAGTTAAACTATAAAAAAAAAGGGACAGAAATAAAAAGGGCCAATGAGCAAACACTCCCTAGCTAAGTTTACTGGGGAAAAAAGAAAAAACTAAAGTATCAAAAACAAAAAACTTACACTAGCCTAAACTCCAGGGATGGCTTGCCCAAGTTCAACCCAGGAAAACAATATTATGATGCCTAACCGGCATCAAAATGCCACTCTTAGTTCAGCCCCTTTTACTCAGCACAAACGCTCAAGACTCACCCACCTTTTGAAAAATTCTGATGAAGTGAGCCGCCGTCTTTCCGTCCCAATCTTAACTTTAAGCTGATGATCAGTTGGGAAGAAGTGAACTTTTTTTCTTTCTTTTTTTTTAAGCATTGCGCCTCGAGCAAGGCATGAAGCCACTAGGATGCAGGGGGTTGCAGAAGATTTGGAGCAGGGCAGATAGGAGTGATAGAAGAAATGATGAAGGGAAGGATAGTGGGTAGATCAAGGTAACTGGAGATGTCGATTGACATTACATTTGAATAGTTGGAGATCATAGCTATCAGAGAAACAGTAATTGGGAAATGTGTTTCACAGGCGATAGGTGCGAGGTTTGAAGCAATTGGAGTAGAAGAGACGGCTACATTTAAAAGTTTCTACAGTGTAAGGGTGAGAGCGGGATGCCAGCCTCGTAGGGCGCTTGAATTCATGGAGACTGGGAACCAGTGAAAGCAGCTCATCGGAGCAATTACCATGAAAGTATTTGTAGAAGAGACAGAGAGAGGCGACGGCGCGTCTGTGAGATAATGACTACAGACGAGACGCCATCTGGATCTTGTCAAGAACTCCGAGGTAAACAGAAGGTGCCCCACACCATATATGGCAGCAATACTCCATGCAAGGGCGAATGGTTGTTTTGTATATTTGAAGTATCGATTCAGGGGAGAAAAATTTCCTGGCGCGGCACAGAGAGCCAACTTTTCTCGCGGTGGACGATGCAATTGACTCAATGTATTTGTTCCATCTCAGGTCAGCAGTCAACGTGAGGGAGTTGCTCTCAAGAAGTTGACTATCAGACATTCTAATGGGGGGCAGGGAAGGATCTCTATGGTGGTTAATGGAGAGTAGTTCAGTTTTTGAGGCGTTAAATTTGACCATCCAATTGTTGCCCCAGTTAACAACCGATTGGAGATCCATTTCAAGACGCACGGCCAGGTTAGTTTTGTCCGGGACACTAGATTTGTTTTTGAGGCAGGAGTAAATTGTAGTGTCGTCCGCGTAGATGCCAACTTGGGAATCTATGGCGTCAGGAAGGTCGTTGATGAACATAAGGAAAAGAGTGGGGCCAAGGATGGAGCCTTGGGGAACACCTGCGTTCGTGGAATAGGAACTGGAGGAGAATCCGTTGAGAACGGCCTTCAATTCTCAGTTTGACAGTGATACCATAACCCTGGAGCTTACGAAGAAGGCCGACATGCCAGACCCTATCAAACGCTTTGGAGATGTCTAGAGCCACGGCACGAGCCTCACCGTTATTTTGAAGTGCTTGGTAGACGGTTTCAGTGATGGCCGTAAGCACGTCCGCTGTAGAACGGGCGTAGCGGAAACCATACTGCTTGTCTGAGAGAAGGTCGTATGCGGTAAGGTGGTTAACCACTTCTGCTTTGATTAGGGCTTCGAAGACTTTGCCGAAGAGGGATGGGAGACTAATAGGACGGTAATTAGAGGGGTCAGAGGGGTCTCCAGAGTTCTTAAAGACAGGAACAATGGATGAGGACTTCCAGCGGTCAGGAAAACAGGATTCTTTGAGGCAGTAATTATACAGTTTAGAGAGGGCGGGTGCTAGCTCAGGCGCGCATTTCTTCAAGACAATGGTTGGTATGCCATCTCCACCACTAGCCTTGTGGGGGTCTAAATTGGAGATAATACCCAGTACCGATGACGGAGTTATGCGTAAGCCGCTCAATAGGGCCTCAGTTCTTAGAGTGAAGTCTGGTATGGGTACACCGGTGGAGTCGAGCCTTGTCGGTTGAGGAGATCAAGACCTCGAACTGGTTGAATAAAAGAGGTATGGAGGGTTTTCTATTGTTCAGGACACTCTTGCAGAGCCGCCAATAATCTTTGGAGCCAAATTTGCGAGATGCAATACGCTCCCTCATCCGAGCAGCAAATATTGACTTAGCGTCGTTGAGGATACGCTTACACTCGCTACGGGCGGAGGCAAAGAGACGTCTATTGCAGTCTGACATGTGGCTACAAAATATGTGAAAGAAATGGTTCCTATGGGCAATGTCGGCTGAGCAAGCAGCGGAGAACCAAGGGGAGGAATGCGACTTGAGCTTAAATTTCCTTGAGGGGATGAAAGCGTCAATTCCAGCTTTAACCCAGGATGAGACCTCAGAAGCACATTCTTGGACAGGGAGTGTAAAGACAACATCCCAGGGGACATCGCGGAAGAAGTCACGGAACGAGTCCCAATCCGCTCGTTGATAGTAGAACGAGGTTCTAGTAATGGGAGGTTCTTTGCGGGGTGTGGAATTGAAGGAAATGTTAACAGATACCACGGCATGATCGGAGTTACCAAGAAGGCAGAGCTGTGTCGCGCTACAGGATTCGGGGATGGAGGTAAAACACAGATCGAGAAGGGAGGCCTTATCTGCCAGGTTGAGGGCAAAACGCGTGGGGAAGTTGACTATCTGCGTGAGGGATTGAGAAATTGAGAAGTTAAGTGTTTGAATGCCAGCCCGGTCAATAGTAGCATTCTCGAGCCACTTAGTATGATGGGCGTTAAAGTCACCAAACACGAATATGTGAGCAAACGGGTGGAGAGAGAGGACCTTGTCTATGCTGTCAGAAATGCTATCGAGTATCCCGCAGTCTTGAGAGGATGGAGAGCGATAGAGGAAGAAGAGATAGCTCACGGCATTGAGGAGAGATAGTCGAAGACACATGTACGAATGGTCTGGCGATTCGAGAGACAACTCTCTGGCCAGTGGGAGATGATCCTTGACATAGACACCAAGGCCGTGCATGTGGGTTAGAGAGTCTTTCCTGAGGATAGGAAGGTAGCCGGGGATCGAGAGATCAGAGGAGGGAATAGACGGGACAAGGTTTGTCTCACACAGAGCCAGTATATCCGGGCAGTTTGCAGTGAGGAAAGATTCCATACTGCAGAAATTTGTTCTAATGCCACGGATATTGGAGAACGAAATGTTGAGGGGTTTAGGTGATTTTTGAGGGGCTGGTTTAGGTTTGCTTTTTTGGTTAATTTGAGTCTTCATGTGGAGTAATTGTTGGAGAATGAGAAGGTCTGAAGTAAGAGAAGCAGATGGTTATCGACCGCAACATGAGCAGAGAGGAGTTGGCACACCCAGCATGTGGCCTCAGGGTTGCCCACCGGAGGTGACTGCAGGGACTCCGTTCCATGCGCGTCATGGCACTGCAAGCACCCCGGTATTATACAACTGTTGATCAGAGCGGCCGCTCAAGACGCTATGCAAGAGTTAGGGCTCCTAACTACCAGTCGGAAACAGCAACCAGTGAACTGTCAACCGTGTACCCTCAAGATGAAGAGGCAATGCCACAGACTGCACACGTCACGGGAGAAACACATCAGCACTAGTACAGAGGCCAGAGTGAGAGAGAGTACCGGGAACCCCTTCTTAGACAAGAAACAAGGTGTGAGCCTCTACTTATGGCCAGGAGAAGGGGGAGGAGTAGAATTCCTTCTGACGTGTTGTCCAAATCACGACTCTCATAACAACTAGTAATCAAAAGAACACAATGTTCAGCCTCCGTCATCTGCGGCACCACACTGCTACAAACAGAACTGGCCTCAAGGACAAAGAACTTTCCTTGCAACATGTGGACCATGAGGCCTTCAACAAACATGCACAACGGCGCTACCAGCCTGCAATGAAAGAAAGCGAGACCAATGGTCTCGACTTTCCCAATACAGTGTCGGCAGTTTGGAGATTTCTCCAAGGCCGCTGAACGAAGTCTTCTGGCGACCCAGAGGGCCCCACGAATGACCGGCCAGGTGAATCATGCCTCATCGTTACTGAGACATTTCAACCCAGACACCCAAGGCCATATTGAGCGAGCTCGTCAATCAGCTTATCACGAACGGACTACCTGACTATTACTTGATACAATGCCCTACGAGACAACGCCTGGACGTTGGAAAGGCCATCCGACGCCCATAAGCGGCGTTTCAGAGCTTGACGAGATTTGCGGTAGAAGGAACATTCGGCTCGGGTGTCCGGCCGGCGTCCTCGCTCGAGTGCACACTTCTCAGGGATGGGAAGTTTCTACGGACGTCTTCCTTCCAGAAGGCGCCCTCCTCATTCGATTCTCGACACATTCGGTCTAGGAAGGCGATGCAAAGCATATGTTGACGAATCTCAATGCTAGGCATACCCAGAGCGCCCTCAGATGGATGAAGGCAACAGATCTCCCGAAATGCCATAGCGGCCTTGCCTCTCCACAAGAAGAGTCTTACTAATGACATTAGTGTGGTATGCAGAAGTGGAATTACAGAGAGTCGGTAAAAGAGAAACACATACTTCCGCCCTCCCCTTTAAGGAAAGCCTCCTCCGAGACCACAAACTAATTGCAATTTCGGCCTTCCCTTGTATCTCCGACCAATTCATTTCCAACTGGAGGTCAGGACCAGACGCCGAGTATCTTGATCGGTCCATCCGTCCAGTGGAAAGGTCCGGGAAGGGAAACTCCCTTCCACGCACTCAACCGCAAGCCAACAGACTTATCGCGATTGATCATGGCCCCTGTCACCATCTCTTTGCTGACTTAGTCAATCTCGGCCCTGATCGACACAAGAACCGAAACGTCGTCAGCATAGGCGGAATACCTGGACGAGGTGGTAGCACCATGTAGGGAAATTCCGCGCAAGACCGGATTTGCCTTTAACTTGCAAAGGAAAGGTTCCAACGCAAGAACGAAAGTGGACAACCTTGACGAATGGAACGAGACAATACGAAAGGCTCCGATCGAATCCCGTTCACTTCCACCAGCGCACCGGGATTCGCATACAAAAGTCAGATCCAGGAGCAAAAGTCCGGCCCGAAACCGGCCGCCGAAAGGACAGCCTCCAGGAAACGATGGTCAACCCTATCAAAGGCATTGGACTGATCTAAATTGATCTGCGTGGCTTCACTTTCGACTTGTTCTAAGATCAAGCGTACCATATGAAGGTTGTCCTGAATAGACATGCCCTTCACAGCACAAGTCTGTTCGGAGCCAATTAGACTAAACAGGACAAGCTGCAAACGGTTAGCTAAGATATTCGCCAAAATTCTGTGTTTAACATGTTTAAAAGGCGAAAGTTATCTAACCCATCCCCACCGTTCATGTCCTTACGAAGCGTTGAGGTATAGACCTCTGCTTCATTCAGTTGTTGAAAATCAGTTCCAGCAAAGGAACAAAAACGGGCCTCAAGTAAACTTCGTAGGGAAGACCATCTAATCCCGGAGATTTATCCAGGTCAACCTGTTTCAGCGCTTCCTAGATTTCTGATTCTATGATGGGACCCTCGCACCCAGCCGCTTCAGCTGACTCAAGGCAGAAAAAAATCGGCCAAATAGGCGTCGATCCGAGCAGGGCTCAGACCGGGCTCCCTGGTGCAAATTTCCTGAAAGTAATCACGAAAGGCCTCACATATGCCCGCGCTTGTAGTCACGGTCCGCTTATCCGGCAATGTGACGCACGCGATATGTCGCCTAGACGCGCTCCGATTCTCCTCTGCGCGCAATTCAGCGGCCATATTCGTCGCCTCAGAGACATTCTTTTTAACCTAGCCCTAACTACCAGAGCTTGATCCTTCTTGATAAGCAAGGGGGACAACTCTGCCTTAGCTAATACTATTTCCCCACTATCACCGCATTTGACTGTCCAATCAACGTTTTGTTCTAAAGCCGTTTGGGCCGCTAATCTATCTAGATTGAGTCGACGACTAAAATAAGCAGCAAACGTTCTAATTTTGGTTTTAATTTATCCCGCCAGGCGTTCCCTACAACCGCCCCCGTCAATTCCCTCTGTATCATTAGTAGCAGCTGGCCCTGAAAATCTCGCTCACCAAATAATGAACAGTTTAATTTCCAGTAGCCAACCAACCTAACTGTAGGATTATCTAAGTTTACACGGACCCGGACAAGCCTATAATCCAAATAAACTATATAACGGAAACTTGGACACCCTAAGAGCCCTACATCAACTCTCCTAAGACTCGGTCGAGGTAGCTTGCAAGCGTCCCAGGAGCCGAATTGCAACTATTTGTCCAAGCTACCTCCCGAAGGTGCTCATTCCAGTACTTATCGACAAGATCAAACCTGTCAATAAAGTCCCGAAATGATTTCACGTCTCGGTTGTTAGTACCCGGTTTTGGCACTATACGATCTATATCGGGGTCAAGGACGGCATTCCAATCCCCCGCTAAAATTACCCGACGAGATGTCGTCAAGAACGGCTCGATGTGCCGAAACAAAGCATGACGCTCAGAATTGGGCGCATAATTCCCCAATGAGTCGTAGAGCCTTATCCTTTATGGTAACATCCAGCACGCAAAGTCTGCCCGCCGGATCTGCGAAGACAAGAGTACACGTAAACATCAAAACATGCTGAATAAAGGGAGAACCCCTTAGACAATATGTTCTCACGTTCATGAGAAGGAAACTGGGTCTCTTGCACACAACAAACATTCACCCAGGGACCCTTCGAGACTCCGACCTCTGGCCACGGCCATTTATACCAACCAACCAGAGAGACATTTATCTAACCAATTAGAGTTGCTTTCCTGAATTGAACATAGACAGAGTAAGGATACCGAACGCCTCTCCAATCGAACCGTGGCCCATCTCATTCTTGATGGAGCCGTCTTGGGAGAGGCTGCCTATATCCCAAAGAAGCGTCAATTTTAGTGCTCTATAGAGGGATCGGTAAACAAAAGTCGGGACCCTCCCAGCACAAATTTGCTCATTTTTTTCAGTTTATCATTTTGGACAATAGCGATAGGCGGGGACATTTTGAAAGAGGCTATTGCTTCGTCCAACATGGCTCAAGCCTGCTTCGCTCCCGTCCCAGTCCTCATCACAGTCAGAACCCTTTCCGCATTGGGGAAGTTTTTAGGTTCCTCAATATTTTTATCAGCGCACTGCTTTATTGATAACAGGTATTTGAGGTTTTTAATTCTGTTTCCGTGGCCTTTTTTGTAGAGATGGATTTTGGCTGACCAGATGTAGAGAGCTGGGAAGACTGTGCAGAATTTTGGGCAGTGGAAATGGAGGGAAGATCATTTTTAGTGGGAGAAGGTTTTGATTTGCGTTGGTGATCTAATTGATTTACGGCCGGACACTATGACCGGCAGTTTCAGGCCACCAACATCCAGATAGTTGGGGATGGAAATGAAGGCTTTCCGATCTACCATAATGTCGAAACTCCAACCCCCAGTCAGGCTATCGCAGGAAGCACCCAGAATTTTTCCGTAGTGGGACAAGAAATCTGCCTTGGTGTTCCCCGATAACCTGCTACCCTGGTCCTTCTCTTGTCTTCGTACACTGTTCGGAGAATTAAATCTTTCGTGATTAGTTCCCGACTCGCTGCTTTTATGCAGTCTTCGTCAGTGGGTAACAATACGTCCCACATGAAAAAGCATTTACCCTTAACGATTCGAAGTAGCTTGAACCCCAGGGACTCTAGTGTTTTAACCACTGTGTCTTTCGCCGAACGACAAATTTTGCGCGAACGCTTGTCGACGACAAAAACCGACACTATTCTTTTATCGAACTTCTTTAGCCCGATAGGATCCTCCAAGAGCCCATCTTCTACCACAAGGTGTGCGTAACTCTTGGCACGCTCAAAAAACTCCGAAATATCGATAATGCATTTAGATGGAAACTTCCAACAACAGGCCGAATCCCCGGCCTCAGCGGTATCACTTGTCTTGTTTTTTGGCCAATCTTGGCCTCCATATTCTTGCTAGTTTGGGGGCTATTATTGGCCTCCATACTCATGCTAGTTTGGGAGCTATTATTGGCTTCCATATTTTGAGGGTTTTCTTTGATCTTTTTGGGACATTATTGGTCTCCTTACTTTCTGGATTTTTCTTGGTCTTTTCTTGGCCATTATTAGCCTCCATAATTTTAATAACACCACCAACGGCCTCCTCACAAGAGGAAGAAGATTCCAAGGCCGGGTACTCCTTTAGATTGTCTTTATCCGGCGGGTCTTTTTGGGGACTGAAAAGGTGTTTTCTTACAGATCTCCTGAAGTCAGCCATTTTGCTTTTCTTTTTTTTAAATTAAAAACAAAGGAAAAAAATTAGTTAATAAGTTCCGCCTTACAGGCGAAACTAAAAATCAGACAAAATAAAACGTCAAAAACAAGTGAGAGACAAAAAATAAATAAGCAAAAATAAAAATACAAGATTCGCCCAAAAGCGAGACAGCAAGTCAAACATGTACAAAAACAAGAACAGATAAATAAATATACAAAAAAAAGGTGTGTACAAAAATTAAATGACGAATAAATGAAACAATGTTCACCTAAAGGCGAAACAACAAAAAGGAAAAAACACAAAAAGGACGAGAGACGAATGAAAAAATGAATCGCCTAAAGACGAGGCAAGTTTAAACGTACAGTAAAAAAATAGACGAGAAACAAAGAACAAGATTCGCTTAGAGGCGAAACAAATTTAAAAAAAAAGAAAAAACAAAAACGAGAATGAACAATAAAACGAAACACTATACAAAGAAAAAGGAAAACATTATAAAAAGGAAATACGAAACAACAAAATTACACAGAGCTAATCACAAAACAAAAATGGCTGACGCTACGAAACGAATCAACCCGATAAACAAATAAACAAAAGTAAATAAATGGACAGATTAGACAATATAAATACAAAGATTAGAAACAAATATGGTGTTGCGGCGTTAAGCAAGTGCTGTTCACCCCGCAAGCAGAAAAATAATGTAGGGTAATACGATCGAAGCAAGGACAACAAAGGCGATGATGAAAAAATTTAAGCCAAATTTTATTTAATAATCTAGCAAAAGTATGTACAGGTGGTGAAGTTAGAGAGTGTCAGTTGAAGGAGCGTCGTCGGGTTTCAAGGTGACAGCTTGGAGGTAGGCAGATGGAACAGCGGTATTCGAGGTCCAGTCGATCCCCGGATGTCTGCTCTTTGTAAAGAGTGCGTCGGCGCTTAAGGGAAGAGAGAAAGAGAGAGGATCGACGCGGACGCCGCTGGGGTAGTCTGTTCGTCCTAGGTATGACAGTCGTGCAAGATCGAAGCTTGGTAGGTCTAATAAAAGGACATTCGTAATAACGTGGCTAGATTAGTCCTGAAAAGGACTATCGCAAATCATGTAGCCGGGTGTGGTCCTGAAAAGGACTAGTGCATATCATGTAGCCGGGTGCTGCTGCTGCTACTGAAGTTGGGTCGGCCCGCTGCTGCAGCTGCTACAGAAGTTGGGTCGGCCCGCTGCTACTTCTGCTTCTGAAGTTAGGTTGGCCCGCTGCTTCTGCTGCTGCTGCTAAAGTTTGGTCGGCCCGCTGCTGCTGCTGCTGATTCGTGTGGTCAGCGAAGGTGAGAAGGCGGGCGCGTCACTCTACCTCGAGGCCAAAATCCGCCGAGAGGTATTTACTTGACATCCACGAGGTCAGGATGTGACACAAGGTCAATTTAGCGTGAAAGACCCGAGTGTTTCCACTCTAGGGTCACTGGTCCAAAACTGGTCATAGCATGTCCAAGCTGGTCAGAGCTTAGTCAAAGCTGGTAATGGCTTGTCCTAGCTGATAACAGGCCTGAGCCGTTCCAAGCTAGTCGTAGCCGTGATCGAATCACAACCAAAGGCCGAGAAACGATCCGAATTCTTCAAAATTCGCCAAGACAAAATTCGCCAAGGCAAAATTCGCCGAGAGATATTTACTTGACACCCACGAGCTCAGGGTGTGACACAAGGTCGGTTTAGCGTGGGACACCCGAGTGTTTCCACTCAAGGGCCACTGGTTCAAAACTGGTCATAGCATGTCCAAGCTGGTCAGAGCTTAGTCAAAGCTGGTCATGGCTTGTCCTAGCTGGTCCAGGCCTGAGCCGTTCCAAACTCGTCGTAGCCGCGAACGAATCACAACCAAAGGCCGAGAAACGATCAGAATTCTTCAAAATTTGCCAAGGCGAAATTCGCCGAGAGGTGTTTACTTGACACCCACGAGCTCAGGATGTGACACAAGGTCTGTTTAGCGTGGAAGACCCGAGTGTTTCCACGCTAGGGCCACGGGTCCAAAACGGTCTGTTTAGCGTGGGAGACCCGGGCGTTTCAACTCAAGGGCCACTGGTTCAAAACTAGTCATAGCCTGTCCAAGCTGGTCAGAGCTTAGTCAAAGCTGGTCATGGCTTGTCCTAGCTGGTCCAGGCCGGAGCCGTTCTAAACTAGTCGTAGCCGTGATTGAATCTCAGCCAAATGCAGAGAAACGATTCAAATTTGTCAAAACTGGGCGAAATTCGCCGAGTGGTATTTACTTGACTCCCACTGGGTCAGGATGTGACACAAGGTCGGTTTAGCGTGGGAGATCCGAGTGTTTCCACTCTAGGGCCACTAGTCAAAAACTGGTCATAGCATGTCCAAGCTGGTCAGAGCTTAGTCAAAGCTGGTCATGGTTTGTCCTAGCTGGTCCAGGCCGGTGCCATTCCAAACTAGCCGTAGCCGTGATCGAATCTCAGCCAAAGGCCGAGAAACGATCCAAATTTTCTCAAAACTGGGCGAAATTCGCCGAGTTATGGTGGAGGAAATCGGCTATATTTATCTAGGCTCAGATCGGTATCGTAGCTTGTTGGAGATATCTTTGGGGTGATGACTGAAAATCATCTTCTACATTTTAACTGTACACATGGGTTTCATTTGTATATAAAGTAGTTTCTGGTAATTATTTTTACTTAGGAAGGCTCGTGTATGTTAATGTTTCGTTTGTTTTGTGTTTTTGTGAGCCGTTCTCTGAAAAACGCTGAATCCCCGGAAGTTAACGACATTCGTTCTGTTTTTCGCGGTGACGCTTTTAGACGTTTGAGAAACCGGCAGTAACTTCTGACCGGGTGCGATAATGGCACAAAAATTTAAAACAAAATAAAACACGGAAAACTTGAATGATATTAAAAGAAATGGAACAAATAAGGAAATAACACGTAAGGAAGAAATTAAAGTATGTCGTAGAAACTCTGGCTGGGGTTACAAAATAAAAAACGAAAATATATTTAAAAGGGAAATTCAAAAGAAAATCAAAAAGAAAACTAGAATAAAAGAAAAAGAGCAAAAAATTAAGGGAAAAAATAAAAATGATGAGAGTATAAAAAAGGAAAAGAAAAAAATCAAAAACTTTTTCAAAACGGTCGTAAAAATGTAAAAAAAGACGGTAATAAAAACAAACTTAACAAAATTGTAGTTCAAATAAAAAAAAACGTCGAGGCAGTTAAAAGTCAGGCGGCAACCACCAGTCAGAAAAAGTCAGGGATAACAACAAAAAGAATTTATCCTCGCAACCCCCCACCCAAAAAAAAAAAACAGTAATCATACGAACTAGCAAGGCAGGACTTCGACCGTTCTTATTGACATATGTCAGTCAGCGTCAGCCAATGAAAACAGGGCTTTTCACGCTCCTCTACTATATAGTGTTTGTCTTTTTACTTCATCCGGTTTAGATTTACTACTTCCGGAATCCATAACAAGGTGAGCTGGTATCTTTATTGCATTGTGTAAGCCCATGTTTTACATATTAAATTCTAATCTCATGGCGATACTAAATCTTTAGCTAAACCTACACACGTACCCAACCTAAATCTATCCTATACCAGCACTTTCTAAAAGGTCAATCTGTAACGGTTACCTTATACTTTTATTCAAACAAAATCACACAGACAAAAATCACCTGCATATACGTTTCCACATCCACACATAAATGTAACTACACACACACACACACATGTATTGACACACGTACATAACTTCAATTCCCCATTTACTTTAATTCACGAAACCATTCACTACAAATGAACTCATAGTAATTTATCTAGATTTCCTTCCCCGTTTTGTCGTTTATCGACTAAAATAAATCGATGGTCTAATAACAATAAATACATAAATAATTATGCTATCTACTCTGTTAAGTAACCTATACATATATTTACAATCTGATACATATTTCTCAAAATAAATCTACACAATTAGTACTAGCATCAACAGCACTAATTTTCCAGACCATTATTACTATGAAACTATATCTTTCTCCCCCATTCCATTCATAATAAATATGCAATTAGGCTTTAATATTGAAATAAAACCGCGAGTAAGCGCTAACAAAAAAATAATAAAATCATGGCAATCAGTAACCGAAAAGCAAAGAAAAACTCCTATCCATGTCCCCCCCACATACGCCAACGATTCTCAACTCCTAACCATAACCGTTCGACTACCCTAACTTAATATATTGTCTCAATATTCCCTTATAACGTGTAACACGTCTCCTAATAATGATTCTGAGTTTTTCCCTTGTCGTCCTCATTATTTCTTCCATGGCTCTGATCTCTTAAGCCAAATCCATTTTGTTGCAGTTAGAACTGCGTTGGTAATGCCCTTCTTGATATTTGGACCTCTCTCTCATTAGCTAGTGTAATATATTCCTCCCATGACACAGAGAGTTCCCCAAATGCACTGCTTTGTCTTGTCGGGGTGCAATATCCGATCCGGTCTTAGCGATGTTACGGCTATGTGTCTGGGTCTCTAGGTCCACTATCAACTGCCAATCGTCTGCGGAAGATTCCAGGCTCGTTCTCTCTCTCTCTCTCCTCTGTTTCTGTATCTTCTCTCCAGCTTCTCTCGGTAGGACATCATATAATGATTTGATGAGAAATTGAATCTCGCTAAAATCCGATCGCCAGCAATTTGAACATGTAATTCTTTTCTTTTCTACATTCTCCCATTTTGTCCAGGCTCCCTGCTGACTTAGACCGACCATTTTACAGTAATGCACTTCTTCTACGCCCGCACGGACTTCTTCGTAGATCAGTTGGCATCTTTCTTTGCCTTTGGCAATGTTGTTTTGCGGACAGGGAAAAAAAAGCCAATATCTCTTTGTCTTTAGTTATTGACTCTAATATAGCTTTATGCCTAAGTCTCTCTCCCACCACTCTCAACTCTCCTTCAGCGCTCCATTTTCCTGCCAGATCTGAATTCCTGCTGCTGCTACTTTTGGATCTTTAGATTCTGCATACTGCAGCCGTTCTCTCGTTTTCGTGATTTTGAATTCTTCAACGAGGCTGCTAAAAAGGAGGCGCAACGCGTTGCTGTTCCCATAGAAGGCCACACCACTTAAACATTTCGCCAAACCCAGCCACCTTCTCAAACGATTACTAATTGCTCTCTTTAACGTTTCCACGGTGGTAATCGGAATATCATAGACGAGCAATGGCCACAATATCCGGGGCAAAACTAATTAATTACGAAATCCAGCGAAAGTCACTCACGAAAAAAAAATTGTTTGTAGGGAAAGTAATGACCTACGTACATCAAATCGGTTTAAATTAATTAAATTTAATTAATCAAAAACCAAAACAAAACTATTAAGTAAGAGATATAAACAAATTTTTACTACGTTAATAAAAACACCGATTAAAATAAAAATAAAAAATAAATATATAAGATAAGAAATAAAAATAAATAATGACAAGCAAAATAATTTAACCCAAATAAATAAAATAAACAAATAAACGACTTCCGGCAAAATAACCGCCAAAATAGACTACCCACAATGCACCACTGAGCTGTATATATAAATAGCCGACAAAAATAACAGCACTGGTGGCCTGACGATGGCGTCTAGCATGAAACAGACTGTCGCCTCTAAGTGTTGAATTCAATATTCACTCATATATATATATATATATATATATATATATACGAATAATATAGATTTGAGGTATGCTAAACGCATGACGATTGCATTTAGCAAGAAACAGACTGTTGTCTTTGGGTGTTGAAATCAATGTCCATTTTGGCACACACACACACACACGCACACACACACACACATATATATATATATATATATATATATATATATATATATTCGAGCCGTTGGTGTCTCTTGGATTTCCACTTTCTGAGTTTTCTCTTAGCTCGAATAACTTATTGTGTGTTATTACTCTTGCGATGTATCCTATATTCAGTGATCAAATTTTTTCTTTATTATTTTGCATTTAATATAGGCTTTCATCAGTCCTTAAACTAGTGATTTCGTTATCTTTTCTACTGTTGTAACTTTAAAAATATGTCCTGGGTAGGATTACAAACTACATCCAGTAGCAAGGTCTCTGATCAGGATATTGAAGATTTTGAGGACCGTGGAAACACCTCTTAATAGTTGTTGTTCCAAGGCCCACACTGACTCGAGGTAGTAGTACCTGTTAGGGTCCTAGCTATGGGCAATTAGTAACCCACCACCACTAAATCGTTGAATTTTATAAAATGAACAACAGTACATTTTTACAGTATCATGACAATCAATGCGACGTTAAAAAAAATATGAAAATACATTTTTATATTAACATAAGCAAAAATACATTTTCTGATCTACAAACTATATATCTAAAAAAAAAAAACAGAATTTTACCCAGAAAGTATAAATTTATGTACAAAATATTTAGATTTCGGCATTAAATAACCGATAGAGTTTATGGATAAACTGTTAAACAAAATCAACCAACCAACATTTTTATCGTATTGCTTCTTATATATCTCGTGTTTGAATATCAATTTCAATTCTCATATACAAACTCTATTAATGAGGAACTGTAAATTTTCAATAGGATTAATATCTATAGAGTTTATGGATCACATTATTTTAAAAGTAGATAGCTTCGACTATCGCCTGGCCCACACTCCTTCCACGTCTTTTGAACAGGAGTAGAGGTTTATCTCTTGTTCCCTGTTTAGGACTTGGTTTCCTAAAGTCTTTTCATTCTCTTTCATTCACAGTGATCCCTTGTAGCTTAGTGGTATTATCGCTTTACTAAAAAAAACAATTTGATCTCTTTAGAACCATTTCGAACTAAGGTAGACATAAGTCAGTTTTGCAGATTGTGGGAGTGCAACGTCTTGCATAAATATATTCTAGTTTGTCACTTTTTTAATCATTTCATCTCAAGCAAGGCATTAATGCCACAAAGATGCAAGAGGTTAATTAAAGAAAAAGGAATGAAATGCCTTGGAAAATAGAAGTTTTTACTGATATATTATATTTTTCTCTCCAGAATCTATCTTACATATTTATCTACCATTGTTCCATGCTTAGAACATTGCTGCCACATATGGCCACGTGCCCCTGCTATTTACCTAGAATTCTATGATAAAAATCAAAGAAGAAACTGCAATATTATTGGCCCTGATCCTACCGCCATAATTTTTCTGCAAAAAATGCTATGTCAATCGCTATCTACTGTCCATATGATCACTCTGTTCTCTTTCTACTCATCATTGTATCTGTAGAGGAGACAAAATGAGTAAAAAAAGACAAGAGGAAAAAATATCCATAACATCTACTAACCAAAACAACTTATCAGATCTAAAAAAAAAAATAAAAAAAAATAAAAAAAAAACGTAAAAAAAAACGTAAAAAAATCCGTAACAATAATAATTCAGAAGCAACCACATAAAAAATAAATTGCCAGAACTGCCCCTCATAATACAGTGGAGAAACATGCAGAAATTAAAAAAGGAATCTCATACATAACAACTTAATAAATGCACTAGTCATACACAGAAATAAATGCTACATTCATCAAAAGAGAAAGTGATTTACTTAGAAGGAAAATTCTCGAGAATGCCGCCATGGATTCTTATAAAAATATAAATCCACGCCCCGGTTTTTTCCCAATCTCACCTTTCCCGAAAGAATTACTTCTTTCTCAAGTCAACATACATGACTACAAATATGTTGAAAAATCAAAAGAAAACAGTTAAATCCATGACTAAATGCCTTTGAAAAAGTACAGCACCTACATCCATCGCATAGAATAACAATCTAATCACAATCTAAACAATATTCTTTATAAAAAAATGATTCTTGAATATTACTCGCTCCCTTTCTTTTTTGTCAGTCTTTGAATTCTGACACTTTGTACGCTCCACATGCTTTGATTGACTTTTCAACCACTTGATGAACATTCACGAACTTTCTCAAATTTAACAGCCTTGAGAAACAAATGGCCTGTGTGTATGCGTGTATATATATATATATATATATATATATATATATATATATATATATATATATATATATATATGTATGTATGTATGTATGTATGTATGTATGCTGGTGTATTTCTATAAATTGGTCCTCTGTTTCCATATGAAGAATCCAAACTCTAGCGCAGATCCATGCAGTGTAGTTCTGCATTCATCACATAAAGGTTTTTCTTTGCGATGTTTACTCAAGAGTACTATTTTTTTTTTACTTTAACATCTTCAGCAACTGTTTTTATTCGTCGTCCTTTCTTCTTTGTGAGATGAGATCGCTTGCCATTTCAATATAAGGAGAAAGTCATGCCACACAGAGAAAATGTGCAGGTAGTTTTCCACTTAAAATACATCCAGATTCGAAAATTATCAAATTATTTTATAGGAAACAGCTATAAAAAGTAAGATTACTAGTTCCATACTAAATAAGGTGTTTTTTCACAATCAATACACAGATCAATTGCACTTTCTCGATGATTGGCAACAAAAATGATAAGAAACCTCTTGAGTATAAATAATATTAAACAGACACTAATTTATCCTCGCAGTATCAATGTTTGGCTTAACAGTGTAAAACACAAAATAAATACTGCCGGTAAATCCGTAGAGCTTTGAAATTGTTTCAGGATTTCTCAATAAAAGTCTGATTTGTTTTAGAATGAAGGCGAAAATAAAATAGTAATCAGTAATATATACTATATAAACTTGTTTTTTTTAAGTGTCTTTTGTAGAATTACAAGGGGAAGAGATTAGCGTGACGACATTCGGAAGGGAAAGAATTGATTTATGATGTACAGATGAGTGTTTTAATGTCTCATTTCAGTATGACAACCTAAACGATCAGCATAGACCCAACATGACGATGTAGTAGAGCCAGCAAGAAGACTTAATTGAGCCAATGGAGAAACTTAATAGACCAGAATGAAGATTTAATTGTACCATCTTGGATATGTTTTAGATCCAACATGAAGATAAAAAGGCCCCGTGTGAAAACTAAATAGACCCACCGTGAAGAGTTAATAGATCGAGAGTGAAGATTTAATAGATACATTATGATGATATAATCTATTCGTTATGGCGGTATATTAAACTCTGCATCAAAACTTAATTGGTCTACCATAAAGACATTATAAAAATATTTCATAATTTCAGGCGTTTTTAAAATAAATTGAAACACGTTCTGTTTGACAAAAATCGACCTCTTTGTCTTTAACACATGTATTATCACTGGATCTCTGATTGGATTAACAACTTCAATATAAACACTATTCTGATTGGTTCTAGACACGAAGGACTAAAAGCTAAAGCCTTTATCTTCTGACACACACTGATCCTTCGTTCAAACGTCCACGGTAGAAATAAACTGTTCTTATAAACTCTAAAACCTGTCTTCTTTTCTTTTCTAGACTTTGTCCAACACAAGGTATAGTTATAACTGTAGCAATACCAGTCAAGTGAGGTCTTGTTAAAGCAAAAACAGCTGGATCTATCGCAAAAATGGACCGCCTTGAATAACAATTTACATTACTATATTTTTTGAGTGAGAAACTGTTAAAAAAAAGCAAGTTTTTGTTTCGGTTATATTTTGCGGTTCAAGACTTGTTTATTTTTAAGAAACTATGAAGAAAGAAAATAAATATATTTAGTTTTCAGTTATTTCATTTTTTATTAAAATAAATTGTTGCCTTTTTGTAAAATTTTCATAAATGAATTATTGGAAATCTGCTTCATCAAAAAATCGCAGGTCATCAGGTTATTCCAAATTATTTGAATTTTATCTCAATATAGAAAAAAAATTTCTAGGCTACAGAAACAGAACCACTCTTACACGGTGTGTACTTGAACAGAAAAGAAAACATTTATTTAAAACTGAATTCAAATTGGAGCGATGAATAAAAATTAAGTCGGGTCAAGAGAAAAACTTTTAATTAACTTAAAATTGATAAATTAAAATTTTCCTTCGTAAAGAAATAGCCTGAAAGTTTGTTTGTAAATGCGATGTCCTAGCCTGTCAACAGATGAGGTTGAGCGCAACACTTACGAAGAACATTGAGATCATTTGTTTGTTTGCTTAGCGGCATATCGACTCCTTATGGGTCATTTAATACCGAAATTTAATTTTGGGGGAGTATTAGTAATTTATTTTATAAAAATGTATTACTGGTATTTTTACTATACTATATAGGACATTAATAGGTACTACCACCTCGAGTCAGTGTGAACCTGGGGACAACAGCAATTAAGAGGTCAGAAACATCAAAAAGAGAAAGTTGAAATTTCTAGGGCATATAAAAGTGCTTAGAATATTTGATACTCACAGGACAGATCGAAGGCAAGAAGCAAAGCGAAACAACGCATATACCTATATCTAGCGAACTTGAGTGCTTCGAAGGTAAAGCAGGCTTTGGGGGAGATGGCGAAAAGACGAAATCTATTGAGAACTACAAAGGACAGAAAATTGGAGAGAGCCATAAATATATTTTTTATCAATTTGCTTACCACTTCAGAAACATTAATATTAAATTTATTATTAGATGAATTACTCGTAAATATATTCCATGATAAAACGAAAAGAACTGATTGATTGTTTTGTTTAACAGCACACATCAACATCTTAACGGTCATTTCATGGTCAAATTTAATTTTCTTAGGCGCATTAAAGTAATAAAAAATAAAATAAGATATACGTTATTCTGCTTTCACAATAGACTACATGGTAGATGATACACAGCTTTTGTGTATATGTATGTTTGTGTGGACATGATTTCTAGAGGCGGTGATATACGTGTTTTATGTTGTAGTTTTGTTGATTTTTTTTTCTTTTCAATACCATTTAAGAAATTTTAGGATATTATATGGATTAATATCATGAAAGAGTTCTTTCATTTTCGTTGGTTTTATTTTGTTTGGCGACATATGGTTATTTAATGTCGACATATGGTTATTTAATGCCTAAATCTAAATATTTTTACGTAATCTTAGGCTTTCAACTACAGATATTTTATAGATAATTTCTACTTTCAGAGCAAATGTATGTATTTTATAGATCATAAAATGTATTGTTGGTAATTTTATTATAAAAATGTATTTTATATTTTTTAGTGTTGCATTGATTCTCATTTTACGATAAAAATGTATTATTGGTTGTTTTATTATAAAAATGTACTGTTGATTTTTGTTTTGGGGATCACTATTTGCCCATGGCTGGGACCTTAACAAGTACAACCAGCCGCGCCAAAATGGACCTGGGAACAACATCAATTAATAGGTGGTTCCGCATTCCTGATCAGAGGCCTTGCTACCAAATGTAGTTTATCATTATACTCAGAACGAGGAAAGAGTTTATTAAACATGTCAAAATTTCTGTTTGCTCTTATAAATACATAACATTTGACCAAAATGTTAGAGATAGGAAAAAAGGGATGCAGTTGAACTTTGAAAGTGAAATTTGATTTAATTGGTAAAAATATAAGAAAAATCCGGAGCATTTACAAAAAACGAACCGCCTGCATTCGTAGAGAAAATGAATTCAGAAATTACTCAAAAATAGTAAATGCCGTGTGACAAGGATGTGTTTTCTCACCAGACTTATTTAACCTATACAACTAGGTAATCCTCAAAAAGAGGCATAAGACGGACACAATGTTAAGCCTGCATTAGTCACCACAGAAAATGATTAGTCCCATGGCGTCTGCCTCCACCGTATGACAGCTGAGATACAACTGCGCCACACCGCGTGATACACATCCTCACTAAGTCAGAAAAGTAGTGAGTGGAAGCAAAAGAAACTAATTGCAAACTATGAATTACGAGTACTTTAAAAATGTCGGGGTAACAAAAAAAGCACCATGTGACTAATACAGGGTTAACAACCTATATGTCGATGCCACCACATTGTTAGCAGGCATAAAAAGAAAACCGCAGTAAGAAGGTAGTAAAGAAAAGCAAGAAGAAAGTAGATACTATGTAAAATGATCTAATAATATATGGTCGTTAACCAGATGGGCAACCGAAAATAAGAGCTACGAACTGAAGGAAACAGAATCAAGCAAGCATATAAAATGAACTGAGAAATGTTATAACAGACGTGGAAAAATATGACAAAATATAACTCCAAATAGTAATGACTAATGGTAATATTAGCCGTTTCCCTATATGGAAACACTTGGCATTCATTTACCGAACAGTCAGTATTGCTTTCAGTTGAAATTCATAAAATCTTTCTCTTAAAACAATTTTCAGAAAAGGTTTCTCAAATCCAGTAGTTGTTATCTATCTTTCCACCATTGATAGGAGTTTCCTTCCTAAAGTTTTACTTGAAGTGGTACGTAAGGTTAAAATCTTGATTATGTCATTATTTTCTCTTCGAGTTACATGTACTATCCATTTTAATTATTGCAGCTGTTGGCAGTCTCGAGTGGTGTGGTTTTTGTTATTTGGTACAGTTCTTTGTGGTTCTGTAGTGCCAGTACATAATAAGACCTTTGCCAAAGCCTTTTTTTTCAAAATTAATCTTAGAAAGCGGTTTTATTGAAATGACAATTTAGATATTTGTAAATGGGTCTGCACCATGTATGACATCCATAAATGCTCAGTGGAATAGCGAAATATGCCTGTCAACTATTAAACAAAGTTCGTAAGAAACAGAGTGCTCTACTGATATGTAACATTATTCCATCTATATAGAAGTGAATGCGCAAATAAATTGGAAACTTGAGACAACAGAGATGAGCTTCTGCAGAAGGATGCTGAGAATACCATGAAGGAGCCTTTTTTTTTTTTTTTGTTTACTTTTTAAATTATAATTATTCCTGGACGTGAGAGCAGCTTACTAATAAAGTGATGATGATGTACAAATATGCCCATGTAACAATCAATTTGATAAGTGTATACTAGGTATCATAGCCAAATGTTTGGCTCAGGTCAAAGACATAATTTCAAATTCCATATTCACTTAGACGACTCGCGCAACACAGTCTTCCTATCCCAATTTCTTTAGAATTTACCTTGCGTTGTATTAAAGTGACGTCGGCGTCTGAGCCTAGGTAAAAGACAGAATCTGAAATTCCTTCCCCACTTGGAAGATTGGCGCAACACAATCTTCTTATTCTAATTTCTTCAATCTTGTGATGCTTTGAAATTTTGTCAGTGTTTGACCCAGGTAAGAGTCAGAATCAGCAATTCCTTAAACTCCTGTAAGCTTAGCGCAACACAATCTTTCTCTGAGTTTCGTAATCTTAACGATCATAATAAATTATCATTTTAAATTGTGATGCTATCACTGTGAGTAATAGTGCAACGTTGCGGAAAATACTGTCGATAGCGATGATAATGATGATGATAATAGTATTACCGATCATGGTGATAATTATTATTGTTATTCATGACGATTATGATCATATACTGCAAATTCATTATTTTTTATTGATCATGATGATCATGATGATGATGATGATGTAACAAAGGCACTCACGGAGACCGCGATGTGAACGTAGACGCAGAGATTGCCAACTTATATATCGGTACATAAATAAAACATTAAACGATATGTTGAAGGAGGGTATTCTGGATCGATGGCTGTAACGGTGTTTCTCGATGGTTGTTGACGAAGCGAATAGTCGTGTTGCCAATGTTACGGAGAGTAATCATGCGCAGGATCAGTCGCTGCCTTCTCGCCTCTACTGATCGGACATTCAGCCACAATCCAGAACTATACAGCAAAACATATCGGAACACTGTGGTCACGGAAAAGAGTCTAAACAAGCAATAAAAAGAGACACTTGGAGAATGCGCTAGTTGAATTTTCTAGCCAAAAAATAACGGGTCAAAATAACTCAAGAAAAAAAAAACAAGGAGACAAAGCGGGTCATTTATTAAATAATAATCATATTAATTACAAAGTAAAAATGCTTTTTGTTTAGTGATATCTGATTCAAGGTTCTTGAACATTTGCAGCTAGTTTGCCCGAGAACTGAAAAAGTTTGCACATTATTCAACCAGACATTATTTTACATTCTAAAGTAAAATGAACGAGGAAAAAAGACAGCATCCAAAGATAGCAGCAAAGTTTGTTGGTAAGTTTCTATATATATATATATATATATATATATATATATATATATATATATATTCATTTTATTTTTCCCTTTTTAAACAACTGTATCTTCTATGTGCCGTGTCTTTTCAGGAGGTTGGCTATTATAAACAATGAATAGTGACGAATAGTGAAAATTTCAATTGTCAGATGCATCACAAAATAAATAATACACTTCATGACACATAGCTTCCTCACAAGAAATTCTTTCTTTTCTAGCGATTTACTCTTTGCAAATAGTCATTGCAAGTGAAAATTTCTTCCTTCATTGCAAGTAAAAAATTTCTCCCATAACATATAAAAAAGACTCTTAACAGTTTGTCCATTGTAATATATTTTGCAAAAGAAAACTCTTTTTTTTTTTTTACTTCTCCAAAATAGCACACCATTATCTTTTACTTGTATGGCTGTGAAGCCGACCCACCTGAATAAGTCTATTTTTCTACTTTAAGGAAAAAAACATTTTGTCTTTAGATATCAGTTGATTAAACTTTAAATGAACCAAATTTCTTCAAATAAAATTTATCCATTAATTAGTTTATTTTCGGAATATTTTAAAAATCTGAGATTCATTTTTTGTTGCATGGCCATCCATCAAAGTGAATAGAATCTTTTGCTGATAGAAAAAATGAAAAAGCAAAAACAGTATTTTCTTCAATTTCTGGTTTGACATCCTCTAATCACAAATTGTTATTTGTAATGCTAACTTTATATAATGTTTAATTAATTTTTTTGGTATATATTTTTATTTTTTAATATTATCAAGGGGTGAGGGGAGTATTTTGGAGAAGAAGCAAACTGTTTTTTATAAGGTCTCTCAGAAAGTCTAACATTCTTTTACTCCAAAAAAATTATAAAATTCAAGGTATAATCAACACCTTGTAACTTTGTTTCATGTTCTTTGTTATTTTTTGTTAAAGTTCAATTGTTTTCATTCTTGACTCTTAACACTTCTACTTCTTTCATCCCTTTTTCTCTTTCTTTATATCTCTTTCTTTTTTCCTCTTTCTTCTCCCTACCCTTTTCATTCTCTCTTCTTCATATTCTTATTTGTTAAGCTTCAATTGTTTTCATTCTAGACTCTTAACATTATTTCCTAAACAAATAATCAACACTTAAAGTACAAAATAGAAAAAACACTTTCATAGATTTCATACTTTACTGATGATGTTATTTAAATGCAATGTTTTGTTATTTGTTAACATGTTAATAAGTTGTTTTCTTTCATTAACTGAACAAATTAGTCAAGGCGATTTTTAACCAAAACGTTTTCGTAAGCAAGTACAAAGGTGTTCAGTCCAGATGATGTGAGGTGAATGAAAAGATTTCATTTGTTCTATTTAAAGGACCTACTTTGAATCTTATCATCTCGGATAACGACTAGTCATTGCAGATTTATCTTACATTTTCTATCGTTTTCATTATTATGCATACGCTCTCTCTCTCTCTCTCTCTCTCTCTCTCTATCTATCTATCTATCTATCTATCTCTTACTCTCCCTCTCTCGTTCTTCCATACTTCCACAGTCTCTTTTTCTTGTTTTCTGTCTTCTCTACTGTTTCGACTCTCATCTTTCTCTCTCTCTCTCTCTCTCTCTGTCTATCTATCTATCTATCTATCTCTCATATCTACTCTTTCTTCTTTATCTCTTTTTCTTCCATCTCTCCGCTTTCTTCCCTATTCTTTTTCTCACTATCTTCAACTTCTCTCTGTTTCTTCTCGCATATATCTTCCCCTTTAACTTCTACCTCTCTTTCATCCTTGTCTCACTTTCATTATCGCTCTTTCTTTCCTACTCTTTATTCTTCCTTCATTTTTCCTCCCTCTCTCTCCTTTTCATTCTCTCTTTCTTTTTTTCTGTCTTTGCTACTGTTTCTTCTCTCATATTTCGTCTTTCTGTCTTTTTCATACCCCCTCCCTCGCTTTCATTTCGAATTTTTTTTCTTTATTTCTTTTTTTTCCGTCTTTCCTTTCCTTCTTTCTATTTTCTCTTTATTCTTTATCTCCATCTGTTTCTTCTCGCATATATCTTTCTCTCTCTTTTCAACCACTCTTTCATCCCTACCTATCTCTATATTTTTTCTACTCTCCCCTTTCTTCTTTCTCCCTCTTTTTCCCCTCGTTTCTCTTTTAATTCTATTTCTTTCTTCTTTCTTTCTCTATTTCTTCTCGTTTCTTTCTCGAGCCTATCCTTTATATAAATTATTGAAACAATTCTTTATTCATTCAGTTTCTCTTTCCTGGGTAATTATATGCGCAAGGTCTTTCTTCTCTGACACCCTAAACCATTCATTAAAACTACTAACGTGTCGCTTATGTTATAATGATTCCTTTTATTCCGAGCGTATTTGATCATATGGAGAGATGGACGAAAAAAAAAAAAGATTAAAAAATAAAACATCAGTCAAACAAACTATCATAAAATCAAACAGAATACAGAAATAAAAACTCGTTTTAAATTAATCAATTATATAGGTCAATGTGTTTTCTCGTTTTGCAACCGCTATATTTTATCATATACCAGGTGTAAATAAAATAACTATCACGTGTGAAATAAAAGTAAAATTTTCACTAACAAATAAAAATCAAGCACCGTATAGACACGTGCATAATAACTACAAGCCAAGAGGAAAGGAGACAGTTTTCTGAAACATTGCGGTAATTTACCAGAGTTGATTTTAAAGAGGAAAAGACAATGTTATCTGCATATGAGCAATGTGTTTTAGGAAAATAAGCAACAAACATAGCAAAAAAAACACCATGAAAACCTTCACCAGAAAATGATTTTCCTCCAAAGCAATGGTATTACTCACTCTTCCCATCAAACAACGGGTCTATTGTGAAAATGTTGATGGAAACTCCGTTGATTTACATCCTACAGTCTATACAGTCTTATTTCCTAACCTCAAAACCTTAGAATGTACATTATATAATTGTTTATAAGCCGGCTTCATATATATATATATATATATATATATATATATATATATATATATATATATAGGCAACCCCTGAATGTTTTTCCTTTCTAATTTTAACTCCTCCAGAAAAAAAATTACCTGCGTATAGTATAAGTGGTCACCAAAAATGCATGATTTTTAAGCACTTCAAAAAAAAATTACCTGTGTATAGTGTAACTCCCTATTGTTTGTGTGAAAAAAAACTGATCATAAAAACTTTAGCTATACTCGAATATGTAGCGTAATATTTATATTTCTAGGTAAATAAACAAATATCGTCAATTCAGGTTAACAATCTTTCATGAAAACTTAGAAGACCATTTTGACACATTTCAGATGTTATCCCATCTTCAATAAATCCAGAAATGTTTCGGATTTTCTGTTGTTAAAATCCCATTTTTAATATAGACTCAAACAAAACATGTAAATTTGAGAATGAAAAAAACATGTTCAACTAGTTTTCGCCTGCAATGCTGCGATTAATAAAGGGATGGTCGTAAGATCTAGCTGGTGAAAACGCCATCACATTTCGGTTGAATCAACTTTTGATTCAACTGGGAGTTCATTACTACCAAAACTTTCTACTTATTTGATTGATTTGTTAATAAAGCATTTTATCCTATGTTGCCTTAAACACTTGATGTCAAATCTAGAAATGACTTTCTTTACATTCTACATACTGTTTACTTACATCCTGCATTTTGTTTATTTGCACCCCGCGTATTGTTTATTTACACGCTATATATTCTTCCTTATACCCGATATATTGTTTATTTACACTCTGAGTATTCGTTATTTGCACGCATTGTTCACTTACATCCAGTACAGTTTTTATTTAAAACCTGTACATTGTTTAGTTTCTGCGTATTGTTTATTTACAACCCGAGCAGTTGTTACTCAATATAATTATTAATTACGGTTAGTTTTCTAGAAGAAGAGAAAGCAAGAGAAAGATTTTTTTTTTTTTCAGAATTTGGTCGCTGCAAGCAAGTATAATGCGAGAAGAAAGTAGAGATGGTCTTGCACAGTAAGATAGATAGATAGATAGATAGATAGATAGATAGATAGATAGATAGATAGATAGATAGATAGATAGATAGATAGATAAGAATGAATAGGCTGAGATAGATAGATAGATAGATAAGAATGAATAGGCTGAGATAGATAGATAGATAGATAAGAATGAATAGGCTGAGATAGATAGATAGATAGATAAGAATGAATAGGCTGAGATAGATAGATAGATAGATAGATAGATAGATAGATAGATAGATAGATAAGATTGAATAGGCTGAGATAGATAAGATTGAATAGGCTGAGATAGATAAGATTGAATAGGCTGAGATAGATAGATAAGATTGAATAGGCTGAGATAGATAGATAGATAAGATTGAATAGGCTGAGATAGATAGATAGATAGATAAGATTGAATAGGCTGAGATAGATAGATAAGATTGAATAGGCTGATATAGATAGATAGATAAGATTGAATAGGCTGAGATAGATAGATAGATAAGATTGAATAGGCTGAGATAGATAGATAGATAAACAGGTATTGACAAACATAGCTGGGACCCTAATAGGTGCTACCACCTCAGATCTTGGAGAACCTGAGAACAGCAGCTATTAAGAATCTGGTTTTGCGCTGCAAGAATAAAGCCTTCAGTTTCAGCTTTTAATCCAGATGTTCGAAACTATCAATGAGTGTTAAATTTATCAACATCAGCTTCATTAGTACGTTCTGAATATTGGTCATGCAGTGGTTTCTCGGTTCTCGTTTCAATGTTGTTTCATCTTCTCAAGAGCTTTATCTCTGTCTCTTTTTTTTTTTTTTTTTTTTTTTCATAATTTTTGCTGCAACAGTTGGTCGTTGGGTTCTGTTTTGGTTTTCTACAGAAACTACAAAATGTAAATTTCGTTTGTATTTACAAACTTCTTTCAAGTTTGAATATTTTTCTTTCTGTTTTCGTGATGTTTGACTAATTGTATCACCCAGTCCTTTATTGTTTCCATGTGTTACTAAGCCAACAGTTGTATGGCAATTCTAGCTGAATATGACCTCTTCCACCTTATTTACGGTGTATGTATAGACCGTCTGCATCAGCCTTTCGATGGTGCATGTTATGTTTAGAAGGAATCTTCTTGTCTTAGAGTCCATTCGTCTGATATCATTTACAGTCTAGTTCCAGATATTGAAACCATATTGAACCACTTGGATGGCAAGTTTATTAATGGCTATAATTATGTTCTGAGAATTCAATTCAGTTCTTAATGTCAGTCGTAACCTTTTATAGTACACTTTGTGCACTATCTTTTTTAATCTTTTATGGTGAATTCCTTCACCCTTATTTACACCGAGGTATTCTTGTTCTAAATCTTTTATTGTTACCCCAGGGTCTAAGCTAATAGAGTAAGTTTGTTGTAGTGATTCTAATAAAATCATGGCCCCAGCACATTTATCCAAGCCGAATTCCATTCCAACATCCTCACTGAAAAATGTTTTACTGTTTTGAGGAGACATTCCAGCTCACTGTCATTCCTAGCATACAACTTTAAGTCTTCCATGTAAAATTGTTGGCTTATTTTCTTTTGAGATATCTTCTAGCCATATTCCGTCCTGTTAAGTTCACTGGTTAATGCTATTAGGGATATACAAAATATTAAAGAAGACAAAGAGTCACAGTGAAATATTCCGCTGTTGATGTTTATTTCATCAGACTTATAGACTCCATTTATATGATTGAGTTGAAGTGTGATTTTCCATATCGACATCGTTTGATGAAATTGCTGACGACGGGTGATATCTTGTATATATTTAAAGACTTTAAGATCCAGGAATGGAATATCCTATTGAATACCGTATGGTAATCTATTCAGTTATTACTGAGATTTTTCTTTCTATTGAAGAAGTTTTCCAAGATCATCGTATTAATTAATAATTGGTATTTAGCCACATTTGAAACCTTTTTGTTGAAAAGGTAGGATGTCATTTTTTCTAAGAAGGAATGTATCTGTTTTGTCAGAACAGATGTCAACCGTTTCTAAGTTGTGGGAAGGCATGTAATTGGTTTGTGGTTTGTGGTTTCTTGAGATATTTGTGTCATCATTATTGGGTAGAAGGAAGATAATTCATTTCGTTACCCCTTCCGGAATTTTAGTAAGATCACTGACTATTTCTTGAAGTTCTTTGGCTAGTTTTTTTGTGCTGTATTTAGATAATAGAACCAAAAGTTAAGAATTTTATCTATTCCTGGAAATTTCTATTTGTGTGCATTTTTCAGTGTACATTCAACATCTTTTTCTCTGATTCCCGCCCATGTTTTTTTTTGTTTTTCTGGTTTGTTTTTCATTCGTTCAACCTGTTGCGTAATCTAATCTGCTTCTTTATGTACTTTAAGGCAAGCACATATTTTTTTTCCCAGAACCGTATAAACTCTTTCATTATTGAGGTGTGTGTTTGGGGGGGGGGTCACTTCAACTTTTTGGCCCATTTCTCTATAAAATTTCTTCGCATCGGTTTCAAAGATCTTGTTCTGTCTGTAGAATCTTGGTCTTTTTTCATAGCGTCTGATTCTTTGAGCCTTCAGTTCTATTGTTTGCTTTATTTTTTCTTTAGCTGATAGAAATTCATTTTCATTCCTAATTTTGTATTTTCTTTTGAATTTTCTGCCTTTTCTAATCCTTACATTTGTTCCTCTTGCCAGTTCATCGAGTACAGATAATTCACTTCTAAGTTCAATTTCTTTCTCTATTTTTCTTTTCCAATGTAGATCTTCATGTCTCTGAGACTGACATTTTTTTTTACTTTGATGTTTAATTATTTACTTGTGGCTATTGCTGATGCATAAATTGTTTCATTGAGATTTATATGTGGCTCTACTTTATTCAGAATTAATCTGCAGTACTGCATTGTAGAGTTTAATACTTTTAAGGTTCCGCATTGTTGGTTGTAATTTTGGCAGTTATTCTCGTTCGTTGATTTCAATATTTTCTACCTAAATTATATGCCTCATGATTTCTTCCTTGACTTCTTCTATACTAATCTTGTTTTCCCTAAAATAATTCGGTTCAGTGTGTTTTGAACTCGTTTTATTTCACGCCTTTCCTCTTCTTCTAAACTTGCAGAATTATCTTCACAGTGATTGGTGTGTTTCCCAGTTTCTTCATTATGATCCGTCATTTGTTTTGATGTTAGTACTTTTTTTATGTCCATTTCTGATTCTCTTTCATGTTCTGGGGATTCACCAATTCTGGTTGCAGTTCTTTTGATTTCTTTAATTTAAGCATCTGTCAATCGCTTATTTCTCATCGTCTACTTTCTTACATTGTCTAGTTTATTATCTTCAATGTACTTTCTAATTGCTGGTCCAAACTTTTCTCGCCAAATATCATATGCTTGGCGAATGTATTTTTCTGAGGTTTGTGCAACGCTCCATAGAATGCTGTCAGAACGAGTTTATACTCCTCACGATATCTTTTAACCTTTTCTTACTTTAAATGAATGTTTGGGGGTCTAGTTGGAGAAATACACATCAACAAAAATACACTATGCTCAGATAAAAAAGCGAAATTCATTTACGTAATCTTACGCTGGAAGTGTTTAAAAATTTTATAAAACAAAAAATAAGGAATTTAAAAATTTAAATTAAAAGAAATAAATTAAAGTTGAAATGAACTCAGGATTAAAATATAATTTAAAAAAAAATAGAAAGTTTACATATTAAAACTCGAACACAGGGGAGCATCGGTCAAGGCTAAACTGTTCCACTTGTCTACACCAATAAGAGGATAATATTCAAATTTTATAGTGTAGACCCCTTCCCTCCATGGAGTTAGTGGAAGGGTAACCGAGGAATTCATTTTAAAAAAAAGGTAAGGTACAAACATTTTACATTTAATCTGCTGCTGCTGCTGCTGCTGCTGATTATTATTATTATTATTATTATTATTATTATTATTATTATTATTATTATTATTATTATTATTATTATTATTATTCCTCCTTCTTTGATTTCTGGTGTGTACTCATTTCTTTCCTAAGGTCAAAAATAGAATCATGACATTTCCTACTGCGCAATTTTGAGAAAAAAAATCACACATATTTTACATAGATAAAACCCTTCGTAAAGTGTGAGCTGTACTCATGAGAACATTTTTTTGTATTCCTTTAAAGCATTAGCTGCCAGGAATCCCTTCAATGAGTCTATTAGAATCTTTCCCAATCAATCCGAGGGCTCCAACTACAGTGGGATTGTTGATGTTCTCATGTACCACATTTTTTAGATTTCCATTTCAAGATCCTTATATTTTGATAGTTTTTTTTTTTTAAGATTTTCATGGATACATTGCAATCTGCAGGGACTGCTATGTCAATATGTAGGCACATTTTTGTGTTTGTGGTCTCTAATCACGATGTCTGTGCGATTAGATTTGATTTTTCTTATTATTATTTTATTTTCTTTGCTTTCTGGTGTATACTCATTTCTTTCCAGTGATCTAAGATCAGAAATGGCACCATGATATTTTCCACTAAGCTTTTTTAAAAAAAAATACAGATTACACATATTTTACATGGATAAAGCTCTTCGTAAAGTGTGAGGTTTACTTGTGAGAACAATTTTTGTATTTCTTTAAGTCATGAGCTACAAGGAATCACTGTAATGAGTCTATTGGAATCTTTTTCCAGTCAATCCTAGGGTTCTAACTGGAGTTTTTGATGACATCATGTGCCGTATTTTGGAGATTCAAGGTACTTTTATTTTGATAGTTTTTTGAAGATCTTCTATACATTGCAGTCTGCAGAGACTGTTTTGGCAATAAGAAGGCACATTTTGCCATTGCGGTCTCTAATCACAATGATTGGGCGATTAGCTAAGATTGTTCTATGTATATGGTAAAGTCCCATAAAATTGTTAGAGGTCCTATCTTTGTAAACGGGTCTGGGTGATGTTCATACCAATTTCTTACAGTTTTATTTCCGTAAAATTTGCATATTTTCCAATGCAGATATTGGCCCACTCTGTCATGTCGGGTTTTATATTCAGCGAATGCCAATACCGTAAAACCTGATACAAGATGGTCAGTTGTTGCTGAATATTTATCACAAAATCTGGGCTAACACAGTTTTTCAGTATGTGTGCTTGGTAATTTCCATTTAGCAAGCATTGGTGCTGTGCAGCAAGTATTAAACTGATGGCTACGGGGTTTGTCTATATGAGCTTGTTTGGTACGGGTAGAATATTGGCCGTGAAACAATTTATCTTACCACCGTTTCTACATCTGGTCGATTGTATTTGCTTTTGCTTTCTTTTTTAGGTATTTTGCAGCTTTATTACTGAGTAAAGTTTCTCACTTCGTTCACGTTCTTTGATGCAGATCATCTTGCAGTCTTCTGTAGTTTCCAGGTCTCTTTGAAATCCAATTGATGTAGTTTCTAAGACAGTTCTTGATGAACTAATGCTCTGCTTCCTTCGGATCTGGGCACATACTGATGATCAACATCAACCTTGGGATGACGCATGCTGTGACAAGTGAGAAGATTTCTCGTTCTGGCGTCCATTCGCTTTATGTCAGCTATGGTTATTGTTATTATTATTTTCTTTTTAGAGTTTCTTTCATTATCCTAATATATTTCTCAGGAAATTGTCTTGAATGACAGCTCTTCTAATTTTTTTTTTTTTGCATTAATGCAGGGGTTTCTAAAGTTTATATACTTAAATCAACTTTGTTTCTTATTTTCATCAACGACCTGCCTGATGTCACCAGTTAGAGATTTGATATCTACGTTGGTGACACAACTCTTTACTCTTGTCTTAATAGTAAGTATTATAGGTTCGATAAAATCAATATGTCAGCTGATCTAATAAATTACCTTCAGTCTGTTGTAAACTGGGTGAATAAATGAATTTGAACACCTCCAAAACGAAACTGCTCTTTCTAGAACCTCTTTTGCATTTCATCAGTGTGGCTGATGCTAATCTCCAGAAAAGCAACTAATTGCGCCTTTCCGGCCTCGCGTTTTTCACGGACATGAAGTGGAAAGATTATATTGAATCAATTTCTAGAACTGCTGCTAGGAAAGTTAATTCACTGTGTCGTACCAGCCAATTTTCCTCACCAGAATCTATCTTTCACAGTTATAAGTCTACCATTCGTCCATATATTGGATATTGCTGTTACATTCGATCTAGTGCTTCTGCTATGTATTTAGACATTCTTGGCAGCATACAAAGAAGAATCTGCAACGTTATCTGTCCTGACTGGCATTTGCGACACCACCGTAATGTAGTCTCCCTATGCCTTTTTATATAAATATTTTCATAGTGTTCAAGTGTTCTGGTGAGTTTTTCTCTTTTGTACCTCGATTCCATGAATTTATGCGTCTTACAAGTTTAGCAACTAGGTTCAAACACGTCAAAAATAATTTTTTAAATTTTGTGTTATAGATTTCAAATTCAACCATACTCCATGGTTAAACAGACAGTGATCAAATGATTTGTGGATAACATTATACAATTAGAAATAAACTGTCAGAAATCGTTTATACCAGATTTTAGTTGTTTTACTGTGTGATTTTCATGTAAAAGTTCTGTTGGACTGGATTTAAACGTTCTTTTTGTGAAACAAATTGTGACAAGCAATGAACAGTGGATCTTTTAAAATTGTGAAAATTTAAGATATTGTGGAGAGAAAAGCAAAATTAATTATCTGTAACTGTAGAAAATTCCAGACTTCATCCAGAGAAGGCAATACTGTTGAGTTTGGAAGAGATTCTATAACTATGAGTTTTTGTTTTGTTTTTGGACTAACAAACAATTGATTCAAACAATTCCTGATGCGACTAACTGAAGGTAGCAGCTGAAAAAAGAATTCGGAATTAGTTATCAGAAATAATGTAATAGATTCAGAAGTTCCACTTCTGAAAGATATTGCGACAGGAAATAAAAAGTGGATGCTTTGAAACTACGGAGAAATCAATCCGTACTTTTATTGTCTTCTCTTAGTTTTTTCACACTCATTTACTTCTTGCATCTGTGAAATGATTACAAATATATTTTCTTTCTTACTCAGAGTTTGTAGGATGTGAGAAAATTGATGAAAGCAATCTGTTTTTTTGTATGCACAAATCAACGCAGAACATTACTTTAAATGATGTTCACCCTGTACAAGGCCCAAAAGCTACTCTGGATAGAGATTTACAGAGTAAGAGGCTCAGTTTATGGGAATACGTAAGGAAACCCTAGACTTAAAAAGGTTAAGATTCTATTGATCGGCGAAGCATTCTCTTGGGAGAAAGCAGTGGTCCGAGGAAAGAACTTACTAAAGTGGAACTTACATCTTACCAAAGGAGTACAAAATAAATAATGGCGATTCTCTACAATATGCTGCCATGACAGGTCATAGCCGTGAAGGTTAGAACTGGTGGAATTAAGGAATGTAGTTTCTTTCAAACACTTCTCATAGAAATAGCGATAGAGCAGCGAGAGACTTGAAGGTTTCGTCTGTGGGGAATGGGTTATGGGGTGGAAAATAAGTCATCACTCACAAGAACGCGGAGACGCTTTTGAACTCTATCGGGACTGAAAATTGAAGACTGCTCCTATATGACAGCAGTATTCCATTTTCAGACTAATTTGGATCTTTTTGTAAGCTAGAGGATAGCCAGATGAGTCGAGTATTTACTAGCGCTGTACAGGGAACTGACGCGTCCTGGGTATAACGATAAACAATATCTGGCAGTAAAGTTTCTGATCAGGAAGTTCTTATGAGCGTGGGACCACCCCTTAATTACTGTTGTTCTCAGGCTCACCCTGATCCGGGGTGGTATCGCTTGTTAGGGTCCGAGTTATGATCAAATAGTTAACTCCCAAAATGGGGTCAAAACACTATTAAAGTATAAAATACATTTTATAGTAAAAATACCAGCAATAAATTTTGGAAAAAAATATTACCAGCAATATATTTAACTCTCGACAAAAAAAAATCCTTTTTATAAAAATACATCAATGAAACCTGATCTCCTACTAACTGATTTCTTCCAAAGAATACATATTCTATTTATACGAAACTAAAAAATAAACCAAAATCAAACCAGGGAACCGACATCGTATGTACGAGTTCCAATTAGGGTCTGAGTTTAAGTTTCAGTTAACGCTTAAGTCACTGGTCCTACCCGACAAAACAACCGTTTACTGTGATAGGTGAAAATTCAGAACAAAGGTCATTCACCGATTTTCTGACATAGTTTATTATCAGCAGAAAATTGGGTTCAAAGTATTGTGCGAAGTCCCATCCTGATAGCATCCACCAGCTGGACCCAGATGCTTGAAGTATTTATCGTCATAACCAGGACGTTGTTTTTTGATGGGTGGAATTAAAAATGGAGACAGAAAAAAAAAAAGAAATATAAGATCTGCATTTGAAATGTGGAGAAAAAGTATTTCGTTGAAAATTCTAAATCTGTTAAAAGGTAAATGGCACCGGTGGTACGGTGGGCATTAAAGGGTACTTGATTTTGGTAGAATAATGTTGGGGGATTTTTTTCTCGGGTGTTTATGTTTTGTTTCTTTTTTTTTTTTCTTTTTTTTTTAGGTGTTTTTACAAACATTAAAATAAGTTGTTTTCTGTTTATTGTTTTGTTTTTTTCATTTATTCAGAAAAATTAGATCTTCTGTACTTGGGCATAAATATATTCGAAAAAAAAATGATATTATTAGAAAAGCAAAAGCTATATCTAAAATAAGACATACAATGACTTTTCTTTCTTATTTTATAGTATTTCAAATTTTATTAGACACTGATTTGTTCAGACAAGTGTCCGCATCTTAGTTGTAATCAGTACAACTGTTGTATATCCCGGAGCCTTGTCATAATTGATGACTTTCTTTGGGTTCCTGTCGTAATTCGAAACCTCCTCCAAGTGCCAATTGATATTCTTCACCGGCTTCCGGTACCCTGCCGTAGTTCATATATAATCGCTAAATTTACTAAAGCTCATTTTTATTGTTTATTTTCTTCCGTGTACATTTGTTAGATTCGTTTTCAAGGATTGTGTTTTAGGTCTATTTATGTAACTGATTTGAAATCGGTTCCAGAAAACGAGGGAACGCAGGAATTAACCAAAAATAGTTACGTAGACATACACAAAACGCAATGTAGCAACATTAGAAACGTAAAAATGAATTTTGATAAATATAACGATTCTATAAAACAAATAAATTAATAATAAACAATTTTATTAATAAAAATATGCAGATATGAATGTACGTGAGAGATTCATGGAAGATTGAAGTTTAAATATAGAAAATCGACATCGCTAACCGAACGCTCCTTCGTGGTCAAATCAGTAAAAGCATGTCAAGCTAAATGACGGTTCCGTATAGAATACAGGTTCGAATCCTGTCGGAGGACGGGTTTTTTCTGTGAATATTTCTCGGACATTCAGGCCGGTAAATGTTATTTAATACTGTTTATTATAAACAGAGCATTTACTTATAAAAAGAATGTATAAACATAAAAATGTCTTAATATATATATATGTTGTGGTGTCCTCCCTCTATGTTGGTCTCTCCCGACTACTATAAGATTAATAGGAGAGAAGGCCTTGGGGGAACAGTCGAATAGATTGAACGCTGGGCCAACCGACACACACTCACTAGTCGTGTAATACTCTTTTGTTGTACTTACTGATAAGATATGATATATCTGCAACACTTGTTTTGTTATTTCTTTAACCATTTACTTGCTCACAATAATATATATGATGAAATATAGCATTAAGTTATACTATATTTATGGGTAAAATGCTCAAATAAATCACAGTTTGTAACACATCTCTATTTATTATCTCTCAGATGCGTCTCTGTCTTTGGGTAGAGTGCACTCAGAAGACAGAGTCGCAACTGAAGAAAATTATAACAGGTGCCCAGCTCTGGGGAAATGCTGCCTGAAGCCGCGACCTCTCATTGCACCAGAGACGACGGTTGCGGGGGCTGGGTCATTTTTGTTCCTAGCCCGGATGTACGTTCTTGGGTGCCCATCTTAAAAACTGACTTTGTGTCGCATCTTGTCTTAGTGGGGAGACAATACCGTGTGTAAATTACTATAAAGCAGAGCTGAGGCTCAAAATTCGTGGGAGAATTGAGCTTCAATTTCGCATTTATTCATATAGATTCATTAATATAGGTTTTATTTAATTACCTATTTACTAATTTAATTACCTATGTTACTCTAACTCTTCAAATGTTGAATTCCTAACTAATTCTAATTTCTATTTACTAGGTACCTCCACTAGGTCGCGTAAAAAAACAGCATATCACGATGAAGAAAGGCCCATAACTGAACGAAAACAAAGTTTTGTCATCAATAAGTTTATGTTGTTATAAAATTAATTTTTTTATTATTTTTTGAAATTTTTCACTCCTTTCTAGCACGTAGAAAATTTTGGTTAAAAATTTTTTTTTTTTTTTTACGACAGCACATTAATAGAGAAAAAAAAGGTTTGTTTTATTTTGCGCTTTTCCCGAGGAAAACACACGTTGATTTGAAAATTCTTGCAAAAATCAAATTGTCGGAATTTAATGAAACTTTCAGGAAATATTCAGAAGTGAATGAAATTATTTTTAAACCATTTTTTTTTTTTTTTTTTTTTTGAAAATCTTATTAAAAAGATATTTTTTAACATGTTTACAGCCCCTTACATATTTTCATCAAATTTGGAGAAATTATATTTTTAGGCATGTGATTTGTTTTATTAGTTAAAAACAGGAATCTTTATGGAAAGTAAATCACCAGTTTTTTGGGGGGGTTTTTTGTTTTGTTTTGTTTTGTTTTGTTTTGTTTTGTTTTGTTTTTTTTTTTTTGTTTTTTTAAACATTTAGCGCTTTCATAGAAAATCTGCTCTGAATTATAAAAAAATGTAAAGAACTATGAAATTAATTAATTAGAAAAGCTTTGACTTGCTTTTGTAAATACGTTATATTAAGGACATTATTTTGTGAAAAAAATAATTTTTTCGATGAATAATGTATTTTTATAATTTTTTTTTTTCATTTTTTAAAAATTGTTTTTATTAATATAATATTAACTTCTTAATACTTCAAAAATCGTTTAAAATTCTTTATTGCTTTTATTCACGTAATGCAATGACAACGTTAAGTGAAAAGTAAATTTACGAATCGAAACTTGAAAAGCTCATAACAGTCGTTTGTACCCGATTATTTTTTAAATAATTTTAAAAATAATTTTTAGTGAAAAAAAAAACGCCCCTAATTTCTATCTATGGGGAATCTATACATGACATAATCCTTAAAAAGGTCACAGGTTTTGATTGTTGTCTGAGGCACTGCAATTATTTCCCCTTCAAGATCCAGTTCTGTTTCACATCGTTAACGTGTTTGCAAAAAGTCCTTTCAAAATTTCTAAGTTAGTTTTAATTTTTGTTAATTACTTTTTACTAAATATTTATATTTTAGGTATTTATTTTAGTTTGGGTTATATTTCATTGAAGTAATTTTTTTTTAAGTTAATAAGTTGTTAACTAAAATAAAAAGATTAAGAACCCAAGAAACGAAATCCAGACTAAAAAAATATTAAATAAAAAATAAATATTACATAATTGCTGAATAAATGTTAATATTTAAAAATTACTAGTTAAAATAAAAAAAAAAAAACGCATTCGCTTACTTCGTAAAATTATGTCAAATTTGATCATCCATAATAGCTGTCATCACCTGTTTAACATCTCGATAACATTGATAGCGTGAATAAAGACATGAAAAAATTCAGGCACATCGTTAAGAAATGTTTGGATACAATTTTTTTATGTTATAAGTAAGTACTGTTTGTTTCAAATCAGATTAATTTAACTTTAAATTTTCTAATTTTACACAAATAACGTGTCAAAAATATATAATTTATTTTAGGAAGAAGTTTAAAATCAAAATTGTTTTTTTGTTTACAAATTTCTTAAAATTTAAGAAAATGGCCGCTTTTAAGAAATTTAAAAAAAATCGAGCATATGTTTGACATTCCAATCTATATAAATTCTATCTGAAATGCACCAGAATATTTTAGTTACTGGAAATAATAAATTTAATCCTTAGCTTTCAATTAAAGCTAAAATAAAATCTTTCAGAATGCTTTTTCATTTTTTAAAATTCATTTTAAACCTTAGGTATCAAAAAATTGAATGGAGTTACCTACTATTTACCCATTTCTATTTACACTATATTAATTTTAACTTAATTTTTCTCTGTTCTGTCAACCATGAAATAAAAATAATTGTTTGTACAGAGAATAATGATCTACGTACATGAAATCGTCTTTAAATTATGTGACAGCAGAAGAATTATCGTTGAACTTTCAAAAGGTAAGCTTAAACATTAATTCAATACTTAAATGTAGCGATCAATTTTGAGTTTTTCTATAGTTTATTAATGCCTATCGCATCCTCCAAGCTATTGTGATGATGTCCAAACCAAAAGTCCTCCACAGGAGCTAGTTTAAATACCGCCCGATATTGCGGCTTTTAATCTAACTTAACATTTTGGATACAAAAGAAAAATAAGAGTTACTCCTCTTTAACCATGAACGCTATGATAATGGCTAGTATAACATATTAATATATATTTTTAACCTCGCATACTCTGGCAACCACGAATCTGTGCTTAACAAAAATCGCGCCGTGCGCCTAACTTTTCTAAGGCTTTTGAATGAGCTATGAATCATTGAAACCGGGCTAGTGGGAGCTGAGGTATTGCTCGGACACACACATGCACAAACACGCATACACTGTACTTTATATATATATATATATATATATATATATATATATATATATATATATATATATATATATATACTCATGCTACGTGAGATGTTTATTTTAAAAACAATTGTACTTTTTGGTTACAGTATGTTGATATATACTAGCCAGGGCCATCAGTATATACACTAAATTTGTATATCGTGTATGGTGCGACCTCCTTAAAATTAGCTTAAAAATTAGGTCTTTGAATGTCGCATGATACGCGAGTATATACGGAATAAATATATATATATATATATATATATATATATATATATATATCACCGTAAATTGGTAATAGCAAAATATAACGATTAAACAGTAAACATAAAATAACGAATTTTATGTCGGAGATCTACTAGTCCACAAAGCCGTCTTTCGTTTCAATCATGACAGATGAAAAAAAAACTACGTAAGTAGAAGCGTTTCTTTTGATATTCCGGCGAATATTTGCAGCAGTTTCCCCTTCCAAAAACAAACATTCTATGAGAGTTTGTTGCATGTTCCTTGTAGTAAAAAAAAAAGGGCGGTTATTTTTACGGGATAATAGGTAGGAAAAGTCAGTTTTCAAGCTCTCATTCCTCATTACGTATTCCTCTGACTCTGTCTGCTGCTAAGAAGTGTCCTTCTTCATTGAAACTTCATCTGTTCAACTCTGCCTTTTGCTCTCTATTTCTGAATACGATGACAATATTTTTGCAAGGACGAGTCACGACGCTCTATTTAAAAAACAGTGAAACTAATTTTGTAACTTCAATTGAAGGTATCAAGCAACTGGTTACCAAGTGGATGATGTTACTCATTCCTGTAAATCATAAACATCGACCTCTAATTATCAGGATTAAACTGATCTGTGTCTCCTTTTACTGTCTCTTCTGATTTACCCCTGACCACTCCCACTCATGTGTCACGTGATCACACCATGTAAATTTGGCATCTTAAATTCTTTTATATATGTATAATAAGTACTTTTGTTTTGCAGAACCAGTTGTAACGACAAATCTATCATCTTAACTACTAATCCTACGTAGCAGTTAAGAATAAAACTAGAGTACACTAACATACATTAGTTTTTCATGGTACTGACAGCGTACACGTCGAATTACAATGAAAGTATTGCTCTCCTCCGTGGCTAGACAAGTCCGCATCCTGCAAGAATAACACAAGATAGCATTTGGGAACTCAGACCAACTGAGTTCTATCTCTACCCGCAATATTAACCCAACCTTGCATCAACCAATTATTACCTTTTTCGATCATTGCAAAACAATGTGGAAAACATTCTCTACAGAAAACCAGATTTCGTAGAAACAAACACTGAGGAATTTTTCTCAAACGGTATCAACGTAATAAGTCATTGTAAATAATGGGGAATATATGATTGAATTTAATTTCACTGTATTATTTAAGGTATATAGTTGATAAACAAAAAATATCCATGGCTTAATACATTTCAGAATTCAACTAAAATAAACACACGCCATCTATGTTTATATTTGGCATGAGCTACAAGTATTTCGATCTTACCAGCAAAACTGATAGAAAAATTTGCGCTTGAATAGTTATGACTCGGAATTAGTTTTCTCTTGTGTGTTCTTCTCTTTGTTGATTTTTCTCAAGTTTCTTGTCTTTCTTCCAATTCTTTTTACCGGGTTATCATTTATGAACGAGAAACACGGAGATCTTGGACCACATTATTTCCGCTTTTGTGTAGGGGTCGTTTTTCGTGACCATGGTTACAAATTTAGAGCATACATTCTTATATATATATATATATATATATATATATATATATATATATATATATATATATATATATATATATTTCAGCTATAACTAAAATATATATCCAAAAAATGCCAATATTAATAAAGACAAAAGGAAAATTTATCTTAATCAACACGTTTCGTCCTCTGATCTCCTTTATTAAAGTAAATCATTTACAATTTGTCTTGCTAAAGTACATCAGGGGGCGAAACACGTCGGCTAAGTTAAGTTTTCCTTTTGAGTTATATATATATATATATATTCCGTAAACTAAATAGGACGTTCTATTTAACCAAAGGCATCCACTAAAAACATTTGAGTGATGTATACATATATATATATATATATATATATATATATATATATATATATATAATGTGTGTGTGTGTGTGTGTGTGTGGTCTGTTGATTTAAAACAATGTTTAAACATCTGGTGGTCCCGAACCAAAATGAAAAAGGGTGAAACCTAAGTTACTAAAGTATATATATTTTATAATTTCATGTTTGTATATATATATATAGATAGATATTAGTGGATATTGATTTCCGCACCTAGAAGGGACAATCTGTTTCATTCTAAATGCAATCGTCAATTGAGTAACATATGAAACAGACTGTCGCCTTTGGGTGTTAACTTCAATGTCCACTTTTATATTTACACACGCTGATATTGAGAACTTTAAGCCATAAATATAGCATACTTTAAAACTATATTTTATTATATATATATATATATATATATATATATATATATATATATATATATATATTGTAACTACCTCAGTGTGACCTATTTTACTATTCCTTTTGATGATAATTAATAGCAACATTGAACATACAGATGAAAACAATAACATTAACAAGCACCCGTTAACTATAAGCAAGATGAATTTTCTCTTAGAACCATCATAAAGGAATACATAACCCCAGTCGACCAGAACAAGTAAATTAAATTATCTTCTAATAAAATTTAAAACGATTAACTTTATCATTGTAACTCACCTGCAAGATCTAAATTAAAGAGAACCAATATAGTTCATGATTTCACATTTCCTTTAAGGAACTGTGTTCCTGATCAAACCAAATTCATGAATAATTATATTGGACATACCACTACATGTCTATCAAGAAGACTCATATTACACCTCTTTGGCCATAGCTCAAATAAGACTCATTTACACACACACGGAAACCGACCAATCTCTATCTGCATCATACTCATAGCAAATACATCTATCGTAGCCTAATCCACATTTTAAAAAAGGCTAAATATGATGAAAGCATTAATAATAAAAATGAAAAAGCCAACACTCAATAACATCAACTGTGAACACGGCCACAATTTACTGACAGTGTTTGGGAAATTATAATAAACATTCCATAACTCTAGATGTACATATAAAAATGTACACTTTCAGATAAAAATAAAATAATCCTTGATACTAGCTAATAGATTAGCCAAAAGAGCTTGGATACATAAAATATTCCGGAAGATTCTAAACACTTTATGTTGTATAAGAACACAAGAAAAGTAATTTTTAATATTAGTGATATTAGTAAAATTGCGAATAATTTTATGTTTTTTATTCACTGAGATGGATACAGTGTTGTACATAAACCATTAACTTGCAGGTGGATCATCATCATAATCATCATCACCATTATTATTATTATTATTATTATTATTATTATTATTATTATTATTAATATTGCTACAGGACCTGCTCCTAACAAGTACTTTCTTCCTCCAACAATTGGCGCTAACAATGACAAAACTCGAAAGCAAGGACCCGCATACAGTATCCGACCCAAAACTTGGAGTAAGTGAGGTCTTTTTATGGAACATACATTTTTTTATGTAACGTTATAATTATTTTTAATTAAAAATTGATTAGATATTTTTCTCAGGTTTTTCTTTCGCTAACTGTCTGTCTGTCTATCTATCTGTATGTCTATTTGTCTCGCTCTCATTCTCTAGAAAGAAAGATCCACTCAGACAGCTTCTTCTCTAGAAGCACTACTTTGTGGAACTGACTCCCAAAATGTTGTTCTCCCGAACAATAAAATCTTGACCTGTTCAAGTCTAGTCTCACATAGCCTCATAAACTGTGCTTCTTACCTCTCAGTAACCCGCCAACATTGAGTGGCTCTTGGGCCTTTTATTGAATAAACTTTAATAATATATATATATATATATATATATATATATATATATATATATATATATATATATATATATATATGTGTGTGTAGTACATTGAGGCAGCAATCATGTTCTACTAAATACTGAGCTCGGAGGATAGGGCTTCTTTGTCATATGAAACCCATTTTGCCTTCAAGGATGGCTCTACGCAGCTTGATCTGGCGGACTTTGCTCTTCTTTTTCTGGCCTTCCTCCAGTTTTGTGCTGTTGAACATAAGGCGACAATTGATTGTGATACTGAGCATTGTTCCTCCTTAGAGCATATTCAGTGACACCACCATCAACAAGTCTGGCTGGATTCAGAACAATAAATATCCCATTAATTGCGTAAAAGAGAGGAATATTAGTCGCATTCATAGTGTAGCCACCATGTTCTTGTTGTTGTGCACATGATGACTTGAGCTCTTCACTCGTCTGGCAAAGACAACACTTGCTCCCCAGTCATTCCAGAATTTAGACGGTCCTGGATTTGTATTTGGCATCTTGGTGAATGATATCCAAGGTACCACAGTATGATAATTATCTGTATTAATTAAGGCCGAGGGTTTATCCTTTTACCACCATGATCACAATCATGCACAATAGGTTCGGGAATAAAAAATATATGACCTACACCAAACCCGATCGTTCATTCAGTATCATTTAAGTCCCGTGTGATCTGTACACCATCCAGATGCAAAGTTAAAATCCCGATAAGCTTGACTCGGCTCTCCGCGCTGGCACACCCTGTCAATTCAGGCGCATCTGTCTAACTAAATATCAATGTTAAACTACATGTAATCTACAGTAGATGCATGGCTTATTCGACATCATTTGGGACACTAAAATAATTATTTAGGTATACTAAATAATTATTTAAATTATGGCAATGAAGATGTGGATAATAATTTAAAAAAAAAAATAAAACAGCAACCAGTGAGTAAATTCAAGCTCTCCCAACTGGTATTCCAACTTCGAGTCGTTCCTTGAGTTCTGTCCCAAAATCACACTAACAGACTTTTCTAGCCGCCAACCGTGAATGTCACCCCAAACACACCGCACTGGGAAAAAATGGTTACTTTTATATTTGTCCATATAGCCATAATCTTCATGCGATCCCATCATTCATTGCGTCCCTGTCCCATAATGCATTGTATCTTTATTGTATAAAAATGCAATGCAAGTCCCCCCTCATTTTTTTATGTTATCTAGCTGAGGACGGATTACGTCAGAGCGGTAAGTGCTTTTTTCTCCCTCATTTCAACTGCAGTAGCTTTACATGTTAAGCAAATACGGGCTCTTTTTTGGCGGGGACAAGGCAAGTGGCAACCAGTTGTGCTCGTCCCAGGTCCTGTCTCATCACGTCTGCCACCGAAGACGACGATAACAGTTCGAATAATGTAAATAATGTAAGTATTCTTTTGATCGTATTTAAATATATTTCACAGCGGCTTTTTCGTTTCAGTTTGATTTTCTTATTGCTTTCATTTTTTGTACTTACTAGAAATATCTGATAACAGCCCTGGCCCAATTTATGGCTTTAACAGTCGTATGACGCATCGTGGCATGTCCGGTGTTCCTACAGCAACTTTGTCCGGAAGAGCTAAAATGCCTTGTAAGTAATAACACTTTGTATGTATGTATCTGTAGAATTCAAAAAGTTGCGTGTTGTAGGTGGGTGCGTGTTCATATGTAAGCAATTATATATATATATATATATATATATATATATATATATATATATATATATATATAAATTGTAGTGAAAAAGTGTTCTCAATGTCTCTTCGGTATGTCCATTTTCTTTTTCTGGTCCAGAGGTTAAGGTATATAAGGATAAGCATCATTATAAGTCAGCCTTGCGCAGAGTTGGAACGACCATCGTTGGAGGGTTTAAGTATGGTTATAATGGTCAATATCAAGTTCGAGTTTGAACGACCAAAGAAAAGGTTGATTTATTTTATAGGTGGAGGTTTTGGAAGACACGTTCGAACGCCATGCTTTGGAAAGTGTTCAGCCGTCAGTGAACCGTGTGAAGGAGACCTTTTCCAGCGGGGACGTTATTTTCACATTGAGCTTGGAGCAAGGAAGAAAAACGAGAGAAGAAGGAAATATTTGTCTTTTAATAGACTTCAACAGCGCTGTCTAATAAGCGTTTGGTGAAACCAAGTGAAGTAATAACATTTTAGGTTCATTTATTATTATCATCATGGGGAAATATTTTTTTTTTTTATATTTTTTATTATTCATTATTATTATTTTATTTATTGATTTTATTTCATTTACCCACATATCGAAATATATAGTGTATGAAATTGCACATTTATAATGGTATCATACTAATATATTTTACTTTCACACACTTATCATCATCATTATCATAATAGCTATTATATATATATATATATATATATATATATATATATATATATATATATATATATATAATGTATTAAATCCGAAAATTATTTAACATATTTTCTGTTTATACGTTATTTTTATAGATACAACATATTCAAGTAAATGCTCTGTTTGTTTTTTTGTTTTTTTAATTAAACAGTATTAATTTTAATTTTTAATCTTCGTAGAAAATATGCGTTCTCCGATAGGAATCGAACCTGCATTACTATACTATATATAACATCATTTGATTTGCCGTGCTATACCATTTTGCTACAGAGAAGTGTCTGATTAGTCCAAACTATTGTTTTTAAACACTCAATCTTCGACATTTTTCTCGATCGGTCATATCTTCTCACGAAATATTATCTCAGCGTAAACAACGACAGGATATAAGGAAATGGATTAAGACCGACAAATTATTTAATATATTTTCAATTTATTTAAGTAAATGTTCTGTTTTTTAATTAATTCTCGAACATTCAGGCCGGTAAATGTAATTAATATTATTTAGAGCAAGGTCAAAAGTATCGTGGTTCGATAGGAATGTCTCCTCGCTACTATTAAGCTCGGAAAATGTCATGGTTTGGCTACGGCACACGGTATGAAAGCCTCTCCAAGACCATCAGGCAAAGCACTGTTGAAGGCGGACGCAAACTAGACGGCAACGGAAGAGCGGATCAGACAACAACAAATAGTGGACGGACATGACAATGCCGTAATTCCCCAGAGCCACAGCTAATAGATAATCCTGCAGGATGTTGTCTGTTTCTTCTGTCTTTAGTCCTCACCCCCGACGACAATTGAAGTAGTCAAGGGACTGGTGAATGATATCATAAGAAGATGAAGATATAGTATGGAGGCGCGAAACGAAACTGACGGTCACTATGCAATCTTTGTTTCACACATTGTATCTCTCTCTCTCGCTCTCTGTCTGTCTGTCTGTCTGTCTCTCTCTCTTTATATATATATATATATATATATATATATATATATATATAGTGTGTGTGTGTGTGTGTGTGTGTGTGTGTGTGTGTGTGTGTGTGTGAAAGCATAAATATGCTGTTTATATAAAATATAACTATTCTTTTCGAAATTGAGAATAATCTTCTCCAAACCTGGCTGGAGCACATGCAAATATTTCTCCAAATTATTTCCGAGCGTTCAACTCAAATAAGTCATCATCAGGTTTGTATACTAGTAATATAAGTTGTAGGACAAAACCAATGACTATATACGGAGCAAGGTCAAACGGCCGATAGGAATCTCTCCTCGCCATTATTAACCGTAGGAAGATGCCATGGTGAGGCCATGTCATAACACCCCCTGCAAGACAAACATCAAAAAGTCTGTTGAAAACGGACACAAGCGGAGGCTGCAGTGCAAAAGATTCTTATACAACATCAAAGACGGAATGGATATAACAATGCTGGAACTCCTGAGAGTCTCACCCAACATATCAACCTGGAAGAGATTGCCTGTTTCTTCTGCCCTTAGGTCTTCCTCCGACGATTGAAGCAGTCAAGAGACTGGTGATAAGTCGGATATTCCCGCAACACGACATTCACATGGCATAACAGCCTTTGAAGCCCATCATACAGGGCACTGTTGAAGGAGGACGCAAGCTAGGACGGTAAGGCAAGAGATGGTCAGATGACATCGAATAGTCGACGGACATGATAATGCCGGAACACCTGAGAGCCACCGCCAACAGATCATCCTGGAGTGGGTTTTCTGTTACTTCTGCCTTTGTTCCGCAACCCCCACCCCAACGATTCAAGCAGTTAAGGGACTGAATGATGAAGATGATGATGATCATCATCATTCATTAAAAGAACATTCAGAATAAAAAGAGAAAAATGAAAGCAAATTTCAAGTATTATATTTACCGCCATCCCCACCAACTGAGACGTGATGTGACACAAGATCGGGTTTATTATGGGGATGGGCCCGGATGTATGCACTCGAGTGCATACATCCGGGCCAGGGACAAAAATTGCTCAGCCCCCACAACCGTCGGTTGTGCTGGCATCGTTATGACTACCGATCCCCCCTCTTTAGTGCAATGGGGGTGACGCCTCGAGCAGCTGTTCGCCAGGGTTGGGTACCTACCATTTAGTATATTTATTTTTCTCAGCTGCGTTTCTGTCTGTGGACAGAGCCATAACTAAGTCGGACTCTGCCCGAAGATATAAACGCAACTAAGAGATTATCAACCCTACTCGGCATGTACTAGTTAAGGGGGTTTATACAAGCCTCCCAACAGAGACGAGTTTGCTACACAAGTTCAGTTGTTTGATGCGGGTTAAGCTGGATCGAGCACAAAACTAGTCTTAGCTTGTTATTTCCCGGCAGATGCCAGGTAAGTATAGGTAGTAGAGTATGAGAGAATATTTACAGATATAACTTAACACATTGATAACACTTTCCTGAGCATCTGGGAGACACCCTCAGGGAAATCTTTTCATTTCAGCCATACTGTAAAACATTGCAAAATTGAAAAAAAAAGACTTTATTAGTAGTATTAGTAGTTGCTGTACTAGTAATAGCATTCATACTTACTAATTTATCTTTTTTTTTTCTTTTTTTTTTCAGATTTATGGGAAGGCATCCAAGATAATCCAGGTCCGAATCAGTATCCGGTGGAAAAGGTTCGCATGATACGAGAGCGCACTGCCCCAGCATTTAGTCTCACTTCCCGTCCGAAATCGATCAAAAATACTACACCTTCCCCATGCGCATACACTCTTCCATCAATTCTGGGTGACCGGCCAGTCAACCTGAACAGCGTTCCTTTCTATACGATGAACAAGCGCATTGAATACACAAGTTACTCGTATGATTTTGCTAAAACACCAGGACCGGCGCGTTACAGTGTTCCTTCTTTGTGCGTCACTTTTAAGGAATCACCCACTTGTTCGTTAAAGGATCGAACGCTGATCCCTAAATTTAAAATGGATAACCCAGGCCCTGGATCGTATGATTTACATAGCGCAAAATTTGTAAAAAGGACTGCTCCTAAATTTTCAATGGGAATCAAACATTCACCCTATGTAATGCCTTTGTATCAAGATATATGTCAATAAGTCAATTTCGATTACATATAGTTTAAATTCAAAATTTAACGCCACATGCCACAAAAGTTTCAGTAACATTATATATATATATATATATATATATATATATATATATATATATATATATATATATATAGTGTGTGTGTGTGTGTGTATTCGAGCAGCAGATCATTATTCAAGCATATACTGTTAAAAATAACTAATAAATGTCTATTATGTTTGATTATGATCCGTTCTAAGATACGTATAGCGGCTTTAGTTTCGCCAGAAAATAAAGATAAAAATTGTCCAGCATTTGGATATTTTTTATGTTGGTCCTCGGTCTAAGCTTTCGGCTCACATGAGCCATCATCAGTGTGGTTATATGGACATTACAACAGAGATGTTAACTATCAAAGATGACATCCTTTTATTATGTTTACATAGAAGATTGCTATGCGACAATAAAGGTCGCGGAATAATAGACACAGGTCATATATTCGTAATGCGGTTCTATGAGTTCCTACATGACCATCTGAGAGAAAAAAAATGTTATCAAAACACAAGATTCTGTTGATGACATTTCTCATACGGCTCATTTTCTCATACGGTTCATGATTAAACAATCATTCGTTGTCTGTTATATTTAACAATATATGCTTGAATATATATATATATATATATATATATATATATATATATATATATATATATATATAATGCGGAGTTACGTTTCAATTTTATAAATTCTATTTCATTTTTTTTTTTATTGGCTGTGCAGATGTCACGTATATATAGCTTTATGGCATATGCGTTTATGCATGTATGAATTTTTAAATTCAATTTCTGTTTTGTTTTCATTGGATGTAAAATGCACGTGACATCCAAAGAACCAAAGAAATCAAAACACGGAATTTCATCTTATAAACACATAACCGCATAATTCCACTTCCAAGAATTTACGATGAATCTAATTAAATAAAGGTCTTCTTACATTCTTATTTAATCACACACACACACACACACACATACATTATATATATATATATATATATATATATATATATATATATATATATATAGCTGGATTTAGATGAAGAGAGGCCCTAGTCTATTCCAGTTGTGAGGCCTCTCCAAATACCCCATTCTCACGAGTAGATGGAAGAAGGTTAAATTAAACAATTTGAGTTAAGCTGAGGATGATAACGGGTGTTTAAAATTACGGAATAGTCACTTAGAGTCTATAATGTGTTATAACATCATGTGTAAGAAAGACCAATGGCAATGTCAAAACATTAAACACCTTGGCTGTAAGCCCCTAGTTTCTGAGACTCTAGGCCTATAGATAAATCCGTTACTGATATTGTGTTATATTTACTGATTTACTTACTGATATATATTATGTGTTTTTAATCATTTCACCACCACCACCACCCAAAGGAAATAAAGCCACTAGGATGCATTAAGTGTGTTGAGACAGAATATTAGAGAAAGAAAACATTGTTAAGGAGAGATAACAATTAAAAAAACGGGAATTAAGAAAATAGAAGATAACGATTGAAATTGCATTTAAATTTTTGAAATTGACCGAGGAAGCAAGAAGCCGGAATAGAGTTCCACAAGCAAGAAGTGCAATAGAAGAAACTGTTAGCATTAAACTTTCGGTTACATCTAACCATTTCGACTGTAAAATGATGTGACCTGGCCTCCCATCTACGTTTAAATTCTAAGTCTAGTTTACTAAACAGGAAATCAATATTTATTTTGAATAATACAAAAATGTGGCACAAGGCCAAAATAGGAGGATAGTGGAAGGCTGTCTTATCTTAAACTTATCTAGCCATGATTACTGACCCAAACATATTCCTTACACCAAGACAACACATTCTTACCATTCTTACTACGAACTATTTGATTATTATTTATCTATGCAATGTTTGCAGTCAATTTTCGAACGACCATATGAAGTTAAATCTCAATATTTCGATTCCTTTTCGCATTCAAGCCAATTAAACTCGGCTGCTACACGAAGACAAGTTAAATATTGTTTTTAATAAATAATTTGAAATAATGATAATAATTTACAATGACGCTTCGATGTGTAGCATTGACCAGGTCTTATGTTCGTGAATTCTATCCTTTCTTGGCAAATGAGGTGCCAAAAAAAAAAAGAATATAAATGGTGTCGGCTAAATCAATCGTTAAAAGTGGAGTGTCTATGTCAGTGATTAAGTTTTAAATATTCCTGATTCTATATTTTTAACTGATCCCCTCAAAAATATGAAATCTATTTGTTTTTGTTTTTTTTATTTTAAAGAGACTTTTTCATTATTTACTCTATTTACATTCGGACTATTGTCCTCATCTTTGTTGTTGTTGTTGTTGTTGTTATAATGGTTCGGTCGTTGTGCCCTCCGGCCTTCATCAGGATATATAGATCTGGGTATCCTATAGGAAATCTTTATTGGATCTACGGGGGTGGGGGTTAGACCGTTCTTGTTCCACTGCCTATATCTTCTGTTCCGAATGGGCAAGGTTTTTGTCATGAATCTGTTTCCAAAACACAATCCAATATTTGCATGGTTCTCCCATATTTTGTACCATACCTCAATGATGCATTAATCAATTGTACTTCACACAATTCTGTCATTTTTTGAACAATCGCATGATGACGGTCAGGCAGACACTGTTTCATTCATGAGACCCCTACCGAGAAAGTCACACTCGCCCTTGTGTTCGCTACACTATCTGATTATATTGTATTTGACACAGCAGCTGTTAATAAGATATGTTTTAAAGTTAGCCATCCACCACCGTCTTTTTTTTTCTTTTTCGAGACACCATCTCCAGACCTCCAGTTTTTCGTTTTTCAATCGAAGATCTTGCATCATGAGTTTTCTCCATAAAGTTTTCTAACCTGAAACAGATATCATTCGCAGAATATTTGCACAGACAACGCAGACTTTTGAAGCGATTGGATACTAGACGCTATTTCGATTTTCTTTAGGTTCGCTGGTGTAAATACCAGCTCCCCAATGATATATGGGACAATAGTGTCTGAATGTCCCACATTCTGATGAAAACAATCTGGATATCAGTGTACTTTTTATTTAAGATTTCTTTGGTTTTGATATTGTGCTCAACCGGAACAATCATATCAATGAGGAAACTTCAGTTTACTAAAATCCTTTACCGAGTCATTAGCAGAAAGTAAGTAAATAGAAGCATTCTGTTTGCTCGAATTCTTTACATTGATAATGCACCCTTGTGTAAATGAGCAAATTACATTTTGGAATTTCTTGTAAATCTATTGGACGACCAGGAAATATGTTAATATTCTTGGGTGCACCTTTCTTGATCACATCTAGGGTTTCAATTATGATATACCAAACCATTGAAAACTAACTCCCCATTTTAAAATATAATTTATTTATTAACTATAATTTTACAAGAAATGAATGTGAAGAGGAAAGCGTTTAGCATGAGGTTTTATTTATAATTCGATATCGGAAGCAGATTTCACTACCAGCTTCTTAAGCCGTTCAGAAATCGCGTCAACTGATTCCATTAGGTACTCTTGTGGTATAGAAAACATAACTTCTCGTATTCGCCCTTTAAGTTCTTTCAAAGTCTTGATTTGATATAGTAGACCTGCTCAGTTAACCAACCACAAAGAAAAAAGTAACAATGTGTTAAGTCAGGACACCTGGCTGGTCACTCATATATAAAATAGGGAGTAAATTTTCAATCACTATGTATATTTTGATGGTAAAACCATTTTTCAATTTCAAGATCTTCATATTTTCACCATTTCCTTGTGAAATATCAATATATGGAGGTACGGTGGAGTAAAAAGTGGCGGTTCGGATTGAGCAATCGGGGAGAAGTTGGAATTCTAGTTGAATACACTCGGGAAAGCTATGAAACCAGAATCCCCACACAGGCACACGCCGTATAGTAGTACAAAGTGGTTGGCAAATAGTCTAGGAGGAGAAGTCTGAATTCAAAATCTCCAACCCACAATTATCCAAGCATGGTGAGTACTGTTACACTCCCTTAACACATGTCAATCTTTTGCTGGTCATTTAATACCAAATTCTGTCGTACATGATCGGTTTACACAAAGACCATAAACTGGTGGCCCTTTTTTGGGCGGGATTACTTTTCTACACGGCGATGCTAACAGCGTATTCTTTGCCCATACCGACAGGGTAATTAATCCTGTTAGTCTCTATGGCTAAAATGTACTCGCCGGTGCAGTTCTCTATGGAATACCTTTTCTACCCATTAAAGGCACTTAACAAAGATATGCTTTCTCTGTTCAGATTTCCTTTACACAAACATTTCCAGTCCATCTGACAACTGGTTTTAACTGTTTCTGGAAATGTCTATGAAACGATGATGAGGTGATTGCGAAACATTAGCAGGGTGTGAAATCAGTTTTTGATTTAAAAGGCAGGGAACATTTCGGCTGGAGACTGAAACAACTTTATATGAATCAGAATCAGATCAATTTTTTACGAATAGAGTGAGTTTTGGCAAATATTTAACAAGAAATATTTTCTTTTTATAAAATATATGAAATTTGGGAAATATTTTTTAAAAATGACAAAGTAAACTTAGAGAACCTAAACCAATTGTTTAAAATCCTTTGTTCTTATAGTTCCGTTTTATGAGCCTAGTTTAAACAGGTATCAAGTGATAAAGGAATTCTTTCTTTTAATTAAGAATTTCAAAAATTATCCTATATTCCGAGTACAGCAAGACTGAACTGGCCGTTACAATAACTTTGTTTTAAAATTAGCGCTAAAAGATAAAGAAAATTTAAAAAAAAATTATCCTTCTTTTGAATATGATTAACTATTTTTTCGCTAAAACAAGGAAGATTATTTTCAAAATATTCTTAAAACACACAGACACCTACGCATGCAGATTTTTGCCCCAGCGCAACACATACTCATCCACCTACATATGTTACATATACGCACAAGGAAAAACACAAAACACATCTTGCTGCATCTTACTCAGATGAGAGCCACCTCTCAATCCTCGCATCTTCCGTCTAGTTTCAGCGTCTTTGGCCCCTAAGATGACTCGTGAAACCAGCATATCAGGCATATATGATAGATAAACTCTGTTTCCTTGATTGGGTTGATTGGATCTTCGGAGTCTACAACTCAGAAGAATTGTAGGGCATGTAGATCCATGTGTCTTCTCAGTCCAGATGATGATCTGCAAACCAAATAGCACACAACACAGGTATTGTCGGCAGGATCATGTGGCAGTTTGGCGTAGTTGACTTGCTTCTCGTTGTTATGATGACCTGTCAGGCGGTTTTACATAACCAGCTTTCGACATCAGTATGCATTCACACACACACACACACACACACAATCATATATATATATATATATATATATATATATATATATATATATATATATATATATATATATTGTGTGTATTTAGGCAGCATCTTTTCATTCATACACGTTTCATTAAATAATATAGACAAGTGTTGTCTATTTATTTTATGTAAATTTTTTTCGTAACTTCTGATAAGTTTAATAACATTATCGTTGAAAGAAGAAAGACGCTAGAAGCGAAAATCGCACCGCATCTCATGACGTGTGGTCATGTGTGACGTCATGAGATGCGGTGCGATTTTCGCTTCTAGCGTCTTATATGCGCGTGTTTATCGTTGCTTAGAAATCATCTATGTAAACATTGACAGACTATCATCACTGTCTTGTCCGTATATTGTTTAATATGTTTTAATTGACATCTTTGATAATGACTTAAGTAAGCCGAAAGCTTAGATTGTATTAAAAAATATGGATCACTATTGTGAATTTCTTTCTTCTTTCAACGATAATATTATAAAATTTACATAAAATAAATAGACAACACTTGTCTATATTATTTAATGAAACGTGTATATATATATACACACACACACGCACACACACACACACATATATATATATATATATATATATATATATATATATATATATATATATATATATATATATATAACTTCCAAATGAGATTATTTCAAATATCCGATAATCAGGCTACAAGTGTCTGTATGTGTGAAATGCTACAAGGAGTGTTTACGCCTAAATCATCAAAATAAGGTGACAGGAATTAAGACTGTAAACAAGATAAGGATAATAAGTCAAAAGTGTACAAAGGCTATAACAAAGGGTCAGGGGTTCATTTTTTCGCACATAAGTGCTGCAAAATATATTTGGGGTTGACAGCACTTAGCTAACATTTTCAAACTGACATTTAATAAATTGTTCGGCCTTGAATATGTCACTATTGCTAGTATCTTATCCATGCAGACTCCACAGAATTTGTATCCATTCTTATAACTGGCTACATATTTTTTTTAGTAATATCAAATAATATAATCGTTCTCGCCTCATATATATATATATATATATATATATATATATATATATATATATATATATATATGAAGAAATATAGTTTTAAGGTGTGTTATATTTATAGGATAAAGGTATGTTATATTTACAGGATAAAATGCTCAGTATCAGAGATAGAGCGTATGTAAATATGAATATGAATTGAACATTGAAGTCAACACTCAGAGGCCACAATCTGTTTCATCCTAGACGCAATCGTCAGGCCTCTCGATTGCATCTAGCATGAAACAGCCTGTCATCTCTGAGTTTTGACTTCAAGCTTCACTTTTATATATATATATATATATATATATATATATATATATATATATATATATATATATATATATATATATATATAGCCAGGGCTGTCCAGTAAGCATGGTATAGACACCTATTCTTGTATACTCTCCACGAATACTCTCCTTGAAGAGCATGTCATCAAGCGACTGGAGCTGCACTTGCTACAACAACAACAACGGCGTCGCCAGTCTAGAACTACTTAAGAATATATAGTGGATACATTATCTGAAGAAGCCGCATCAGTAAAATAGCCCTCCCATTTTCCAGGTTTAACCGTTTTCAGTTTAACATTGTTGTGTACGTAGATGACAGCCTTGCGTAACCACCCTTAACTCTGTCAAGGGACAGCTTCCCTGAGCCTGTCTCGTATTTCATGCAGTCTATGTTCACTGTCTAAGCATGAATTGGAATAAAGTGTCTAAGCATGCAAGGGAATGCAGTTTTGCATCACAGAACACACTTTTAAGTTTAGGGGGTTCGACGTCGATGTATTTTCCCACATTATGGAATCCATCTTTTTCTACTGGGTCATGTGATGCATTCAGGTCTCATGTGCTGAGATGCAATGCTAGTTTCAGATAGTTTACACCATGTTTGTCGAAAATGGTATTTATACAATAATGCATAGATGGAACAAACAGTGTCGACAATGGAAGGCTACATATTTGTGTTGGTGATATATTCACAATGTTTTATTTGCAGAGTAATAACATATATATAACTTAAAACTATATTTTTATTATAGATATATAAACCATCATTAGATCAGACGTGCTATCATCTCAAATAAATCTTGAATTGTTCTTTTGAACACAGACTTATCCCGATTCTCGAAATATACATATCGGCTAAATTTCGTATAATAATGTAAACAAAGGCAATTCTTAAATATCAGCCTTCTGGTTATGTATCTAATAAATTTAATAAATATTCATAATTCAAAAGGAAAGATTTCGACTGTCTAAAATGCAAAATCTACACTAAAACTATGAGTCATAAATAATTTCTGTTTTTTTTATAAACTTTATTCTTCAAATACTAAATAACAATTACATAATATTCCATTATTTGCATTGAGTTATTGTCGTTTGTCAATCAGTTTTTCGATAACTTTTGATTAAAATTCCGCAGGTTATGATGTGAACATTTTTCAACAAACTCTTGAATCAGATTTTCATAGAGAAACTTTTTCCCCCATCAAAATGCTTTGCAGTGATCAAAAAAGGGAATAATCGATGTGTGAAAGGTTAGGTGAATATGGCAGGTGGGTGTAGAACAGAGCAAAACGAGTTCCAAAATGTTTTCATCTGTTATCATTTCTGTATGCGGCCATGCCTTGTCATGGAGAAAAACAACAGCTTTTCTATTGACGCTCGCACGGCGTTTTTGGACAAAAAAAATCTTGTAGTCAAGTCAGAGCTGCTTGACGTGCATTTAGTGTTTCATCTTAAGAATCTTAAATGAATACGATCTCGACAATCCCCACCACACTCACAACGTTACCTTGCTTTCATGGAACTTAGCTTTTAGGGTCGGTTCTTGAAGATTAATCCTTGTCTATTTGTTTTAACAATGTCATATGTAACCCATTTTTAATCACCTGTAAGGATATATTCAAGGAAGAGTTAATTTGGGCGATACATTCGCTATTACAGTTGGTTCTCCACACACACACAAAAAAAAAGAAACGGAAATTACCTATGACTGAAGCTAATAATAGGCTTTCATCTTTCAAAAAATATTCTATTCTAAATGAAAATGAAAATGAAATGAAAAATCCAAATTTATTAGCTGTTCACACTTCTCCCAATGAAAATGAAAATGAAATGAAAAATCCAAATTTATTAGCTGTTCACACTTCTCCCAAGTCTTTTGAACAGGATTAGAGGTTTATCCCTTGATCTACGGTTCCATCTCCTAAAGTCTTTTCATCCTCTTTCACTTCCAGTAGCCCCCTTGTGTCTTAGTGACATTATCGCCTTGTTTTGGGTGAATTGATTAAAAAAAAAATAATAATTTTTAATAGGATAAGAATAGAAATTAAAGTTTATTTTTAAATACAAGCATCACTTAATATAAGGCTCGAGAGCTACTCTAAGTAGAGCGTTACGATTGAAATGGTAATGATGAGTGACAAATATAACATGAATGAAAGAGAAAGAGCATTTTTTTTTATGGAAGATATACACTTGTCTTGAAAAGGTTAAGATTTTGGTTTCCTGGAAACAAAGTAACAGTTTGGGTAAGAAACAGCCTGTGTGAAATATTCTCCTTATATTAGGTTGGTGCAAAAATAATGTCGTTTTCTCACATATGTTACTATGTGAGAAAACATTATTTTTGCACCAACCTAATAACTGCATATCGGGAGGCTGATATAGGATAAATATTTATTTTCAAATCTGAATTTACCTCGTTATATCCGTCATATATATATATATATATATATATATATATATATATATATATATATATATATATATATATATATATATATGCTTTTTTCTTGTATGACCTGCCGCTGTGGGCTTAGGTGCGTCTTTCTTCTCTGGGTTCTACATCGCAACTGCCCTTCGTCACTTTATGTCCTATCATTCACCGGCCGTCACGTGACTCATGCGACTATCTCAACGAAAAGGAGAGAATCGCCGCTTGTATCCCTACAACTGAATCAATGTGGATGATTTGACTCTGTGGAAATAACATGGCTGGTCCTAGTTATAAAGAAATATCGATAGAGTAACAAGAGGTTTGCGAAGTTTAAACACTAAAATCAATATCTGACTTTCACACAGATATTTATTGATAAAGAGACTCAAAAGCTTACATATGTACACTGATTTGTTATAGTATCACAATCTTAAATATTTTTATTCGCCTTCTCCGTCAGTTTGGGCACTTCGACGAGGTGTAATACCTTGTCTTGCTAGAACAATTACGACTGAATAGGCCTTGTACCATATCTAAGCTACGCTTAGAAAATCACCACCTTGGTCAGTTCTTATTTAATTATATCTCTCTTTTTCGATTCACCTGGTTTAACCGTTTTAGATATCTACGAATATAATATGGAATTCATGAAAACACGTGGTATGTTAAAATTTTTTTATTTCTCCTTGACTATTAAAACATAACTGAGAACATCAAAGAAAAAGTTATTACCATGAAAAAAAAGCTATAAAAACAGTTAATAACATTTCAAATTTTAATTTTGAAAAATTTTAATAACTGTATTTTTAATATATCTATGAGTCTACGTCTTTTTGCTTAGTCCGTAGATTTTAAGCCATTAAAGTTGATTTTAGCGTACCAAATGTTGGGAGAATTTCTCATTTCACTTGTAAACGCACAGAAATATACAATAACTCCATTTTTCTTGTTTTGATTATCCCACTCGATATTTACACGAGAAATACTGACGAAGAGAAATTTTAACAAATTTGGACACTGTGTGTTACCACAATACTGTAACTGATTGTTGATAAAATATATATTTTGAGCAAATAAAGCGTTAATTTTATTTTATTTTCATTACTGATTCTTCTTTTACGATATGTATGAAAATAAATCACAATTTCGGTAAATCAAAATCGCAGACGGAAAAGAAAGAAATGATGACTGTTGATGATAAAAAGATGACATCGTCGTAATTAAAAATTAAAGATCACTATATAGATAGATAGATATGAACAGGTTGGATTAGATAGATGGATAGTGTCCAAACTTTGTTGAGCCGAGAATATTTCAGCACATACATAGATAGATAGGAACAAGATGAGAGAGATAGAAACATGACACGATAGATAGATAGATAGATAGATAGATAGATAGATAGATAGATATGAATAGACTGATAGATAGATAGACAGATAGATAGATAGATAGATAGATAGATAGATAGATATGAATAGACTGATAGATAGATAGATAGATAGATAGATAGATAGATAGATAGATAGATAGATAGATATATAGATAGATAGATAGATAGATCTGTGTCTCCCTTCTTTGTTGTTCCGAGTATATTTCAACACTACTTCGTTCATAGATAGATAGAGATAGAACTAAATAAACATAGATAAATAGAAATATAATGAGGTAGATAGATAGATGTGTCCCGACTTTGTTGAGCCGAGAATATTTCAGCAAACCCTCGTAGATAGATAGATAGATAGATAGATAGATAGATAGATAGATAGATAGATAGATAGATAGATAGATCTGAAGGGAATGAGGTAGATTGGGGGGGATATTTTTTGACGACCAAAGACACTTTTTACCGAATTTTTAAATGAGGTACGATATTATTACGTGCTTTGATATTCGAAGCAATTATAATCGATTTCGACCGTTGTACCCTCCGGACTTCTTCAACTGACCGTTTTTGTACCCTGTAGCCTTCTTGATATTTCCAAGAGAACACTTTATTCAATCTACGGGTGTGCATTGTTCATATTCCGCTTCCCACTCCTATTTCATGTCAGGTAACACTGACCGGTCTTATTGTGTCACTTGCCCTTTTCTTTCATTGAAGCATACTGTTTTGCATTATTCAATAAAACGTAGTTGGTTCCCTGGCGGTTTTAAGTTTGATCCCAGGGTCTGGTAGAGTTGTGAAGCTATATATTATTTAAGCCGTGAAAAAAAAAAGACAATCAAACGGAAATAGAAATCGGGGATTCGAGTTCAAGTTTCTGCTGAGTTACATTCACTTTAAATTTGAAATAGGTATGAACCCATGTCTTCTCCTCCCAGTTATGGGTTAAACAGTAGAGCTGACTGGGTTCTTGCTATGAACCAGTCTAGGAGGAGGAACTCTCTGTGTTTTAGACGTTAGGTTAATATCTCCTCTTATGCTCTATGACTTCTGTATATGAAATGCCCCTACGACCCTAATTGATTTCGACAGATGACAGGCATTAGGACTAGTGTCGGCATCTTTGTTGTTGTCAAAAAGAAGAGAAAAGAGTTTTTAAAGATGTTGTTAAAAATTAACAAGACAATTTATCCCTCGACGTGTACAGCGCAATAAGAACAATATCAACAAGATAAAATAAAGGGTTCAGTTTGAAATTCCTTAAAAGTTACCTGGATTGAAAGACACGGGAAGAAAGAGTGGGGGGGGGACCAAATCGTTGTGATAACATCAACAAAGACGAAAACATCAGTCTGAATGTGGAGATGATGAGACAAAGTAGAACATGCGTTCCGAAGACGTCACTCCTCCCGCTGCCTCTTAGAATACAAGCTGCCACTACTCTCTCCTAATAAAACGAATACAAAAGAAAGAAATTGTACTTGTGGTTGATGACATTTGACGTAGTAGCGTGGGGACCCAGACACGACACAAGAAGAAGAAATGAATTAATAGATGCATTACACCACCCGCACATCCAAGTCTCTTTCCGAGTAGTTAGCTGCTCCACTACTATCGCATATATATAGTTCGACTGTAAATAATATAAATAAGGAAATGTCGGTTCGAAATTACAAGAAGTTTACTCAAAAATAAGATATAAACCTGAAGAAGGTCAAACCATACAACGACTGAAAAATTTGGGAGTGTAAAAACAAAAGTGCATGCTGATCCGAATGGTAAAGCATGTCATGATCGAAGGCAATATTTGTTTAAATATTATAACAGCAGAGCTCTGGTAGAAAGATTTATCATACCATCTATATTTCCCGCTGTTAAGGACATTATTATATCCATAATATACGTATTTCATGGACAGAATGTCAAACATGCTTTCTTCTCACAGAAATATTTATGCCACTAAAACATACACAAATATATTACACGAACGGGAAACAGCGAGTCTTAGGTTTTCCCGAATTGAGGATTGCGAGTTGGTGTTTCTTTATATATGGGAAATATATATTCCCAAAGGAAAACGGCACTCTCGGCTTGTAAGCTGCTGAGAAGGCAGATTTAGCCTCTGCCCGGGCCATTTCTAAATAAAGCAACTTTTCGGTTTGGCTGCTGTAAAAGAAACTGAAACTGACTGCCGCTTTCATCACTGTATGGAGTGACGTTATTAAGATGCAGTCATATGACCCATGTTACTTATCTCCACCAAAGGAGGATAATCGCTTTCTGTATCCGTACAATATTAAAACAAACCTTTTTTGTGGTTTTCTATAAAATCTGCTTTAACACATGCACATAAGAAAAAAAATGTTAAACAGGTAGGATCAAAACAGGAAAACTATTTTTGACGCCAGATGTAAAAATAAAATCTCAACAATCCGAACAAAACAGTATATTTTGTATATATATATATATATATATATATATATATATATATATATATATATATATATATATATACATACAGATGAAATGGAAAATTCTATGTAATCCATTTCGTATTCTAAATGGTCTTCATCAGACTAAAGTGTTGTTCTTATGAAGAGGCGCGATATAAATATAAATATTGCAATTCAGTCATTCACTTATCCGACATTGTTAGAATAGATACAAATTCATATATAATATTTTCATATATATATATATATATATATATATATATATATATATATATATATATATATATATATGGGGGGTATGTGTGTGTGTGTAAAACGAGAAAGCATAGAGTACAATTCCAACGTTCATATATTTAATTTAAATTTTTTGCAGTTGATAAATAAGTGGCCACTTTATGAAACTAGTAAATAATTCAAATGTATAGAATTATTTGGTAAATGAATATGCAACAGTTAAATAAAGATCATCCATGTAAGATGTTAATAATATCAACTAATCAATGTAAGATGTCAAAAATACTACCTAACTACGAATATATCATATAAGATTTTAATAATATTAACAGGAGATTAATACAGAACTATATTAAATCCAGATTAATCTTAAAAATAGAAAAATAAACAATATTTGGTTCAACGCAGAATTTTATCATCTCGAATATCGACATTTCGATAGGGCTTTTGCGAATGAATATTACTATCCAGCATTTAAAGAAAGAATTTTGTCAGTTTCACTGCGAAAACCAGAGAATGAATGCAACCATTTGCTAACATGATATTTCATATGACGATGATATCCTTGGGGATATCTCATTCAAAGGAAGCTAAGAATAATACAGAATAGACGTAGTTTTCTACGAGAATTCTTAATAATTAATTAAAACCCATTTCTGCTGTGTATATATGTGTATTCTATTGTAAGACTCTCTTGGTGTTGAAGAAAGACAGGCAGGCACAAAATGAATACTGTTCGATATATAAATCGGCAGAGAGATAGAATAAAACTAAAATAGAGAAATAAATGGAAACAGTCTGAAATCAATGGAGGATTCAATAAGAGATGGATATCTTTTTACTGAAATTGTCTCGCAGTAAATATTGGTGCAAATATATGCATACGGAGAGAAAATGTAAAGACACACACACACGTACATACATGTATCTTATGTCTCTACAAAAGTGTTATTCTCTTTGCAGTTCTCTCAAAATCGTTTGACAACAAACATAGAAATGCATGTTTGCACAGACTAATGTGAATAGGATACTAAATTTCTCATATACAAAATCACTATTAATCTCCGATCTTACTCAATTTCGACGAGTTTTTTGTGTAGTTTTGAATATTCTCAGAACGTGGATTCTACTATCTCTTTAGGATTTAAGAGACTTTTCTTTTCACACTCGGCGGTTCCTATAATCCGTGTGTTGTCCAGCATGTGCACATACGCGGTGTAGCTGGCTCGACAACGTAGTTACATACAGAAGGCTGACACTGGCATCTAGTAAAAACACAGATCTGCACCTGGCGGAAAAGAGAAATTCTCAACGTGCTGATGCATCTAGCTTCTCTGATAGACACTGAGTGCAACGTCTATTTTAGCATCATTTGAGTTGAGTCACATGCGAAACGCATAATGATCACTGGAGAAGGAAATGCTGAGGATAACAAAAGATAACCATGTGTCAGAAAACAGACCGACGCCATTAAAATGAGGAAATGGCAAAAATGAAGATGGTTAGGACATATAAGAAGAAGAAATTATAACAGATGGGATAAAGGATTGGTTGTTGTTTCCCTAAAAATCAGAACCACGACAGGAAAACTCTCTAGAGGGATTTCTAATAAGACATCATGGCCCTCTGAGAAGTATTTAGGAAAAGTCTTTGTTAGTCATTGAACTTGTAACGGATGATAAATATTATAAGGATACATTGTTATTTATAATTCTTAATTTATTCTGACATAAGGTGATATGGACAGAAATAAATACTTACCGCAGTTATCAATTGGTCAGTTAGACGAGCTGGGTAGCCATTGCATATCGATACGCGCCTTTCTCTCTCCCTATTTTTCTATTTTTTTTTTTTACTGAATACAAAGCTCAAACTTAAGGATTACTGAATGAATCAAGGCAGAGACATCATGGGTAAGCGTGGACACAGGCACTCGATATTGAGGAATAAAGTACCCACTAGGAGGATGTAGGTGGCAAAGGAAACTCGGAGTTGAGCTGATATTTTCTACTCCAATTTCGTATAGAATTACTGAACGACTATAACATTAGATTATACCGACAGGAAGTAAAGTGAAGGTTGAATATATATAAGCCTGGATGAAATACGTTTCTAATTATAGGAGTATTTTGTATTGTATTTATTTCATATCAACCAATAAAAATAAGAAAACCCGACTCCAAAAATAATCGTTTCTGGAGCCTCATGGAAGCTATAAATAATGAATGCGGAATTAAAGTCACCACTGACACATCAAAATGACGCTGGGTTGTTTTATCACGCATACAATAAAACAGGATCTACTTAATCTTTGACTATTTTGTTCTCTGATGAATAATATATTCGATAAGTTTGTCAGCAACTACGTTCTCTATTTGAAGTTTATTTAATAATTTCACCCAAGCAAGGCAATAAAGCTATTAAGACGCAATAGGCTACTGAGCGTTAGAGAATATGAGAAAAAAAGCATTATTAAACAAAGATAATAAAAGAATAAAAGAAGGATAATTAAGAAAACAAGTTAACGATTGAAATCGCATTAAAAATTTTGAAGATCAAATTTGACTGCAAAGCAAGAAGTCGGAAGAGTATTTCACAAACAAGAAGTGTGAGAGAAGAAACTGTTACCATAGAACTTTCGGTTACATCAAGCCATTCCAATTGGATAATTATGAAACCTAGTTGCCAATTCCGCTTAAATCTTTTAAAAGTCTAGGTAGGATAGAGGAAAGTTCATCAGAACAATTGCCATGAAAGTATTTATAGAAAAGGCATAGAAAAGCTACATTACGTCTGTGGGAAATTGTTAAATAAATATGTACATACAATGCACATACAAACAATAGTACGGCAAAAAAAGAATTTATCCCATAAGACCTTACTGACGATTACCCATTTATTTAGGTTGGAACGTTGTGATAATAACAACAAAGACGAGAACAATTTTTAAATTGTAAATTTTCTTGTCATTCTCATCGTATTTCTCATGACCAAATTTGGTCGTGTTTCAAAGTGTGACGTCGAAGAACACAAGAAATGTATTCTGTATATACTCATGTATAAACCTATTTCGTGTATAGTGCTACCTCTGGATTTTTTGTTAAATACCTGATTTTTTCATATAAGTCGTGTATAATGCGACGCCAGCTTCTGAGCAATGTCAGTTGGCCTACCCGACCGTAGACTAATATTGCAGTACTAGTCATCATCCTGGACATATTAATAGCAAATAAATGGTCTTAATTTTTTTTTTTAAATGGTGAGAAAAACCACTCACCGTAAAATATCTGATACGAAGATTTCGATACCTTACTTTTGTTTTTATTCATGCCTGACTATGGTAACTCATTTACCCTAGGCTTCTACGTAGTTCCTTCCATTTTGTCGCTACATGAACTTAACGTTGACCAAACGTACTTTGAGAATGTAGACCTACCATTTAGTTTACGGTCACCGAAAATCCAGGAATTTTTAAGAAAGTTTACCTGTATCTAGTACAACCGGTCACCGAAACTGCATAATATTTAACCTCTTCAAAAAAATTACCTGTGTATAGTACGAACACCCCCACCCCAACAATTAAAAAAAATGTCAAAAGAACTCACATTATACGCCGCGTGTATATACATCACACTGGTATTTTTATTTTTTATATTATTATAATCTTTATAAAACAAACACTGTATTTCATTTTCTCGCGTGTACTCAAAAATGACGGTTTTCAAAATCCAATTTTACAGTTATTATTAATCTTGCCTTTTTTCTCGCCTCTTTGGTAGACAATAACTCTCAACATGTGCCATCTGTGCAAGGAAGATAACTTTTAAACTATTTTATCAGTCACAGTAAGATAATTCTAAAGGAACATAAATTTACAACTATTTGTTGCCAGTGCAAGGAAGATAAATTTAACACTATTTGTCGCCAGTGCAAGGGAGAAAAATCTTAGATCCCAAACTTACAGAAAAAAAAGGCAGAACGCGTGGTTGTCAGCAAAATGTGAATTACAAATTGAACATGCCAAAATCAAGCAAATATAAAAATTTTAAAATCTAGGAAATATTTTAACAGAAGACAGAAAGTGCAGCACCGAAATCCGTAAGTGTAATGGGATAGCGAAAAATGACTTCTAAAAGATAAGCAAAGTATTAAGAAACAGGAAAATCTCGTTACACAGAAAAAAGTACTTAGCTGTTGTGAAATATTAATCTTCCTATCTGGCAGTGAATACTGGACAATCTCATCACCGATGAAGAAGAGATTTGAAACAAAATAAATGTGGTTCTATAGAAGGATGCTGAGATTACCATAGACATTAACGAAATTTAAGAGAAAATGGAAAGAAAAGGTGATACATATAATTAACATCAGAAAGAAATGGTTGAAACTTCGAGGACACTACATGAGGAACTAGGGCTTAAAACTTTTGATACTCACATGACACATTGAAGGCAAGAAAAGCAGCGCATAACCTACCTAAGAAGGGTTGGCAAAACAGGGATTAGGAGAGGTAATGAAGAAGAAGAAGAAGAAGAAGTTCTTCTCACAGATGAATTTTCTATTGTAGTGTGTTTGATCCTCACTGGATGTTGTGACATGCTAATAATAACTTTAATAATAACATATCTCTTCGGGTAAGTCACCATATAATGGATGAGCTTTGGAAGAAAGGTATATTCTCCCGTTCTCATTTCCCCCATTATGAGCATTATTATGGACATGTTATAATAACACCTTAATTCATGGATGAAACAGAGTAGCTGAAAAAAAGGAATGACAAATATGTTTAGTTTTCATGTCTTACACCACTAAGTCATATGCAAAATTATGTACACATATTTCCATTTGTCACACGCAGAGAGACTATAACATGCATGCAACAAGAAGCAGAGTGAAACGAAAGGAAAAAAAGACATCTTTACTTGTGAAAATTCCCAACATGAATTGGAAATGCTGGAGATTCTTCTGTATTTTTGGGTAAGTCATATTTAGGATTTCAGATTGAAGAAGGTCGAATTTATCTGCTATGTCGTTAGCGAGGAAATCTTCAGCAAACGGGCAAACGGTGAGTCAAGAGTTTTCCCAAATTGAGGATTGCGAGCCGGAGATAATTTCTATATCTGGTGAAGATATATTTCCATAGGTAAACGGCGTCAAGGGCTTGTAAGCTGTACTACGTGGCAGATGGCTGGCCCGGTCAGAACGATCAATTCATGTGTTTACATCAGCCAGTTAACTGACTGACCACTTTCATAGCTATTTGGCCCAAAGGGAGATAATCGACTTTTGTATCAGTACACAAATGAAATCGCTTGTTGGATAAGACTAAATAATATTAACACTCTAAATAATTCTAAAAACGTTCGTTGCTTCCTCGACCTCTAATGCCACGTCCACAGAGTCGAATCAACTTTATGTCCTCCGTAGTTCAAATGTCCCCACCACAAGAACCGCTAGTTTGTGAAACATATTCCCACGTAGAAGGTTCCAAGATCACAAGAATCTAAAACACCTAGACAAAAGGAAATCGTTATCTATCCTCCTTATCCTCATAATCTTAATTTCCTAGCACCTCCTTTTTCATTCAATATCAGATCTCATTCATTATAACCATTTTAAGCAGAGCCGGCGTTAGGGTCTCCCTACTCCGAAACTTTTATACGGGATGCCCCTCTCTGCTTCATGTCAAAACCCTCGAAGGAAAATTGGAGGGAGTAGGCAGTGTTTTTTTTAAATTACTAAAAACCAGGGAATTATCCGATTTAAATGAAAATTTCAGTACGTATTCATTAATTATTTACTTTTATAATGAATTCGTTTTTTTTTTTTTATTTAAAAAGAATCTGAGAAAATGTCATTGCTTCTGTAATAACCACCAATAGTATCCTGACTAAATTTTACTCGAAAAAAAATGTTTAAGTTACAAATTTTTATTTTCCCATAAAGGTTAATCGCCGTTGCATCTCCGCTGAATTTTTTTTTTCCACAAATTCCAACACAACGCATGAAAAAACACTCCCGATAAACTGAATTTTCTTAATAAAAACCAAAAAACAAAAAAAAAATGGTGTTAATGCATCACAGGTCCTGATGTATTTACTGTTTCGTCGATCGTTTGACAGAAAAATTAGGATCAATTAGAGTTTTTAGGGTTAGAACTTTTCCATAAATGTTTGGCGAATGAGATAATCTGCAATTTACATTTACATTGATACATGGTTTAGCGTTTCTTTCACTTGGTCGTGTCATGCATTTTCACCCCCTAAAAAAAAACTCAAAAAACGCTCCCTCTAATACGATTCATAGCTAAATAAACGCATAAATTGATTTAAAAGAACTGTTCAGAAAGAAAATTACAATTTAAAAAAAAAAGTTACTAAAATTAGCATTTCTGCCCCACTCCCCACGAGAGATTCGGGGTAGTAAGCACAGTCCCTGTGGATTATTATAGTTAATGATTGACAATATAACATAGGCAGAAAAAGTAAAAAGTACAAAAAGTACAAAAAGCAAAAAAAAAAAAAAAAAAAATGGACCGCACCACTCACGCAGATACACGATGTTTATTATTAGTTGATGACTGACAATATAACGTCAGTTTAAATATAATTAAACAAATGGCGGTTGTCCATAAAACAGTGCTGAAAAATGGTAGAGGTCAAAAAACGCCCCTATTCTCGTTGGGACACTGACTTTAAGAGTAACCGTCTACCTTGTGTAGCTGTCGCACCTTTTATGAAATGAATTTTAGGATAATAAAAAGAGAAAACATATTTAGAAAGAAATAAAAATATAAGGGAGGTAACTTCGTATGAAGTAGGAAATGATTTCTCCAGTGTAAATGATAATAGATGGCGTACGGCCGATACGAATGGTGAACCTTTTAAAATGTACTAAATTTATTCCGGACAAAAATCAGTCAAATGATCCGTTTAGATTGAACAACTGATAAGATAAACAGAGAGGAAAAAACTGAGCGAACGCGATAGGAGAAAATCGGAAATCGAAAACATTCATAAAAAATTTTTACACAAGCTTTTTGTTAAAAAGATTATACCAGCCATGCCATAGATGATACATTTGAATACGAAACAATAGAGTAAAATACGACTTATTTCTTTAGTGGGCTGAATTAAAAGAGGTGTGACTTTCAAGATTTCTTTTTCAGAATAGGACACGTTTAAAGATTTTCCGCAAAGATTAGTAATAAAAACGATAGATAGATAGATAGATAGATAGATAGATAGATAGATAGATAGATCAAAATTTGTGGGTGTATGTAATTTTTGTTGGACCAATATTTTTTCTGCAGTTTTGGTGCAGTGTGTATGTGTATGTGTGTGTTCTCACGCGCGTGTATGTGTGTCTACCTTGTTGGGCTAATAATTTTCAACACTTCTTCGTAGATAGAAATGACAAACATAGATAGATAGATAGATAGATAGATAGATAGACAGGAAGGAATGAATGAATGAATGAATAAATAGAAGGAGCAAACGAACGAACAGATTAATATAGATAGAGCTTGAGAGGTAAAGAAATCGGTTTCAACTCTCCATACAAAAGTAATACTGTTTTGCGCCAAAATTCCAGAAGAGGCACAGAATGCCGTTCAACCTTGAAGATTCTCTCACATGAAACGAAGGCACCAAAATGCAACTAGAGGCAGAGAACAACAGTGTACTATGTTTCATCAACTACGATTTTTTAATCGATTTGATTTCTTCACAAAGCCAAAAGATTAAAGAGAAATTTGTCGCGATCTAAATTTTTGATCGTCCGAAGTGACTCAAAAATATATGAAATCTTTTAATATTTAAATAATTGCACACCACACACACACAGATGCACACGCGGTACACAGATGCACACGCCACTATCACGCCTTACATTTATATTACCTTCTGCAAGTTTTCAGCTGTAGAGTGTATTCCTTCACAAAAGAACGATTCTGTTCTTTTGGGGTTTTTTTCTATTAATTTGTCTACATCGAAATCTATTCATGCGTATTGTTTTTAGACTTTATGGGACATATGTGCGGGGTTCTAAGCATAAGATAAGGCTAGAAGTAGAGTTCATTAGTTTATGTAGGAAATATAACGTTTAACCTTAGACATGAAGAGGCCAAAATTGTAATGATTGAGAAAACTCCCTATTGGAAGTCTGTTCCACAAAGCATCATTTCTTGGGTAGAAGCTGCCTGAAAGGAACTTACCCCTTACTAAAGGAATACGAAGGGAATGAGGATGATTCATACTTGTGTACGTGGCGAGGCGGGTGCCAATTGTTATGTTCAGGGCTGGTGGGACTAAAGAATGCTAGAGAATGTCAGAACATATGCCATAGAAATAGCGATAGAGCAACGAGAGTCTACGTGGCCTTGTGGGTGATTAATTATTATCCACCCTTCAGTCCCTTTCCCAACGATGCTAGCCCCCAACTACTCTATTGCTATTTCAATGACATATATTCTGACCAGCTAAACTCCTTAGTCCCACCACCGCTGACCTTTGCAACTGGGATTCTCTATGCCACGTACACAGGAATTCTTTTTTATATTCCATTAATAAGAAGTAAGTTTCACTCGGAACAGATACTTTGTAGTACAGACTTCCGGCAGGATGTTTTTCCAGTTACTACAATCTTGACCTCTTCATGTCTACGGTTACCAACTATGGAGAAAGATAACTTTTTCAATATTAGCTGCTTTTCTTGTATTACAACCGCCTCCAGAATTTAGAGCCTTTCTTTGCATTGCGTCCTATATAATATTTTGATGTTATCTACTAAAATGTGTCTTATACTAGAGTATTATTTTGCTTATTTGTGATATGTTAATTTATATGATACCTTTTTAGATTTGTATGCAATTTCTCTTGTTTGAGTTCAAAGGAAAAGAACGATTTGTTCTAGATTATGTCAAAATTGTCGATTATTCTTATCTTTGGTTCAAGCGGTTTCGGTCATTCACAGGTCTTCAGAAAAAACACATTTGTCATGAGAAAATAGCATGATGAACACATATTAACATCATGTTAGTGTTTCTGAAAAGCTATTGGTTATGCAGTAGATGCATGTTGCAGACATTGCATCTAATTTGACTAAAAGCCGTGGCAACAATGTTTTTCTTGGTACATCGACAATTAATTGAAAAAAGAACATAGCATAATGAAAAAAGCCGCAAACTTGATAAAAAAAAACTTTTTATTGTCAAAATGTTTATGTTATTATTAAGAGAAACGAAGAAAGTATTTTTTGATTATTTTTTTATTAATAAAATATGCAAAAATACTTTGATCTCTTCTCTTAATAACATAAATATTTCGATGATAAAAGTTTGTTTTTATCAAGTTTGGGGCCTTTTTTCATCATGTTATGCTTTTTTTCAGTGAATTATTGGAGATAAGCGTCGGTTCGGGGGTAATAGTCAACGGCCCTCTCACACTTCAAGTAACCCAACTTTAATAGAACTTTAATAATTTTTTGTCTTTTCCAGAAAAAAAGGTAGAAATTAGATTTTTTTTTTATTTCAGCTATTTATTTTTACAAATTCTGTGCTGAGGATATGATATTAGGTAATGCTTACAAATCCTAACTTTTATAGATCACAAAAGCTCTAATAAATGTGTTCTCAGAATATGCGGAATGATAAATTAATCAAAGTGAGTTTATTTAGTATTCCGAATATGCAATAATTAATATTACATATTTGATTTTAGAAAATTAAAATATTTATTTTTATTAGGTTGGTGCAAAAATAATGTCGTTTTCTCACATAGTAACATATGTGAGAAAACGACATTATTCTAGCACCAACCTAATATTTCCAAATTATTATAAAAATATAGATGCTGACTTGGACAGAATTAAAACTTTTTATGCTCAAAGCTTATTTTAAGGGAGACAAGCGTAATAAACATTAGCGGAATTCTCTCCCTTGAGTTGCTTTTTATTTCGAATGTAACAGAATAAATAGTTTTTAAATTAATATTCCTGGTCTTAAATGAAAAGAATACTGACTGACACTAACAAATAAATAGAAAATAAGTTTATGCAACATAGAAATTGAAACATTTGGAATATTAATATTCCTGTGTCACATTTCGACAAATAATCATTGTTTTTTTTTATTGCTTTCAATTCATCAACTACGAATTTTTTTAATCGATTTGATTTCTTCAAAAGATTAAAGAGAAATTTGTAGCGATCTAAATTTTTGATCGTCCGAAGTGACTGAAAAATATATGAAATCTTTTAATATTTAAAAAATTGCACACAGACACACGCAGGTACACAGATGCACACGCCACTATCAAAGCATTTTTCTTACATTTATGCAGTGTAACCCGGATATAAGAGAGTTGTCGGGACCGGTGAAGTATCTTATATCCGGGGTTTCTCTTATATCCGGGTTTGGTCTAATTTGTTTAGGTAAGTATGGCTCTAATTTGGGACCAGATAAAATCTCTCTTATATCCGGGTCTCTTATATCCGGGTTACACTGTAACTGGAAGTTTTCAGCTGGAGAGTGTATTCCATCACAAAAGAACGATTCTGTTTTTTGTTTTTTTCTATTAATTTGTCTACATCGAAATCCATTCATGCTCATTGTTTTTAGATTTTATGGGAAATATGTATGAACTTCCATATTGTATCATGCTTCGTACCAAAGTCTTTTTGCAAATTTCTTATGGTCAGATGTTAGTGATTCATTTGTTGCTATCATTACAGGTCAATAAACAAATAAATTTGACGGTTTGTAGTGGACCACTCCCATCACATGATTATTTGCAAAAGGATGTGTGTGGCTGGACAAAATTGCTCACTTTTCTCATGTTTTGTTATGTGTTACGCATAGGAGTTTGAGAGTATTTTAACAGCTTTTAACTGTTCACTTCGTTGTTAGAGTACCTGTTTTTACATACAACGTAGTTATATATTTGTAGGATGATAGGGAGTTATTGGTTGTAAAGTTTTAGTATAGTCAATCAAAGAAATAGAACGAGATAGGAAATGTAGATTCAATTTTAATTAAGTGTTCGTTTTAATCTTTTTGATTGGGAACATTTTGAGGTATTTTGGGGTTTTTTTTTTTTGTTTTTTTTTTCAATTTATCCTCGTCTCCTTATTCTAGCATTTTGATAAACTATTTGATTTTTATTTCTCTCTTTATTCACCAATACTCTTTTACTCATTACCGTGTTATAAGACCTCTTTATACCAAAGAGACTAATTTTACAGTAAAGGCTAAAATATTTAAACGTATTGAATTTATACCAACTGATTGCATTGATTAATAATATTTTGACACGTTTTAGAATTTTAATCAGATGAGTACATCTTATTGTCAGAATAGTTCGAGAATATTTGTTTTCAGTCGACGGGCCGGTTGAGGATTTGAATCAACCGAAAACAAAAAAAGTCGAGAATGTTTTTTAAATATAAAGATATAAAAAAATATATTTTCGTGTTATTTATAAATAATTTTTTTCTCAACATGTATGAGTGTTAAAATTCTTGTGTTAAAGTTCCTTGTGTGTCGTTGTTTGTTAAGTTGAAAAGAAATGATTTCTTAGCGTGTATGTGTGAGAAAAAGAGGTGAAAGAGAAAGTGAGAAAGAAAGTGTAAGTGTCACTTAACTTGATGAGAAAATGGCGTGAATGAATAAAAGGGATGTTTTTTTTTTTAAGTGTCCGTCATGAACTATTGCCGATCCTTACTGATTTGGCCTCCTTTATAAACTTTGATTATATACGCTTGTGATGCGTGTTCTTAGCGCATATATCTATTGTATATTTAACGATTCAAGAAAAAAAACAACGAATCTCCACTTGTGGATTATAAAATAAATATTTATTGAAATATAACATACAAAACAATCATGCAATGAAGTGTAATGATTAAGGAGAAAAAGTTGTTCCTCTTCAACTGTATTCTGATTAAGGAATGAATGTTCGAAAGAGTTTCTCTTGAATAAGAATGTTCAGGATTCTATGTTGAATAGAGTTTGCTGTTAGAATAGAATAGTTAATTAAGAGATGTGTTGTTTAGAGAAATTAATAAAGTTCTGGTTCATGAATTTGGCTGAGTCACAGAGAGAGATATGTATAATATGTTACAAAAATCTGTGTCTGTGTGTGCGTTTGTAATGTTGTGAGTAAAGTCGTAGATTTGTGTGGACAGGCGAAATAGCTAAACTCTACTGGCGGCTTGTGGCAAAATTGCTTCTTTTAAAGGTACCGGTAGGCTCCGAGCGAAAACGCGTTAAAATGTTTGATTGGTTAAAATTTGACCAATTACTGATTTTGTATCAAAGAAACATGTGACCAAGTTCACAACCGAAAAATTCAAAGTGATAACTGCGATTGCTAAATTGTCTTATAGAAATGCAGTATTGATTTACTAGCCAATCACAGACGAATAAATTGTGGGCGTGGAAAAGCATAGCAGTCGCTACAAGCCCCCATCCCGACCCCACAAATTGACAAAAAGTGGTGAAAGCATTTTTTTTAATATGTCACATAATGTTTGAATTTTGAAGGCCAGTGGACCCTCCTTCCTTTTTTGGTAATTTGGTGTTCAGGTGTCTCAGATGGTGGGGCTGGTGATAACAATGTTTGGGTTGGTTCAATATTCCGCTCAATGTATGCTGGCTTGAGGCGATCACTCGAAACGTTCGATCGACCACTGGTGAGCTGAATAGTGTACAATTTGTCATGTCGAGCAAGGACTCGAAACGAACCTGAGCAGCTGGGTTTCAGTGGCTTCTTGACAGAATCCTGTCGTATGAACACAAAATCACACTTATTTAAAAAGGTAGAAACATAAATGCCTTTAGTCTGGAAACGAATGGGTGTAAATGCCAAGGTAGACATTCTGTCCTGTAGGTATTGAACAAAGGTTGAGGAAGGTTGTGAGGCTGAGTTTTCGGACAGAAATTGTCCTGACAACACTAATGGTTGGCCAAAAACAAGGTCAGCAGGTGAACACTATAAGTCTTCTTTCAATTGAGACCGAAGCGAAAGCATGACTAGAGGTAAATTATCCATCTAGGATTGGTTATTATCACCGTTGAAGCTAGTTAACGCGGCCTTTAATTTACGGTGGAAACGTTCAACAAGGCCATTAGCACAGGGATGATATTCTGTAGTAGAGATATGTCTCGCTCCGAGAAGATTCACAAATTTTTTGAAAAGTGTTGCTTGCAACTGGGGACCGCGATCTGTCGTTATTACTGATGGGCATCTAAAAAACGAAAATCAGTCTTTCACTATTGCCTTAGCAACAGATTCTGCGGTTATTGACTGAAGTGGAATTGCGATAGGCCATCTCGAAAATCTGACTATGACAGTAAGGATGTACTGGTACCCGAGAACTTCCGGTAACGGACCCACTAAATCGACATGCAGATGACGGATACGGCCGTTGGGTACGGTGAAGTTTCCAGGTGGGGATTTAGTATGGCGATGCACTTTTGTACGTTGGCAAACGAGACAACATTGAGTCCAATTCTTGATATCGACGTTCATTTTCGGCCAGACAAAACGTTCGCAAATTCGTTTTGCGGTAACTTTCCGTCCCGGGTGTGAGAAGGAGTGGAAATGGTCGAAAATTCGTCTTCTCATGCTGACGGGTACTAAAGGTCTGGGGTAGGAAGTGCTGACGTCGCAAGCGATTAACTTGGTACTGAAAGGAATGGGACGTCGCTTGATCGATAACGACGATTTTTTCAATGAGTCAAACAGAGTAGTGTTCCTTTTTTGCTCGTCTGCTAGAAAATCAAGATCAACGCAGCTTTGAAAAAACTGGCGGGCCAGATTTATGAATCTTATGAATGGTTTGTTGTTTTACCGTTTCAGTATATGTGAACGGTTGGATAATTGAGGGAAACTTATCCAGTACGTCTTGGAGGGGATTATTTTCTGGTAGAACGACACATAATTTGGTTGATGTAAGGGTGGAGGTTATCCCTGTGTTACTAAGTTTAGTCGTCTGGTCTATAAGTGAGTGGTTCGACATATCCACGGCTAGCTTGTAATCTGCTAGGAAATCGGCGCCTAATATGGGAAATATGACTTCCGCCACAGTAAAAAAAACTATTGAAACGTTCTCTTTAATCCAATGTTTAGAGTCACTTGACCAAATGTTTGTATTTGGGAACCATTCGCTGCGCGTGAAGTGTATGAAGATCTTTCGGTAGGAAAACCTGGTCTGGGTGGAATTACGCTGACTTGGGCGCCTGTGTCGATCAGAAATAATTCGTCAGAATTTCTATCTCGGACGTAAAAAAGTCGGTTGGCCTTTTCTCCCCCAACAGCAGACGCCGTCTTCATGTGCTGCTGGGACTGGCGTTTCCCGCCTTCTGGTTAGGTGTAGATACTAACTGTGGTTTAAAATAGCATAGCTTGGTACAATGCCTAGCTGTCTGGCCGAATTTACGGTGATACCAACAAACTGTAGTCGTCCTCCCATGTGAGTTAGATCTGGAACGTCGGCGTGACTTGTAGAAGTTGTGAGCTGGGGTCGAACGTTCTCTACTCATACGACCCAATTGCATCGATAATTTGTTGAGTTGTTGTTGGAGTTTGTTAATGAAATCATCGACGGAGGTGTCGGTAGCACAGGGATGATCATACTATTAAGGGTCTTAGCTTCATTTATTTTATCGACTATTTCAGCCGTTCTCATGGGGTCTAAGTCCTCTGGAAAAGTTGCTACGATTTATATATATATATATATCATATACCCATATCTATCCAATCATTGGTAGCGACTGCGTATTCTATGCAAGATATATCGATGATATATTCTTTGTATACACGAGTAGTGATAACAAACTTACCCAATTCCTTATGACCCTAAACACAGTGCACGACTCAATTAAGTTTGACTATGAAAAATCCATAACATCAGTAACATTTTTAGACACACCCATTTACATAGATGAAAACAGGAAACTACAAACGACACTACACACTAAAATCACCGACACCCACAACTATCTACACTTTAAGTCTTCCCACCCTAAACAACTCAAAGAGAACCTTCCCTGTTCACAAGCACTTAGACGCAGCAGGATATGTTTCAACAATGAAGAATTAAATAATTACATTGAAAATCTGGAGCATCAATTCACAACACGTGGCTATAAACAACACCTAATCAGGGAACAAATAAATAAAGCAATTTCCACACCTAGAGAGGACACCCTAATGTACAAGATTAAAAATAAATCTAACCGCATCTCTCTAGCAACCACTTTCAATCCCACTCTGCCTCCACTATCGCAAATAATCAAACGTCGCTGGGAAATACTACATCTCAAACCAGACCTAAAAAAACTGTTTAAGGAACCCGGAGCTTCTAGCATATCGTAGACCTAAGAACCTAAAAGAAATCATAGGTAGCAACCACATTTCAGGAGACAAGGTAATCCGTAATAAACTAAGAACAAAAACAACAGGATTTTCCCAACCATGTAACAACAAAAGAAGTTTATGTTGCAACCATATTAAAAACACGAATTCATTCACTAGCTCAATCACTAAATCTACTTTCAAAATCTACCACGATTCTAACTGTAGAAGTCATAACATAATTTACCTCCTAGAATGCACACTATGCCAGAAGCAATATGTAAGAAAATCTGAATGGCCCTTTCACTACAGAATTAATAATTATCGCAATCGAATTAAGTCAACTCCCCATGAAAAATTATTACCTGTAGAACAACATTTCCGTCTGGAAAAACATGATTTCAAAACCCATGCCAAATTCACTATAATTGAGAGAATAGAAAAGTTCAGAGCAGATAACATTAGAAAGATTTTAGAGTCCCATGAAAATAAGTGGATACAACGTCTAAAAACAAAATGTCCAGCCTGGCTAAACCATAAATTTAACAATATAGATAGTACCAATATATAACTCAACAAATCAAAACCTACCCACATTTCTCACCCACACAAGACAGACATGCCTACGGAGGTGTGGAGGCCTCACACTTATACACTCACCCACACGAATATTCACACTTACACACATCATACTCACTCACTCACTCCCTAATGAGCTAAATGATAACACACACGCACAGCAATACACACGCTTACACATATCATACTCACTCACTCCCTAAGAACCAAATAACACACACACAAACACTAAACAGAGACACATCCCCTCACCAGGTCCAATAAAACTGTCAAACTGACCAGAGAATTCAGAGCAGCATGTATCTATCCAGCTCTTATCTCAAATAACAACTTAAAAGAGACTGTTTGACCAACACAAGGAATGTTAAAAGATTCATGTTAAAAAGATAAAAAAAATAAAAAAACAAATGAAAACTACAGACAAAAGTTCATTTTCTCCAGCAAAAGACTCATTTCTGTATTTTACTGCTACCAGCAAGCAGAAATATTTCTTCTCCCGATGAAGAGCATTTTGGTCGAAACTAGTCGAAGAATCTAAATGAAATAATAATAAAAAAACACGAAAGAATATTAATCTAAAACCCAGTGTGTCTAAAGATTTTATTTTTTTTATTTTTTTATTGTTCAATATATATATATATATATATATATATATATATATATATATATATATATACACACACACACACTTCCTCCTTAATTCTTTATCTCTCTTGTCTGCAAGAACTTCTACACTTGAACTCTTGAAACTTCAAATTACACTTTATCCTTCTGTATCCTTATATAACCACGACATCCTACACATATCCACGTTCACATAAGCACAGGTAGAAGTGCACACATGCACACACATACACACACATACCTACGCACACGCACACGCAAAGGAGAAAAATCAACTTAACACTAATAAAAAAACAAATTATTTTTTGACGAATACAAGAAAATTGAGACATTTGCTGATATCTCCTGACGAGTGGACCGAACAATCATACAAAAGTTCGTCTCCGAGAATTCTGAAGCAGAGGTGCTGAATATACCACGAATCAGCTTAGTAGCAAATTTTATATTTGCATTAATCTTTTGATATATAAAGATTTATTTTGTATATATCAACACACTGTGCATTTTCTTTTAATCATTATGCCAGGTGAATATACACTAAAAATTAATTATACTTTATATATGGAAATATGACTTCCGCCACAGTAAAAAAACTATTGGAACGTTCTCTTTAATCCAATGTTTAGAGTCACTTGACCAAATGTTTGTATTTGGGAACCATTCGCTGCGCGTAAAGTGTAAAGCGCGTTGTCAGAAGATAACCTGGTAACCCTAAAATTAATAACCTCCTAACCTGGGATCATGTTAGAGATTTACTAAGCCTAGCTTAGCTGTAACACAATGCCAAGAATATGGGGTCCCAGTGAGGATGAAACTCGCTACTGAATTGTAACTGATCTATCGAAGCAACTATTCTAAACATGACACCACGTCGGGAGAGTCATGTTAAGTTAGTGATATGTTAAAAATTCGAATGGTCGTTGAATGTCTAAAGATACTTTAGTGTCTCTAGCAGCTGCGCGACAAACAAAGTGTTTATCAAAAATTATCAGTGCGTAACCTCTGCAGTTGTATAAATAGGTGAAAAAAAAGGACTTCTGAACGATGATTGTAATTCATTCTTGAGAGCGACAGAAAATACGAGCAGAAAACGAATTTAAAAAAAAGATCACAACTCTGGTTTTATGTTGTTGCACCAACACAAGACCATTTATTGCAAAAGACAAATAAGGGCTGGATTTTGAAAGCATAATTATAGGGAGGGAAAAGTTCACCAGTTTTATCGTCTTCTGTACGCGCAGCGCCTTCTCCGCTCTTGAAATATGATGGTTTTGGCGGGTGGGGGGGTACATTATCATTCATTAGTAATAATTTTTTTTTATGTGCCGTGGCCGTTCAGGACGTAGGCGATCGCAGCTCTCCACTTCTCCGTATCTCTTGTAGCTCTCAATTAGTTTCGTCTCTTCACCACCTCCCCCAAACCACGTTTTGTCATCTACTTGCCCGCCAGGTATGTCATGCGTTGCTTTCCCTTGTATCTCTTTCCCTCTATTCGACCCTTGTGTATCAGATTCTCCAAGCCCTCCTTTCTCATTATGTGTCCCAGAAATTTAATCTGCCTCTTGCTGATGTTAAGTATAAGCTTCCTCCTTGTTTGCATCCTCTCCAAAAACACGTCATTGCTCACACGCTTGGTCTATGATATCCTTAGCATCCTTCTGTTGCCTCGAGTCTCTTCATCTTTGAGAAGAACGTCCAACATCCGCTGCCGTAAGATGTCACGTTGCAGCTCAGTACTCTTTTCTTTGTTACCAAACAAATCCTCCTGTCTCGCAATACTCTGCCCAACTTTTGGAATGTTTCCTTGGTCATCCCAATACGTCTTCGGATCTCAGCTTCGCACTTACCGTCCTCCGTCAAAACACTTCCCAGATATTTAAACTTCCACACCTACCAGATTTAAGTATCCCCAACCTGTAAATCGTATTTCGGGCTTATCCTTTTACTGATGACCATGCATTCCGTTTCCTTGTAGTTTATACTTAGTCCCTTCTTCTCGCTCTCCTTTGTTACCTGTTGTAGGAGGTTTTGTAGTTTCTTTTCTGTGTCTGCTGTCAGTACTGTGTCATCTGCATATCTTATGTTATTAAGATTATAGTTACCAATGCTGAATCCTGGTAGGATTTCCAATTCTCTCAGAATTGCCTCGATGTATAGGTTGAATAAGTCAGGTGAGAAGACACATCCTTGACTTATGCCCTTTTCTATTTTTGTATATTCACTGAACCCGTTCCCTATGCGCATGCATGCTGTTTACTGCCAGTATAGGTTGCTGATATCTTTCCCGAATATATCAAGGTTGCTGAGCAGTTCCAACAGATTCTTGTTGCGTTCTTTGTCGAACACTTTTGCGTAGTCTATAAAACATAGGTACACGTTCTTCTGCATTTGTATTGCTCTTTCTGATAACATTTTAAGCATTAATATCGCGTTCCTTGTTCCAGCGTCTTTAACGAACGCGCACTGTTCTTGTCCTCTCTTTGGTCTGATTCTGCTGCGCGACCTATTCATCAGAAGACGGATGATGAGTTTCGTCACGTGGCTCATTAAGTTGACAAGGAGTCTTCTTGAAAGATTCCTCTTGGAATCAAGCATTTGAATGTGGCAGTACCTTTGGTGGGATTTTCCGCAGCTTGATGCTATATTTATGGAAATTTACTACCATCGATGAAACTTTGTACATTTCAATGATTCCAATGATTAAGATTCCAATGATGCGGCACACTATCAAAGGCTTTATGGTAATCTATCCAAGCTGTGCTAAGATTACTACCTTTTTCCAGCAATTTTGCAGGATCATTTTATTTATTAGTAGTTGATATTTGCAACCATATGAACCTGATGGACATCCATTCTGTTCCAAAGGAAGAATGTTATTCTCATCGAGAAAAGAATGAATACAGTTAATCACGACAGATATTATCAATTTATAAGTGGTGAACAGACATTTTATTGGCCTATGAATTTTTATCAACTTTTTAAGCCGTTTTTGGTAGATTATTATTACTGTCAGTGATTCATTCTGGAATTTCAATGGGATTAGCACTGATAAAGTTTGTACTAGAGTTTATGGATTGATGACAAATGATAGGGACAAAAGTTAGGTACATTGTCATTTCCTGGGGATTTCCATTTTGGGGATTTTCCATTTTGGAGAGCTTGCCTACATTATTCTTGGTGATATTTTTCCATTATTATTTTAATTGTTATCATTATTATCTTATACTTTTTCTTGTGCCTTACTTCCATAATGAGTTTGTTAGGACGTAAATTACACACTGCCATTACCTCAGATAAATAATATTTCACTCCTGTTTGATTGCAAAGATAGATGGAAGAAATGATGTATGAAGTGTGATGTATCAATTTAAAGAAAGGAAGGGAAAAAAAAGGAAGCAAGTGAAGATAGAGCACTGCGTTTAACGTCTGCTTCAGCGAAATGAAAAACCTTATCAATTTTGACTCTTTTCATTTGTTCTCTCTTTCTTTAAATAATGAATTATATTTATACTTATGATTATTATTGTAATATTTTGTTTTAAGTATTCAACGATACAATAGAAAAATTTTCATGTGTATTTCATAGTTGGTGAAATTGCAAACAGCTTATTCAATAAATGAACTTAAAAATTAAGATTCATCTGAAAATTAAATTGGGAAAACCGTGAAATTTTCACATGTACTGAGAATAAATTTTATATTTAGATAAAACATGAAGTGGTTAATAATTTGAGAGGAAGTGTATATATTCAGAACTTTTTTTATTGAATTTGGTCTACAAGGAAAATCTATTTAAATTGTTTCGTCGCATTTTTATATTCAGTGCATGAGTTGTGACACGTTCACATAAAACTTCAAAAGAAACCGTTTTGTCGCGAGCCTTTGTTGGAAGGAGATCAACTAGAAGCCCAATACATGATCAACGACTCCGTTTTTGCACACAAAATTTGCGTGGACATAGAAATATGCATACACGCAAGAATATTGAAATAATTGTTCGACGCACATGCGCGCGTTAAATCAGCTGGAATAAACTAGACCACACAGTTATATGTGTAGCCAATATCATAAGAAAATCCCAAGGTGTGCCGTTCATTTGCTTCGTGACATATTTGTGTACTAAGCGCTTGTTACTGGTATTTCCAAAAAGTATGGATGGTCCCAGACTAGCCTTCACCTCTTTAGCCAGTTCTCTCTCTCTCTCTCTCTCTCTCTCTCTCTCTATATATATATATATATATATATATATATATATATATATATATATATATATATTTTAAAGAAAAAATTAAGTTAACCTTCTAAATAGGTCAAGGTATGGTCACTCCTCCTCCCCCAATACTAAGTATGATTGAGAGAGATATGAAATTAATCCCTCCCTAAACTCTATGTCTCTTTAACTACCCCTTTTACACTCTCTGGTAAATTACAAAAACTTACACTACCCATCAATTTCATCTGATGTGCTATCTGAAGTGCTATCTGATATCCTCGTCTTTTAAAAGGGCTCTGGTGAAATAAAGTATTATAATGGTACCTTAAAGTGGTCTGTATTAGCTCTGGATTTACATTGAGCTCTCAGGATTTCATCATCCTTGGGATTACCCATACGGATTACCAAATTCTTCATAACTTATATATATATATATATATATATATATATATATATATATATATATATATATATATATATATGTGTGTGTGTGTGTGTGTGTATGTGTGTGTGTGTGTGTGTGTGTGTGTGTAAAAACCCATGGTAAGTAATCTAAGTGAGTCCTAGTAATATAAAATATTAAAACTGACCCACAGAAGAGCGCTCAATATATGTATTATAGAGCATATATGAATTACATGTAGATAAAATTCAATACCCATATGATATATACCCATTTCGCCCAGAGTTATAAAACTCCTTGGTGTTGACAAGCCTGGTCTTTGACAGGATTCGAACCTGCATCCTATACGGAACCGTCATTTAGCTTGACATGCCTAACCGCTCGGCCACAAAGGATTGTTCGGTTGGCAAGGTCGAATTTACTGCTTATAAACTTCAATCTTCCATGAATCTCGTACATTCATAACTGCAGATGGCGTATCAAATGTAAACAAATGACGTCATACATTAAGAAATGGACAAAGTCCGACGATTTATTTATTGAAGACATTTTTATGTTTAAAGTTCTTTTTTATAGATACGAGTATTTATTATAAACAGAGCATTTACTTAAATACTTGTATCTATAAAAATAACGTTAAACATAAAAATGTCTTTAATAAATATATATATATATATATATATATATATATATATATATATATACTTTAAAATACTTTAATTTCTTTTTACTGCCCGCCTTTGCTAAGCTAACCTGCTTCTAACCATTAATGTTAAAGTTACTATTCCTCTGGTTTTATAATTGATAATGTTACGTTTCTAACAATAACCAAATAGGTGAGAGGAAGCTGAAAGAGTGAACATGTTTTTGACATTTAAAAAATATATATTCATATGTAAAAAAATTGTTTGGTTTTTGTTTCCTTTGCTCGTCATAAAGATCTCTGCACACGTGATGCAGATTCTCATGGCCAGAAAAGATTGAAATGAGCTTTCATGTTGTTCTTATTATGTGCTCATTTATTTCCTTTCTTTCTTTCTTTCTTTCTTTCTTTTTTTTTTCTTTTTCTTTTCCCATGACACACCTCAGATACGCTCACTCGTTGTTCTGACTTTATTCGCTGATGGGAAAGATGGCGTGATGCATGCATATATAAGAACAAGAACACAGACACACACACACAAACAAGATACTCACACGTACAAACACACACACTAAACCATATACACATAAATGCTCACACAAGATACTCACAAGTACAAACACACACACAAAAATATATACACATAAATACACACATACAAACGCACACACAAAAACACAGACCCGTACATACCCAAAGAAAAACACACATAGAAAACGACACACAAAAACAAACGTACGCACGCATACACAAGCACACACATACAAACGTACACACACAAACACATACACACAGAGACGCACACACGCAAACACATACACAAACACAAAAAAACACACAAAATACACACGCAAACACATACACAAACGCAAGTACACATATATAAACGCACACGACCCGCACAAAAACACACACAAAAACAAACACATATACAAATGCACGTACACACACAAACTCTCACACAAATGTGCGTGCACGCAAACACACACACACACACACACACACACACACGCACACACGTTAGTAAGTACGAATCTACTGAAAAATATTAATTTCAAAGGATGAGAATAAGAACACTCCCATACCAGAAAAAATACTTCTAGCATGACTTGTATTCACTAAGGTTTGCACAAGGCTAAATAAGAACAAAAGATTCTTGCACCGATCTTCCATATGGGAGCTAATTTTTTTTACAGTGATATTCACCCTGTAAAAGGCCCAAGAGCCACTCAAGGTAGAGGGTTACAGAGTAGGAAGCACAGTTTATGGGATTGTGTGGTCTCTATTTTTCGATTACTAATTCAAATTAATACCACCTATTTAATTCCATTTTTGGTAAATAATTTCAAATTTAAAATGTCTACATTCATCCGATAGTTGACCTTTTTTTTTTTCAGTATCCCTTCCACTTTACAATTTAATAAGTAAACGGGTGAATATCAAAGCTAATACTAAATGTAGCAGAGATATGCCTAATCATAAATGGCCATTCACGTTTCTTGTTATGCTCTCAATGACCAGTACTCTCAAATATGGTGGCATATAATTTTGAATTGAACAAATGTATCCTATTAGTAATTAAAAAAATGGGAACAGGTGTCAACAGAAGGAATTAAACTTTCGATCATTTGGAAGAAGATGTCATTACAGATATCTTATAAGATTAAAAGAAGATTTAATATAGAAGGGAGCAAAGTAAACAACGGTAGATATTAAACGACATTCGATAAAAGAAGCTCTTCCGGTTTTAATTTATTGAGAGTCTCTGTGCAATCATATTTATATATTTTTATTGGTCAAAGTAGAATGCTAATTATTAGTTTTGCTACGTGGCAATGATTTTTTTGTACGTTGGTAGAATAATGAAAATTAAATCCTCCGGCGTTTCACCGTTGTTGTATATTTCGTTTATCTCTTCAGTAAATGTCTCAATCCAAAATCTATGATTGTCAGCATCTCCCTGACAATCTCATCTGTTCCTTCAGTTTTGTTCATTTTGTCTAATTCTATACAATAACTTAGAGATCATTGTACCGTGGATCCTTCCATAATTTTATGCATTGTAAATTTCTCTCTTTTGTTGTCGTTGAAGACTTTGTAACGATAGGCGTTCCACAAAAAGCGTATAAATGTGTCCATACATTTAGAATATGGGGGAAATATGGGTGATTCGACTCCGTCAAAGTAACATAAATAATGTAATGGACTGGTAAAAGGCACAACTTGATTCGAAGAGGTTATGGTTGTATTATAAGATTGATTCATAATCGCGATTTCTATTAGTAATGCACCACTATTTAAGTTACTTTTATACTTATTAAT
>OZ010591.1:45409870-45569870 GCA_963932145.1 Acanthosepion lycidas
GCTCCGTCGTTCCCAGCTCACTTCCAACGTCTGGTTACCGAAGTAACTAGTTCGATCTCAAGACTAACCTACCACGTTGTAATTTTTTATCTTAGGTAGACGAGATGTGTCCAGAGTGAATATCGCACAAGCGTGAAGAAAAAGAAGTAAATAAAAGAAAAAAAACACCCAATAGGTTCAAGTATGCTAAGAAATAACAAATCAACTTTATCCGTTTATATATACAGGAATGTGTTTTCCTCTCAGCCCGTTTTCAAAGAATTGTGACACATCTACGTTTCTTAAGCAAATTTTGGTATCTTAAGTCAACTGGTTTAGTTCTTAGGTGCTAGCTTGGTTTCGTTCGTCAGTATAACTTGCTATTGGTAGGATAGGTGAAGTTGTGGAATCTCTCGTTCAGCTTCTGCGAGGCAACACTCTGGTTCCCGCTACCCAAACTAATTAACTGAACTGTACTGTTGAACGGCACGAGGACGTTCTTTTATATGGGTATCGACCAAAATCCGATGCGGGGCCAGACGCAGCCTGGGGTTCTCGGTAAATCTCGATTCCCAACAAGAAATCTATTTGTTGTCAGGCCAGGAAAATTGATTACTCCCCATTTTTTGGAAAATTAATCACTTTCCATTTTGGGGGGTCTCCCTCGTCCGTGAGGGGAGGCTGGAGGAGAACTATCCTCTTAAACTCTTCCTCTCTCACATTGATATCTCATACCAATCCCTTCAGTGGGCGTTAATAACTTCTCCGTCCTTCTAATCCATTCACCTCCGCCTATCACCATTGCTACCACTCGACCAATGGCATCCCGGCCGTGCAGGTGTGGCTAAGCTGGCCTCCTTAAAATTATAACCCAGAATTTTCAGCCAAAATTTTGCCACTTAAAATCTATCAGATCTTTTGGTCACTCAGAATCCACTTAGCCAGCACTCTTTACCAATTCCATTAATCACTGGTCCCTTCATGAACTTACCTTTTACTGGAATCCTTGGCTTCTTGAAAAATTAAATTCCTTATCTCACCAAATCACAATTCTTCCACGCTATCTTTTCTCATGCCCATTTTTTTTAATTACCATATTGCTACTCAACGTCTCGGCGTCTGAAAGCGACACTTTGGTAAAGTAAATAATGACAATCCTCTCTACCCGTATCTGGATAAAATTTTCTGTCATGCCAAAATTCCCAGAAGTACCGTATGGCTTTTGCCTTGCCGGCACTCAAGAAAAAAAATAAATGATATCTTGGAAAGATAATTAATATTGATTCTCCCTACCCCGTATCGGCAATCGTCTCAGGCAGAAATTTTTATGACCGCCATGTGGTCTGTCCGATATCTTAATGCTTTGCTTTTCTTTCCGAATTCTCATATTTCCCTCGGCAAGACATTTCTTACAACAATATTGATCAATTTGACAAAATCTCACATATGGCTTTTTTCCAGGTTTACTGTCTTTTGTGAAAAGTAACTTTTTCGTAAATAAAATAAAATATTTTTAACATCGAACGGTATATCTTTCGGGATAACTTCTTTCCGCCCTCAGTATTTCTTTTTTTAATTTCTATGGTTAATTAGTTAGCCAATTACCATAGCTAAATAGTGCCACAATCCTCCCTAACCTATCCTCTCATTTACGTGTAAATGACACCTAAACCCCAGTACACTACTTAGCATCATATATCATGCATCTGTTTCCCGCATTTCTATTTTCCCTTTCCTTTTCACGGTATGTTTCGTGATCAGTCTTTCTTCTTCTTCTGTACTAACTGCAATGTTTCATGCAATTTAAAGTTCTCGACATCTTCTGTTCTACATGCAATATAATGTTCATTTCATTTTCCTTTTCATGAATTTTAACGTGTGCTTGTGGGTGTATGTGTGTAGCTATTATGGCTTGTTTTTCTTGGTCAATGTTTTTCTCTCTGCTACAGGAGGTGTTTTCCGCCGTACGCATCAGTTCCGCTTTAGCTTCTTCTATCGGCTTTCCTGCAATTTCCTCCTTGATTCTGTCTAGGTAAAGTGTACTGCTCGGCATCTCCCTCTCAAAGTGCTGCATGCTCATTTGATTACCACGAATTAATCCTATCCTACTTCTAAATTTCTATATTCCCATTCCCCGTATGGCGATAATTATTAATGTACCCATCATTGTGGACCAGTTTATCGCAATCTGTTCATCATCCTCCGAAGCCATACCTCCCTTTCCCAACACACTTAACTCGTCCCTCAACTGATCCATATCGATCTTTTCTATCGCCTTCATTAGCTCTGGCATTTTATAAAAGGTAACATTGGGGAATCCCCTCACTATTGGCTCCCACAACTCTGTACAATTAACTAAGCTTCTGTCAATCAATTCTATAATTGAATCTTTCTCTTCATATTTTTCTTCTGCCTGGTAATATGGGGGTAAAGAAATACATATCCCAAATGCCGAACATCCCAGGGGCAATTTTAACAGGGATAATGGTGGTTTCACTTTTAGTATCCATGTGGACTCTCCCCACATACCCTAGACGAGCTGATTGGTTTCTGTATGCCCAATGCAAACGCACCGTCTGAAACACTGATAGCTTGTGGTAATGCCGTGTTTGCTAATACCTCTACTTGAAAAGTTCTCTTGATTCCCCCTTTCTCCCCTTCAAACAATTCTAGCACGCACATTTTGTGATTGCCAGTTACATAGATGGGGCTCAGTAATGTACATGATCCCAAAGAATCATTTTTACACTTTCTAGCTTCTTCTAGTGTTAGCAACATAAACTTTGTTCTACCCGAATTTAAAGCTATGTATTCCGTTTCCACCTTGCATCTTGCTACCATTCCCAAACCTTGATCTCCCCTGGGGTAAGGAATAGGTAAATTTATAACTTGGTATATCTCAAATATACTCTCTCTATCCAACAACGGAATAGACATCAAAACTAATAGTTTTCTATTTTCCAAGGTCACACATCCCAGCGCACTATATGCCCTTACGTACCCACATACACATATACATATACACATGAATAAAGTTTGCTAACACAAATTAAATGATAAAAAATATATAGAGCACCACATAAACACAATGATATATATTGATAATCATAAGAGTCATTCCATTTAAATAAAAATAATTCATATTTATCTGTATTTCACGCATTTAAACCGTTATTTAACACCTCTCTTTAAATCTCTCTGTTTAATTTATGATCCCCGCCATCACCTTCAGGCTTTCCTGTTCTTCTTTCTTCTAGAGCTTTCATACATTTCCCTCTCACACTTGTTTCCCACTCCCACACATACACTCTCACTAAAATTTTATTCTTTAAATCCGGATTTCTTTTTGAATTTGTAGGTTTGGTTAATTGGATCGATTATAATTTATTACATTAGAATCATAATCACGATCCAATTATATATATATATATATATATATATATATATATATATATATATATATATGTGTGTGTGTGTCTGTGTGTGTTAATTCGACAGTTAAGTCAAACTCACTAACAATGGGTTGCGAAATTTGCTCATTAACCATCACGCGAATGCTAACAATAATTTTGGATCTAGGAAGGATACGTTTATAGAGATGATTGGTTTGGTTTTCATTTCATAACACTGGGACAGATTATAAAGTCGACCTACTCTACCAGTCTTCCGAAATTAAAATGAAAAGACTTTTTTTTTTAATTGTTAAAATAATATTGTGTTTAAAAATAATATTGATATGAACAAAAGATTTTTTTTTTTACCGTCAGATGGCATTAAGAGTGATTATTATTAACTCAATTAAAAAAGTCAGTTTTACTTGTATCATAGCGGCTATCAAATCAACTTTAATTTACAGGGAATGTGCTGGTATTGTAGCGGATGTCGGGGCGAAAATTGGAATCAGCGATCCGAGTTCAAATTATGGGCTAGTTTGTTGCCTTTACTTTAGCAATCATACCTTCAGGAAATGCTTATTCGCCTCATCTCCCTCCATCTATTGGTTAAATAGCGGGGTAGATTGGGCTCTCTAGCTTTGAGTGGCAACCAGTGTAAGAAAAGGAAAACACTTATTTCCAAATAGTGCAGAAGGCAACGGAAAAACTTTCCATTATCCTCGGACAAAATGCATAGCAATTTGCAGAAGTTTCAATTTGCAATTTCTTTTAATCGAGTTCCACCAAAACAAGGAAGTAAAGCCACTGACACACAACGGATTACTGGGTGGGAAGGAGTTAGAAACAGAAACATTACGAAAGAGCGAGAACAAAAGAGGAGTCATCAGGAGGACTGTAGATAGCGCTTGACATTGCATTTAAATTTTGAAGATTAATGTTAACTGGTAAACTCGCTACATAAGAGGTCTCATGTTTCAAAACAAGAGCCGAAAACTTCAAAATAATATTTGAATTAACTTGAGTTAAAGTAGGCTCTGTTCCATCTTCAAGCGAAATTTTTTTTAGGAATGACTTATTTCTGAAATTTACGAGTTTTAATAGTATGGTCAGAATTGAAAGCAAAAATTTCCATGGTAACATCAAGGGCGGATTGTTTAGAATCGGCAGGGGTGGGGTGTTAATAATTTGTATCAGTATAGAGTTACTTTCATAGATGCCGGGTCAGAGTAAGGTGGGGGTGGCTAAATTTACGACGGAGGAAGTTTTCGCATAGTCTGGCTAGAGTGTCTACGGAGATTTATTAATTTATTTTTATTTTATTCTTTTATTATATCTCTTTATGAAAGGGATTTGTGTATATGAAAAGGCCGTAACTTTTGTTATTTGACGACTTCATAAAGGGTTATCAATTTTTGTAGGGTATTAAAACTATGTATATGGGCAATGGATTTTAGAATTTATTTTATTGTATGCATGTTTTTAGCTAGTTATTCAGAGCGTAAGTTCGGTTGTGTCGGCAGAAAACCGTTAATTCTTGCCTGTTGTTTAATAGGTTTTTATTGTTTAGAAGCTTAATAATGTGTAGTTTCTCATGGAGGCACAAAGGGCATGGGTCATCCCAAGTTTTGCAAGTTCTAGTCCTGTTAATGATTTTCCATTTTACTTTAGGTGTCCTATTTTTTTCTTTCAGGTGCCAAAAATATTTAGATAGAGAGGTCTGATGTCTTAAGTTTATGTTGTTGAAGGAGCATTTATGCTGCCTCCATCTGGTTTTAAAGGCATTTTTCGTGGACCCAATGTATATCATATTATTGTTAGGGTTCTCCGTGGATGATATAGTGCATTGATATACTATTAAAACTCGTAAATTTCAGAAATAAGTCATTCCTAAAAAAAATTTCGCTTGAAGATGGAACAGAGCCTACTTTAACTCAAGTTAATTCAAATATTATTTTGAAGTTTTCGGCTCTTGTTTTGAAACATGAGACCTCTTATGTAGCGAGTTGGAATCATATTTTTAAATAAATAATTATATTTATGCTCTACTTTCGTATCGAGCACTATTTTTTAAAAATAATTACCAAAATACTAAGGAACTTTGGATTATTTACCAAACCAGTTTCTTTCCTATTTTCTACAATATTTTCACACATATTGGCTCCCGAATTAAGGTCGAACACTCTGAACCTTTATTTATTTTTAAAAACTTCTTTAAAAATATGGAAAAAGTTAATTTCGGGATTTCTCTGAAAAACATTCCACATACAAACAAACGGAATTATTTCGTTAAACTTTTGCCAAAAACAGAGGAATTAATCAGAAGGATGAGATGGAAGGCATACTTCTACTTTCGTGGGAATAACTTAACCGATAAAGAACGCGAAGTTTACGGCTTTAAAAGTAAAAGAGTCGCACCATTCAACAAACAACTATACGAATTTGAAAAAGACCTACTCAACCTTATCAACAACATCTCCTTTCAAAATAAGAAAAACCACTTCCAAAAACAGCTAGACCAAATAGTTAAAAGCATTAATGATTGTGACAAAATATTAGTTAAGTCGGACAAAACCGGCAACTTCTACAAATTGGCTGTTGATGACTACAAAAACTTAATTAAAAAAGACTTAACAAGGACTTATAAAAAAGCTTGCAACAACAACATAAACATGGTTGACAGCATAAACAGAGCAAATAAAAAAATAACTGATAAATTTAAAATTAGCGATAGAGTAAGCAAACTTGCAGAAAAGGAATGTTACGTAACCCTTAAGGACCATAAGCCTGACTTTCTGGAAAACCCGACCACTAGGACAATTAACCCTACCCGACCCGATATAGGAAAGATCAGCAAAAGGATCCTGAAAAAAATTACTTACCAAATAAAAAAACAACTCAAATTAAAATTATGGATCAATACTAAAGATGTCATCAATTGGTTCAACAATATTGATGATAAAACAAATTGCACCTTACTACAGTTCGATATCGTGGACTACTACCCATCAATCTCGAAGGATCTTTTTACGACTGCCCTGGACTTTGCTGCTGTATATTCTAACCTGACAAAGGAAGAAACCGACATAATCCTCAGCGCAAAAAAATCCGTCCTCATTCATAATGGGGAGCAATGGATAAAAAACAATAACGACCTGTTTGACATCACAATGGGATCACTAGACTCTGCAGAGTCTTCTGACTTGGTTGGTCTTTTAATATTGTACAACCTAACGGCACACCGAGAGATTGATATCCAGGACATCGGACTGTATAGAGATGACGGGCTCATGGTGGTGAGGAGTTCCACTAGCTTTAAGATAGAGAAGATCCGTAAAATTATGTTTAGTGAATTTAAAAATCTAAACTTAAAGATAACAGTCTCTTCTAAATTGAAAAAGGTAAACTTCCTCGACGTAACCCTAGACTTACCGAGCAACACGTACCAACCTTATAGAAAACCAAATGCTAACCCCTTATATATACACCCGAAGTCAAACCACCCTCCATCCACAATTAGACATATACCCTCATCAATAGAAAATAGAATTAGCAGTAACTCCGCTAACAAAGTAATATTCCACCAACATAATGACAACTATACGAATAACACTGCCCTAAAAAGTAGTGGTTATAAAAATGCTAACATTAAATATAGGGACAATTGCAATAACCAAAAGAAAAAAAACAGGAAAAGAAACATCATTTGGTATACACCTCCGTTCAACCAAATGGTTAGTATTAAACTAGGACAGAAGTTCTTAGCTCTAATTGATAAACACTTTCCCACCAAAAGGAGGCTTAGTAATATATTCAATAAGAACACACTAAAATTGAGTTACAGCTGCACTGAAAATCTAGAAGGTATAATAAGAAGACACAATAATAATATCCTGAACAAACCCCCTTAACTGAATAGTTTTAATAACTCTACACTTAAATCAGATAATGATAGGGAAAAATTATGCGATTGTAGAAACCCGGTAGACTGCCCATTAGAAAATAAGTGCTGCATCAAATCTGTGGTATACCAATGCACTATATCATCCACGGAGAACCCTAACAATAATATGATATACATTGGGTCCACGAAAAATGCCTTTAAAACCAGATGGAGGCAGCATAAATGCTCCTTCAACAACATAAACTTAAGACATCAGACCTCTCTATCTAAATATTTTTGGCACCTGAAAGAAAAAAATAGGACACCTAAAGTAAAATGGAAAATCATTAACAGGACTAGAACTTGCAAAACTTGGGATGACCCATGCCCTTTGTGCCTCCATGAGAAACTACACATTATTAAGCTTCTAAACAATAAAAACCTATTAAACAACAGGCAAGAATTAACGGTTTTCTGCCGACACAACCGAACTTACGCTCTGAATAACTAGCTAAAAACACGCATACAATAAAATAAATTCTAAAATCCATTGCCCATATACATAGTTTTAATACCCTACAAAAATTGATAACCCTCTATGAAGTCGTCAAATAACAAACGTTACGGCCTTTTCATATACACAAATCCCTTTCATAAAGAGATATAATAAAAGGATAAAATAAAAATAAATTAATAAATCTCCGTAGACACTCTAGCCAGACTATGCGAAAACTTCCTCCGTCGTAAATTTAGCCACCCCCACCTTACTCTGACCCAGCATCTATGAAAGTAACTCTATACTGATACAAATTATTAACACCCCACCCCTGCCGATTCTAAACAATCCGCCCTTGATGTTACCATGGAAATTTTTGCTTTCAATTCTGACCATACTATTAAAACTCGTAAATTTCAGAAATAAGTCATTCCTAAAAAAAATTTCGCTTGAAGATGGAACAGAGCCTACTTTAACTCAAGTTAATTCAAATATTATTTTGAAGTTTTCGGCTCTTGTTTTGAAACATGAGACCTCTTATGTAGCGAGTTGGAATCATATTTTTAAATAAATAATTATATTTATGCTCTACTTTCGTATCGAGCACTATTTTTTAAAAATAATTACCAAAATACTAAGGAACTTTGGATTATTTACCAAACCAGTTTCTTTCCTATTTTCTACAATATTTTCACATATATATATATATATATATATATATATATATATATATATATATATATATATATATATATATCGCACATATAGTGCTAGTGTTAATAAAACAATGTTCGAATAAATATAACAGAGCTATCAACTATATATTAATAAATATACATATTATCCCTCACCGGTAGCATGACTCTGAGATTTTATTTTAATTTTAAAATTTTAAAATTATATTTGGCAATTAAAATAATCTGGATTTTTATATGTATGTAAGAAAAGAACATAAAATATATATATATTTGAATGGGGAACATTCATTTTTTTTTTTTTTTTTTTTTTTTGTAAATTATATAATTAAAGGGAGATTACTTGTTCGTATTCAAACATGAATATATTTATTTATATACTAAAAATAGGAAAGGATTTTCTTTGGCACTAAAATAAAATTTAACATCGTTACTGGAATAATTGTTCGCTTGATATACAATATTATCAGTCATACATTGATCATTTAAGGGGCAGATCGTATTTTTATGGCAGCCGTATATATTTTTAGAAGAAATTCCGTTTCTTTGTTGGAAATATGTTTGTTTAATATAATGTTGGTATGATGGGAGATGGATCTATTAACGCAGGTATAGCTGATCTTAATGTTGTTTTTATTAAAGATCTTTTTCAGTGTTGCTGAATGGTTAAAGTGTTTATGGATTAAATTTTTAAAAATTCTTTCGATATTGCATTTACGATGTTTCTGTTCATTTCTACCTTTTTTGTTTATTTTTAAATACTCAAAATTTACTTTAAGATACCTTAGTTTTAAAGCTTGTATATATTTACCCTTATTTGTCAAATATTTCCTTATTGTTGGAATTTGTGAATAATCTAACTTGTACAGATTTACGTAAATTATCTAGAATTTTATGGTAGTGATTTGATTTTTTACTAATGAATCCATGGTTATATAGATCCTTTGTGTAAGGTTTATAAAAACCACTATTCAGTTCTAAGGTTACATCGAGAAAATTGATCACTTTGTATTGGTGGTGGTGGTAATATTTAGTTCATGATCTTTAAAAAAATATCCCAGTTCTTTTCTCAATCGGTGTATTATTCCTTGACTACTCTTACGGAGGAGAATTGCACCTTCATGTCGATAGAGTTCGGTGTCCTTGATGTCCTTAAATCTATGTCGCGATAAATGAATTGCATTCCTCCCCTGAATCATACACTCTTACAGCAACATTAAATTCCGGTTTACTCTTTTTGATCCATAAATAACCATTATGGAAAAATATAGATTTTTGTGCTTCCTTTATGATATTGATTTCGCGATCGCTAATAGGCCAGTAATTTATTGCCCTATTAGCGATGCTAATGTTGGCTAACAAGCCAAAATTAGCAGATTCCCAGTGATGGACGGATAAAAGTCACAAATATCGAATTGGATGAATGTACATTCAGTTTTCCTTTTTAAACATTCAAACATGTCTTCAGCTGTTTTGTGCCACTGGTTACCCCCCAGGGCATTTTTGGTATACTTGCGTGCTCTTTCAAGGATATTCTTACTGATTATATCGATATTATTTTTAGTGGGGGTTAAGTAATCGGTATTGAGGGTGGTTTAGAAAATTTGCCTTTAACTATGATAAAGGATCCTATCATCAATTTTAAGTTCCGTGTCTATTTTCTTGGACTCATTATTGATGCTGTTTTCCCAGTTATTGGGTGTCTTCTTTCTTAATTGCTTTATGATGCATATCTGCAACGAATTTAAAATTATTCACTGTCTTATCGGCTTTGATAGTTATTTTGTCGGATTTTTTTATCATACTAATATCCTTTAGCATTCCTTGCTGTAGATCGTTGGTAATATAAGCGAATTTAATTTTGTCTGTTTTCGAAGTCCATTAATAGGTCATAGCATAAAGGTGATTGGGGAACTTAAATCCGTAAAGTTCGGCATCTTTTCTGGACACAAACTGTGTAAAAACTGCCCAAAATAACTGTAAACAAAACATTTTAAAAAATGGAAGCACTCATGATAAAAAGAAACAAAAAACAACGCTCAACTACGAACACGGCGACAATGTACTGACCGTGTTTGTAAAATAAAACATTCCTATAATTTCAAACACATACATAAAAAAAAAATCCGCACATTCAGTTAAAACAAAAAATAAAAATCGCCCTTGACAATGGCTAAAGAATAGCCGAAACCACTTGGATATGCAGGAAATTTTGACTGTTTTTACACATTTTGTGTCCAGAAGTTTTTAACGAAACTGCCATATATATATATATATTCAAATAATAGGAAAGAACAGTCAGTTTTACAATCCAGAGTACTTTACCATTTATTTTTATTTTATAAAACAGTGCTCGATACATAGTACAGCATAATATTATAATTTTTTTGTAATTATGTCACCATCGCGACACAGAAATTACTATGTTTCGAAGCCGAGACATAAATCTTAAAACTTATCTTTAAAATTTAAACTTATATGTCTTCTTAGGTTATATAATATAAATAGACCAACAACGTAAGAAGTCTTCTTCCTGTTGGTCTATTAATATTATATAATCTAAGTGCACACCGTAAAATCAATATTAAAGACATTGGACTGTATAGGGATGATGGCCTTATGGTTGTGAGAAAGTCTACTAAATTTAAAATAGATAAAATTAGAAAGATAATACATAGAAAATTTAAAAGCCTAAATTGGAAAATTACTGTTAATACAAAATTATGAAAGATAACCTTCTTCGATATAACATTAGAATTAATGAATCTTATATGAAAACCTAATAGTAATCCTTTGTATATACACACCAAGTCATATCATCCTGCATCTGTATTAAAGCATATACCTTGATCTATTGAAAAAAGAATAAATATAAACTCTGCTAATGAAAAAATATTGTATGAACACAGTAATTTTTATAATAAAGCTCTAAAGAATAGTGGCTATAAATGCCCTAACATCAATTATGTAAAAAATGATAATAGAAACTAGACAAAAAATCATTTGGTACACACCCACCTCATTCAACCAAATAGTAAGTTAGGACAAAAATTTCTGGCTTTAATTGAAAAACATTTTCCTACTTTAATATTAAGTTACAACTGTACCGAAAATTTAGAAAGAATTACTAAAAAAAACAAAACATAATAATAAAATCTTGAATAAATACTTATGCCAGAATCAAAGAAATAGAGATCCTGATATAAAAATAAACAATAATTAGGAAAAATTATGTAACTGTAGAAATCCTGAAAATTGTCCTTTGAATAATGAATGCCGCACAGAATCCGTAGTTTATAAATGCACTATCACATCCATTAAGAATCTTAATGTTGTGAAAATCATTATAGGATGTACAAAAATGAATTTAAATTAAGATGGAGACAAAATTCGACTTCAAATAAAACAAATAATATGATAATAAATATAATAATAATGAATATAGTATTTTAGATGTCTAGAATTAAAAATATAAATATATGACTTAATGATATTTAAATTCCCCTTTAAGAAAATCTCGATGTAGGTTTAAAAAGAAAATAAATCAATAAATAATACCAAATATATTGTAAGCTAAAACTTTATATGATAAAAGAAACCAGACAGTAATAAACTGAGAGCTTAAAAAAACAGTGTAGCCAGACGAAAAATAACTTCAAATCCCGCCCAACTTTAACCGACTCCATGTTAGGTTAACTTCATATTAGTAATGCCCGGCTAAACGTTTTCCGACAACACCCGCCTGCAGGGCGCCTATCCAGTTCTTGCTGAAAATGCTTGCAAGAGGATACTAGAAGTTACGCCAGAAACAGTGATAAATAGGCTAACACATTTTTCATTAAATATTATTTAATTTTATAGTTGTAATTTTACTATAAACGAACAACACAGTATTGGAAAATCCATCGTAATTATAAAAAGACTTCAAACAATCATATTATTTACATTTCTAATAATCAAAGGAAATGTATTTATTGATGTCTGCACGTCATCAGTGTGATTCCACATTCACTAGTTATCAAACAGGACCTGTAAGTTGCGGATTAGTATATCACTGAGTAACTCACTGGAGTACAGAACGAGTCTTCATATATTATGATTATTGACACGGTTAGGAAATGCCATCCTATAGACAGAATGTATTTATTGATGTCTACATGGCGTCAATACGAACCCACCTTCACTGGTTAGTAAACAGGACCTATAAGTGTCAGATTGGTGTCCCAGTGACTGACTCAATCGAGTACAGGAGAAATGTATATATATTATGTTTACATACATTTAAGAAATGTTGTTTTATAGAATGAAATATTCCTTGATGTCTATATGGCCTCAGTGTGAATTGATATTCAGTGGTTATCAAGGAAAACCTGTAAGTGATAGATTAAGGTACTAATGAGTCACTCACACGAGTACTAGTCGAGAGTCTACATATTATGTTTGACACGATTAAGAAAGGCTGCCCTTTAGAGTGAATATATTTATTGATGTCTATATGGCTACAGTGTGAATCCACCTTCAGGGATTAGCAAACAAGACCTGTAAGTGATAGATGTAGGAATAATGAGTCACTCACTCCAGTATTAGTCTAGCGTCTATATATTATGTTACGCACGTTTAAGAAAGGTTATCCCAGAGACTGAATGTATTTATTGATGTCTATATGGCTTCAGTGTTAACCCACATTCAGTGATTAGCAAACAAAATCTGTAAGTGTTAGATTGAGGTACTAATGAGTCACTCACTCGAGTACTAGTCGAGTGTCTATATAATATGTTTGCCAAGATTAAGAAAGGTTATCCTAGAAACTGAATGTATTTATTGATGTCTATACGGCTTCAGTGTGAACCCGACTTCAGGGATTAGCAAACAAGACCTGTAAGCGATAGACTGAGGTACTAATGATTCACTCACTCGAGCATTAGTCGAGGGTCTATATATTATGTTTGCCAGAAAGGTTATCCTAGAGACTGAATGTATTTAATGATGTCTATATTGCTTCAGTGTGAACCCACATTCAGTGATTAGCAAACAAGACCTGTAAGTGATAGACTGAGGTACTAATGATTCACTCACTCGAGCATTAGTCGAGGGTCTATATATTATGTTTGCCAAAAAGGTTATCCTAGAGACTGAATGTATTTATTGATGTCTATATTGCTTCAGTGTGAACCCACCTTCAGTGATTAGCAAACAAGACCTGTAAGTGATAGACTGAGGTACTAATGATTCACTCAGTCGAGCATTAGTCGAGGGTCTATATATTATGTTTGCCAGAAAGGTTATCCTAGAGACTGAATGTATTTAATGATGTCTATATTGCTTCAGTGTGAACCCACCTTCAGTGATTAGCAAACATAACCTGTAAGTGATCGACTGAGGTACTAATGATTCACTCACTCGAGCATTAGTCGAGGGTCTATATATTATGTTTGCCAGAAAGGTTATCCTAGAGACTGAATGTATTTAATGATGTCTATATTGCTTCAGTGTGAACCCACCTTCAGTGATTAGCAAACAAGACCTGTAAGTGATAGACTGAGGTACTAATGATTCACTCACTCGAGCATTAGTCGAGGGTCTATATATTATGTTTGCCAGAAAGGTTATCCTAGAGACTGAATGTATTTAATGATGTCTATATTGCTTCAGTGTGAACCCACCTTCAGTGATTAGCAAACAAGACCTGTAAGTGATAGACTGAGGTACTAATGATTCACTCACTCGAGCATTAGTCGAGGGTCTATATATTATGTTTGCCAGAAAGGTTATCCTAGAGACTGAATGTATTTATTGATGTCTATATTGCTTCAGTGTGAACCCACATTCAGTGATTAGCAAACAAGACCTGTAAGTGATAGACTGAGGTACTAATGATTCACTCACTCGAGCATTAGTCGAGGGTCTATATATTATGTTTGCCAGAAAGGTTATCCTAGAGACTGAATGTATTTATTGATGTCTATATTGCTTCAGTGTGAACCCACCTTCAGTGATTAGCAAACAAGACCTGTAAGTGATCGACTGAGGTACTAATGATTCACTCACTCGAGCATTAGTCGAGGGTCTATATATTATGTTTGCCAGAAAGGTTATCCTAGAGACTGAATGTATTTAATGATGTCTATATTGCTTCAGTGTGAACCCACCTTCAGTGATTAGCAAACAAGACCTGTAAGTGATAGACTGAGGTACTAATGATTCACTCACTCGAGCATTAGTCGAGGGTCTATATATTATGTTTGCCAGAAAGGTTATCCTAGAGACTGAATGTATTTATTGATGTCTATATTGCTTCAGTGTGAACCCAACTTCAGTGATTAGCAAACAAGACCTGTAAGTGATAGAATGAGGTACTAATGATTCACTCACTCGAGCATTAGTCGAGGGTCTATATATTATGTTTGCCAGAAAGGTTATCCTAGAGACTGAATGTATTTAATGATGTCTATATTGCTTCAGTGTGAACCCACCTTCAGTGATTAGCAAACAAGACCTGTAAGTGATAGACTGAGGTACTAATGATTCACTCACTCGAGCATTAGTCGAGGGTCTATATATTATGTTTGCCAGAAAGGTTATCCTAGAGACTGAATGTATTTAATGATGTCTATATTGCTTCAGTGTGAACCCACATTCAGTGATTAGCAAACAAGACCTGTAAGTGATAGACTGAGGTACTAATGATTCACTCACTCGAGCATTAGTCGAGGGTCTATATATTATGTTTGCCAGAAAGGTTATCCTAGAGACTGAATGTATTTATTAATGTCTATATTGCTTCAGTGTGAACCCACATTCAGTGATTAGCAAACAAGACCTGTAAGTGATAGACTGAGGTACTAATGATTCACTCACTCGAGCATTAGTCGAGGGTCTACATATTATGTTTGCCAGAAAGGTTATCCTAGAGACTGAATGTATTTATTGATGTCTATATTGCTTCAGTGTGAACCCACCTTCAGTGATTAGCAAACAAGACCTGTAAGTGATAGACTGAGGTACTAATGATTCACTCACTCGAGCATTAGTCGAGGGTCTATATATTATGTTTGCCAGAAAGGTTATCCTAGAGACTGAATGTATTTAATGATGTCTATATTGCTTCAGTGTGAACCCACATTCAGTGATTAGCAAACATAACCTGTAAGTGATCGACTGAGGTACTAATGATTCACTCACTCGAGCATTAGTCGAGGGTCTATATATTATGTTTGCCAGAAAGGTTATCCTAGAGACTGAATGTATTTAATGATGTCTATATTGCTTCAGTGTGAACCCACCTTCAGTGATTAGCAAACAAGACCTGTAAGTGATAGACTGAGGTACTAATGATTCACTCACTCGAGCATTAGTCGAGGGTCTATATATTATGTTTGCCAGAAAGGTTATCCTAGAGACTGAATGTATTTATTGATGTCTATATTGCTTCAGTGTGAACCCACCTTCAGTGATTAGCAAACAAGACCTGTAAGTGATAGACTGAGGTACTAATGATTCACTCACTCGAGCATTAGTCGAGGGTCTATATATTATGTTTGCCAGAAAGGTTATCCTAGAGACTGAATGTATTTAATGATGTCTATATTGCTTCAGTGTGAACCCATATTCAATGATTAGCAAACAAGACCTGTAAGTGATAGACTGAGGTACTAATGATTCACTCACTCGAGCATTAGTCGAGGGTCTATATATTATGTTTGCCAGAAAGGTTATCCTAGAGACTGAATGTATTTATTGATGTCTCTATTGCTTCAGTGTGAACCCACCTTCAGTGATTAGCAAACAAGACCTGTAAGTGATAGACTGAGGTACTAATGATTCACTCACTCGAGCATTAGTCGAGGGTCTATATATTATGTTTGCCAGAAAGGTTATCCTAGAGACTGAATGTATTTATTGATGTCTATATTGCTTCAGTGTGAACCCACATTCAGTGATTAGCAAACAAGACCTGTAAGTGATCGACTGAGGTACTAATGATTCACTCACTCGAGCATTAGTCGAGGGTCTATATATTATGTTTGCCAGAAAGGTTATCCTAGAGACTGAATGTATTTATTGATGTCTATATTGCTTCAGTGTGAACCCACCTTCAGTGATTAGCAAACAAGACCTGTAAGTGATAGACTGAGGTACTAATGATTCACTCACTCGAGCATTAGTCGAGGGTCTATATATTATGTTTGCCAGAAAGGTTATCCTAGAGACTGAATGTATTTAATGATGTCTATATTGCTTCAGTGTGAACCCACATTCAGTGATTAGCAAACATAACCTGTAAGTGATCGACTGAGGTACTAATGATTCACTCACTCGAGCATTAGTCGGGGTCTATATATTATGTTTGCCAGAAAGGTTATCCTAGAGACTGAATGTATTTAATGATGTCTATATTGCTTCAGTGTGAACCCACATTCAGTGATTAGCAAACATAACCTGTAAGTGATCGACTGAGGTACTAATGATTCACTCACTCGAGCATTAGTCGAGGGTCTATATATTATGTTTGCCAGAAAGGTTATCCTAGAGACTGAATGTATTTATTGATGTCTATATTGCTTCAGTGTGAACCCACATTCAGTGATTAGCAAACAAGACCTGTAAGTGATAGACTGAGGTACTAATGATTCACTCACTCGAGCATTAGTCGAGGGTCTATATATTATGTTTGCCAGAAAGGTTATCCTAGAGACTGAATGTATTTATTGATGTCTATATTGCTTCAGTGTGAACCCACATTCAGTGATTAGCAAACAAGACCTGTAAGTGATAGACTGAGGTACTAATGATTCACTCACTCGAGCATTAGTCGAGGGTCTATATATTATGTTTGCCAGAAAGGTTATCCTAGAGACTGAATGTATTTATTGATGTCTATATTGCTTCAGTGTGAACCCACCTTTAGTGATTAGCAAACAAGACCTGTAAGTGATAGACTGAGGTACTAATGATTCACTCACTCGAGCATTAGTCGAGGGTCTATATATTATGTTTGCCAGAAAGGTTATCCTAGAGACTGAATGTATTTAATGATGTCTATATTGCTTCAGTGTGAACCCACATTCAGTGATTAGCAAACATAACCTGTAAGTGATCGACTGAGGTACTAATGATTCACTCACTCGAGCATTAGTCGAGGGTCTATATATTATGTTTGCCAGAAAGGTTATCCTAGAGACTGAATGTATTTAATGATGTCTATATTGCTTCAGTGTGAACCCACCTTCAGTGATTAGCAAACAAGACCTGTAAGTGATAGACTGAGGTACTAATGATTCACTCACTCGAGCATTAGTCGAGGGTCTATATATTATGTTTGCCAGAAAGGTTATCCTAGAGACTGAATGTATTTATTGATGTCTATATTGCTTCAGTGTGAACCCACCTTCAGTGATTAGCAAACAAGACCTGTAAGTGATAGACTGAGGTACTAATGATTCACTCACTCGAGCATTAGTCGAGGGTCTATATATTATGTTTGCCAGAAAGGTTATCCTAGAGACTGAATGTATTTAATGATGTCTATATTGCTTCAGTGTGAACCCATATTCAGTGATTAGCAAACAAGACCTGTAAGTGATAGACTGAGGTACTAATGATTCACTCACTCGAGCATTAGTCGAGGGTCTATATATTATGTTTGCCAGAAAGGTTATCCTAGAGACTGAATGTATTTATTGATGTCTCTATTGCTTCAGTGTGAACCCACCTTCAGTGATTAGCAAACAAGACCTGTAAGTGATAGACTGAGGTACTAATGATTCACTCACTCGAGCATTAGTCGAGGGTCTATATATTATGTTTGCCAGAAAGGTTATCCTAGAGACTGAATGTATTTATTGATGTCTATATTGCTTCAGTGTGAACCCACATTCAGTGATTAGCAAACATAACCTGTAAGTGATCGACTGAGGTACTAATGATTCACTCACTCGAGCATTAGTCGAGGGTCTATATATTATGTTTGCCAGAAAGGTTATCCTAGAGACTGAATGTATTTAATGATGTCTATATTGCTTCAGTGTGAACCCACATTCAGTGATTAGCAAACATAACCTGTAAGTGATCGACTGAGGTACTAATGATTCACTCACTCGAGCATTAGTCGAGGGTCTATATATTATGTTTGCCAGAAAGGTTATCCTAGAGACTGAATGTATTTATTGATGTCTATATTGCTTCAGTGTGAACCCACCTTCAGTGATTAGCAAACAAGACCTGTAAGTGATAGACTGAGGTACTAATGATTCACTCACTCGAGCATTAGTCGAGGGTCTATATATTATGTTTGCCAGAAAGGTTATCCTAGAGACTGAATGTATTTATTGATGTCTATATTGCTTCAGTGTGAACCCACCTTCAGTGATTAGCAAACAAGACCTGTAAGTGATAGACTGAGGTACTAATGATTCACTCACTCGAGCATTAGTCGAGGGTCTATATATTATGTTTGCCAGAAAGGTTATCCTAGAGACTGAATGTATTTAATGATGTCTATATTGCTTCAGTGTGAACCCACATTCAGTGATTAGCAAACATAACCTGTAAGTGATCGACTGAGGTACTAATGATTCACTCACTCGAGCATTAGTCGAGGGTCTATATATTATGTTTGCCAGAAAGGTTATCCTAGAGACTGAATGTATTTAATGATGTCTATATTGCTTCAGTGTGAACCCACCTTCAGTGATTAGCAAACAAGACCTGTAAGTGATAGACTGAGGTACTAATGATTCACTCACTCGAGCATTAGTCGAGGGTCTATATATTATGTTTGCCAGAAAGGTTATCCTAGAGACTGAATGTATTTATTGATGTCTATATTGCTTCAGTGTGAACCCACCTTCAGTGATTAGCAAACAAGACCTGTAAGTGATAGACTGAGGTACTAATGATTCACTCACTCGAGCATTAGTCGAGGGTCTATATATTATGTTTGCCAGAAAGGTTATCCTAGAGACTGAATGTATTTAATGATGTCTATATTGCTTCAGTGTGAACCCATATTCAGTGATTAGCAAACAAGACCTGTAAGTGATAGACTGAGGTACTAATGATTCACTCACTCGAGCATTAGTCGAGGGTCTATATATTATGTTTGCCAGAAAGGTTATCCTAGAGACTGAATGTATTTATTGATGTCTATATTGCTTCAGTGTGAACCCACCTTCAGTGATTAGCAAACAAGACCTGTAAGTGATAGACTGAGGTACTAATGATTCACTCACTCGAGCATTAGTCGAGGGTCTATATATTATGTTTGCCAGAAAGGTTATCCTAGAGACTGAATGTATTTATTGATGTCTATATTGCTTCAGTGTGAACCCACATTCAGTGATTAGCAAACAAGACCTGTAAGTGATCGACTGAGGTACTAATGATTCACTCACTCGAGCATTAGTCGAGGGTCTATATATTATGTTTGCCAGAAAGGTTATCCTAGAGACTGAATGTATTTATTGATGTCTATATTGCTTCAGTGTGAACCCACCTTCAGTGATTAGCAAACAAGACCTGTAAGTGATAGACTGAGGTACTAATGATTCACTCACTCGAGCATTAGTCGAGGGTCTATATATTATGTTTGCCAGAAAGGTTATCCTAGAGACTGAATGTATTTAATGATGTCTATATTGCTTCAGTGTGAACCCACATTCAGTGATTAGCAAACATAACCTGTAAGTGATCGACTGAGGTACTAATGATTCACTCACTCGAGCATTAGTCGAGGGTCTATATATTATGTTTGCCAGAAAGGTTATCCTAGAGACTGAATGTATTTAATGATGTCTATATTGCTTCAGTGTGAACCCACATTCAGTGATTAGCAAACATAACCTGTAAGTGATCGACTGAGGTACTAATGATTCACTCACTCGAGCATTAGTCGAGGGTCTATATATTATGTTTGCCAGAAAGGTTATCCTAGAGACTGAATGTATTTATTGATGTCTATATTGCTTCAGTGTGAACCCACCTTCAGTGATTAGCAAACAAGACCTGTAAGTGATAGACTGAGGTACTAATGATTCACTCACTCGAGCATTAGTCGAGGGTCTATATATTATGTTTGCCAGAAAGGTTATCCTAGAGACTGAATGTATTTAATGATGTCTATATTGCTTCAGTGTGAACCCACATTCAGTGATTAGCAAACAAGACCTGTAAGTGATAGACTGAGGTACTAATGATTCACTCACGCGAGCATTAGTCGAGGGTCTATATATTATGTTTGCCAGAAAGGTTATCCTAGAGACTGAATGTATTTATTGATGTCTATATTGCTTCAGTGTGAACCCACCTTCAGTGATTAGCAAACAAGACCTGTAAGTGATAGACTGAGGTACTAATGATTCACTCACTCGAGCATTAGTCGAGGGTCTATATATTATGTTTGCCAGAAAGGTTATCCTAGAGACTGAATGTATTTATTGATGTCTATATTGCTTCAGTGTGAACCCACATTCAGTGATTAGCAAACAAGACCTGTAAGGGATCGACTGAGGTACTAATGATTCACTCACTCGAGCATTAGTCGAGGGTCTATATATTATGTTTGCCAGAAAGGTTATCCTAGAGACTGAATGTATTTAATGATGTCTATATTGCTTCAGTGTGAACCCACATTCAGTGATTAGCAAACAAGACCTGTAAGTGATAGACTGAGGTACTAATGATTCACTCACTCGAGCATTAGTCGAGGGTCTATATATTATGTTTGCCAGAAAGGTTATCCTAGAGACTGAATGTATTTAATGATGTCTATATTGCTTCAGTGTGAACCCACATTCAGTGATTAGCAAACATAACCTGTAAGTGATCGACTGAGGTACTAATGATTCACTCACTCGAGCATTAGTCGAGGGTCTATATATTATGTTTGCCAGAAAGGTTATCCTAGAGACTGAATGTATTTAATGATGTCTATATTGCTTCAGTGTGAACCCACCTTCAGTGATTAGCAAACAAGACCTGTAAGTGATAGACTGAGGTACTAATGATTCACTCACTCGAGCATTAGTCGAGGGTCTATATATTATGTTTGCCAGAAAGGTTATCCTAGAGACTGAATGTATTTATTGATGTCTATATTGCTTCAGTGTGAACCCACCTTCAGTGATTAGCAAACAAGACCTGTAAGTGATAGACTGAGGTACTAATGATTCACTCACTCGAGCATTAGTCGAGGGTCTATATATTATGTTTGCCAGAAAGGTTATCCTAGAGACTGAATGTATTTAATGATGTCTATATTGCTTCAGTGTGAACCCATATTCAGTGATTAGCAAACAAGACCTGTAAGTGATAGACTGAGGTACTAATGATTCACTCACTCGAGCATTAGTCGAGGGTCTATATATTATGTTTGCCAGAAAGGTTATCCTAGAGACTGAATGTATTTATTGATGTCTATATTGCTTCAGTGTGAACCCACCTTCAGTGATTAGCAAACAAGACCTGTAAGTGATAGACTGAGGTACTAATGATTCACTCACTCGAGCATTAGTCGAGGGTCTATATATTATGTTTGCCAGAAAGGTTATCCTAGAGACTGAATGTATTTATTGATGTCTATATTGCTTCAGTGTGAACCCACATTCAGTGATTAGCAAACAAGACCTGTAAGTGATCGACTGAGGTACTAATGATTCACTCACTCGAGCATTAGTCGAGGGTCTATATATTATGTTTGCCAGAAAGGTTATCCTAGAGACTGAATGTATTTATTGATGTCTATATTGCTTCAGTGTGAACCCACCTTCAGTGATTAGCAAACAAGACCTGTAAGTGATAGACTGAGGTACTAATGATTCACTCACTCGAGCATTAGTCGAGGGTCTATATATTATGTTTGCCAGAAAGGTTATCCTAGAGACTGAATGTATTTAATGATGTCTATATTGCTTCAGTGTGAACCCACATTCAGTGATTAGCAAACATAACCTGTAAGTGATCGACTGAGGTACTAATGATTCACTCACTCGAGCATTAGTCGAGGGTCTATATATTATGTTTGCCAGAAAGGTTATCCTAGAGACTGAATGTATTTAATGATGTCTATATTGCTTCAGTGTGAACCCACATTCAGTGATTAGCAAACATAACCTGTAAGTGATCGACTGAGGTACTAATGATTCACTCACTCGAGCATTAGTCGAGGGTCTATATATTATGTTTGCCAGAAAGGTTATCCTAGAGACTGAATGTATTTATTGATGTCTATATTGCTTCAGTGTGAACCCACCTTCAGTGATTAGCAAACAAGACCTGTAAGTGATAGACTGAGGTACTAATGATTCACTCACTCGAGCATTAGTCGAGGGTCTATATATTATGTTTGCCAGAAAGGTTATCCTAGAGACTGAATGTATTTAATGATGTCTATATTGCTTCAGTGTGAACCCACATTCAGTGATTAGCAAACAAGACCTGTAAGTGATAGACTGAGGTACTAATGATTCACTCACGCGAGCATTAGTCGAGGGTCTATATATTATGTTTGCCAGAAAGGTTATCCTAGAGACTGAATGTATTTATTGATGTCTATATTGCTTCAGTGTGAACCCACCTTCAGTGATTAGCAAACAAGACCTGTAAGTGATAGACTGAGGTACTAATGATTCACTCACTCGAGCATTAGTCGAGGGTCTATATATTATGTTTGCCAGAAAGGTTATCCTAGAGACTGAATGTATTTATTGATGTCTATATTGCTTCAGTGTGAACCCACATTCAGTGATTAGCAAACAAGACCTGTAAGGGATCGACTGAGGTACTAATGATTCACTCACTCGAGCATTAGTCGAGGGTCTATATATTATGTTTGCCAGAAAGGTTATCCTAGAGACTGAATGTATTTAATGATGTCTATATTGCTTCAGTGTGAACCCACATTCAGTGATTAGCAAACAAGACCTGTAAGTGATAGACTGAGGTACTAATGATTCACTCACTCGAGCATTAGTCGAGGGTCTATATATTATGTTTGCCAGAAAGGTTATCCTAGAGACTGAATGTATTTATTGATGTCTATATTGCTTCAGTGTGAACCCACCTTCAGTGATTAGCAAACAAGACCTGTAAGTGATCGACTGAGGTACTAATGATTCACTCACTCGAGCATTAGTCGAGGGTCTATATATTATGTTTGCCAGAAAGGTTATCCTAGAGACTGAATGTATTTAATGATGTCTATATTGCTTCAGTGTCAACCCACATTCAGTGATTAGCAAACAAGACCTGTAAGTGATAGACTGAGGTACTAATGATTCACTCACTCGAGCATTAGTCGAGGGTCTATATATTATGTTTGCCAGAAAGGTTATCCTAGAGACTGAATGTATTTAATGATGTCTATATTGCTTCAGTGTGAACCCACATTCAGTGATTAGCAAACAAGACCTGTAAGTGATAGACTGAGGTACTAATGATTCACTCACTCGAGCATTAGTCGAGGGTCTATATATTATGTTTGCCAGAAAGGTTATCCTAGAGACTGAATGTATTTATTGATGTCTATATTGCTTCAGTGTGAACCCACCTTCAGTGATTAGCAAACAAGACCTGTAAGTGATAGACTGAGGTACTAATGATTCACTCACTCGAGCATTAGTCGAGGGTCTATATATTATGTTTGCCAGAAAGGTTATCCTAGAGACTGAATGTATTTATTGATGTCTATATTGCTTCAGTGTGAACCCACCTTCAGTGATTAGCAAACAAGACCTGTAAGTGATCGACTGAGGTACTAATGATTCACTCACTCGAGCATTAGTCGAGGGTCTATATATTATGTTTGCCAGAAAGGTTATCCTAGAGACTGAATGTATTTAATGATGTCTATATTGCTTCAGTGTGAACCCACATTCAGTGATTAGCAAACATAACCTGTAAGTGATCGACTGAGGTACTAATTATTCACTCACTCGAGCATTAGTCGAGGGTCTATATATTATGTTTGCCAGAAAGGTTATCCTAGAGACTGAATGTATTTAATGATGTCTATATTGCTTCAGTGTGAACCCACATTCAGTGATTAGCAAACATAACCTGTAAGTGATCGACTGAGGTACTAATGATTCACTCACTCGAGCATTAGTCGAGGGTCTATATATTATGTTTGCCAGAAAGGTTATCCTAGAGACTGAATGTATTTATTGATGTCTATATTGCTTCAGTGTGAATCCACCTTCAGTGATTAGCAAACAAGACCTGTAAGTGATAGACTGAGATACTAATGATTCACTCACTCGAGCATTAGTCGAGGGTCTATATATTATGTTTGCCAGAAAGGTTATCCTAGAGACTGAATGTATTTATTAATGTCTATATTGCTTCAGTGTGAACCCACCTTCAGTGAATAGCAAACAAGACCTGTAAGTGATCGACTGAGGTACTAATGATTCACTCACTCGAGCATTAGTCGAGGGTCTATATATTATGTTTGCCAGAAAGGTTATCCTAGAGACTGAATGTATTTAATGATGTCTATATTGCTTCAGTGTGAACCCACCTTCAGTGATTAGCAAACAAGACCTGTAAGTGATCGACTGAGGTACTAATGATTCACTCACTCGAGCATTAGTCGAGGGTCTATATATTATGTTTGCCAGAAAGGTTATCCTAGAGACTGAATGTATTTATTGATGTCTATATTGCTTCAGTGTGAACCCACCTTCAGTGATTAGCAAACAAGACCTGTAAGTGATCGACTGAGGTACTAATGATTCACTCACTCGAGCATTAGTCGAGGGTCTATATATTATGTTTGCCAGAAAGGTTATCCTAGAGACTGAATGTATTTAATGATGTCTATATTGCTTCAGTGTGAACCCACATTCAGTGATTAGCAAACATAACCTGTAAGTGATCGACTGAGGTACTAATGATTCACTCACTCGAGCATTAGTCGAGGGTCTATATATTATGTTTGCCAGAAAGGTTATCCTAGAGACTGAATGTATTTATTGATGTCTATATTGCTTCAGTGTGAATCCACCTTCAGTGATTAGCAAACAAGACCTGTAAGTGATAGACTGAGATACTAATGATTCACTCACTCGAGCATTAGTCAAGGGTCTATATATTATGTTTGCCAGAAAGGTTATCCTAGAGACTGAAAGTATTTATTGATGTCTATATTGCTTCAGTGTGAACCCACCTTCAGTGATTAGCAAACAAGACCTGTAAGTGATAGACTGAGGTACTAATGATTCACTCACTCGAGCATTAGTCGAGGGTCTATATATTATGTTTGCCAGAAAGGTTATCCTAGAGACTGAATGTATTTAATGATGTCTATATTGCTTCAGTGTGAACCCACATTCGGTGATTAGCAAACATAACCTGTAAGTGATCGACTGAGGTACTAATGATTCACTCACTCGAGCATTAGTCGAGGGTCTATATATTATGTTTGCCAGAAAGGTTATCCTAGAGACTGAATGTATTTATTGATGTCTATATTGCTTCAGTGTGAACCCACCTTCAGTGATTAGCAAACATAACCTGTAAGTGATAGACTGAGGTACTAATGATTCACTCACTCGAGCATTAGTCGAGGGTCTATATATTATGTTTGCCAGAAATTATATCTATAAGCTTATTCGCAATTTTGTTGGTTGAATTTAATAATACCTATTTAAATGAATCTAAGTATATACGAATCATGATGGGATATATGTGCATATATCGGTTAGTCACCTTTATATTCAAACCCGTTTGATTTGGGTTGGGGCAGACGGGAAGTCGAGAGCTATCAAACTAGTTGAAAATTGATTTGTTCCTCTGACCGATTACAAAAAAAAGACGAGTACAGGGACTAGACACTAACAATATCTTACGGTGAAGTAGATTTGTTGTTCCCTAAAATTATGGTTAACGGGCTAAACAGATGTGCCATATTGAGGAAAATCGATTTTCAAGATTTCTGATTATATAGGAAAATGATCTACTTGAGGCGGGTTTTATTTTCATGGAACAATTTCCAAATTCTCAATCCAATCACTGGACGTTTAACTTTCCCGTTAGTGTAAAGATGTCAATGTAGCTTTTGACTTGTCACGAACAATCAGTCTGTTTTAAAGGTGACTTTCTACGTGTGGGTGACTAACCATTCGTTTTAATTACTTTTAGCAACTAAAATAAACATCTTATCAGATTGGTAATTTTTTTTAGAGATCTTTCTTTTCTTTTCTGTTTTCTTTTCAGTTTTCTTTCTTTACATTCTTTTTCTTTCTATTTTCTTTCTTGTTTTTCTCTTTTTTATTTCTTTTCTTTTGTCTCTCTTTTCTCTTTTCTTTTCAGTTTTTCTTTACATTCTTTTTTCTTTCGTCCCTATTCCTTTCTTTCCGTTTTTCTTTTCTTTTTTTTTCTATTATTTTCTATTTTCTTTTGCGTTTAATTTATTTTATGCTCATTTTTTCTTTCTTTTCTTTTCAGTTTTCTTTCTTTACATTTTTCCTTCGCTTTACTTCGACTCCGGCTTTCTTTTCGTTTTTCATTCTTTTCTAAACCTTTTTCTTTTCAGTTTTCTTTCTTTCTTTACATTCTTTTTTCTTACTTTCCTTTTCTTCATTCCTGCTTCGCCTTTCTTTTCGTTTTTCATTCTTTTCTAAACCTTTTTCTTTTCAGTTTTCTTTCTTTCTTTACATTCTTTTTTCTTACTTTCCTTTTCTTCATTCCTGCTTCGCCTTTCTTTTCGTTTTTCATTCTTTTCTAAACCTTTTTCTTTTCAGTTTTCTTTCTTTCTTTACATTCTTTTTTCTTACTTTCCTTTTCTTCATTCCTGCTTCGCCTTTCTTTTCGTTTTTCATTCTTTTCTAAACCTTTTTCTTTTCAGTTTTCTTTCTTTCTTTACATTCTTTTTTCTTACTTTCCTTTTCTTCATTCCTGCTTCGCCTTTCTTTTCGTTTTTCATTCTTTTCTAAACCTTTTTCTTTTCAGTTTTCTTTCTTTCTTTACATTCTTTTTTCTTACTTTCCTTTTCTTCATTCCTGCTTCGCCTTTCTTTTCGTTTTTCATTCTTTTCTAAACCTTTTTCTTTTCAGTTTTCTTTCTTTCTTTACATTCTTTTTTCTTACTTTCCTTTTCTTCATTCCTGCTTCGCCTTTCTTTTCGTTTTTCATTCTTTTCTAAACCTTTTTCTTTTCAGTTTTCTTTCTTTCTTTACATTCTTTTTTCTTACTTTCCTTTTCTTCATTCCTGCTTCGCCTTTCTTTTCGTTTTTCATTCTTTTCTAAACCTTTTTCTTTTCAGTTTTCTTTCTTTCTTTACATTCTTTTTTCTTACTTTCCTTTTCTTCATTCCTGCTTCGCCTTTCTTTTCGTTTTTCATTCTTTTCTAAACCTTTTTCTTTTCAGTTTTCTTTCTTTCTTTACATTCTTTTTTCTTACTTTCCTTTTCTTCATTCCTGCTTCGCCTTTCTTTTCGTTTTTCATTCTTTTCTAAACCTTTTTCTTTTCAGTTTTCTTTCTTTCTTTACATTCTTTTTTCTTACTTTCCTTTTCTTCATTCCTGCTTCGCCTTTCTTTTCGTTTTTCATTCTTTTCTAAACCTTTTTCTTTTCAGTTTTCTTTCTTTCTTTACATTCTTTTTTCTTACTTTCCTTTTCTTCATTCCTGCTTCGCCTTTCTTTTCGTTTTTCATTCTTTTCTAAACCTTTTTCTTTTCAGTTTTCTTTCTTTCTTTTCATTCTTTTTTCTTTCTTTCCTTTTCTTCATTCCTGCTTCGCCTTTCTTTTCGTTTTTCTTTCTTTCTTTTTTTGCTATTATTTTATGTTTTCTTCGTTTCATTTATTTTATATCCTTTTTTCTTTCTTTTATTTTCTTTTTTCTTTTCTTCTTTCTTTCTCTTCTTTTTTTTAATTTCTTTCTTTTCTTTTTCTTTCTTTAAGCTTTGATATGCCGTAGAAAACAAATCAATCAATCAATCAATTTAGACTTATTGAAATTTATTGAAACAAAACAAGTTCAGTTGACCATTGATGACAATTCCAGAACAACGTAACTATAAACAATTTTCTCTATCCTCTGCCAGCCGCAATGATGGAGAAAGCATTACCTCGAACCATCGCCAGTGAGACACGCTGCAAGAGCTACGCCGTTTCGCGAGGTTCGTCCCTTAATCGAGACGCAATCGCGCCAATCCTCCGAAGGAACGCCATCGAACGCGAGCCAATAACCCATGAAGTCTCCACTGCCACAGGAGTGAAAAAAAAAAGAGAAGAATATTTAACGATTTTTTTTTTATCTCTGCGTCCCGGGTGACGGACTCCGGCTCAACCGTGGACCTGATCAAATTACCGGCTGAAAATTTATCCACACAAGTCGCATCCCAAATCAACGACTTCCCCATTTTAAAGGGTAAAATGGTAATGCCATCCAGCCGCTTTCCATCACCGAGGTCTAGGCCTAAGGGTTCGATTTGCGAAGGGAACCCAGCTGCATCCAAACCTCTTCTGATGATGTCGTTAATGGCTGCATGCCGTGGAAAGCCGCCGGCACTACGACGACAGGATGCAAACCAAACTCATCGATGGAGGCTCCACATCTGCATCTGTGACGCTCACACAATTTGAGTCCTAGACGGATCCCGACTCTGACTCGAGTGCACTCATCATCTAGATGGTTACCGGTAGATGAAGAGGGCACTGCGTTGAGCCAGGCGCCACTACTCGGTTGTGAAGAAGATAGTAGACAGGCGAGGCGATGCTGATCTAGAGAGAGCCACAAATTAGTAAAATTGGCCTCGCATTTTATTTTATCCCAGCTTTTTTGTTTTGATGTGTAGAGTGGAAGAGAAAGTAATTCTTGGGTCCAGACGCTGCAAGCTTTTTTGGAAGAACTACCCGAGAAACATTGAGAGGATCCACCGTGTATCTCATCAATTAATTCGTGACTGGACGAAAGTGAAGAATGATATGCTGGAAGGGCCAAATCTACCGCTGATCGAAGGCCCAGTCTTTCGAAACTCAAAGGGAGCTTTGCCTGCCTCCAACCTGTGTCGTCGAAATTGACGTTGCAAATTAGCTTTGCACATCTGTTAACTGTGATATCTATCTCATTTAAGAAGTTCTGTTCGAGGTAGCAAGGGGCACTTCGGAGAGTGTAGAGGAAACTCGGTAGCGAAAAACTATTCTTCAAGAGGAAGAGGGCTGGGTGTATATCAATTAGTTACATTTTCTCAGTCATACTTGTTAGAATGACATCCTTAGTATCCAAACACTCTCGAATGGCCATTGGAAACACTGGAGAACCAAAAATATGTAATTCCTCCTGTTATTTTTATATCCTCAAGGATGAGTCTGATATCCCGAATAGCACTCTCGAAATCATCTGCACTATAATTCAAGTTTATTATCTCTGACTTGGATGAGTTAATCTCAAGTCCAAGCAGAGATAAAGCAGGGATAACTCGTCGGGGCTCAGCTTGGTCGGCTCAGGGGATTTTTGTGGCCTAGCATATGTGCTGGTTGCTTAAGTTTACTGTTGTGGGTATCCGCGTGAAAAATCGGTCTCCAATAAATGACAGACGCAAGTATTTAAGTTAAGAAATTAAATGTATTTACAGAAAATACAAAAGGTAATGCTGTTAGTAAAATCCAGGAACGCCGGTTAGTATTAATCAAAGATCGCTATATACAGTCTCGAAGTAAACTTCCTTAGAGTCGGGCGTCCTTGTAACTGACTTCTAACGTCAACTCAATCACAGTGTCTATGTACTTTCCACTCTGTTATTCCACCCTGTTCCTCTCACTCTTCCTCTACCTGTCAGACATCCTGACTGACTGACTGTGGCTATTTTATGGCAGCAGGACGAGTCCATTTATATCAGAAAAGGGTGGACCCCATAATATTTACGAATTTTTCAATGGTGTTCCTTGTCTATGATCTCAACCTGATCCCACAGAGGGCGGTGATCTCCTATCTCTCTCCATATGTGGTCAATCAGGCTTGATTTTTCCACTTCCCCTCGTGTAACAGATTTCTGGTGCTCTTGAAGCCTTACTTTAAAGTGGTGGTCTGTCTCCCCTTCATATTTCTTTCCGCGCGAGCAAATGAACAAAAAATGGGCGACTGCCTTAAGTACACTTCGTAGGGAAGATCATCTAATCGCGGAGATTTGTCAAAGCCAATCTTCTCCATCGTTTCCCAGATTTTCTACTCTGTAATAACACCCTCTCACCCAGCCCATTCAGCTGCCTCGAGGCAGGGAAAGTCAGCCGAATAAGCATCGAACTGAGCAGTGCTCAGACCGAGCTCCCAGGTGAACAGATCCAGAAAGTAGTCACGTAAAGCCTTCATATATGCCCGTATTTATAGTCACGGTTTGATTATCCAGCAATGTAACGCATGCGATATGTCAACGAAATGCATTTTTAACATACCCTGCACGCAAATTCAGTGGCCATATTCGTTGCCTCAGAAGACATTCTTTTTAACCTAGCCCTAACTACCAGAGCTTGATCTTTCTTGATAAGCAACGAGGTCAACTCTGTCCTAGCAAAATCTACGTCCCCACTATCACGGGATTTAATCGTCCGATTGAATTTTTTTCTCACAAGTTATTTGCGTTGCTAATCTAATTACATTGAGCCGACGACTATAATCAGCAGCAAATGTTTTAATTTTAGATTTTAAATTGTCCCATCAGGCATTCTTAAGCACAGCCCTCGTCAGTTCCTGCTGTAGCATTAGCAGCTGCTCCCGAAAATCTTGCTCACCAAATAATGAGCTCAATTTCCAGAAGTTAACCTTAGGCTTATTTAAGCTTACACGAACCCGGACGAGCCTATGATCCGAGTAAACTATATAATGGAAACTTGGACATCTTAAAAGCCCTACATCGACTCTCCTAAGACCTGGTGAAGGTAGCTAGAAAGCACCTTTGTAGCAGAGCCGCCCCTATTTATCCACGTCCGCACTACGTCCAGAGGGCGTTCATTACGGTACTTATCGACAAGATCAAACATATCTATAAAGTCGAGAAATGGTTTCACGTCACAGTTGTTAGTACCCGATCTTGCCACTATAAGATTTATATCGGGGTCAAGGACGGCATTCCAATCCTCCGCTAAAACTACCCGACAAGATGACGTCAAAAAAGGTTCGATCTGCCGAAACAAATCAGGCCGTGTTGCTTGCAATCCCATTACAGACGCCACGGACAGGACAGGAGGAGGAGATGTGACTCTACACACCCAGTCTTCTGCCGTCATTTTTCCGCCGCAACAGTCCAGTTGGGGACGGAGACGAAGGCCAAACGATCGAGCATGATGTCAAAGCTGCATACTCCGTTTAGGTTGTCAGAAGTCACCTAAAATTTGGCCATACTGCATGAATAATGCAGCCAGGTGCTCTCCCATCACTGATAAGGAACCTCTATTACTGCTTTGCAAGAAGCACTTAAGCCTTTTCCAAGAATTCCGCGATGTTAATTATGCAACTTTGGCGTGGGAAACTTCCAGCATGAAGGCGATTCCCTGACTATCTTCTTAATTGGTGCCTCCATTTCTGTCATTAACTGGTTTACTGGTTTTGTTCTTTTAAGAGCTACTATTATCTGCAGCCAGCACATTATTCCCTTTAACTGGGGATTTCGGGGTTGTTTTCATCCGTTCCTCTGCTTTCTTTCTATTGGGTGGGTCTGTTTTAGACGTAGACCCGAAAAGGTTCTTTTTACAGACCGACGACTTTTGTCTGCCATCATGGGAAAATAAATTTTTACCTAAGCGAGCAAAAAATAACAATAAAAAATATCAATATATATATAATAATTGGAGCAGAGAGAAGCAGATGAGGGAAAAGTACAGCAACAACTAATACTTAAGAAAAAATAGTTTCCTTCTGTAAAATAAAAGAAATTAAAATAAAAGAAACCAGCACAAACAGGAGTGGGGCGAAAAAATAAAATGAAAATGGAAATAAAATGAAAGATTAACAAGGTCAAGAAAAACTGTATAAACAAAAAAAATATTTACCTACCTACCTACCTACCTACCTACCTACCTACCTACCTACCTAACTGAACCAATTTATAACTAAACTTGAAAAAAGTGAATTAAATCAAAAAGTTTTAATTTAAAAAGAGTGAATAAACTAAATGTAATAAAATTTTAATAAATAAAGCCGAGTTAAAATAGAAAACTAAACGTTAACATTAGAATGAAATCAGCCGAAAGCGAGGAGAGCAACTAAAAGTAACAAGAAAAACAAAAAAGGATAAAAAAATTTTTAAAAAGTCATAGTATCGACTGATTCTTTAGAACCTGCCTACATTCGAAACAAATTACAAAAACCAACAGACAACATGTCGTCACCTAAATTTTTAAAACCTTCAAAAAAATTGATCGAACTATCTATTGGCGACAACATTTAGCATCATATATAACTAATCAGCTTTCATAAGAAGGTAGTATTACCTTTTATTGTTTTTATGAAACCTTTGATGTTTGGTATCTCAGACAATAATTAACACACTTATCTGAGTCCGGATAATAAATGGACAGGGCACTGAATTTAAACCAACAATCATTAATGAATGTGTAGTGATAGCAATAAATAAACTAGTAAATAACCCCAACTCCTACTCCTAGACCATGTCTGGAACCAAAATAATTAATAATTAATAATAATAAAAATAAAAGTGGAGCAATAAAATTACTTTAAAATACAGGTAGGAATAGTAATTAACGAAAATGATAGATGAAGTGAGATTATAAAAAATAGTTCATTTAAATATAGAAAACTCCCGTGATGCATCAGGACAAGCTTTTTACCGCCAAGTGAAAATAATCAAAAAATTTCTCTTTTTATTTTTCGACCGCCGCAGAAGGTAGACGTTCTGGAGAGTCTGAGATGAAACATGTTGCCACCAACAGATAAGCAAACCTTCTTTATTTCTGTAAACATATATATATTCTTTAAATTATACAATCATTCAATCAATGTATACTAAAGAATTTTTATCGTTTTGTCTATATTTATTTAATCATATTCTAATCACATTGTAGTAGAAATGCATATATATATATATATATATATATATATATATATATATATATATATATATATATATATATATATATTGAATAACAGTCAGACAAGGGCAACGCATCACCAGAACACGACGACAAATGTATTAACCAAATATATTAACAGAAATAGAGAGCAAAGAAAGGAATGAACTTGTACTGAGTCCCAATAAAAATAAAATTAAATATAGAAACAAATATAAAAATATAATTTGCATTTGTGCTTCCTTTACTCTCTCTCTCTCTCCCTCTGTCTGTCTGTCTGTCTCTCTCTCTCTCTGTCTGTCTGTCTGTCTCTCTCTCTCTCTCAACTAACGAGAAGGCAACCCCCAAATAAAGGGAATGAGAAAAACACCGAACTCGGCCCAAAACGCCGGAGGTTTGAAGGAGCAGAGATGACTTATTTGTGATTGAAAAATTCAAAAAATCGGGGAAGCTTTCGTTATAAAAAAAAAAATGAGAAAGAAAGGAACACCGGAAATAAAATAATTTTGGCCAATCAAAAAAATTGACACAAAGAAACTTGTGATGTATCCAAATTCTCGAGTCTGGTCAAAAGGATATAAATGTAGCACCTCTGGGCTAGTTAAAGAAAGAACGGCAGGAGAAAACGGAACAAAAGAACGCGTAGAAACCAACCATGCATGACGCATGAAGAAGTTGTTAAGAGGTAGTTTGCTCCTGATATTTCCACTCATATTTCCAAGACCGAGAAGAACATTTCTGAGATTACGACTATCCCAACCATAGACTGTCGTCAAACTACTGAAAAAGATATTTCTCCAGACTGCTACTAATATCCGCCTTATTAACGAACTTATTGCTACGCCGAATATCAAAGGACTTAGTCATCACTCTAGAGAAAATAAATAAAAATATTTATTTTAAACTCTTGAGTCAGTTCATTTTTATTCCCGAAGTTCCAATAAAATAATTATCCTACCATTTATCCATACTGGTGGCTTTTGATGTGAACACGCTTGTCACAAACTTCGTCTTGGATTTTATCGATAATTCAACGCTATCTTCAGTTTATGTCAACATGTCGCGTGTTTTGCAGGGAAAAGACAAGAAAACTTCTTGTCGCTCCCGATGACGACGAAAAAAAGAACAAGGATTTCAAAAATTGCGCCGCCTGTAATTTTAGCCAAGGGCGGTAATCCAACAGATAAATGACACAATGAACTTCTCGGGAAGGCGTTATCTTTGGACGGAGCGAACATAGCAAGGTATCAAGTAGATATTACACGAATGTTAATTATTGTACACTTGTGACATCTTTGCGCGGATTTTCTTTCTGTGGTTGCTTTTCTTATTCGAGATTAATTAGGTAACAAACTATGTAATGATAAACACTTTAGATTTGAATGATCTATAGTGGTTAACAAGCAAGGCGATAAAGTCACTAAGACAGAAGTGGTTACTGAGAGTGAAAGAAACTGCAAAAGTGTTATTGAGGGGAGAGGGCAATAAAAATACAGGATTCAAGGAGACAGAAGATGAGGATGGAAATTGCATTCAAATTTTTGAAAATCAAATGAAAGCAGGAAGTGGGAGAGAGTTCCACTCAGGAGAAGTAGAACAGAATAAAAATTATGCTTAAATATAGAAATTTCAAAAATAAAATGCTGTCAATCTAATATCATGCTTGAATTCATTTAGTCGAGATAGTCATCAGAACAACTGTGATAAAAATATTCATATAAAAGGCACAGGGAAGGGTCTTAGAAGATGCCAAGTAAGGACCGATAACATTGTGGTTTCTTTGGATTTTCTTATGAAACCCTACATACTTATCATATGTACCAGATCAGATGTTTCTGCAATATTTGATAAAAAGCCACTAATACAGACAATTTCAAGCAGCCTATATTTAAATTAATAAAAATGTTGAGTTAGTAACATCAGTTTTCTGCCCTTCTTCTCCTTCTATATTCCCCGTCCATCAGCATCGGCCTGCCGTCTAAGTGACCGAACCCACCTGTGCCAAGCAGCCATCGGCCATTCGCCAGCCTGGGAGTAGGAGCTACGCTTCAGAAGCGAACAGCTTTACCAGCGAGCGGATGGACTTCTGAGAAGAGGGACCGGGTGACATCAACATCCCCGATGCAAAAGGAATTGGAAACTGCCTTGAATGTCACCATGAACAACAGGGGGAATGGTGATCACAGCGGCGTAAAATGCGCTCGCTTAATAAATGATGATGATTAGTAATAATTAATAATAGTATGACTTAGTTATAAATGAGATCCAAAACTATCGTCCTAACACAACGGCTAGGGACCTATAACGAAAAATAATTCTGAACATAAAATATATTATTAAATGTTATAATATCAGTAATAAAAATTTTACAAAAATTAAATGTTCAACGGAACGTACAAATTATTAGCTTGATTACAGTAGACGAGTATAAAACGTTTGACTTTTTATCTTTCGAAAAGATATAAAAAATTTAAATTTAACACAAAAGCAAAAACCACGAACACAGACAATTTTTAACGTGTGGCCAAAAATAGATTTCAACTTTTGAAAGTGCAACATTTGAAGTTTGGGTATTTCTGACTAATCAAATTTGCTCATGAAAACTACCAAACCGTTTATTATCATGAAGAGAAATCATTGGCCTATTAAATTATTGTTGCTTTCGTTACGTCTTCTCTATAAAAACTTGTAGCCCGTGACAACAGTCGGACATAAAAGCTATTCAGTGAAATGTGTTATAATGAATTGTCACGACCTCAAACCTGTTTTATCCAGAAGGCTGCAATGGTATGAAGGTTTAAAGAAAATAAACAACGAAGTTAATGTTATATTATTTCAACAAGATTCTTATTTTATTGCAGGATAACAACACAATCAATAAAAAATATAAATTCAAGTCATTAGCCAACCCTGTTCTTAAACGACATTTAGTAGATTTCATTTTCGAAAAAATGTTTTTCACAAGCATATGTATTTCCAAATAATGATACCATCATATTCAATAGGCTTCTATATTTTCTCGGAATCAAATTTTGTTTTCAAAAATTCGTCGCATTGTAAGTCAATCAACTCCAACTGATATTTTTCTGCTACTTTCTTCAAAAAATAATTAGATAATTAGTGTCCAGGTATTTAAGTTGGCGAGCCGGGCAAAAATTCTTCGCGGACCAGATATGGCCCGAGGGCTGGGGGTTACCAAACAATGGACTAAGGAATTAAATTGTTATTTCGTGAACTTGATGACATAATTATGAGCTCAATCCCTGGGCCCGGCAGTGTGTATTTGGACTCAGTGGAAACGGGGCGAGCAATAACTGAGCTGTATTAAAAGTAAGAACTAGACGAGTTGTCCCTAGACAAGGGCAGTGGAACAAGAACAATCTACCCACGTAGGCAGGGCCAGTGCAAGGATCTCAGCCTCTCCTCCGAACCAATAATACGGCCTCCACTCTACTACATCTCAATTTTCATAAGGTAATGTTCATATAAAATATAAATTTTATTGTAACCTAATTATGTACGATGATGTATCATGCAATACAGGTGAATTATTCAACTAGAAAATAAACCCAGTGTATCTTAATACAAATTAGAAACATACTATAATAGATCATTCCATCTTAAATAAATCAACAATATTTTGCGACAATTTTTAACATCAACTTGAGATTTTTTTTTTTATTTTGTAAAAAGTTGAATAATTTTAACACATCCAAAATTACGGATAAAAAATAAATTTCATATAGTGTTTTTATTCTTAGACTTAGCATGAGCAAATCAAATTCACGGATTTGGACAAAAAAAAAAAGAATTTCTAATGTATATAAAAGTAAATAGAAAAAAAAACAAATGTTGATAAGATAGCAAGAGTCACAAAGCACTGCTTGGGGTCTTTAATCAATCCCCTGACAAAGTCAGGAGTTTCGGGAGTAGTATGCGCCAACCATGCTCGCAGGGTTCATAAAGGATTCAGGCAGTCAGAAAACTCCCATCTAAAATTTGCAACTAACATTCCCATGAAGATAATAGATCAATAAAGTTCTGCCATGTTTATTAATCAAGATATCAGTCAGTTCAAGGAGTGCACAAAGAATAGTGGAAAGAGCAGGGCAGCCTTGGTGAGGGAAAAGCATTCTCCACAGCCGCTTATGGAAACATCAGCTGTAATATGAAATATCCAAACTGATCAAAACATTATTAGCGAAATAATTCTCGAATCAGACAAATACAGAATTAGGGAAGATGTACAATCAAGAATTTTAAAGGATCGCCAAAAACGGAAAATGGCACAGATGAGTAATCCCGTTAAAAATTGTAGAACAATTCAATAGATTTAAGTAATATCACTAAGAATCCCAACTTATTTTGATGCAAAAAATTAGGCTTAACAATTGAATTATCACATTCCCATTTACTAACCAGTCAGTGACGTTATCTCAAACGATATTATAGCTTTGGAAAAGCCTTTTAAGTTCAAACGATTACATGTTGTCAGCTGCGAAATTTGAAAGCTCATTCTAGAAAAAGATCAGCAATATTTTCCTTCCTAAACAAAAAAAAAAACGGGCCTTCCTGTAATTCGAACTCGACTCTACGATTTCTAATTCCGAGCCGCAACCCATTAAACCACTGACAGATCTTATTTCGAGAGGAAGTTCATTTGGGCAGTGTTGCTGAGAAAAGAGCGATTGTATTTATTAACATGACAAATTAGTAGACGACTAGTTGTATATATAACCCACAGTATTCCTTCTCTCCACAAGTAAAAGGACAAACATTGCTAAGAGCTACAAAGAAGTAGAAATCATGGAGAGCCATGATCACCTACCTAACAAACTTATTGAAATGGATGGCGGAAAGGTAAGTGTGTAGGATGATAAAAGGCAAACATTGCTAAGAACTCCAATGGAGTTGAAGTTGTGGTGAAACATGCTTGTTTAAATTGATAGCAGAGTGTGGAGTGCGTTGGATGGTAAAAACAAACATTGCTACGGGCTACAACGGTGTAGAAGTTGTGGAGAGGTATGATCATCTAATTAAAATGCTTGCTCAAATGGAATGGCATAACAGTGAGTGAGAGGAATAGCAAAATGATAAAAATTACTAAGAGCTACAAAGGAGTGGAAGTTGTGGAGAACTATGATCACCTACCTAACAATCTTGTTTAAATGGATGGCAGAACGGGGAGCGTGAGGGATGGTAAAAAGACAAATATTGCTAAGAGCTACAAAGGGTTGGTAGTTCTGGAGAGTCATGATCACCTACCTAACAATCTTGTTCAAATGAATGGCTGGGCGTGGAATGAGAGTGATAGCAAAATACAAACATTGCTGCTAGCTACAAGCTGTGGAGAGCCATGATCACCGACCTAACAAGCTTGCTCAAATGAATGGCTGGACGGGGAATGAGAGTGATACTAAAAGTACAAAAATTGCGAAGAGTTAGAAAGGATTGGAAGTTGTGAAGAGCCATGGTCACCTAACAAGCTTATTCAGAGGGATAGCAGAACGGGAAATGAGAGGGATGGTAAAAGGTCAAACATTGCTAAGAGCTACAATGGAGTGGAAGTTGTGGAGAACCATGATCACATACCTAACAAGCTTGCTCAAATGGATGGCAAAACAGGAATGAGCCGGATAGTAAAAGACAAACATTTCTGCGAGCTACAAAGGAGTGGAAGTTATGGAGAGTTATGATCACGTATCTAACAAGATAGTTTAAATGGATGTCAGAACGGAAATATGAATGATGGTAAAAAGACTACCAATTGCGAAGCGCTACAATGGAGTGGAAGTTGTGGAAAGCCATGATCATCTACCTAACAAGCTTGTTTTAATAGAGGGCAGAACGGGGAGTGAGTGTGATTGTAAAAGCCTGACAATGTTGGATTGGAAGTCGTGGAAAGCGTAACAAGTGTGTTTAAATGGATGCCAGAACACATAGTCAGCGGGATAGTAAAAGAACAAATATTACTAACAACTACAAAATAGTGGAAGTTGTGCTGAACCATGTTCACCTACCTAACAAGCACGTTTAAATGGATGACATAAAGTGGAGTGCGTGGGATGATAAAAGGCAAACATTGCTAAGAGCTACAAATGAGTAGAAGTTGTGGAGAATCATGATCACTTACATAACAAGCTTGCCCAAGTGAATGGCGAAACAGTGATTGAGAGGGATGGTAAAAGGACAAACATTGCTAAGAGCTAGAAAGGCGTGAAAATTGTGGAGAACCATGATTACCTGCCTAAGCTTGTTTAAATGGGTGGCAGAAGAGGGAGTGAGGGGCATAGTATAAAGACAAACATTGGTAAGAACTACGAAAGAGCGGATGTTGTGGAGAGTCATAGAGGGAATTCCGTGATATCCTGGGTTACATATTCAGCTAGTCGTTTACTAATTCACTAATTTGTAAGTGCTGCAGTTGAACAAATGCAGCACTGTTGAATTTCACACACTTTTATAACTTAGTCACATGACATCATAACAGGAAAAGTAATATTAATAATAGAAATAATAAGTAACACTGTATTACGTGTATTATTTCGGCGACGTTTGTTACAAAGAACAGGATGTTAACTGGTTTTCCGTTTAGCTATGGGATGTCGGATTGCAGTCAAACTGGTCGTCCGGTGACCTGTCTCGCTAAATGTAACGCTTTCTCTTAAAACAGGTCTTCCTTATTGTAGAACACCTAAACTACATCTTTTTTCATAACTTAAAATAAAAATAAAAACATTCTTTACACAAACACACTCCTATATCCATACAACTGAATATGTTAGCTTTATAACTGATATTGAGCGCTTTCCATTAAGTACTACACTTACAAATAATATATATATATATATATATATATATATATATATATATGAATAAAGACAAAAGGAAAACTCAGCTTAGCTGACGCGTTTCGTCCTCTGATGGACTTTATCAAGGCAATTGCAATTTAATGTCTAATAAACAAAAGTAAGAGTAAGAGTAAATGATGTTGTTGAATTTTTCTATGCAGTTAATATTTAAATTATTTTGCGCGTGTGTGTGTTTCTGAGATTAAGTATTGTAAATATTTACACTATTTACATTGTTGGAACTGTTGTCCTCGTCTTATATCGATATTTACGTTGTTTCGACCATTGTACTTCAAGTGATTAAAAATTTCGAACCGAACCCTTTATTTCATCTACGGCGGTAGATTGTTCTAGCTAAACGTTCTATGTCTCATCTAGATATCAGTTATCTCCCTTTAACTCAACTTTGTTCACCTCTGCAATAGCCTCTTTCGGTCAAGTCACTTTATTCAACTGGGTCATTTCTCTTTAATGTATTTCCAATTTGAATAACATTTTCAATGTATTCTTTTATTCTGTTTTGGTTCGAATACCTTTGACCTTACTTGTCGTTATCAGAAACAAAATGACGTCACTATCATAGTTAAATACTTTTATTTGAACAAAAACAGAAATAAATTAACTTTGGACTGGATGTGCAATATTTAATTTCGAAAATAGAAAAAATTGTAAAAAGCCATTTAATAATAATAATAATAATAATAATAATAATAATAATAATGAATAAATAAACTGCGCCTTTGTATTTTTTCGGACTTCAGGTGGTTTCAAATTTGCAGGGATCCAAATATGGACTCTAGACGTGAGTGTTGAAACACCAAGATTAATTTTGTCAAGACAACGACACGAAAAATCTTCTCTAGACGTGTTATAGCAAATGCTATCCTCACACTGTAAACAGTAGCTCCCTCAATGCCTGCTCTCCAATGGTAGAATATATATTCACGCATGTACAATAACATCTCTGATCCGTTACCAAATTAAATCAGATCCACATAACCATTTATCGATATATTCAAATCGATTCTTTTTGTACAGGGAGAGGGGGTTTTCAAATTACGACCTTTAAGACGTTAATACGAAACTATTATAGCCATCAAGTATTCGTTCGGTATATAGAATTATTTAATAAGCTCAGTTTAGTGTGGCACAAACACAAATGCTCTCTCTCTCTTTCTCTCTCTCTCTTTCTCTCTCTCTCTCTCTCTCTCTCTCGTCAGCTTTTCCAGTCGGGAGCGAACTCTGGACGTCAGTTTTAATCATCGCACAGTTAAACATTCGTCAGATGGAAACGGGAAGCCGAGTCGGAGACCGCACCAAGTATCTTTCTTTTTCCTTTCTCGTTAATTATACAAATCAATCCTTAGGTTCTACTTCACTGTTTTCTTATTTTCTTTTTTTTTTTTCTTTTTTTTTTTTTGAGCTGGATGCTTAATAGTGTAGAAATTATATTTTGGCTGTGTTGATACGGGGGCATAGAAATATCAGTTTTTAGACAAATGCTCATCTTGTTGTAATCAGAGGTCTGTCTGTCATTTCCACTTTAGCTTTCATATATTTAACTGATTTCCAGTTTTAAGGATAATGCATTTGCTTACACCTGGTACTCTTGCAAGGTAAGAAAGAAATAACAAGAGGGTAGAGGTATGGTGAGGCAAGGTTAAAGCGTCCTGAGTTTGTAGTAAGGATTCTGTGGGCTTTAAAACTATGATTGAACGTGGATTCATTATCTGGTAAGATCATTTATCGAAGTCATCATTATTGTTGCTACATTGGTTATTCCCTGCATTTATATATGACGGCGTATTGTAATCAAACTGATTTTTAAAGCATTTTATAAGAAAACTATGTACTTCGAATGAGATTTTCCTTGAAAATATATTGGTCTTTTTAGTGTTAGACAAAGTTGAATCTACAGTACGACAATCAACCTTATGTCATTCCAGGTTTTTCTCTTGTCGAATTTTTCATCATGACTTATTTTTCTATCGTCCTCGCTTACATTTTTCACTAAGAATTCAATATAGTACATGAAATACATAACTAAAATCTTGGATTCTCTGCCGGATTCTTACATTCTCGTCAACTATGATCAGCAAAAATCGTAATACAGCATCATTATCTTGTCTTATCAATTGCCATTCTTTTATTGCTCTCTCTCCTTAATAATGTATTTTTGCACATATTCTATCACATTCAGTAACCCCTTGCTTCCTAGTATCTTTAATGTATTACTTTGAATTAAATGATTTTTAAAAAAGTATTTTTGTGGCGTCTTCAAAATAACTTTTTTTGGTGGGAGGAAACGCTTTCATCATGTTCCAAGCTATCTATGCACTTGATTTGTCATATAGAAAATGTTCGCATCTATCTATCTATCTATCTATCTATCTATCTATCTATCTATCTATCTATCTATCTACAGTTGCGGCCAAAATGTTCAGAACGGCATTGTTTTCGTCAGCAAAGTATAAGTTTTTATCAAAGTTGTTTTATATTCTATAATTTTCACTGACAATAAATACGATATTAATTCTTATTGTCTGAGATTTTGGTGTAATTTGAGAGGATAATACAAAATTTATGGATGATTTGGTGATTTACTGCAATTTTTACTTGTATTATCAATGTCATTCTGAACATTTTGGCCGCAACTGTATGTCTGTTCATTATCTATTTTCCCTGTTCAGTATCTATTTATCTATGTCTGTTTATTCTTTATTTATCTATGTCTGTTAATTATTTATCTATTTCGTCTGTTTATTATCTATCTAGCAATCTATCTGTCTATTTTTGTCCGATTATCTATATATCTATATCTATATTCCTGTTCATTATGTATTTATCTATTTATTAGGTTGGTGCAAAAATAATGTCGTTTTCTCACATAGTAACATATGTGAGAAAACGACATTATTTTTGCACCAATCTAATATCTGTCTATTTTGTCTGCTCATTATCTAACTATTTTTGTGTTTTCGTTAACTATCTATATCTCGCTCTCGCTCTATCTATCTATCTATCTATCTATCTATATATATATATATATATATATATATATATATATATATATATATAAGTTGGGCGTCTTAAGCTGAAGGAATGAAAAGAAACCAATGATCAAAGACTATTAGTATTGTATTAAGTGTAGTCCTTACTAGCTGTGCCATAATTATGAAAAAAGTATGAATCAGTATTCTCTCCTCAGCTATGGGTTAAATAGTAGGACGTGTATCTTGAAAAATATTATTATCTCCAAAATTTATTAATGCAATATTCGCTCACAAAGAAAAAAAGAATTATTCTTACTAGTCCAATACATCTTTTAGCTTTAAATAACCTACAAAATGTTAAATAACCCCCAAAATGATCGTAAGATGTAAAAAAAAAAAAAAAAAAACAGTAAATGAATCAACAATCATAATGGATTTTTTCTTTGTAAATATCAATTGGGTATCACGTACCCGAGGAATAGTCACTAAATTAGTTTCGCAGATTATTTCAAAATGTACACTTCTGGCATTTTATGAAACTAGGCTAAGTTTAGTAAATACTAATGACCTACTCTACACACTTAAAATATTATTAATTATTCAACGGTGTTAAGATTCTTGTGATTGTGATTTAATTCACATTGTTTTAAATCAGAAAGCATGGAACTACTAGCAAGCTCTAGTCACTGATTTTGTACAAATTGATCGATTTGTTTTTTTACGGTTTATCAACTTTTTCCCAAGTTTATTTTGCGCGTAATTGAACGAACTTGACTGAAATTTGAACTCGGCTCTCCAAAGTCCCACTCCAGCTGTTATCGGTTATGCCGCCCGCATCTTCTCAATTACAAAAGAAACAGATTTAAAAAATATAAGAACTTCACATACTTTTATAGCAACTCTTTTGAAGCTTATTATGCCTACCCTCTTTAGTCACTTGCTGAACTTGGTAATTTACCCTAAACTGACATCTCGGCTTCAGTCTCTTTCCCACCACCGTGATGTGGCTTCACTCCATCTTTTCTACGAATATTTTCATAGTAATTATTCTGATGAACTTTCCTCCTTAGCGTCTCGACTGCATGAATTTAAGAGTACTACTAGATTGGCAGCTAGCTCTCACCGCTTTACTGTTGAACTAGCTTGATGCAACCGTATGTTCTATTCTAATACTTTTTTCTCGCGCCACTTGCCTGTGGAATTCTCTTCCACTGTCTTACTTACCTGCCACCTACATTCTTCAGAAGTTTAATTCCAAAACCAATCGCCATTTTCTATCTTCCTGAATCTTGTTCTTTTATTGTCCTTTATCGTCACTTGAGTCTTCTCATTCTTTTTCACTCCCAGTAACACCTTGCGTCTTAGTGACATTATCGCCTTGCTTGAAGCTAAATTATTTAAACATACCGACGACTTCGCAGACTTGTACATTCATACACAACGTTCCGCTAATAAATTTCAAGAGTCCCTCTGTGCGTCGAGAGTGCCAATATCTTAAATGACCTTGGTCTAATTAAGGAAACTCGACTCGGTAGAATTTACATGACCTGTCTGACTGGAACGAAAGAACTCTTTCATGACATTAATCCAAAACTGTATTAAAAAATATGACTACAACATAAAACACAGATATATCACCGCCTCTAGTAATTATGTCCATACAAAGATGTATATGCACAAAAGCTGAGTATCATCTACCATGTATTAAATTGTGAAAGCAAAATAACACATCATATTTTTATTACTTCAAGGCTCCCAAGAAAATGAAATTTCGGCATTAAATGACCCATAAGGTGTTGATATGTTGCTAAACAATCAAATCAATCAATAAAGTCTAGGTAATTGTCATGGGTCCTTACCTTTTCTTTTGATAAAATGTGACGTCGGTGGTATCGAATCCTTTCTGATGCAATCACAGTTCAGATGGGCAGGTTATGTCATCAGAATGAGTGGTGATCGATTGCCGAAAATCCTCATGTATAGCCGACTTTTTCAAGGTAGACGTAATGTAGGCCGTCCTTGGTTAGGCTTCAAGAAAAAACTTAAATACAATTTAAATGCTACAAGCATCACTATAGAGAAGTTCGAACTGTTGAAAACAGACAAATTGAAGAAACACCTGCTACTGAGGTATAACTAACTTTGAAAACTGAGAGAAGTACGAATTAGCACTAAATCTCGGACTAATACAACAGCCCATATAACGGTCAATTCATCAGTATGTTCCTGGTGTGGACTTGTTTGCAAATCCTGTGGTACATACCGGCAGGTTTAGAAAGTTAACAGTTTAAAATTGTCCACGTTAACGTCACGCGTAACGGTTAAGTAAAGTGTGACCGAACCAAAAGCTATGCATCAATAATACGTGTACACACACACACACACACACACACACACATATATATATATATATATATATAATATATATATATATATATATATATATATATATATATGAGTATGTGTGTGTGTGTATGTGATTGTGTACATATTAAATATTTTATACACGCTTCAAATAATACACATGTCAAATATACACACATATATAATTTTATATACACTTTATATAATAAGCATATAAAATATTTTATACACATTTCAATATACCGCCTTCTATGTAAAAGTATTTTATTTAATGTGGGTTATTTAATTTGTATCATAATAGTTTATTTATTTTATAATGTTCACCTAATACAAGTGTGAAGAGCCACTCAAATTAGAGGGATACTGAATTCGGTTTGTTACGTGAGCATAAGAGGAGGAGGTAAAAGATAAGATAAAGATTAGCTTTGTACTTAACGGGATTATGATTGTAGTGATCGGGGGAGCATCCAAGGGGGAGTTTGTCCCACAAAGTAGCAGCCCTTGGAAAGAAGCTGTCCGAATTAACTTTCCTTCTCTTTAATGGAATGTGAAAGGAATGATTGATCCCAGTTGAGTCTTTCCTTGTATTGGGTGTTATTTCCACTCATATATGTTTTAAGTTGATAATTGTGTTTTGCTTGTTCGAGATATGCTGATCGATATTTACATGAGTTTTGAAAGGTAACAAGTCAATCTGTACATATATATATATATATATATATATATATATATATATATATATATATATATATATATATATATATATAATTGAACAATATGGTCAATATACAATGGCGACTGTTTAATGCTTAAACGCAATCTTTACTTGTTATAATTACATATGTTTTCTCCATGATATTGAGCACTTTAACCCATAAATATACCATTTTTTAAAAGTATATTTTTATCATATATATATATATATATATATATATATATATATATATAGAGAGAGAGAGAGAGAGAGAGAGAGACATACACAGACAGATAGATAAACAGGCAGAAAGGAACGTGGCTACGTGAGAGATGCATGAACTATATATATATATATATATATATATATATATATATATATATATATATATATATATATATATATATATATATAAAGAAAGAAAGAAAGAAAGTGGTAGATTTTTATTTATTAATACGATGGTTTCAGTCACTTTCCAATCGCCCTAACTTTAGCTTCCCTGTGTATTTTTGGAAATAATTTAAGGGTAATTTTTCTGATGAACTTATGAACTCACAATTAAGCACAGTGCTACATTGGCGGCTAGGTCTGATAACTTTACAGTTGAAATGGTAGATGTCACTGTAACAGTTTCTTCTATCGCACTTCTCGCTCTTTTTGCTTCTTGCTTTCCAGTCAACTTTGAACTTAAAAAAATTAAATGCACTCTTTTTTTTCCTTTATTATTCTTTTATTGTTCTCTCAGATTAATAGTGTTTTTTTAATTTCTTTTTCATATTCAGTAACATGTTGTGCTTCAGTAGCTTTATTGTCTTGCTTGTGGTAAAATGATTAAAAAAAAAAAACAAGAATTATCATAACAGGGCCAAAATAACATCCAAACAATGAACGCCTAAGGGTACGTGGCCGCAATGTTGTGTCTATATTAGCAACAGGTCGAATAAAATTACATTATTACGCTGGCTGCGTTCTGTTCATTTTTGTAGAGTTGTTGATTTTTTTTAGTTGTTATCTGTCATCAATCTTAAATGAATCACACATTTACGCCCATCAATTCTTTCCACTTCACAGTCGTTCTAACGTTTTTTTTCCCACGATTAATAAGCAGAATGATTACATTAAATCGTTTGCTAGGTTAAGAACTAGGGAATTTCCTTTACTGTCTCGTGCTAGATAATTTTTTTCTCGCCAGAATCTATCTTACACATTTATAAGCCTACCGTTCGTCCATGCATTGAATATTACTGCCATATCTGGTCGGGTTTATTCTGCTATGTACTTAGAGATTCTTGACAAAATTCAAAGAAGTTTCTTGATAGAATCTAAATAAGCATCAGCTTTGTTATCGCTCCTGAGCTCGTATCTCGGCTTCAATCACATTCACACCGTACTAACATGTCCTTTCTATAAATATTTTCATGGTAAATCTTCTAATCAGCTTTCCTGTATAATGCCTAGGCTTTACGAATGTAAGCGCAGTACTGGATTGGTAATTAGGTCTCGTAATTTTACTGATAAATTGCCAGATTTAACCGTAAGTTCTACTCTAATAGTGTCTTCTCCTGCACTTCTCGTCTGTGGAACTCTCTTACGTCTTCTTGCTTTCCTGACATCTTTGATCGTCAAAAATCTAAATGCAACTTCAACCGTCATTTTCTGTCTCGTTGAAACCTTATCTTTTATATTATTTCCTCAATAACGTTTTCTTCATTTATTTCACTCCCAACAGTCATGTCTTGAAATATTCATATTGTTGTTGCTATTCTTCCCTAGTTGTTTTGTTTACACCAGTGGCAACCTGTGTCCAACACAGAAGAGTGAAGGACAGAGAGAATTCTCAATATTCAACTACTTTTCTCGATATTAGGACATCCTAGCCCTCCGATAACAACTGGCATGACTGTCAACTTCATATTTCACAACTTCCTCAGTTCTATGGCAAAGTCAAGATATTTATCTTTTTCTTTATTTCTTTGCCAGGCCAAAGAAATCCAATATCTGCCATCTTTTTGTTTATCCCTACTATATCCGGTTCCCTGTTCAACGTCATGGCATGATACGTGTAATTATATACCAAATATCACCAAATCCCATTAAAGCTTACTATGTACTTAATGGCCAGAAATATATATATATATATATATATATATATATATATATATATATATATATATGTCTAGAACAGTGATTAGAGTGTATTTTTGCACTAAAAATGATTCAACACAAGTAGCTTTAAAATAGATTGTCATTTAATACAAGAACCTGTGTCGACGAAACAATGAATTAATTGTAAACTTGAGACATTCGTGCATGACGATTATTGAAAAAAAATTAAATAAATCCAAAGAGTTACAGTCTCATTTCTTTTTACTAGATGTTCACCCAATAGCCACTCAAGGTAGACAATTATCTTCTGATGTTGTTTTATGGAGTAGTGGGGGAGTGTAAACCTAGACATGGAGAGGTTAAGATTGCTGTGAACGGGTAACCACTCACTCGGGAGTCTTTTCCAAAAAGTAACTGTTCACGAGAAATTGTCTGATAATAACTTCCTCCTTACTAACGGAATACCAAATGAATGAGGATGATCCGAACTTGTGTCTATGTAAATTTAAATATTGAGCACGTTAGTTCCTTAAGAACATAACAACATTTATTTTGAAGAGTCAATTTTTATTTTTAATCATTTCACCACAAGCAAGGCAGGAATAGCACTAGTATGCTGGGGTGACTGATTTAGTGATTAAAGGACGTTCGAAACATTTTCGTCTTAGTGAATTTTTTTCACTTGAAATTAGAGTAGCGTTTTTATGCCAAAATTGTGTTCAGTCTCGTTACGATGAGAAACTAATGCGTTTAATGTGGTGTTTTGAAATATATCCCTTTTCTGTTCATATAATCTTTTCTTTAAAATACTTGAGATTTTCCAGATGTATTCCTTGTGGCAATTATTAAGTCTTTCATTGTTTTAAATGTAATGTTTAAAGTAGAATTCCAAGTATGTCTCGAAAAACTTGGTAATCCGTATGAGTAGTCCCAAGGAGGATGAAATCCTGAGAGCTCAATGTAAATTCAGAGCTAATAATTTAAAGAAAAACAGACCACTTTAAGGTTCCATTGTAATAGTTTATTTCACTAGAGACCTTTTAAAGGACGCTGGATCATCAGACATCACTTCCAAAAAGTTGAAACGAAAAATGAAATGAAAATTTACACATTTGACGGGTAGTATTAAGTATATGTAATTTAACAGACGGGGTAGCGAGGAGTGGTGTGAGAGGGTTTATTTTAATATTTCTTTGTGTCATACTTAGTATTGAGGAAGGAGGGACCAGACATTGATCTATTTAATCTGTTAACTTAACGTAAATGATATGCTGAAAGGGAAGGGGAGAAGAGAGAAAAAGAAAAAGAAAGAAAAAAGGAAAGAAGGGGGAAGTAAAGAGAAAGAAGATGTATTTAGGGTTTATGGAGGAAGAAGAGAGGTGGTATAGTTTTGGCAATTTAAGTAAAAAAAAAAAAACAGATTTTAACGTTTGATAGTAATTTAAATGTTTAAAAAATCCACAAAGAAATTAATTTGATGCTTGCTAGCAATTTAAATATTTAACTTTTTTACAAATAATTTACTGGATTTAATATGAATTAAATACTATATTTAAAAACATATTAATAAAAACATATTAAAAGATATTTAAAATATAAAAGTTTTAAAAGTTTACTGATAGTAATCTTTTAATATTGTAAATGACTGTTAAGGTAACATCTTTATCAGTTTGAGTCTAATTCATGAATGTAAATTGTAACTATTTTTAGATGGATAATTTTTCTTAAAGTTTAGGTTTTAAATTAAGATGGAGTAATATTTGAAGGTAATATTAAAAAAAATTGTTTTTCATATATATACCACATATACACTTATGTAAATCTCACATATACATACGATGTGTGTGTGTAATATCGCAAATATAGTGCTGGTGTTCGATGTAATATAACAAAGCTACTAAGTATATCTTAATGAATACACATATTATACCTCATCGCAATCTTTAGTTGTTGATTACCCGGAGAGTCATGCTAGTGGTGAGGCATAATATATATATATATATATATATATATATATATATATATTGCGGCTAAGTTTGATTGTTTTTTTTAATTTACGCATGTTGTATATCCAATATAATTATTTATGAATTTGGTTTAATCAAAGCTTGGATTTCATTTTTAGCTGTTGTTTTTTGTGGCAAAATAAGTTGTTTTTTTTCATGTTACTTTCCTTGTTGTCAGCCGAATCATGTAATTTAATAATTGTTTATTTGGGCAGCAATCATTCTTTCATACAAGTTTACCTAAAAGGTGCTGCGGTTAAGTTTGTGTGTGTGTGTGTTTTGTTTTTTGGTTTGTTTTTTTTTTTCATTTTTGGCATGTTGCTATATATCTAATATAATTATTTATGAATTTACTGCCTAAATACACTGGTACATGAAGATTGCGTTTTTAATGAATTGTGCTACTCGTGAAGGAAAAATATGTATATTTATTTTTAATCAATACATTATAGCACTGTCAATCTACATTTTATTAACACTTACACACAATGTGCAATATTATACACACACACACACACATATGTGTGTGTGTGTTTTGCAACAAAGAAATATCTTATCAGTTCAATTAATTTTTATTGCATTTCTTGATGATTTCAACAGATTTTTTTAAAATCGAACTCTTATTAAAACAAAGATTTTAAGATATTTTTATTAAAAATCTGTATCTAGTTATCAAAAGAATTCAATAAAACTATTACATTAGAAAATAATCTTTAATTTAGGCAAATTTATTCATTACTAATAGTATCTTTATCGTCGAAGCTTACGGCGATATCTTGTTAAAAAGCCGCTTCTCGTATTAGGTTGGTGCAAAAATAATGTCGTTTTTCTTTTGAAGTTGAACCTCAAAAACGTCATTATTTTTGAACCAACCTAATATGATCATCGAAGTTAAGCAACGTCGTACTTGCCCAGGTGACCGCGTGGGAATGTCTGGTGCTGTGTGTTTGGATATGATGAAATCGGTAATGGCTCGGAATTGAAAATCGGAGAATCGCGTTTCACCTTATCTCTACCACTTAGCTCTAAAACTTGCATCCGTAAATCCTTATACCCCTTCCCACCAGAAAGAATTAAAAAATTCTTGTAATTTTAAGAATATTTTCTGACTTTGAATAACCTGCAAAATGTTGATAAGCCGTATAAAAACAACCAATAATTCATGTCATAATATATTCACGATTATATAACATCGTTTTAAACTTTTAATGTCCATTGTTTGACCAATGAAACATTTAAGACATGTTATTATACTAGGCGCATTGAATTTTATTATGTTAATTTATCGATAATATATTTATTGATAAATTAACATAATAAAATACTATACATATAATATATTTATCGATAAATTAGCATAATAAAATTCAATGTGCCTAGTATAATAACATGTCTTAAATGTTTCATTGGTCAAACAATGGACATTAAAAGTTTAAAACGATTTCATATGTTATATAATCGTGAATATATTTATCATAATATATGCATAAAATACGAGATCGAATTAAAATACAATTTATGACTTATCACTTTTTACTGGTATTCATCAATTTTTCAGCGATGTCCAGACACTAAAACATTAAAATGTATACGAAATATCAAAAGGAATTCGCATTTTCTATAATTAATAGACCAATTCTATCTGCAAGTCTAGCTTTGATTCCAGACCATTGATAATCGCTTACAGTTTCATTTTCTAGGAGCAACATACAAATTGTCTGTAGAAATTTAATAAAATAAATTCTATGTAAACTATAAGAAATGCAACATTCAATGGTTTATTTACACTTTTTACATTGTTTTCGACTGTTTTCCCCATTTTTGTTGCCATATTCACCGCGTCTCGGCCGTTGTACGCACCGGCCTTCTTCAACTGATTATAACTTGAAACTGAATCCTGTATTTCGTCCAATAAGAAGCTCAGGGCGTATAACGGCCTAAACGTCATGAATATGGCAACAAAAATGAGGACAACAGTCCAAACAATGTAAATAGTGTAAATAATTATAATAAAATTTCTCAAAAATATAGACAGATATTCAATGGTTTATAATAAAAGTTTTTCTATCGCAATTTTTATTTTCTTAATGTGATTATCACACATTGAAACGTCAGTTACCGTCAGATCGACGAATTTAAGCAACGTTGAGACTATTCAGTACTCAGATGTGTAACCTGGAGAATACCCAGGTACTGTAACCTACGCGACAGGCCTAGCAAGCTGATGGTGGATACAATATCGCTACTTACGCCAACAGGAGACCTTAATATATGGAGATGCTTCAGGACAGACAGGTTGCAAGACCTACTTTGGACTTGGGTGGGAACATAGAAAATGACATAAGGCAAACAGGAAAGTGGGTGGGGGAGTTGGTGATGAATGCCATAGGCAAAAGAAATACACCAAAATCTCTTGTGTACCAAAGAGAAGTGTCGATATGTTTTAATTCCTTCAATTCGTCCTCCTCCGCTACCGGGCGTGGTTCATATTTGGTAACGCACGCTTGTCATTTTTTCAAATAGTTTTCGCCATCGCACAATTATTTTATTTCTCTGTTATTAAACTGATATAAATATTTCCGGTAGAATGTTTATTTGAAACAGAATGCTTATTTTATGAGCAAAAAAAAAAAAAAAAATCCTACAGGCATGTCTATTCCAGACGACACTTGCTTCTCCCACATCCTGAAATGGCACGGTATATAAAAGAAGATTAAAAGACATTTTACGTAGAGCTCTATATATTTTCAGCACATAATCGACACCTTAAAAAAAACTTGTACAAAAGTATGCAGAAAACTGCGTGTGTCCCATTAAACAAAAGTTGTAACAAAATAATCCAACATATTGCGGAAACTATTCTTGACGTATACTACTGAGGTTCCCTTCTATGACCCTCTAAATAATATCTACCTACAAAGTGATGGCGTTTCCATGAGTTCAATTCTAGGACCAACATTTAGTAACTTCTACATGGCTAACCTTGAAATTAAGATATTTAATACCACTAAAAAAACTTCCATCTACGTAAGATATTTAGTCGATATTCTCATTTTAGTGAAAACATAGACGGAATACATGAACTTCAGATTTATTTTGAAATTCTTCCTTCTTAAGTTCACATATGAACTTAAAAATAACAACAGAATTCCTTTTATTGGTATATCATTTCGTAAAATGCATCTATTGGATGCTTTGGTACACATCATCAGTGAAGTATCTAGCCGAGGTTCATTAGGGGTTCCAGGTCTTTCAATATCATACCCCACTCTCCACGGTAACCCAGCCGGTATCAATCGGGTATCGACTTGTGTACCTTCTGTTAGCCACAGTTTTTTTTCCATTTTTGTAACAACATTCCCCTTGGCAATTTATAGCCCACTCCCAGATAACCTCCAGTTCACCAGCAATGTGCGTCCTTCCATAAAAAAAGGAAGAAAACGCTATCTGGGCAGAAACATGGCGGCGTGCTCGGTTTGAAGTGTTAAGTAACGATTTGTTTCATTCACTGAGACATATACACATACACATACACATACGAAAACGCGCCCAAATATGACGTTCTGCTTATATTTAGTGTATTTCCGTTCGTCCGAATGAGAAAAAAATATCCTCCTTCCGTTTTTTCCTTGACCCTCTCCCTGTGTGAATCACAAACACACACACACACACATCAACGCCGACACACTCACTTACCAACATACAATAAATAAATAAATTGAACATATATATATATATATGTGTGTGTGTGTGTGTGTGTGTGTGTTCTGTCACCTGGTCGAGACTCCATTGTCTGGTGTAGTTTTAGGTCATACCCAAAACAATAAAAATTATCAATCGCTACTTCCTTTCATCTCGTTATTGACTACCAATCACTTGATCTTTTCAACCATAAACATCTGGTGGCTTGTTTTGCTGCCAATGTTATTGCGCAGATAGTCTTTTACACCTAATTTTGGCATCACCTTACATAGAGTCACCGGCCAGCAAAGCCTCTGCAAACCGGGTTCGCATTCGGTTCGCATTGGGCTCGTCAACCACGTGTTTTACATTCCTCTACAATCTGGAAATATTTTCCAAGCTTTTTCCGTTCATGGTCTTCGTCCATATTGTCTTCTCTAGGTACTGTTAATTCTAACATGATCATTTGCTTGGTCTTTTCAGAATAATTAATCATATCTGGACGAAGCTTAGTTTGTATTATTTCCACGTGAAATTTAAGCTGCTTACCTATATCTTACTCTCAACTGACTGTCCGGGGCAGAGCTGAGGAGGGATGTTTTCTTCTTCTGCGATCTGTTTATTCGGTTCATATCTGTTTTGTTTTAGACACCTTGAGACTATTGTTGCAAGGACTCCGAGAACTTTATCATGTCGCCATCGGGGTAACCGATTTGAGGTAACCGCTCAATACGTGTTGGAGGTACCCTCTCTTCTGGCACAGTGGACATAGTGGAGACTCGCTCTTTCCTCACGTGTGCAGGTTTGCCGGACTGGGCAGTGTATCATACACTGCTTGCACAAGGAAGCTTGAATTACTGGGATTAGTATACAAAAGGTTCGTCCAGGAAATCTTCCTTTTTTTTTTTTTCAGGTTTCCCCATTTCTCCCAGGCCCCCTGTTGCTCTAAAGCTACCATCTAACTGGATATAATTTCCTCCACAGCTGCTCTCACTTCATATTGAAGGCAAGATATAGAATACAGTAATTACACCAATAATAATATATTTACTACCTCCCCATATAAAAAAAACTAACTAGCATAAGCACTTGCACTTTAAATTATAAATTTAATGTCCTGACTTACAAAACAGCGATTATACAAAATTAAATAAACCGTACAAAAGTTAATTCTATTGCACGACATTTAAAAGAAAATTCCTGTCGACATTCACGTTATAGAGAAATATTAATTGACAATACAAATATACTCCACCATCAAAATAAAAACAAAAACTTCAAATTCACGAAGTGCTCTATCTAAAAAAAGAAACCAACACTAAATAAAATTAATAACAATAATGTTTTGAAATGTCTATAAAAGGGATATTCAAAGTATAAAAAAAACATTTTCAAAAAATTCTTTTAAAAGAATTGCAGGTTGAGTATTTTTAAAACATTAATAATAATAAATTTAAACTAAGTTTCATCTTTTACATATGCTTGGCGTAATTTGACAACAACAGAGCGCGTTTAATGCAGATTTACAAAAAAATTTACAACTATCAATTACATAAATTTTTATCTTAACAGTTCACTCCTGAAGATGATCTTGAATGAGACTGAAAGCACTTGGGAAAATAAAAGAAATAGCTAAAACTACGACGTCTTTCTAACTCTGTTTTGTAACAGCACTAAAAATCGAAATTGAGAGGATTAAAATAAAAAAACACATAATATATCTCGATTATTCAATTAAACATGCTTGAATATATATATATATATATATATATATATATATATAGAGAGAGAGAGAGAGAGAGAGAGAGAGAGAGAGGGGAGAGAGAAAGAGAGAGAAACGACAATATATAGCAAGGTTGTCCAAGCAGCGGTTCGCGAACCACATGCGGTTCACGGAAATATGTAGGCTGAGCTCCTTTTTTCATTACATTTAATATAAAAGGTAAATAAGAAAAAATTTCAAGCTTTATAACTATTTACTGGGTATGACTTGAGGCCCCACTGGATTAAAACATATCTTTAATGTTCATTGTGAGTAAAAAATATTTAAGAATTTAAATCCTAATTTTAATGCTAAGTCTGAGTGATGCGTTTTGGAAGGAATCGTGGGAGGTCAGAGAAATTTCAGGTCAAATATTACAGAGAAATGCCAGAAGACTGAGGTCATGCGTAAAGGGGTTAAAGAAGAGTGTGCACCGAGGTCGGGGGAGTGAGAGTGGTCTCATGTGTATGTAACATAAAAAGTATGTGTAAATTTAGTATATACCTGATGTATAGATATAATAGCTAAATGCAATCACCACTTTTACTCCAACAGTTTTTTTCTCGCACTCCCGTCCATTTATTTGCTTCCCTGATAACTACAATCTTCAAAAATTTAAATGCAACGCCAATCGCCATCTCCTATTTTATTGAATCCTGTTAATCTTTTGGCCTTTTCTCAATCCTTCCTATACTCAGTATTTTCTCTCATTTTCACCCCCCCCTGCGTTCTAGTGGCGTTCCTACCTTGCTTTGGGATGAAATAATTTTAAAAAGGTCGGAAAAAAATATGATCCGTATAATCTATCGTATGAAAACTTGTAGAGCCTAAGACTCCTACTTCAGCCCTTCAAACTAAGATTCAGTGGATACATTTCGTACGCAACACCGACATCAAACTACGTCCAGTAGTCCAAACTTACGCTACATGCCCGGGAAGTTAATTTCTAAATTTATCGACAAGATAAAATCTGCCGAAATCCTTTTACATCCTCTTTGTTAGTACCCGATTTTGACTGCATTCTATCTATATCGGGATGGAGGACGCCATTCTAATCATCTGCTGTAACTACCCACCTGGATTGTCTTCAAAAACGCCGAAAGAGGTCGGACCCCTCTCTGTATAACGCTCAACTCCCTTCGGTCGCTATTTCCACTACGCTTGTTAAGTAACATCGACCTTACGGGTCATTCGGCTTTTCTTTCCCTTCTGGGTTCGGGCCGGTGTATTGTCTTGGCAAAATTTATTCAGGTTTCCAAAATCTTACGATATTGAGGTTGAGGGTGTGGGTAGTGGTGGACCCAAAAATATATTGTGCACTGCAGATAAGAAATGATCAATTCTCAACTGCGGCCATGGTAAGTTTTGTCTTTGCATCTGGGACAACATAATCAGGACTGGAATGAGAACTCCTTCAATAAAAACGAAGAACATTGTTGATAATTCTAACAATAGGTTTATTGAATATTAAGACAAAAGAATACAATGTCTCCATTATTCGCCGAAGGACTAAGGGTGACCGAATGAATGATGACCGAAGAAATGCAACAGTAGCTGCTGTAGTAGCAATAATTGGTACTGTCGCTTAATTCTTCTCCACTGCGTGTGTCTGTGTTCGTTCGCTTCGGCCACGGAAATACAGATGCTCTTGTGAAGCGACAACGGTCCACGAGGTAGTCCGGTCCAAATCTGACCCCATTCCCTTCCTTCTCCCTCCCTCTCTCTCTCTCTCTCTCTCACACACACACACACACACACTATCTCTCTCTCTCCCTCTGGGTCCCATAGATACTCTCCTAAAATTTGACATTGAAGTATCTATTTTTCTCACTTCCGATTGCTCTATCTTTTTCTGTAAGAATATAAGCGTTTGGAGCGAATGGTATTAATATGAAGAAACCCCGAGTTTGGAATCTCAGCATAAACCACGTGACTGTTTTGTTAAAAGAAATTAGATCTCTCTTTTTTTTTCTAGGACTATAAGGATTTTGGCCAAACAGTGTTAATGTCAACAATCCCCAAATTTACTTTCTCAGGACCAAGAAATTCGAACACATTTATGTCTTCTTATTATTGGAGAGAAGTGGATTGATTGGAGGAAAATTAAGTTTTGCGCAATTTAACTGAATCTTGACTAATTATTTCTGGGTTCGATTCCGTTTATTGTTTATTTTATTGTTGAAAACATAATTATTATCTCGTCTATCATAGTATCCTCTTCCCGTATTCCTTCAGTTCTTCCGCTTTTCCTAGGGATACGCCTTCCCTTGTATTATAAGTCAGCTTAATTGTCTTCTTCCTTCTTTGCTTCTGCCTACGAGCTCCTCTACCTCAAGGAGAATTTCCTGTTTTGAAGGGAATGGATCGGGATTTGAGCCTGGAGCGGAACGTTGTTTAATTGTGAGACTGAGAAGGCTAGATCGGCTGGGGCCCTTTGTAAAGAAGTTCAATTTTGAGGGCGTTGCTATCAAGGATAAAGACTGCCGCTGTTCTTTTATCAAACTTCTCTAACTCATTGGTGTCTACCAAAAAGCCCCCACCCCATTTGAATAAAAAATGAGCTTACTCCTTGGATCCTTCCAAAATCTCAGCAAGGTTGATTTAGCACTTTGCGACGGCATCACTTTCTCCATTGTTTCTTTTGGTGTCTTGTCTTTTTGCTCTTGTTTTCCTGGCTTTTCTTTTTTGGGGCCACTTTGCCGGATGGTATATCCAGCCTCCTCGCCTTTTTTCGGCTAATCAAACTTTATTGATGCCCCGAGAGATCATTTTTGACAGACCAGCTGCGTCGGCCATTTTTCCAGTATCCAAATTTAAACAAAATTTCCAGCCTAAGCTGGGGGAGGAGAAAATGTAAACGAATTAAGAACAAAGACAAAAATAACAGAAAAAGAAATGTTCACCAAAAACTGAAGAAACAGAAAATCAACAAATAAATAGATCCAAAACCCCAGTCAAACAATGATCTGTAACTTTACAAGAAAATCCTTCATGTAAACACAACCCCGTCGCAACAGTTCGAGTAAAACTAAACAGACAAAAAGTCAACCGATGGGAATGATTGCTAAGCTATAGCACTCCCCGAATTTATGGAATAATTTCACAGGGATTTCTTGGATCTGCTGGGATTTCTTCTTAAGCAATGAAAATGGTCTGTTCTCGGTTTCATCAACCATAGTTTTTGTTTTGTTGTCAGATGCTATAATTACTGTACTGTATCCTTTTTACGCATGAATATAATTCTTACTTTGTAAACTTATTGCTTCATTACAGTTGCCTTGCCTCGTTTTGGCTTGCATATATATTGTTTGTTTGGTATTACTTTGTTCTGTTGTATTTTTCTTTTCTTATTGTTTATTGAAAACTTTGCCAACTTTGTTGGTTATTAATTAAACTTAACCATGGCGAATTTATCAACATCGGTAAACGTTGAGCGTGTTTCTATTTGACATTTATAGGTAAACAAAGTTCATACTTATAATTCAATCTGTATTGTTTCTTTTTTAGGTTTTATTCTTCAGTCTATTTGTTAAACATTGTCGTGGTTTATACTTTTGTCTGCAAACATTCACTTGAAAGGTGTTCTTTTTTATGTCGGTGTATTCAAAACCACATCGACAGGGCAAAATAATTTATGAGCTGAAATGATCAAATTCCTTGCAAAGTGTTGCTAGAAACATTCTATTTTTAATTGTTAAGTTCGAAAGGAATTTCATTTTCTCTTTTTACTCTGTTCGATTGTTTACATCTACAGCATCCGGCAGGACATGCTTTACTAAAACAATCAAGTAAATTCCTAAGACGAATAATGTATATTAAACTAGACGCGTCCTTGAAAATGACCGTATATATTATGTGTACAGAGAAAAAAATATGTCATGTGACAATGGTTGCAGGGAAGGTCAGACGGGACACGGACTCAATGAAAAATTACCTAATTCTTATGAGGGATAAAAATCGACAGGAATAGAAAGAAAAGAAAAGAAGACTGAAAATTAAAGTTTTCTTTTATCTTTCAATAAAAGCATTGAATTAAATAAAAGAGTTAAGATTAAGTAAGAGAATTAAGATTAAATAAAACAAATTTAGGTTAACTAAACGTTTTAAGAATAAAGAATAGGATTAAAGTTTTTATAAAGATTAAGATTAAAAGTTTTACGATTAAATAAAGGGATTAAAATTAAACAAAAAGGTTCAAGACTGAATGAAAGGATTAAGAATACAAGAATTAAGATTAAATAAATGGTGTAAGATTAAAAAAAAATTGATATTAAATTTTAAAAAATGAGATTTCAGAGATTAAGATTAAATAAAAGAATCCATTTTAAATAAAAAAAAAGATTAAAATGTTTCAGATTAAATATAAGTATGAAGATTAAATAAAGAGTTCAAAATTAAAAGGTTTAAGGTTAAAAGTTTTCAGAAGAAATAAAATGATTAAGATTAAATTGTTTAAGATTAATTAAAAGAATTTAGATTAAATAAAATGTTTAACTTTTATTGTATTTTTCCAGCTTAAGGTGTTGAGTATTGTGCTCGAAGTTATGAATAAACTGTCCAAAGTTCATATTTTGACATTCGTAGTCATTTTCAAGAACCGAAGCAGTATCAGTGTGGTAATTAGAATTCCTTTGTCTACATTCTGGTTTTCTTTGTGAAGCTGGACATTTGAAATGCTCTATCGTGATGTCATGTGTAACAACTATTGGGATTGTCGGTACTTTTTAATCAAACTTCTTTGGATGAATGCTTGATGAATACTCACTGTCCACTCATATATATATATATATATATATATATATATATATATATATATATATATATATATATATATATATGAGTGGACAGTGAGATCAACACCGAGAGGCGGCAGTCTGTTTCTTGCTTGAGCGCAATCTTCAGGCCATCAGAATGCAAAAACCATTTGAATACATACTCGAGAAACATCCTTATCAGAAATCAATTGAAACCATGATAGAAAGTGAGGGATCAGTTTTGTATAGTTCTTTAGTATTAAACTCATCCCCCTATTCTTGGTCATAGCAGATTCAAACATAAAATTCCAAAACATCCTTATCAGAAATCAATTGAAAGATTGATATAAAGTGAGGGATCAGTTTTGTATTGTTCTTTAGTATTAAACTCATCTCCCATTTCTTGGCCACTGTATATACTATCTATTTCTATAATCTAGACAGGATTTAAGTAACTTCCCAAAAATATTCTTATAGTTTGGTTTGGTATATATACCGTATATACTCCCGTATCACGCGACATTTGAAGACCTAATTTTGAAGCTAATTTTAAGGGGGTCGCCTCATACACGAGACATAAAATGAGTATATGTACTTCTGGCCCTTGACCAAACTATATGTCCATTTACTGTAGTCAAATTAGCTTCAGAATAAGGTCCTCAAATGTCGTATGATACGCGAGTATATACAATAGGTCATCTGCAAAGCCGTCATGTTAATCTAGATTGGAATTTACCAGGTTCCTCTGAGAGGAAAAGAAACTGCGATTCCGAATCTTTCCGATTGATTATCCTTTACTGTTCATGTGCTCTTTCCATACTGGACTGAATAGAGTTGCGACAAAAAGCAACAAAAAATGAAAGTAAATATCTGTCTATATTTCTGAGATAAAGTATTGCAACTATTTACATTATTTGCATTGTTCGGACTGTTGTCCTTATCATATTCACGACGTTTCGAACGTTGTACGCTCAGGTCTTCTTCAGGTGATTGTGAACCGAACCCTTTATTTCGTCCACCAAGGTTGAAATAACAGAGAACATCACTAGAAAATACGTAAACTTAAGGAATCAGCGCATATGCCAGGCCAAAAAATATAAATACAATATGGGAACCAGTAATACAGAGTGCTTGAGAAAAAAACAATAATAACAACAAATTATAAAAATGGATACTGAAACATTAAGTCAATAAGTCCCAAAAATTCCTACACTGATGCCCCCAGTGGATAAAAGCGTTGGTTGAAATAATCCAGGGATTTGAGCCAAAAGAGTTGTGAGTTCAATGCCAGACCACAGCAGAGGTGAACAAAAACTTGGAGAGTTGAGTTACTAAAGGGATATAACTGAAACTGAAACTAAGATATCTGGAAAAGGCATGGCACGTGGAACTAGAACAACCCAGATGTATCACAACACATTTTCTTAATGTGCGCTTCTTCTTACTATCGTACACCTCCTAATGTTCGCTTCTTACTGCCCTACCACTCCCTTACAACAATATCGCTCAGTAAGCCTCTATCCTGAGCTGCTTTTGGGCCTTGTTTTGTGTGAAATAACAGAATAAATGAAAAACACAAAGAAATATAGTGTATTTAGGCAGCAGTTGTTCATTGATATAGGTTTAATTAAAAACAACGTGAAGGATTTTTTTAAAACTTTTTTCGATAACTTCCTTACGTATTAGTGAGTGTAGATATTGTTGGAAATTTTATAACAGGACGACGTTTTTATTTGTACTTCTGATCATTTTCAAAACCCGTGTTTTGTAGCTATGACGTCTTTACCTTGAAATCTCGGCGTGGCCGTTAAGTTTCTTGATGACGTCAAGAGAAGGTGACCGACAAGCTGAACTTCCTAAAGGTGTTGTCTGTTATTGAATGGATTAAAACTCAAATTCCAACGTTGAATGATTTTTTCGTTTCTATTTGTGTTGCGGCTTGCTTAATAGAATAAATGAGTTTGATAATTGCATTTGGTAAATTCCAGTATCACTTTGCTTATTGTTCACTCATTTATCGATACTGAAATTATTTTGGGTATTTCCTGGAAGTCGACTGAGAATCTCTCTTCGTCCAGCTGTAAAAATTCTCAGAAAAGAGTAGGTGTTTCAACTGCATTTGATGATATAGTCACTCCCAAGATGAAATAATCACATCATCTGGCGGTGATGTCTATATAAATATGGGAATGAATGTCCTGTGTCCAAGTCGAAATAACTTATTTGACAAGTACATTGGTTCTTTTGCGCCTCGCTTTATGTTTTAAACAAAGCAATAAAGCCTCTGAGACACAAGGGGTTACTGAGTTTGAAAGAATGAGAAAAATAAAAACATTATTAAAGCGAGAGAACAATAAATGAAGATGAATTCAGAAGACAGAAGATAACGATTGATGTTACATTTAAATTTTTGAAGATCAACTTCGACTGGAAAACAAGAAGCCAGAAAAGAGTTCCATAATTATTGTTAGACCGGAAACTACCTACACAATAGACTCTTCCAGGCCTATATTAAGTAGGCGACACAGCACTCTACAGAGAGTGATAGAGAGTGACAGAGAGTGACACAGAGAGTCTAGTACGACTACCAGTGTTGGACACTAACTTATAGTAAGCTTTGCTTACACTATCTCTGTAACCTGTTGTTAATATATCTTTCTTACTTCTAATCCGTGTTCCGTGTTTTACTTCTGTGGGCCCAACTTTGGCACCCACATCAGTTGCGACGAGGATTCTAGAAACGCACTCACGGCGAAACCTAAATATTTTACCAATCCCACATCTGGGTCGACGAAGAATTCTAGAAACGCATTCACGTCGAAAAACCGCAATACCTTGCTAGTCCCACAACAGTAGCGACAGAAAGATTCGAGAATTTCGTTCTCACCGTATCAATAGCGACAGTACTCGAAAAATACACAAACTCCACGAGTTCCCACAGCAGTGTTGAACGTGAAATTAAGCTGGTATTAATACATTAGCGATTTAAAAGCTAAACACACAGCGTCTATATATATTCCAATACCAAACAGCAGTGACGAGCAGTGATTCGACATCCAATACGAGAACGATTTCTACACACCCACACACACAGAAAAAAAAAACAGTTGTTCGCAAAAAAACTGACAACACAAGATCAAGTACTACCATTGTACTCAAGTTTTCGGAAAAAACTATCGAAAATTTTTTTATGTAACTGAGTTGAACTCGAGCATAAAATTATTCTCCCCTCAAATTCACTGAGGTGAGTTTTCTCTTCTTTTTGTACCTTGCTAAAAAAAAAAATTACTTAAGTGTGGTGAAAAATTATTCAATTACGTTAAAATTAACGGAACCACGGGAAAAAAAAGCTAAACACACATAATTAGTTTAGTTTAACTATTGTCTGTCCATATTTTTTTCTGTAAAAGAAAAAAAAAGGAACAAATCTATCAAGATTTTTTTGTGTACCTCCTCTTAGTACACGTGTTTCAAAGCAACAAAAAAGCGCTGTCATTTTTAAATATGGAAGATTTGCAAAAAGTAGTTGCCCAAATGTTAAAACTAAATTTGGACCGGCAACAAAAATCAGAAGAAAGACAACAACAACTATTTTTGGATTTACATAAACAGCAAATGGAATTCCAAAAAATTACGCTTCAGAATGCTGAACTACAACAGAAACAACTTAAAGAATTACTCGTAAATGCATTAAAAGGCTCAAACTCTGAAAAAGATACAATATTCTCCCAGAGTACAATTTACAATTCAATAGAAACCTTTGAATACGTACCAGAGAACGGCAAAACGTTCCAGGCTTTTTACAGGCGCTACGAAGATATTTTCAACATAGACTGTGAACAATGGCCCAGTAAAAAAAAGGTACGTCTTCTATTGAGAAAACTGGGAACTACAGAATATAGTAGGTTCGTAGACTTCATACTACCCAAGAAAACGACTGACTTGGATTTTTCAGAGACAATTAAGCTCCTATCGGAATTATTCGGGACTAACACAACCTTGTTCCACAAACGTTGGAAATGCCTGAACACAGTCAAAGACAACCAGCAAGATTTTCTGACGTTTGCAGCATCGGTAAACAAGCTATGTAATGATTTTAAACTAGCCGAACTGACTGCCGATGATTTTAAGTGTTTAATTTTCGCACAAGGTCTAGTATCAGCAGAAGACGCCGAAGTCAGACGACGGGTACTGACTAAGCTTGAGAACGAACAAGGATTGACTCTCCAAAAACTGGTAGAGGACTGTCAAAGAGTAATATCTGTAAAGCGTGACTCAAACACTATCGAGGAATCAGGTGTGACTCAGATTAATAAAATCGGAAGCAAGTCTACCTCAAAAAGACAAAAGGCAAATCTCATGTCCTAAATTCCGCAGTAACCAAAACCCAAATAAGTTAAAGAAACCGCCCGGACCATGTTACCATTGTGGTAAATGACATTGGATGAAATTCTGTCCAGTTAAGAACAAAAAATATTGCAAAAATTGCAATAAAAGTGGTCATACCTTAACTTCGTGCTGGTACGCCAACAGAACGAGAAAACGCAAAAATAAAATTAGGCAAGCTCAATCTGACAATATTGTCGATAGGAATTTTAAAAAAATATGTAACAGTGGATATTTTCAATAAGTCCATTAAATTCCAGCTTGACTCGGGTTCTGATATTTCAACCATTAACTGGCGTACTTGACGAAAATTAAACAAGCCGACTTTATTAAAAACAGATAAAACAGCAAAATCCGTAACTGGCGAAAAGATTAACATTTTAGGCGAGGTAATACTTACAGTAACACTAAATGGAGTTACCAAAAAGCTCAAAGCCTACGTATTAAAAACTTCAGACAACTTATTTGGAACTGATTGGATAGAAAAATTCAATCTTTGGGATTGCCCAATGAGTACATTTTGTCGCAAGATACAAAGTACAACGTCGAATTTGGTAAATCTAAAAAAGGAACTCAAACAACAATTTTCCCAGTTTTTTTTCTGGCGGCCTTGGGAAATGTACTAAAATGAAAGCTAAGTTCAAGGTGAAGGACTGTGCACAACCGGTATTCAAAAAGAAACGGAATGTCCCTTTCGCTGCTCTGGAGCAAATCAATAGAGAGTTAGATAGACTCGAACAAGCAGGTATTCTGTCAAAAACAGATTTCAGCGAGTGGGCAGCACCTACGGTCTGCGTAAAAAAGAAGTTCAATCAAATACGAGTATGCGCAGATTTTTCCACAGGGTTAAACGATGCCTTGCAAGATCACCACTATCCTCTCCCAAGCCCTGAAGAAATTTTCAATAAACTCAATGGCGGAAAAATTTTTCTAAAATTGACCTCTCGGACGCATACCTTCAGATAGAGGTGGAAGAAGAAAGTTCCAAATTGCTCTGCATAAACACCCATAGAGGGTTGTACAAATACAACAGGCTGGCTTTTGGAGTAAAGGTTGTGCCTGCAATTTTCCAGCAGGTCATGGACGCCATGCTGGGCGATCTTGACTACGCAACAGCCTATTTGGATGATATACTAGTTACTAGTAAAACTACGGCAGAGCACCGGAACCATATAATAAACGTATTCGAAAAGATACAAGAATACGGATTTAAGGTTAAGGAGGCAAAGTGTGACTTTTTCTTACCAGAGATTAGGACACATTATAAATAAAGATGGTCGTCGGCCGGATCCAGAAAGAGTCAACGCGATCAGGAACATACCGGCCCCAGATAACGTTCAAGCGTTACAAAGCTTCCTCGGCCTAGCTAAGTTTTACCAAGGGTTCATTAAGAACATGCAAAATTTGAGAGGGCCTCTAAACCAACTTTTAAAAAAGGACAAACCATGGTCATGGACAAGACGCATTCGAGATCAAGAAAACTCTTACTTCAGACCTCTCCCTCACACATTTCGACCCTAGTTTCGACATCATAGTCGCAAGTGATGCAAGCTCGTACGGCATAGGCGCTTGTATATTACATAAACTGCCAGATGGTTCGCGAAAAGCTGTGGCTCAAGCATCAAGATCTCTCCTTCCATCTGAGAAACAATAAATCCCAAGAGGAAAAAGTATTAACAGCTTTATTTTTTTCTCTCCTTTTCAAAAAAGAAAACTCTTTGGAAGGGGGGTATTGTGAGACCGGAAACTACCTACACAATAGACTCTTCCAGGCCTATATTAAGTAGGCGACACAGCACTCTACAGAGAGTGATAGAGAGTGACAGAGAGTGACACAGAGAGTCTAGTACGACTACCAGTGTTGGACACTAACTTATAGTAAGCTCTGCTTACACTATCTCTGTAACCTGTTGTTAATATATCTTTCTTACTTCTAATCCGTGTTCCGTGTTTTACTTCTGTGAGCCCAACTTTGGCACCCACATCAATAATCGAGAAAAGTAACTGTAACCAATTTAATTGTAAATTGATGAGGTCTTATTGTCTTATTGTATATAAATTTATTAAATCTAGGTAGTATAGCGGGATGTGCGTCAGAACATTTACCATGAAATTATTTATAGATATTTTAAATCTGTCAATTCTGTTTCAAATTCAACCGGAAATGGGATTGATATCAAGCAAACCTTATTTTTCCCTTCAAGAAAGAATAGGGAGTCTAATATGAGTAGCAGTTGTGATTTTAATCCATTCGGCATCCTGAATCATTGGCTTGGCCTCGACGGAAGACGAATGTACCAGGGGACTGAACTGGAGTCTGTCCCAACTATCGAATACAGAAGTGCGTGACCTAACACCTGCATCCAGTATCACAAGTGTGACTGTTAAAGAGATGGATATATAAACAATGTTGTACAAAATCGCCATAGTGCAATCTGTTCTGTGAGCAATTTCTTTGTTTCTACTAAACAAATTTATTACCAGTCGCGTCACTGACGACAAGATGATTAAATTTAAAATATACACTGCTTGTCCATTTAAAATACAATATTTATAGCTTCTTCTCCATAACTGCATCTGTAGCTTAATAAGATAGATAATAAAAATAATTTTAAAAAACTGCCAGAGCATCTTATAAAGAAACATTCGAGATTCATTCAACGAACAGTTAGCATTTCTATGGATTGAAATTTATAAAATATAAAAATCATTTTTATATGTCTATATAGTACTCTGGACAAATTACCTCTTAGTGCAGCCTTTTCTATGTTCAGTTTCCTTATCTTCTATACTATATTTATTATAACTGAGCCATACACGGAGGTATTTGATTTTTTTTATTTAGAAAATCTACATCCTAACTTTTTATGATAGTTTCAGAGTTTGTGACATAACTTTTTTCATTCTAATTCCAGATCATAGGTTCGGTTTCCAAAAGATTTATTTCGAGTATTATTTTCTGAACACTTGCTAGTGGTTTTTAATTTTCAAGTTCGTACTTGACAAAACCAGGTTTCTGGAATAAATATTCTCTGCCTAAACGAAAGTCGTTAAAGTGGTCTAAATCGCCATTGCCCTAGGTAGGATATTTTAGTTAATAATAAATGATTACATACCCTCGTGTATATACGTCTTCATCCGTCTGTCATTGCATGTGCACTATTTCATCATTTGTTACAGACGCAGTTCAGGGTATAAGTGGATATGAAATTGTTTAATTTTATTTTGAAAGCGTGTGATTTTTGTCTCGACTACGATTTATACAAATGTCAAGCGAACAATCAAATGTTGACTTTCAAAAATTGGTCATTTTCATGATTTTCATTAAGGTGACATTTTATACATATGTATATGCAAATATATCTGCGTGCTTTTATATATGTATATATATATATAAGTATATACCCATTATCTATCTGTCTATCTATCTGTCTATCTATTATATATATATATATATATATATATATATATATATATATATATATATATACGAAAAGAAGAAATATATTGAAAATACTTTCAAGACTCTTCAATGCCATAAATATTTCATATTCATTGCAAAACAAAAGGCTCATAAAATATTCCAAAACAGAAAAGGGGCCCCTCCTGACAAACCCAACGAATCAAAAAATATCACAACTAACTCTATCACAACATCAATCGAAAAGAATTTACCTAAACTCAACATAAAATTTGTCAAAACTACATCTAAAACAATTAAAGATTTAAATAATCTAAAACAAAATAAGCCAATATTTGAGGGTGAAGTGCAGAATGAATACATTGGAGAAACCTCACCAAGTTTAAATATAAGATTATATGAACACAAAAGAGAGATTTTAAAACAACACACAAAACGCATTGGTTGTTCATTGGTTGGTGACAACATTAAGTTGATCAGAATTATGTTATCTGTAGGGTGCAGATTCTTGGGGTAAGATGACATTCAGCGATGAAACGAAGATGATGCTGAATTCTAATAAGCGAGAATTTGTCAGAGGGCCAACGAAAAATGACAAAAGTTACATAACGAGAGTTTTTTGGGAGAAATTTTGATGATTTATGGCTGTATATGGTTCAAGCAAATTGGTTAAAATTGACGATAGCTTGCACAGTGCCAAATACTTCTGTCGCTGAAGGAACATTTTAAACCGGACTTAAATGAAGGTCAGATATTTTGACATTAGTGAGCTCTATTATTGCAAACTGCATGCAACATAATAGACACTGATTGATGAATATGTCAACGAATTGAAAATACATTCTGTCGCTGAAGGAACATTTTAAACCAGACTTAAATGAAGGTCAGATATTTTAGCATTAGTGAGCTCTATTATTGCAAACTGCTTGCAACATAACCGACACTGATTGATGTCAATGCATTGAGAAATTGGCCAGATTAGAGATATGACTTAAATCATTGATCAAATTCTGACAGAGCTAATGAATAGAATTCAACAGGAGAAACCATGTGTTTTGGGGGCCTAACCCCAGGGATTGCTATCTAGTACCAGTCTCCATCGTATTAAGGCAATTATTTAAGCTACAGGACGCCATACGAAATATTAACAATGTGCCTTAACTTCTTGAAATCAACGTAATGGATTGAATTTTCATTACATACCTTTTTTAAAAAACACAGTATCTGACTTGTTTTCTTTGAGATGACCAAAGAATTTTAGGTGGCTCAAGAAAATTGGTTCAAATTGACGATAGCTTGTATGGTGAAAAATACATCCAGTTGCTGAAGGGATATTGAATACCAGTATTGGATAAAGGCAAGATTTAGCATTACGGAGCTCCATATCATAGTGTGTCTACAAAAGAAGAGACTAGTTGATGAATCACCATATTGAAAAATTGGCCAGGTTAGAGGCTCGAATTAACTCATCAAATTAATGAGAAGTAACTTAGTCTTGAGATGTGGGAGACCAAGTAATAATGGACACGATACACATTTCCTTTGTTTTCCTTTCCTAAACTCGTTGAGAATCAACTCAGGCAAAGTATTCTACTTTCGACACGGAATTACTAGCCACCTATTTAGCAATGATTTACTTCCGCCATGTCATTGAACATAACCACGTGATTTTACGAACAGATTATAAATCCCGATTCGACGGTTTTCACTGCAAAATCGGAGCGCCAACAACCTAAGTACATTGTCAAATATAAAATGTAATCCGAATATAATAATTGATTGTATATATTTACCTTATTATTATTATTATTATTATTATTATTATTATTATTATTATTATTATTATTATTATTTCCTTTCATTTCTGTTCCATACAAATTTCCTTCCGGATTCCAACCAGTGAACTAAGTTCAGAAATGGCTTTATGACAGTTTCCACTGATAATTTATGCAAAAAAAAACCCTTAAGATCAAACATATTTTTCATAGATAAAGCTCTTCATAATGTGTAAGTTGTAAATGTGAGTACATTTTTTGTATTTCTTTAAGGCATCGGCTATTAGGAGTTCCTTCAATGAGTCTGTCCTCATGTGCAACAAGATCTTGAAAGATACATTACAGTCTGCAGTGACTGCCATGTCAATAAGAAGTCACATTTTCTTTTTGCCGTCTCTGGTCACGTTATCATTGATTGTTCTGTCTGTGTGTATTGTAAAGTCCCATAAAATTCTTACGGTTCCTAACCGGGTCTGGGTGGGGGGTCATACCAATTTCTTGCAGTTTCCCTTCCGTTAAAATTGCATATTTTCCGATGCAGATATTAGCCCACTCTGTCATGCCTGGTTTTATATTCAGTGGGTGTCAATACCATGTAACCGAATAAAAGATCGTCAAATGCTTCTGGACATTTATCACAGAATCTGCATTTTAGGCAAACATAATTTTTCAGTGTGTGTGCTTAGTAATTTCTAGTCAGGAAGCATTTGTCGTGTGCAGCAAAAAGATTTTGGTCGTATTTTAACAATCAAGAGAGGACCATAACAAATAACCGTAGATCTTGTCATTTCTTTACTTCTCTATGTCAATGAAACCTTCCTCAGAATTCCCACTGTCCAGACCAGTGGTATTTTTTGAAGTCCAGTCCCAATTTTATCAACACATGCTTGGATTTCATCCGTCAGTGTTCAAGGAACACGGACATCTTTTACTCTCTTACTCCCCTACTTCTTTTACTCTCTTACTCCCCTACTTCTTTTACTCTCTTAATCCTAATCCTAATTTTCATCTTAATTTCCTACAGGTGTGCTATCTCATGTTTCAACACTTGATATCCTTCATTACTCTCTTTTTCTTTCTCAGCTACAATTGTATATTCTGGTTTCCGCTACATCGATGAACCAACGCTATCTGATTCTTTCTGAGTAGTAATTATATCTAGTGCTTTTGTTTCAGTTACATTATCCTATTGCAGTCCAACGGCAGCTTTAGACCCTTATTTTTCAACTTCTTCAGTTGGTTTATATTCATAGCCGTTTTTTTTTTTTTTTTTTGCTCTCTCAAGGAATTTTAGTACACAGCATTTACCCTCTTATATGGCAGTGAATGTTAGACATCTCTCCTCGGACGAGGAAAAAACTAGTAGCAGCAGAAATGTGGTTCTACAGAAGGATACTGAGAATTCTATGGACGGAGCGAGAAAACAACAATGAAGTCTTAACGAAAATGATAACAAAAAGAATACTTCTACTCAGAATCACAAAAAGACAGATGAAATTCCTTGGAAGGAAGGTTTGGAAAACGCAACACTTACAGGACATATTGCTGTCAAGAGATATAGGGGAAAACAGCTTGCGTGGATGGATGGTGAGGGCCTTAGCAAAGGGAGAACAACTGCTAAAAGTCACAAGTAATAGGAAGTTATGGAGAGCCATCATCACCTACGTCCTAGGGGATGTGACATATAGAAGAATATCCAGTACAAAATATGTGCTATATTTTCATGTTATATTCTCGCTGTGCCAATATGTCGAACTCACTTTCTGTGTGATTATTATTATTATTATTATTATTAGTAGTAGTAGTAGTAGTAGTAGTAGTAGTAGTATTTAGCATACGTACTCGTGTGTAAGGCGAGAAATATGTGAGAAGAGTGATGATCAAATTGAATAGGAATAGCCTTTTATTCAATAGAACATTGTTTTACTTAGATTTTAAAAGCATTTTACAAAATAATTTTAGTACTCACAATCTTTATTTGTTTTTATTTTTCCCAACATGACGTTAAATGTTTACCTTTTTTTTTTACGGAACGCGCGTTGCATTTGATTTGCATGTTAAATAAAATGCTGCTACATTCAGAAGTTGACACTATTGTTGCTTACTAAATGGAAGTAAAGAAAAAAATCGAATACTTGAAAAAATTTGATAAAATAGAAGAAATTGTAAAAAGAATTCATTGTGCAATTGAGTTGTAAAAAAAAACCATACTGAAAATGACACGAAAATATTTTAGATAAAAAATATTCTTTTCTTTTTATGTGCTACGTCCTTTCAGGACGTAGGCGATCATGGCTCTCCACCTCTCTCTATCCCTTGCAGCTCTCAACAAGTTCCTTCCCTCTGCTTCCTCCCCCAGACTACGTTCTGTTATCCATTTGCTTAAATAAGCCCGCCAGGTACGCCATGCTTTGTTTTCCCTTGTTTCTCTTACCCTCTATTCGACCCGTGAGTATCAGATTCTCCAGGTCCCCCTTCCTCATTATGTGTCCCAGAAACCTCAGCTGCTTCTTCCCGATATTAAGTATAAGCCTCCTTTTTGTTCACAACCTCTCTAAGACCTTATCGTTGCTCACACGATCGGTCTATGATATCCTTAGTATCCTTCTGTAGAACTACATCTCTGTCACCTCGAGTCTCTTCTTCATCTTTGATGATATCGTCCAACTTTCGCTGCCGTAAAGAAAGACAGATGTCACGTAACATTTCAGAAAGAAATCTTCCTGTCGCGCAATACTCTGTTTTTGGAATGCGTCCTTGGCCATTCCATTACGTCTACGGATCTCAGTGTCGCACTTGCCGTCCTCTGTCAAAACGCTTCCCAGATATTTAAACTTCCGCATCTGCTTGATTCTAGGGTTCCCGACCTGCCAATTGCATTTCGGGCTCATCCTTTTCCATTCATTCCGTCTTCTTGTAGTTTATGCTTAGTCCCTTCGTAAAAATATTCTCGTGAGAATTTACAAAACCAAGCCTTCCGAACATAATGTTGCTGAATCTGCTCATACATGGCGTTTGTATTTCCCCTTCTTTGTCAGATATAAAATAGAAGATCGGCTTATATTTAGGTCGGGTAATACACGACAAGATTCTGTACGTATTGATTGTTCACACCAATCGTAACGGGTAGCATACACTTAATCTTTTCAATACTCAAGAAACCAGTTGAGAGCGTGGGTGTTGTCGCTGTCTGGGATACGCTGTTGGTGAATTTGTGTGTGTGCGTGTGTTGAGTCATTTGTGATAGTACGTCTGATGTTTCTTTTTCGAGGCATAAAAACCCCCAATAAACATCAATTATGAAGCTTCCCGGCATACTGCAACGGTGTTTGAGGAGTGAAGTGCTCAATGGCTATACCTATCTTTTCTTTCGGGTCTTTGACATCTGGCTTGTTGGTATGATCCACAAGAAGATCGTATTGCTGCCCTCAATGAACGTGTTATGGTTATTATTTGTTTGGATTTGCTTTTACATACAAACACTTACCTACTTTTACACATAAGACTTATAAGGAACTGTTTTGTTTTTTTTGTTTTGTTTTTTGGTGAGAGGGGACGAATACTGAATAAATGGGATTGAAACAGTTTTTTCTAAATATGCGAGCAGCACTCTTTAACATAATGTTTTGCATTTCAGATAAAGATGGATTCCTGGAATTTACTTAATGTATCTATCAGTATTTTTCATAATCGTCCCTAGTGCTCCTGCTACTAATGCAATGACGGTTCTGCTTAGGTGCCACTTTCATGTAATTAATTTCTATTTCTCGATCTTAATTTAATGGATAGTCGCCGGGAATGAGAAATTGGGGAGCCGAGTTCGAATTCCAGTCGATTTCATTACATTCACTTACGGGCAAAATCCACCTCTTTTTCCACTATGTATGGGTTACATAGTAGGATAGAGTTGGCACTCTAGCCGTGCGTAGTAATCAGTCTAGGAGGATGACAGTTCTGTATTCAAAACCGCACGTGGCCCTAAATCGGCGATAGAGATACTTTAAGTAAGATCTCTGAAAGTTTTCGTCAAAAGTGCTTCATCAAAAACAACTCAATGAACAAGAGTTGTGCAAGGATCCATGTAATGGATTGTGCAATAATTGAAATGTTTTTTGTTTTGTTTTATTTTTTTGTTTTTGTTTTTTATTTTTATCACACGGCACGATCAGGCCTATGAGATGACATTCCTATTCTTTGTAATCTTTTATAACACTATTTAGTCTTTAAGCTTTTATAACAAATAAAAGAGTACTGAAATAATAAGAGGCGCATTGGGATAACAAAAGATGCCTTACAAAAGCTAAGCAAAATATTAAGAAAAAGAAAAGAATTGCTAGAAACAAAGAAAAGAATACCGAACTGTTATGTAATATCTGTCTTCATGTATGCCAGTGAACGCAGGATAACCTCTTTGTAAATAAAGAAGATACTTGAAGCAACATAAGTGTAACTCTAGAGAAGGACGCTGAGAATAACATGGACTGAACATGTGAGCAATGGGGCTTACAGTCATATTAGGTTGAGACACCGGTTCCAGTATGATCACCGAATTTAAACAACGTCGAGACTCCGCATTACATAGATGGGTGATCGCTTGGGAATATCAGGTGATGTATGGCTGAATGTGTGAAAATGGCTCGCAATTGTTTAACGGAGAGCCGAGTTTCAATTCAAGTTGGGTTCATTATATTCACTTACACGCAAATACCTTTGGGAAAAATATGAATAGTATGAATTGTATCAGTAAACTATTATTTTCTCCAAAAAACAATTATTACAATCTAAAAATATTTTCTGGTTTTAAATAATTTACAAAGTATTTATAAGCCGTAAAAAACGAATCAACCAATCAACGACGAAGTTTTAGAGAAAATGGAAACAAATTCGGCACATACTTAGAATCAGAAATCGGCAACTGATATTTCTAGGGAAAATAATGAATAAAGAGGGCTTGGAAAATTTGACACTCACAAGTCATGTTGAAAGACGAGTGACAGAGGAAAGCAGACAATAATTTACTTAAGAAGTCTGCGTAAATTGTTTGCAGGACAGGGAATAGGAGAGATAGTAAAAAGACAAACATCGCTAAGAGCTACAAAGGACAAGAATTTGTGGAGAGACATGATCGTCGACGTCCTGAAGGTACACAGTACTTAGAAAAATGAATGTGGTTGTTGCGTATCGTAAAATAACATCATTGCCTTCTAGAATTGATGTTTTTCTTTTCTTTTCTTTTCTTTTTGTTTTTTTGTTTATGTTTTTTTATTTTATTACTCAGGTCATTTTTCAACGTGTAGACGATCGTGTCTCTTTGTGATCTGTGAATTGTCGTTTTTTCCTTCTCTTGGAGACGTTGCCATTCAAAGCTACAGAGCCCAGTCTATCCTGCTATTTAACACATAAATTGGGGGAGAAAAGGAGAACGTGACTGTATTAACCTGAATTTGAACTCACTCACAAGAAGTTATATATGGCATATCTTCCAATGAATACATTGCCTTACCCTATGTGGCATATTTTAACATTTAGTGTTGATAATAGATCATCTGTCGTCTCCTCGGCGTGTGTACAGAAACGAAATATTTGATCTACTTTATTCCTTATAACATGCAGCTCGCAACGCCATGTTAACAGGTGTTTGCTGATAATGTTGTTGTTCCCAATTTCAAAAGCCAAATGTTACGCTAGCTGTGAAATTATTGTCATTTCCAGTATGTTTTATTCATGATAGGTAAGTCCTGATATAAAACTACCGAGTAACAATAAATGTTTCCATGCGTTTCAACTAATTACGTTATTTTCTATGCATTATTAGTTTTAAACCAATCAATTAGAAATAGATATAAAGTTTGAACGACATCTTTCCATTAACAAAGTCGAAATTAAATAATAAAATGATACAATGCAAATTGAAATCGAAAGATTTTCGGTTAATAGCTTTGCAATTAATGAATCTAGAAACAGAAGTACATCTGTGGAAACAATTGTTTTTCTGAACTTTAGACAAATATAATCCACTTCAGGAATAATAATTGCTCTGTTTTATATTCACACGCCTTGATAAGCAGCTACAACTTCACACAACGCTATGGACTGTTATGCATATTGTTTGACGATGAGGTTCCAACCATCAACTGCTTTTCTCTTTTCACACAGACATTTTGGAGACTTAGCTCAATCGGAAATAGTAGGAATAATCCAACGTTCGACATAACCAAAAATTTAACCCTTAACTTCTGTAACAATCTAAAATATTATCTATTGACCCCACGAATCGATTTTTTTAAAATTTCATTTTGAGGGTGTATTCAATATTAGCAGTTAAATCAATCCTCTTTCCTAGAGCGAAAATGGTCACGTCTAATCCCCCCCATCCAATTACACTGTGCATAAATGGTAGGATTTTATTAAGATTTAATCCGTCCGCCATATTGCTAGATACAGTGAACATAATACTTACGAGCAATCGCCTGAGACAATACGATAATAACTATAGCATTAGAGTCCGTTTTCTTTATTTTCCTTTATATTTATTCCTTTTTAAGTTTCTTTCTTTTCTTTTTCTTTTCATTTCTTTTTTTTTCTCTCGTTTTGTTCATTTTCTTCCATTCTTTCTTTTTTTTTCCTTTTTTCCTTTTTTTTCTTTTTCTCGCCTTTAATCTCTTTCATTACTTTGTTCTTTCCTCATTCTTTTTTTCATTTTCTTTCTTTTCCCTTTCGTTAGTTTTTACATTTCAATATTATTTTTTTAAAAAAAAAATTCCTTTTCTCTTTCTTTCTTTCTTTTTCATTTTTTCCTTGACTTTATATTTTTCCATTTCAATGTTCTTACTTTAACTATTTTTCATGTTTTTTCTTTCTTTTTCTTTATTTTCTTCGTCATTCTCTTTTCTTTCTTTTCCTCTAATCTTTCTTTTTCCTTTAATCACTTTTATTTTTTCTTTGTTAATTCTTTTTCATTTTATTTCCTTTTCTTTTCTTTACAATCTTCTTTTTTAAATTCTTCTTTTACTTTTCACTTTCTTTTTTCATTCTTTTTTTCATTTTCTTTGTCTTGTCTTTAATTTATTCCATTTCTTTCTTTAACTTTTTTCTTTTTCTTTTCTCTTCTTCCTTCATTCTTTTTCTTTTTCCATATTCTTTTTATTTTATTAAATCTCTTCTATTTTTTGTGCTTTTTTAACTTTTCTTTTTCTTTCTTTCTTTCTTTCGTTTTCCTTTTTTGTCCTTATTCTGTTTCTTATTCTTTCTGTTTTTCATTTATTGTTCCTTTTCATTTTCTCTCTTTTTCCTTTTCTTTTTTATACTTATTTTCTCTATTTTTACTTCAAACTTTTCTCCTTCGTTTGCTTTCTTTACCTCTATTTATCAATTTAAAATCTCTGTTTTTGTTTGTTTGCACCTTTCTTTTCTACAACTTCTCTTCTAAACTTGCTTAATTTGATCCTCACTGGATGTCCCAAATAAAACGTCTTTAATAAAGCCGTGCACATCAGCTTCTACATGTCATGTAATGCGGGTGTCCCCTCCCGGGCTCTGTCCTTGGACCCACGTTGTCTCTTATCCTTATCAACGACCTTCTCATTATCATCAGTTCCCAGCTAGTTAATTATAACACAGCTATTTATCCCTGTCTTAATAGTAAGTTCAATAATTCCAACAAAATCAAACTGGAAGCAGCTCTCGACAATTATTTCTAATTAAGTATTAATTCGGGGCATAAAATGGCTTGTAAAACGAGACTGCTATATTTTAATCATCATAGAGAACCAATTTCCCTTTCATCAATATGGCTGATGCTAACCCCAAGAAAACAACTGATTGTGCCTTTTTGGTTTCACGCTTTCCACTGACATGGTATGAAGCGAATATATTAATTAGTTGCTAGGTCTGCTGCTAGTCAATTTGCATATTTATAAATCTGTCATTCGTCCATGCATTGAATATTATTGACATATCTGGAATAGTGCTCCTACTATATATGTCGTAATTCTCAACAAAATCTAAAGAAGGGGCCGTAATGACCTGGCATCTCGACTTTAGTCATTTTCCCAACGCCCTGTCGTCACTTTCTGCTGTCTATAAATATTTTCATGGCAATTTTTTTAATGAGCTCTTACCCGCATGAATTTAAAGGAAGTTCTAGAATAGAAAATAGGTCTCATCGTTTTAGTATTGAAATATCTTGATATACCCATAAGTTCTATTCTAATAGTTGTTTTCTCACACTTCTCGCCTGTGGCACGCTCTTCCGAATTTTTACTTCCCTGTCCCCTACAGTCTTCAAAAATGTAAATGCAACGCAAATCGTCATCTTCTATCTTCCTGAAACTTGGTCTTTATTGACCTTTCTCCTCCCTAAAATCTTCTCGTGCTCTTTCACTCTCAGTAATCCTTCGCGTCTTAGTGGCTTTATTCCTTTGCTTGGAGTGAAATGATTAAATACACATCAGAACGTAAACGATCAAGACTCTCTAAAACACGTCTGTTCCTTTAATATCGACCACTGTATCTATTCCACCATACATTTACACAAGGTCATTAGGAAGGTTATTTCCTGTCCCTCTTGCCTTTAATATGTCTTCTGAGTGTAAAATTTTCCAAGCCACCAAAAAGAAGAAGACATATTATCATCACAAAATTCTATGGAATTAAATGATACTCTTGGTTTTATGTCCCATTTCTGAATCCTCAAATAAATGGGAAAATTCTAGTTTTTGCGAACACCCCCAATAGTTTTGAAGGATAGATGCAAGCCATGTTGAGAAGAAAAAATCAGGATAATAAAATATAAAGATCAATGCAAACTGTTAAATCAACGGAGGGAACTAATCACGAAATAAATTCCAAATTACATAAGAATACATGTGCTTGTATATATGGGTGTATGTGTGCATATAGTGACATATATTTATGGACATGTAAATGTATATATATATATATATGTATATATGAAGATATGTATGCATACAAGTATAGGTGCTCTGGTATTAGCCACAATCTATAAATCTATAACTCAACTAATTTACGTTAATCTTAACGGGTTTAAGTTTAAATCCCACCTCGCTTATTAATAATATTGGACACTTGTAGTACAAAAGCTATTCTAGAAAAACACACTTGGGATCATATAAGAAACGCCACATAGTATGAAGTGATATTAAACTACAAATAACGAAAGGTTCTACCTATAAATAAACTCCTACCCCAAACCACTTCCTCCGGGATAAGATACCTTATGCTCCCCGCACCAGCCGTCACCAGTTGCTAACACAAGGTCATTCCCATTAACAAGGCGTCTAACAGAGGAGAACTGACATTGAAAATAAATTTAAAACAATGCTCCAGATACTTAAGGGTTGATGATCGCCGCGTACAGAACGGCTTGAAATAGACTATCCCATGTTGAGCATTTTTTGTTTTTTGCTGTAAAAAATATACATATGCTCTGTTATAATAAATACATCGAGCTCTTTGTGACTCAGTTTTAATAATTAATATTACTAGGATCCACCCGGATTATATACCATCGGATCGATTACCTGTACTATATATATATATATATATATATATATATATATACACACACGCACTCACATTATAATATATATATATATATATATATATATACACACACACACACATTATAATATATATACGCACATTAATATACATATATGCTCATTATAATATATATACACCCATTATAATATATATATATATATATATATATATATATACAATCATTATAATATGTATACACACATTATAAAAAAATAAAATTGCACAGAATATATGTGTGTGTGTCATTCACAGATATACTGTTTCGCTTTACTACATCTCCTCATATATATACATTGTATTTCAGATAGAGTATATCTGTAGAAGGACAATATAAATAAAGACAAAAGGAAAACATATTAGCCGACACGAAAAGATTAAGGATTTTATTTTGTGATAAGTATTTATATACAGGATCAAAAATGTTATTGTTTTTTCAAAATTCTTTGGTATAGGTGTGTTCATGATATCCTTGGACACCATCAAACAGATCTCTTTAGACAAATCACCTGGGGTGGTGCTATTCCGTTCGAAATCTACAAGTATGGTGTTAAAAAAAGGTAGTCAAAAAGATATGCAATCTCTTCAAAGTAATATGGATGCCTGGTCTTATTTCTCACCGTTATAAGCATACCTTAAATTGACACCTATACAAGAACAAGTTTATAGAAATGTTTGTAACAACTATCGTAGATTATCTCTGCTGTCAGTGTGGTTTCAGGACCCAGTCATGTCAATAGTGCCATGATCTTCTCACTCAGTCAGGTAACTGAAAAAAGTGCGTGAAAAGAAACAGGAGTTGTATATGATGTTGACCTTACTAAGGCATACGACACTGTAAATCGTGAAGCACTCTGGAAATTTCTTAAAAACCTTGAAATTCCAGGCAAAATGTTGAATTATATCATTTCCTTTCACGATGGTCCAAAACCTGTTTCCGATGGGAAATTCTCTGATCGTTTTGATGTTATAAATGGCACGAAGCAAGGTTTTGTCATGACCCCTGTTCTCTTGCTCTATTCTTTTCGGTAATGCCCAAATATGCCTTTGCTGATATGGACACTGGTGTTAAATTTCAATTTCCAACCAATGCTGGTCTTCAAAGCTAGAGCACTTCTTCTAAATAGCGTCATTCGTGATCTGATGTTTTATGATGATAGAGCACTTGTAGCAATATCCCTACAGGAAGCCCAAGAACTCGTCAACCATTTCTATGTTGCATGCAAAGCTTTTCGCCTCACTATTAGCATAGACTTAACGGTGGTAATCTACCAGCCGCCTCCTTGTCCAAAGCAGATTCATCTAGTCCCAGGCACTCCAATACAGATTGAAGGGAAAAACTTGAAGTATATGAAACCATTTACATATTTAAGACATAAGATGAATTTAAATTCATCCCTTGATGAAAAATAACAAAACGGATCGCCAAAGCTAAAAGTGCCATTTGAGAAGCTTCGCCACAGCCTATTAAATGAGAGTTATCAAATTGAATACCAAAATACCTGTTTATAGAAAAGCCGTTTATGTTGTACGGCTCAAAACCGTGGACCCATATAGGTTGCATATCAATCATCTGGATGTCTTCCACAAAAATTTTCTCTGTGCGATCTGTGGCTATACTTTTGACGATAGAGTTTCCAATGCTGATTTCCAGTAAAATGCAACACTGGTGGAATTGAGACATTTCTAATGGAGTCACAGCATTGCTAGGCTAGTCATATTGCAAAGATGAGTGACGACAGAATATCTCATGTCCTCATGTATAGCCAGCTTGACAGTGGACAAAGGTATAAAGACAAGCAAAGCGTAACCCTTCAGCTGTCACTGCGATGCATACTAACTCCGAGAGATTTGCACTGGATAGAAATAACTGCAGATATTTGTTCCAGAGTGGTATCAGAAATTTTGAAATCAGTTCTATTGATTGGCTAAGAGACGAAAGACAACGGCGAAAAGCATCAGCAAATATTCCTGTTGCTATGTCCAGAGATCCAATATGTGGACTTGTATGCGGGTCACTAGCGGGACTGAAGTCTCACATACAGCACAAATATAATAACTGAATGAGTTTGTCAGATCTTAATACGTCGCAATCGACGGAAAAGTCCATATATCTGTGTGAATGTGTGTGTGTTTGTGTGTGATTGTACATTGCGTATTATCCATATCTATCAAATTATTTATATTCATATAAAATTATTAATATATATTTAGTCAGCACTCTATCTATATATCTATCGCGAATTATCAATATCTGAAATTTATGATATCTATCTCTTTCTATCGATTTGCATCTCTATTTATCTGTCTCTGTCTCTCTCTATATATTTTTCTCTCTCTCTACTCAAACTACTACTAATAATAACAATAATAATTTGATAAAAGTGAAAAAGACAAGTAGAGAAGATTCACTCTCTCTCTCTCTCTCTTCAAGGCCGTGAGATCTGTAGAGTCTCAAGCGGAAACACGTTGACACGATTGCAATCTCCCCAAACTATTGCACGCGCATTCACACGTGTGTGAGAAGACATGTCAGTTGTCGCTCAATTTGATGCCAAAACATATGTATACTTATATCTGGGAATAGACGCTGATTAATTTGACGGGGAATTTTATTTTTAATCGCTTTCTTGTTGTGAAGAAAAGACAATGGTGGAAATTATGAGATAATTGTCATAGGAAAATGTCAGTAGTTAAAGCTAATGAGAACGAAAAATTGTCGCTTGTAATAGAAATTTCTGTTAGATAGATAGATAGATAGATAGATAGATAGATATAAAGTGTCTGAATTAGATAGATAGATAGATAGATAGATATAAAGTGTCTGAGATAGATAGATAGATAGATAGATAGAAAAAAAGCAGAAAAACGAAGCAACAAAAGGAAAGAAAGAAATATTGTCAACGAAATATAAAGTTACACAAATGCGCATACGCACACACACACACACACACATGCACACGCACACACACACACACACACACACACACACACATATATATATATATATATATATATATATATATATATATGTATGTATGTATGTATATGTATATGTATATGATGGACTCTCCCGTCGTATTCGAGTGTCAAACATCTCAGTTCCTAGTAGTCGACAGCCCAGACGCTAGCATATATATATATATATATATATATATATATATATATATATATATATATATATATATATATATATATATATTATATATGTACATATATATATATGTGTGTGTGTGTGTGTGTGTGTCTTCATAAAAAGGAAACGATATAAAAAAGCTTTACCGAACGGATGCTTCAGGTTTTAGAGAAATATGATTGACAAACATCACCCTTGTCTTGCCAGCATCCCATCACCGGACAGCAGGCTCCGTAACCCCGCATTTATTCTTTAATGACCAATTCAGTGAACGAATTTCCGGTGTTCAGAAGATGCACTTCCTGTTAAAACGAAAAGCAAAAAAAAAAAAGAATGGTAACAAAGATAAAAAAACAAAAACGAAACGCTAACTGAAAATGTGTCAGAGAGAGAAAGAGGGTGGAAGAGATATAGAGAAAGAGAGAGAGAAAGGAAGAGAAAGGAAGACGTAGATAGTATGTCTCTCTATAGAAAAGTAAATTCATATATATATATATATATATATATATATATATATATATATTGATCATTGAATAAATCTGCAGTCTAATGCGCAGTTATTAGCCGAATTTTCAATCTGAAATTTTGACTGGGTATTGTTTTATGGGAATATTATTATTATTACACAATGACAAAAACGGAGACCGTATTAAAAAATTTCGTTATGTAAAAATTGTTTCTTTCATAAGTTACGGATATATATATATATATATATATATATATATATATATATATATATATATATATATATATATAACTGAATCAATTAAGTTGTTAGATCCTCATATGTTGAAACTGACAGGAGAGTCCATTATAAATAAAATTAGGAAATCAGCAGATTCCACAACCTTGTTTTCGGTTTCAAACTTTTAGCATCTTCAGGCGATTTTGGTCAATTGATTTCCGAACGCTTTATTTTTTAAAAAATAAAAATTTATGAACGCTATATTTAAAAAAAAAAAAAAAAATGAATAAGCGCACGACCTGAGCCTGTAGCAGAATGTAAGGAGAAGAAGGAAGGGAAAATGAAGTGTTTTGGAAATGTATCGATAGGGATTAAATGAAATATATATAGGTCCTTTTTAGCCCACTTCAATTAAACTCAAAAGGAACCTCTTAGTATGAATACAAGGGGACATAATTTCCAGTCTTTGGTTTAAAAGACATTTTTGATCTGGGAATGTTACTATAGCTAACTTTTTTCTTTTAGCAAAGGTTCTATATGTTACTATGATTTTCATAAGATTTAGCTTTTATAGAAATTCTCCAATTTACATTCGGATCTTTTTCGGATCTTTTTTATTTTTCTCCTTAAATTTTCACACATGGTTGGCTAGTTTAATAGAACTTCTAAGGCTTTGTAGCATAAAAGATGACATGATTGTACCATCTCTTTTGATAGAGGTATCAAATTGGGTACCAATGTACGGGTTTTTGGAGCAACCGTTTTGATCATACGGCTCAAAATATAGGTCGCATATCAATCAGCTGGATGTCTTCCACAAAAGTTGCTATACTTTTGACGATAGCTTGTACAGTGCCTGACCTTACAGTAAAATGCAATATTGGTGGAATTGAGTTTTTTCTGGGCTGATCATGTTGCAAGAATGGGTGACACCAGAATACCTAAGGCCCTCATGAATAGCCAGATTGACAGTGGATAAAGGACTGTTGGACGGCCATGGCTGAGGTATAAAAACAAGCAAAATCGTAACCCCTCAGCTATCATTTAACCCCTCATATTAACTTCGAGCGAGTTCCCTGGATAGAAATAACTGGAGTTGTAGCAGAAATTTTGAAATGTTGTATTAACCGTCTAAGAGACGAAATACAACAGTGAAAAGCGTCAGTTAATATTCCTGTTCATATGCAGGATTGAAGTGCCGCATACGGTACAAACATATATATATATATATATGTGTGTGTATATGCGTGTATATATTAACTAACAAAGAATGTACACATAAACACAAGCAAACGTACTAATAACAATCAACAACAAATAACAAAGCTCTGATTAATTAATAATTAACGTATCATTTTTATTTATGTTCGATTTTATCACGATTCTTCTGTTAAATTTGGAGAGTAATTATACATTCCTATTGCTCAAAGTAGAGTCCAATAGTGTTATAAAAACGTCGGAGATTGCCAGTAAGATATCTTAAATCATTTCTAGGATACAACAGTTAGTGTTTAATCTAACATTTGGACTATTTTGCTGTTACACGTTTTGGACAATTTTACTGTTACACACTTTGAACAATTTTGCTGTTACGCCCTATATATATATATATATATATATATATATATATATATATATATATATATATATAAAGAAATATAGTCTTAAGGTGTGCTATATTTATGGAATAAAGTGCTCAATATCAGAGATAGAGCGTGTATAAATATAAAAGTGAACATAGAAGTCAACACTTAGAGGCGACAGTCTGTTTCATGCTATATGCAATCGTCAGGCCACGTGTGCTGTTATTTTTCTCGGCTATTTATATATATACGGGTTAGTGGTGCATTGTGGGTATTCTGTTATGGCGGTTATTTCACCGGAAGTCGTTTGTTTATCTATTTAGGTCAAATTATATTGCTTGTTTTTATTTTTGTTTCTTATTTTATTTATTTATTTATTTATTAACGTAGTAAAAATTTGTTTATATCACTTATTTAACAGTTTTGTTTTGGTTTGGGAATTTAATTAAAGCTATTTGTTCAGTTTTGGGGTTGATTGTTGTAGTTCATTCTAAGTATTATTTTGGCGGGAACAGTTTTTAATTGATTATCTTTATTTGGCATTGGTTTGTTTATTTATTTACTTGGATGAATTTAGGTTAATTCATTTTACTTGTATATTTTCTCTTTTCGGTTTTCGATTTTTAAGTAACATAGTATTTTTTTATGTTTTATTTCTATTTTTTTTTTTTTTTTTTTGCTTATTAGTATATTTATTTGTTTTTAATTTATTTTTTCCGTTTTTAATTTTTTAGGTTACGTAGTAAAAATTTATTTTCATGTCTGCATTTTGAGATGAGTTCGGATTTATACAAACTAGAAATTTATACAAACTAAGTCCTCCTACACACAATAAATTACTCAAGAACAACATAACCAAAACATACAAAAAGGCACCCCAAACAACAGAACACGATATCAATAAGGAAGCTAAAACAATCGCCCAAAAATTAGACCTGGATGACCGAATAAGTTGTATTAGCAAGGCAGGAGCCTTTATCACACTAAAAGACCATAAAGAAAATTTCAAAACCAATCCTGCATGTCGACTCATAAACCTAGCCAAAAGTGAACTAGGTAAAATAAGTAAAACAATACTAGAAAGAATTAATTCTGAACTTAGGAAGAAATTAGGAGTAAACCAGTGGAAAAATACGAAAACAACTATTGACTGGTTCCACAGCATAAATAACAAACAAAACTGCCAATTCTTACAATTAGACATAAAAGAATTTTACCCATCCATAACAGAACGTATGCTAGATAAGGCCATCAACTTAGCTCAGGAACAAGTAATAATACAACCAAGCGAAATCAACATCATTAAGCACTCCCGTAAATCACTATTATTCCACAATGAAGAAGCATGGATAAAGAGAGATGGGATATTTGACACTACAATGGGAAGCTTTGACGGTGCAGAAGCATGCGAAATCATAGGCATTTACTTACTAAACGAACTGAGCAAAATAATAGATAGAAATGACACAGGACTCTACAGGGACGATGGTCTCATAATCTTAAGAAACTGTAACAAACAAAACACAGACAAAACTAAAAAAGCAATAATAAAGATTTTTAAAAATAACGGATTCGACATAGATATAAAAACTAACCTAAACAAAGTAGATTTTCTAGATGTTACCTTCAACCTAAGAGAAGGCACACATAAACCATATAGAAAACCTAATGACAAACCACTCTACATACACACATCTTCCAACCATCCACCTTCTATAATCAAACAGATACCAAAATCGATTAACCGCAGGCTCTCTGACAATTCCTCCAATGAATCCCTATTTAACAAAGCTAAGAAAGACTATGAAACAGCCCTAAAAGATAGCGGATTCCCAGAAATACTCACATACTCACCACAGAATACAAAAAAGACCAACAGAAGAAGAAATATCATATGGTTCAACCCACCGTACAGCAAGAACGTAAAAACAAACGTAGGGAAAATATTCTTCAAACTCTTACACAAACACTTCCCAGAATCAAGCACCTTACACAAGATATTCAACAAAAACACTGTAAAAATCAGCTACAGCTGCACCGAGAGCATGGCACAAATAATAAAAAAGCACAATAGGAAAATTATCAACAAACCACACGAACAAATTAAACCCACGTGCAACTGCAGAATAAAGAACGAATGTCCCTTAAACGGAAATCGTTTACAAAACAACGTAATATACCAAGCCACGATAAAATCACCAGATAATGAAGAAAAAGTATACATAGGAGTAACTGAAGGACCCTGGAAACAAAGAAATTATACACACAAAACATCTTTCACAAATAGTAAATATGCAAACAGTACAATGCTTTCTAAGTATATCTGGGAAATTAAAAATAAAACGAACATCACACCAAAAATATCTTGGAAGATAAGGAAAAAATCACCAGCCTACAATAACGAATCAAAAACTTGCAAACTTTGCTCGGAGGAAAAAATAGTTATCATCACTTTTCCCGACCAAAATAAATTATTAAACAAAAGATCCGAACTCATCTCAAAATGCAGACATGAAAATAAATTTTTACCACGTAACCTAAAAAATTAAAAACGGAAAAAATAAATTAAAAGCAAATAAATATACTAATAAGCAAAAAAAAATAAAAATAAAAAAATAGAAATAAAACATAAAAAAATACTATGTTACTTAAAAATCGAAAACCGAAAAGAGAAAATATACAAGTAAAATAAATTAACCTAAATTCATCCAAGTAAATAAATAAACAAACCAATGCCAAATAAAGATAATCAATTAAAAACTGTTCCCGCCAAAATAATACTTAGAATGAACTACAACAATCAACCCCAAAACTGAACAAATAGCTTTAATTAAATTCCCAAACCAAAACAAAACTGTTAAATAAGTGATATAAACAAATTTTTACTACGTTAATAAATAAATAAATAAATAAATAAATAAAATAAGAAACAAAAATAAAAACAAGCAATATAATTTGACCTAAATAGATAAACAAACGACTTCCGGTGAAATAACCGCCATAACAGAATACCCACAATGCACCACTAACCCGTATATATATAAATAGCCGAGAAAAATAACAGCACACGTGGCCTGACGATTGCATATAGCATGAAACAGACTGTCGCCTCTAAGTGTTGACTTCTATGTTCACTTTTATATATATATATATATATATATATATATATATATATATATATATATATATATATATATATATATTGGGGTGTTTCTGTGATTCTGTAAGATTTGGATCTTCCGGTCGTGTTCGATCGTTGTATGAGCATCCAGCAGCTCAGTTCTTAGAAGAATACAGCCAGATTACCCACACATTTAATTTGAAGGCATGTGCTGAATTAATCACACTACATCATACATAGAACTGGGGCGCATAGTGCGCCACAAGGTCCACAAACGACGCATCCTAAGTTTTTGAATTGTCCTTCTCCTAAACAGAGGCTAAAGAACCAGTGAGCCGTACTATGTACCCCATAGCTACGGGGATACGAACAGATGGATTCATACCTTTTCCAAGGTGTGCATAAATTAATGTAACGCGCTCGACTGGAATTCGAACTTGTCTGTCATTTCTCTCTATATATAAAAGTGGACATTGAAGTAAAAAAAAAAACAGGGACGACAGTCTGTTTCATGTTTAAACTCAATCGTCAAACCATGTGCATTGTGTTTTGGCTCGACTATTTATATATGCTGGTCAGTAATACATTATGGGTAGGCCTAGTGTATTATTCTAACAGGTTTTTTGGCTGCGCGGTAACAATTATGTTTCGAATTATTTTAGGATCAATTGAGTGGAAATAATTGTAGATGTGGACACAGCTATGTGGCTGTTTTACAGTTGTTGCTTCTTAAGTTTTTTATTCCTTATTTATTATGCATTATTTTATTATTTGTTGTTGGTTGTTATTACATTTGCTTGTGTGTATGTGCGCCTTCGTAGTTTGATAATTTGTTTATTATTTGTTTAATTGCATTAATTTATTTTACTTATTTACTTATTTATTTTTATTTTTCGATTTTTAAGTAACTTAAGTTAAGTAATTTAAGTAAATATTTGTTTTCCTGTCTCCATTTTGAGATGAGTTCTGATCGTTTATTTGCTAATTTGTGTTAGTCTGGGAAGCTAATTATAGTTATTTTCTCCTCGAAACAGTGTTTGCATTTTGGGGATTTATTGTTGTAAGCTGGCGTTTTTTTGTTTCCTTATTTTTCTTTATATTTTCGATGTGATTTGGTTTTTGGTTTTTGTTTTTCATTTCCAGATATGTTTAGAAATCGTTGTGCTGTGCTATAACTCTACCCGCACCTCCACAGATAGGAATGCACGCTACCCGTCGTGAGTAATTAACCTGCAGACATATATTGCTGGATGATTTGAAAAACACGTATGGATTTGCCGCTGTTATTTGCGATCAATACCTATCGTGAGACAATTTTAAAACAACAGACAATGAGAAAGTGGAAAATAAATGCTATGTCGCCGTAATCAAACTTCCCTGAGCTTTTTCTATAAATACTTTCATGGTAATTGTTCGAATGAATCATGGTACTTATATCTTTATGAAATTTAAGTGTAGTACTCGACTGGCGACCAGTTCACATCGATTTACAGTCGAAATGGCTAAATGTAACCATTGGTTCTGTGCTAACAATTTCTTTTCTCGCACTACTCGTTGTGGAACTCTCTTCCAGGTCCATGCTGTCCAGCTAAATTTGATCTTCAAAAATTTAAGTGCAATGTCAATCGATATCTACTGTTTACCTGGTTACACTTCTCTTCTTCTCACTCCTTAATAATGTTTCTCTTTTTTCTTATTCTTCCACGCTCAGTAACCTCTTGTGTCTTACTGGTTGTATTGCCTTCCTTGATTAATGAATTTTCATTTCATCTTTCGTTTCATTTTTGGAAGTGTTATCTGATGATCCAGCCTCCCTTAAAAGGGCTCTGGTCAAATAAATTATTTTAATGGAACCTTAAAGTGGTCTGATTTTCTTTAAAATATATATATATATATATATATATATATATATATATATATATATATATATATATATATGTGTGTGTGTGTGTGTGTGTGTGTGATCAATATTTTATGCATGCAGTTGTATTTAATAAAAAATGTTTGTGTCAGGGTGGTGGTTGGACCTGTTTCTACCTGGAAATGCACATTGTAAATTGGCAGTTTCAAACGTGTTTCATAAACCAGTTGCATTTGTGTTAGGAAGAATGTTGTCAGTTGATTGGTTGCAAGCAATGTGGTTAATGCTGTCCACTTGGGAAAAAAAAGACCGAATGTCAAAATACCAGATCAAATGAGATAATATTAAAAAAAAAAAAAAAAAAATGAACAAGCAATTCAGAAGATAAAATTTGAGAAAATTGTACCCTGACCTTGTTTGGTCGGATGTTGAGCGCTGTGGCGAGGGAAACTACTAATACGGCGATTTTGAGGCTTCCTGTGAGTCAGCTGGCGGGCATCGTGCCTGCAAAGGGCGGTGTGCACAAGACGCTACTGGCGCGCACACACACACACACACACACACACACACACGCGCGCACACACACAAACATACACAGAGACACAGACACACTCAGATTATACGCAAAAGCTCACACACTCATATTTCGCTTTAATGAAAATTTAATGACACATGTATCACGTGTCACGTGTTAGTAAAAGGATATGTAGTTCGTGTTTATCAGCTGTAAATATATATACATATGTGTGTGTGTGTGCATGTGTGTGTGTCTGTATGCGTAAAAAAAAGTTTTCCTATCGTTTTTATTCATATATATGTATGTTTGTGTGTGTTCTACTGATACCACCTGAGAGTGTTATCCCAGAGTCTGTCTACGAAACTCTAGGGTCGTGATGCTGAAGTTGAATATTAGTTTGGTGCAAAAATAATGACATAATAATGTCGTTTTTGACGTTAAAAAATACGTCAAAAAACGACATTATTACGACATTATTTTTGCACCAACCTAATAGTTCGAGGTGGCCAGCTCTGTTAATTTTTTTAAATTGACTAAATAGTTGTTTTGTATTTTAAATAAGAGAAAAATATTATACATGGTTAAAAAAAGTTAGACATTATTCTTTATTAGAAATTTTATTATGACAAAAAGGAAAAAAAGTATTTTAGGATTAAATTTTGCTCTCGTCAAAATATCCTCCTTTAGCCTTGATTACTGCTGCACAAATTTTGGCAAATTTTCTCAAAGCACAAGTTTGATAATTGATTACCTTCTACTTTCAATGACTCAAAGGTCTCTTTCTCATATTTTTTTTAATCTTCCCATGCTAATTCTAGAGGTGGCATCAAACTTTTGAACAGTAGTGTGCATATATATATATATATATATATATATATATATATATATATATATATATATATATAAAGAAGTAAACAAACACTAAAATATTTGTTAAAATCGTGTTAGAAAAATCAAACCTGTATAGCAATTTAATAACCTAAAACAATAAAACACTGAACGGAACACAACCGCTTTTTCGACCGCCAGCGTCTCATCAGGTGGTTAACTCAGCAAAATAATTACAGAAAGCACAGCCAGAACTTAAATTTCTTAATGCGACACCGGAAGTAATCAGGGGGAGGGGGAGTGGAAAAAATGTTTTTACAACTTCAACCGGGTTCGTATAATCCTAAAATCAACTTCCTCATGTGCCTACATTTTCAGATTTCACATACAACAATTCAGCACCAGCTTTGAATGTTTTTTAGCCTTGTATTGAACCTGCATTCGGGTATTCGAAATGACGAGATATGATTATAGCACCTCTTTTTTAAATTGGCCCTCAGTGCATTCAATGTATGTTTTTGCACTGCCATTATCAGTTTCTACCTCGGCACAGTACACTACCCCTTCTGTGCAATATGCCCTATTTAAGGGACAATTATTTTTTTCTTCTGCAATTACAAAGAGTTCCACTCCTTACATGTTCTTCAAGATTCGAATTTTTTTGTTCAACATTTTAATTGTGTTATCCCTAGGTTGCTAGTGCAACTGTAGCTCAAATGACTATGTTACGATTAAATAATTTATACAACCTTGATGTTTTGGGGAAATACTTATTTAAAAGGTTAAAAATATTTCCTATATTAGTTCTTACTTGGATGTTGAGGGTGGGTTGAACCAGATAATATTCCTTTTTCTTTCTCTATTGTGATCTGTTCTTTGATCTACTTGATTATTATCATTATTTTTATCCATGAATGTTGAATATGTTAAAATTCTTCAATTTTTCAATAAGAATAATCTCGTGCTGACGTTAAAAATTTCCGCAAATCATTGTTGATTCGTTTAAGATGGAATGATCTATTATGACATGTCTCTAATTTGTTTTGGGATATATTGTATTTATTTTCAATTTTTCTGGTTGAATTGTTCACCTATCTTGCATATGATCCATTATTGTACATAATTAGATTACAATAAAATGTGTATTTTATAATGAATACTACATCATGAAAATTGAGTTGTAGTAGAGTGCGGATCCTTATTATAGATTCAGGAGGTATATCATAGATTCGGGTATGGGGGGTAAAAGACCCTTACACCGGCCCTGCTCAGCATAGTCACTACCAATGATTGACGCTTTAATCAACAATAATAAATAAAAATTTCTTCTTTTATGTACCGTGTCTTTTCGGGACGTAGGTCATCACGGCTCTCCACAACTTCCTATCCTACGTAGCTCTTAGCAATGTTTGACTTTTAACTATCCCTTCTCTGTTCTGCCATCCATGCGCACAAGCTTTTTAGATATGTGGTTATGGCTCTCCCCAAATTCCTATCTTTTGTAACTATTGGCACTGTTTTTCTTTTTACTATCCCTCCCAGAATTTGTTTTACTCAAGCTCAGTCTCGAAAAACACTAACTAAAATTAACTATTTTTTTTTATTCATTATCCATTTTTTAACAAGAAAACTCTTAAGTTTATGTTAAAAATTGCCGCAAAACCTTGTTGATTTAGGATAAAATAAAATATTATTTTATATGAATACTACCTTATGATAACCGATATATAGTAGACTGGGAGTCACAAATCATAGATTCGGAGGATATCATAGATTTGGGGGTACCATAGATTCGAAGGGTGGGGGTGGCAAGATGCCCTTGAACCGGCCCGGATGCTACATATACAATAGTAGAAGTAATAATAGTATACTAAATTAGTTTTATTAATAGATAAAGCATTGTCATGTTCGTAAATAGACTTATCAGAGCAACACCTTCATGTACATTCCATACCGGGAGTCCAACTCGTTCAGATATGTCTAAACTTACATCAGTACTAAACCATTTTCTCGGATTATGGGTCAAGTGAATGAATCCTTGAGCCCTTAAAGGAGACAATCCTTCATTACACACCATAGACTGACGCTGCATGATCACAAAGCTTTATAAGATAACAAATATCATTTGAAGATTTTCAGCAGCTGAATCAAATAAAATAGGCATCATATCTAACGAGCAGAGAGAGTAATGACACGGTGAAAGTCACCACGAACAAAAGGTTTGCAAGGAAACTTCCATCAACGTGAGTAAAAGGCATAACAGATAAATGGACATTTGAAGTCTAATTTCCTGAAAAACTATTTTTAAAAAAGGTATTATAAATTTTAACTGAGAATATCTGCGCGGTTAATGAGTGCTGAACGTTTCCTATATGGAAACGGATAATTTCACCATAACTCTTATCATTATTCCTTTTTCGTTGGTATTTCTTTCATTTTCATTTCAATTGCTTTATTCTCACTTGTATTATTAGTACTAGTAATATTATCTGCAATTTTGATTAAATGAAGCAGTGTCAAGCATTTGTTCATTTTTGACCAGAATTTCTTTCATCTTCATTTCAATTGCTTTATTCTCACTTGTATTATTAGTACTACTAATATTATCTGCAATTTTGATTAAATGAAGCAGTGTCAAGCATTTGTTCATTTTTGACCAGGATTTCTTTCATCTTCATTTCAATTGCTTTATTCTCACTTGTATTATTAGTACTAGTAATATTATCTGCAATTTTGATTAAATGAAGCAGTGTCAAGCATTTGTTCATTTTTGACCAGGATTTCTTTCATCTTCATTTCAATTGCTTTATTCTCACTTGTATTATTAGTACTAGTAATATTATCTGCAATTTTGATTAAATGAAGCAGTGTCAAGCATTTGTTCATTTTTGACCAGGATTTCTTTCATCTTCATTTCAATTGCTTTATTCTCACTTGTATTATTAGTACTAGTAATATTATCTGCAATTTTGATTAAATGAAGCAGTGTCAAGCATTTGTTCATTTTTGACCAGGATTTCTTTCATCTTCATTTCAATTGCTTTATTCTCACTTGTATTATTAGTACTAGTAATATTATCTGCAATTTTGATTAAATGAAGCAGTGTCAAGCATTTGTTCATTTTTGACCAGGATTTCTTTCATCTTCATTTCAATTGCTTTATTCTCACTTGTATTATTAGTACTAGTAATATTATCTGCAATTTTGATTAAATGAAGCAGTGTCAAGCATTTGTTCATTTTTGACCAGGATTTCTTTCATCTTCATTTCAATTGCTTTATTCTCACTTGTATTATTAGTACTAGTAATATTATCTGCAATTTTGATTAAATGAAGCAGTGTCAAGCATTTGTTCATTTTTGACCAGGATTTCTTTCATCTTCATTTCAATTGCTTTATTCTCACTTGTATTATTAGTACTAGTAATATTATCTGCAATTTTGATTAAATGAAGCAGTGTCAAGCATTTGTTCATTTTTGACCAGGATTTCTTTCATCTTCATTTCAATTGCTTTATTCTCACTTGTATTATTAGTACTAGTAATATTATCTGCAATTTTGATTAAATGAAGCAGTGTCAAGCATTTGTTCATTTTTGACCAGGATTTCTTTCATCTTCATTTCAATTGCTTTATTCTCACTTGTATTATTAGTACTAGTAATATTATCTGCAATTTTGATTAAATGAAGCAGTGTCAAGCATTTGTTCATTTTTGACCAGGATTTCTTTCATCTTCATTTCAATTGCTTTATTCTCACTTGTATTATTAGTACTAGTAATATTATCTGCAATTTTGATTAAATGAAGCAGTGTCAAGCATTTGTTCATTTTTGACCAGGATTTCTTTCATCTTCATTTCAATTGCTTTATTCTCACTTGTATTATTAGTACTAGTAATATTATCTGCAATTTTGATTAAATGAAGCAGTGTCAAGCATTTGTTCATTTTTGACCAGGATTTCTTTCATCTTCATTTCAATTGCTTTATTCTCACTTGTATTATTAGTACTAGTAATATTATCTGCAATTTTGATTAAATGAAGCAGTGTCAAGCATTTGTTCATTTTTGACCAGGATTTCTTTCATCTTCATTTCAATTGCTTTATTCTCACTTGTATTATTAGTACTAGTAATATTATCTGCAATTTTGATTAAATGAAGCAGTGTCAAGCATTTGTTCATTTTTGACCAGGATTTCTTTCATCTTCATTTCAATTGCTTTATTCTCACTTGTATTATTAGTACTAGTAATATTATCTGCAATTTTGATTAAATGAAGCAGTGTCAAGCATTTGTTCATTTTTGACCAGGATTTCTTTCATCTTCATTTCAATTGCTTTATTCTCACTTGTATTATTAGTACTAGTAATATTATCTGCAATTTTGATTAAATGAAGCAGTGTCAAGCATTTGTTCATTTTTGACCAGGATTTCTTTCATTTTCATTTCAATTGCTTTATTCTCACTTGTTGCAGACGTGTAAAACAGGTAAATTTTGTTTAAAAAAAAGTGTGCTAAACTTCTATGTAACATCAATTTTCCTATATGGCAATGACTGCTGGAAATTTTACTGAGAGATGTCGACAAGAATTTAGGCAACAGATGAAGCGGTTCTGTAACAGGAGACTGATTATCATGAACTGAACATGCGAGAAACAAGGACGTTTTAACGAATATAGGATCGAAAAGTTCAGTAATACTTAAAATCATCAAGACACAATTGAAATATTTAGGCCACATAATGAGGAATGAGGACTTGGAAAATCTGACACTCACAGGACCTATGGAAGACACAAAGGATAGGGGAAGACAACGACTAACAAGCTGGTATAAATATATGGCAGAACAGGCAATAAGAAACATAGTAAGAAAACAAACATTGCTAAGCGCTACAAAGGATGGGAAGTTGAGGAGAGCCATGATCGCTCAAGTCCTGAAGGGATACGCTACACAGAAAAAGGATGCTTCACCTCCTATTTAGTTACTTTCGTAGAATGACGGTTTTAAGAGTTGTGATGAAATGCAACTGAATTTAAAAGGAAGTGAATAATAATGGCTGACTTATAGAATTTGTGTTTACACTGAGAAAACATACCAAAGTTACGTGGGATTTATTTAAGAAATACACATATGCATTCTTTATCTGCTGAGTGCAGGTCGTGGGGGGGGCTTTAATTCGCCTTTTTTCAAATTTCCTCATACACTTGATCGATTTGCATTTAAAATTTCACAGGAACCTTCTAAAATATTTTATAATACAAATATAAGAAGAACGACTGGTTAAAATCATCTTCTATGTGTCGTGTCACTTCAGGGTGTTGGTGATCATGGCTCTCCACAATTTCCTCATGAATTGTGTCTGTTTGTTATTTCTCCTAAAGCATGTTCTGCTATTCGTTTACACAAGCTCGCTAGATTAGGTTATGCGTTGTTTTCTCCTCTGTCTATTTTGCCTTTAATCTGTCATGTCAATATCAAATTTCCCATTACATACCCGAGACATTTCAACTGCGTCTTTTTGATGCTTTGAGTGTCCTTTTTGTGTTTATTTTCTCTAAAACTTGAACGTTGCTCACAGGTTTAGTCCACACTATTCTCATCATCCTTCTGTAGAACTACACTTATGTTGCGTCAAGTCTCTACTTCATTTGTGAGGTGATTTACTGCCATATAGAAGGGCTCATATTATATAACAGTTCAGTTCTATCGTTCTGTTTTTGTTTATTAATACTTTGCTTAACTTTTGGAAGGCATATTTCCCTATCCCAGTGCACCTTCAGATTTCCGTTAAAACACTTCACATATATTTTTCAACCGTTTCACCCCAAACGAGGTGATAATGCCACGAGAACGCAGGAGTTTATAAGGAGTAAAACTGAAAGAGAAAGAGAATTAGAAGACTGATAATGAGGGAGGCACGGTGGAGTAATTATTGAGTATTGAGAAATCGGAGAGCCGAGCTCGAATTCCAGTCGAATCCATTACATTCACTTACGTGCTAATACCTTTGTATGAATCATTCCCGCCAGCTATCGGTAAATAGCAGGACAGACCGGGTTCTATAGCCTTGGATGGGAACTGGTCTACCGCAGAAAGAAAAGGCAACCTACTGCGGGAAAAAAATCTGCCTCGTCACAGGTAGGCGATGCGTGTGTATCACGCATGGCACATAACTGACTGACTGAGAATGAGGAGGATTGAGGAAAGGAGAAAAAACCAAAAAGAAGAGGGTTCAAGAAAGAAGAAGATGGTGATTGATGTTAGGCTTAAATTTTTGAAAATTGTAGTTATCAAGAAATCAAGATATCGGAAGGTGTGAAGCACGAGAAAAGAAACTGACAGAGTAGAAGTGGCGGTTGCAGTTCAATAATAAAATGGTGAGACCTAGTTGCCAATCCAGTGGCACGCTTGAATTCCTATTGTCGGAAATTACTGTACTTGATTAGTGACACTGAATAAGTTTAAATTGCTAGCAAATAAAAAAGGATCGGGCCCCTCGGTTTTCAGATAATGGTTAAACAACCCTGGTTAACCGCTATTATGGTCGTGATCAATACTCTCATAATCTAGTGATCAAAAAGGATTTATTTTATATGACGAATACTTATTTTTCAACATAATCTCCGTCCTTGTCAATGCACTTAATTCAATGGCAAATTTTAATCACATAGATCGGACATTACTTTTTCACTTAATAATTACGTGTCAGACTACAGACTTATTGACCTACCCTCGTGTCTGTACGAGGAGGGCAGAATGAGAAAATGTTTTTGCGCGATCAAATAGAGAAAATATTTCTCGGCAAGCCATTAATCATTTATGAAAAATGACATTTTACAAATATATCAGTCAATTTTTTTAAACTTATTTTTTGATTAATTATTTATATTTACCGTGAAAACGCTTTCATGCTGGTTTTTGTTGTTGTTCTTTCTTTTTCTTTTATCACAAGGCCCAAGAACTACTCGAGGCTACTGAACGAGGTTGCTAAAAGTGGATAACGGTTAATCTGGGATTAAGAAGTAAAAAGCTACTAAACGAGGTTACTAAATGTGGATAACGGTTAATCCGAAGTTAAATAAAAGGCTTCTGAATGAGGTTACTAAAAGTGGATAACGGTTAATCCGAGATTAAAAAGTAAAAGGGTACTGAACGAGGTTGCTAAAAGTGGATAACGGTTAATCCGAGATTAAGAAGTAAAAGGGTACAGAACCAGATTGCTAAAAGTAGGTAACGATTAATCAGAGATTAAGAGTTAAAAATCTACTGAACGAGCTGGCTTAACGGGGATAATGGTTAATACGAGATTAATAAGTGAAAGATTAATTAAGCGGTTGAAGTTTGTAGTTTGTCGGAAAATTAAATAAAAGCAATAAATAAAATTATAATATTAAAGAATAAAAAAGGAATTAATTTTCTCATTATGCGTTCGGACTTGTTTCGACATTACCTACTCATGAAGTAATTTGGTTGTTCCAACTCAGTGCAAAGCTGACATGAGCTCGTCCATTTTAACCATTTTTATCCTTATTTTCCCTAACTTACTTCTGAACGGAATACAGAAAACTACACAACGAAATAAGGAGTGGCTAAACAAAAAATGTGAAGAAACAGAGAGATTGATTACCACAAAGGAGCTATGCATAAACAAATAATTAACAGGGCATACGACATGCTCGTCAACAGGGCACATAAAATCTAAGGATGGAACGCTCATATTAGAGAAGGAAAAATGCTTTAGCGCTGGAACGAATATATTGGACACGACAAACGAGTACAACCGGCAACACACAGAATTACCGACTGGCCAGCAATTCTAAAAACCGAAGCAGAAGCTGCACTAACCAAATTAAACAGAAATGACAGGACCAGACAGCATTCTAACAGAAATGCCTTGGATAATTTTGGCATAGACAAGATTACAGAAATAGTAAATGAAATCTAGAACAATGGGGATATACCGGAAGATCTAAGTAGATCTATTTTCTTAGCACTGCCTAAAAAAACGAGGCGCAAACGAATGTGTACTCCACCGAACAATCAGCCTAATGAGCCACATAAAAAACAAAAAACAAAAAAAAAACTCAGCAGAATCAAGGCAGTGACAGGACAAGAACAGTACGGGTTCGGTAACGACACCGGAACAAGGAACGCCATATTCATGCTCAGATTGTTGTCAGAAATAGCAATACAAATGAGTAAGAACGTGTACCGGTGTTTTATAGACTACGCAAAGTTGTTGGACAAAGTACGCCACAAAGATATGTTAGAGCTGCACAGCAACCTTCTCATATTCGGAAAAGATATTAGAATAATCAAAAACCCCTAATGTCAGCAAGCCCCCTGCATAAAGATAAAAAATGAGTTCAGCAGATATACAAAAGTAGAAAAGGACGTAAGGCAATGATGTGTCTTCTCACCGGACTTATTCAACCTATACAGCGAGGCAATTCTGAGAGAACTGGAAATCCTACCCGGATTCATCAATGGCGGCTACAATCTTAACAACATAAGATATGCAGATAACACGGTGCTGACAGCAGACACGGAAAGAAAATTACAAAAACCTCCCACAGAAGATAATGAAGGAGAGCGAGAAGAAGGGACTAAGTATGCACTACAAGAAGACAGAATGCATGGTCATCAGCAAAAAGATGAGCCCGAAAAAACAATTTAAAGTCGGGGACACTAATATCAAGCAGGTGCTTCTATCTAGGAAGTGTTCTGTCAGAAGACGGAAAGTGCGACACTGAGATCCGAAGACATATTGGGATGGCCAAAGACGTATTCCAAAAGCTATGCAGAGTATTACAAGACAGGGTTAGGGTTTCGTTGGTAATAAAAGAAAAAGAGTACTAAAATGCTAAGTAATATATGTGCTCCTTTACGACAGTGAATATTGGAAAATCTCCTCAAAGAAGAAGAAGAGACTCGAGGCAACAGAGGTGTGGTTCTATAGAAGGATGCTAAGGATACCATGAACCGAACATGTGAACAACGATGAGCTTTGGAGAGGATGCAAACAAAGAGGAAACTTATACATCAAGAACAGGCAGCTGAATTTTCTGGGACACGTAATAAGAAAGGAGGTTTTGGAACATCAGATCCCCACGGGGCGGATAGAGGAAAAGACGGTCAAGGGAAAGCAACACGTGGCATACTTAAACAAGTGGATGGCAAAACAGTGTCTGCGAGAAATAACAAAAAGACTAAACTTATTGAAAACTACAAAGGAAAGGAGGAGGTGGAGAACCAGGATCGCCTACGTCCTGAAGAAAGAAGAAGTAGAACCCAACTTTTTGTAGGCTTCTTCTTTGTTTATCTTATGTGAACAAAAATACTCACAAAACCGCACCTTTGTAAATTCCATAAGTGATCGAGGAATCATATTTTTTGAAGTCTGTTCTATCAAGTAACGGTTTTTACGAAGAAGCTGTCCGAACAGAACTTCATCCTTACCAATGAAATACGAAGAGAATGAAAATGATTCCACTTACTATCACGGGTTTTAGTTGTAAAGGTCTGAACTGGTTGACCGAAGGAATGTAGCTTGTCAGGACGTTTGCCATAGAAATCATAGCGATAGCATAGTGAGAGGCTTGTGGCGGCAGGGTAGAAAATAATTTATCAACCACAAGGGCTTGAGGTACATTTCTCCTCAGCCAAGTCGAAGGCAACTGAAAATATAAATGGTGAAAACAATCTATGCAACTTTATGTCGTTATTGGCGCCGTTCTGTTTGTCTTGAGCAGCTCCTCGCCATCAGATATAACTTACAAACTGCGTTCCATTGGCTTTTAGGTAAATCCGTATACGCTTCTCACGAGAGAAAGATAACCCCAGTAAAAGATAGAGGTTGAATGTTGTAGGGCCAAATACAAGTTGCAAGTCAGTTATTCAAACATTCTTAAACTACTTGAGCTCGACCATTTTAACCATTGTTATTTTTACCATAACTTATTTCTGAACCAAAAAACATATCTTAATATGCAGAAAATGCTTAATGATTTTTTTAGTCACTTGAGTCAATAAAATGTGTAAGGATTATTAAGTGTGAAAAGAATATGAGAATATGAATATATAAACATAAGAATATCAGAAAAATAAAAACACTGTTAAGGAGAGAGAAAAATAAACGAAAAAGAAAGGAGCAAACATTTACGTTTTTGATAATCAAAGTTGGCTGGAAAGCACGAAACTGGAACAGAGTTGATTTAAATAGAAACAATATTAATTATTGTTAAACGTACAAAAAGATCGGTTCTTGGGTTATTTGGTTATTCTTGAAAGAATAAAGGAAAAATGAACATACAGCGATTAATTAGATTTGTCTTTCAGGAAAATTTCCATTATTGCGTGAAAATCTTTTCGTTTTGAAACTCACAACATTTCGACCGTTATACGATGGTCGGGTGAAAGGTTCGTAGACTGACCGAGATACTCTCATGAAATGTAACCAAATGAGAATGTGGTCCACATGCTTCTTCCATTGATGTTGCAGCGCTTCAATTCAATTGGTGATGAAACTTTCTTCCTGTCGGTCATCAACAGTAGATATAACGTCATAATCACTGCGATACTGGTTACCAGCCACAGGTGTTGTTGTTTTTCATGTTCGGTAATGACAGTCATTATGATGCCAAATCAGGAGAACAGAGATCTGCCTCGAACAATGTCAGATTTTTCCGTGATACGTGCAGACTGGTGCGCTTTTGATCTATTGTCAGAAGACGTCGCGGCCACTGAGTATAAATCTTCGTCATTCCAAGTTCATTGTGCAGAACTCAACTCTCATAGCAGGTCAGCTTCTTTTCTTTGTTTCCAACGAAACTGCCCTATTTCTTGATACATTCTTAAGGCATATTTTGTCATTCGAATGAGTCTTCGAATTTCTGTGTTACATTTTCTATCGTCTTTTAGAATATTTCCTAAATAGTTAAAAAGTCTCATTTACAATCAAAATGGCTAGCTGTTACCGTAAGTTCTATGCTAATAGTTTCTTCTGTCGGACTTCTCGCCTGTGGAACCCTTTGCGTCTTAATAGCTTTATTGTTTTTCATGGATTGAAATGATTAAAAAAAAAGAAAGGTAAATTTATGAAATTGTTTTATTTTGACGTATCTTATTTCTAGCTGGCGTCTTGGTCTCTCCTTCTTGCTAACAACCATACATTTTCTTCTTCTTGCAACTGTGGAATAGTCCTTTCATTTCGCTTCCCTTTCCTACATTGTCTAGAACAGGGGTCGACAACCATTTGGGAGATAGAGGGTCTGACAGCTATGCAAGTGTCGCGGACGAGGGCCAATGATATCAAATGTCCTATAATAAATTCTTCTGCCCTCAGACCGCTCCGTCCAGAAATCTGCCTTAAAGCAAAAAAAAACAACGAAATTAATCTTATATTATTGAAACAAGGTTCCTTATTTTACTGCAGAAATAACAGGATAACAACTAAGGCAATAAACAACAAAATGCAAAATTTTTCTACAAACGAAATACAGTTAGAAATGGCAAATTATTTAATGAGTTACTTGTTTCTGCTTATTGTTCGATAACTTCTCTACATCAGGTGAAATAGTTGTCGAACAAAAAAAACAAAATATCATTCAGGTGGTCATCACTCAACCATGTTCTTATACAACGTTTTGTATATTTCATTGTTCCCATGCATACGTACTTTCAAATAATGAGTCCATTGTTTTCACATTATTCAAGTGGCTTTTATATTTTCCGTTTGCCAAAACATATTTCTTGTAGAAATCAACAGTGGTTTCGCAATTAAATTTTGCTTTAAAAAATTCGTCACATTGTAAGTCAGTTAACTCCGACTGATATTTTTCTGCAACTTGCTCCACGAATTAATTAGATAATTATTGTCCAGTTGTTAAGTTGTCGGTTCAGGCAAAAATTCTTCGCGGATTGAATGTGGCCCGGGGGCTGGTTACTGCCGGCCCCTGGTTTAGAAGAACCTTCAGTTTTCTTTTCGCGACTCCTATCAATACGGTGTTATCTGCATATCTTATATTCTTTAGGTTATACCCACTAATAATATCGTTCATAAATATTTATACATTAAATCGAAACTGTAGATTTGATCGGAAACGGCATTAACAATACAATGTAGGATTTGAATTTTTCGAGCAAACCTTGAAAAGTTTTCAAATAAATTATCAAATCAATGACGTGTATTTGTTTCTGCACATAATATGAGCAAACACTATAAACAGAAACAAAATATTTGATCTCTTCTTTTTTTTAAATATCAACCTGTCATCTCGAGTTATATAAATGCAAGTTGCCTATAGCGTGTCCGCGTATTCAATTTGTCAATCCGAAAAGGTCATATGAATGATCTTTAATCACCTAAATAAATATTTTTTAAAAGTTATTTTATTGTAATATTTATTGTAATAATCAAACTTGTTTTTATTTCTTGTTCTTTGAAATAAAAAAAAATGTCATCGGCGTGTAATATCGGTCTAGAATTCTTTACCTTTGTCCCCGGGAATTGTTTGTTGAGCAGTCATAGAGTTAATCAAAATTTCCTCTCTAAGGTAAACATACTCATGATACAGGGAAAATTATGACAATCATATAATCAAGAAGACGATAAAACCAGGTTTGCCGAATTTTGCCTGTCTCTATCCCCTTTGACCCATGTTGGATGTGTTTCTGCCCAGGTGTGTGGGCTTCTCTGTCGCTCAGTTGTCCACCAAAATCAAATTCATGCGAATGTCCCCGTCATACTCTCTTTGATTCGCAGTCATCTCCGCCACCGCCACCAGTTGAGAAAAAAGAGAATAGTGGATGAGGATGACGATCCTGATACGAGCGGGTGCTGACAACAACAACAATCAAGAAAATGCTGATTGCGTCGGATGACTAAAATGTGGGCCGTTGACTTCAGTCTAGGAAATCCAGCTACCAGTGCCGTGTCGTAGAAAACATAGAAAGCTAGAGACCAGTCTACTGCTCCAACTATTGTGCTAGATGACCGTTAAAGAAGATTAAGCTGCCCATGAACAGGTTTTGTTCTTAAGCCTCATTGGGGATCATCAGAAAAACCTGGTAGGGAAACTGCTTTATTCGCCGTTCAACTCATCATGCGGCTGTTAGTACTGCTCTACATGGTACCATTAGCATTCGTCGTGTAATCTGACATGAATTATTTTAGTTTCATCTCTCATCGACTTTCATGGAATGGTTGGTTAAGTTTCCATTTCGCACCATTAAAATCTACCTTCCGCGCATGCATTGAATATTGCTACCATATCTAGTCTGGTGCTCCTAACATATATATTTAATAGGAGTAGATAGGTTCGCCTATCGCCCAATTCACATCCCTTCCCCGTCTTTTGAAGAGGAGTAAAAGTTTATCCCTGGTTTCCTGTTTAGAATTGGCTTTCTTGTTCCTTATAAAATCTACTTCAAATTTGTACTTCTAACGTCTTGGTCGGAACTTTGAAACTTTATTTACTAATTATTCTTTTGTTTTCCTGAATAGGAGGAAATAGATCTGCATATTATCCGTTTTACCCACCTCCCCTGTTTTTGAATATGAGTATAGGTTTATCCCTTTTCTCTGTTTAGGATTGGGTTTTCGGTTCCTTCTAAAATCTTTTCAATCTCTTTCACCCTCAGTAGCTCCTTGCATCATAGTAGGATTGTCGCCTTGCTTAATTAAAATAAAACTCGAGGTTCTTGATAATATCCAAATAATGGTCTAATATTATCAACCCTGACCTGGCATGTCGGTTCTTGTTACTTTCCAATAGCGTAGTTTAGGGTTAGGGTTAGGGTATCTGGTCTTGTTCTCCTGCTATATATCTCGAGGTTCTTGACAATATCCAAGCGACGGTATGTTATATTATCAGTCCAGATCTGACATATCGGTTCCCGCTACTTTCTCATTGCCGTAACGTAGTTTAGGGTTGGGTTAGGGTTAGGGTATCAGGTCTGGTATTCCTGCTATATATCTTGAGGTTCTTGACAATATCCAAATTATGTTCTGTAATATTGCATGTCCTTATTGCATGTTTCTCACTCTACGTTGACATGATTATTAAGCGAAACGATCTCCCTGCTTGCATCTCCATGTTGCATGTTTCTCCCTATAATTTGTCATGACCATTAGGTGTGTTCATAATCCTGCTTGCATTTCTTTTTGAAAGATGCAAGCAGGATTATCAACACATCTAATGGTGAGGTCAACGCACAGTGAGAAATATGGCCAGGGTAACGTACAATGAGAAATATGCATCAAAGAGATCCAAGCAGTGAGATGTCTCTAACTATACGTTGACCTGACCATCAGGAGTAATGATCTCATTGCTTACATCTCATTGCCGCATCTTTTTCACTCTGCGTTGCCCTGAATATTAAGCGTTTTCATCTTCCTGATTCCATGTCCTTATATTGTATGTTTTTCTCTGTACGTTGCCCTGAACATTAAGCGAAACGGTCTCCTGCTTTCATTTGTTTGTATCTGTGCATATATTTGTCTCTTTTATCGAACAAATATATATAAAACGATGTAGGTACGTTTGCACCTACGAGATTTATTTATTTATGTTTGTAACAGATGGGCATTATTGTAATATTCCAAAAAAGAACGAACAGGCGAACGGTCGAACGAGATATCAGTAAAAGGTGATAGAGGTGAAAAAACGAATGAAAACGATTGAAACAGAAGTGCTTCTATATATCAGCAAATGCTGGACAATCTCTACAGATATGAAGAAGTCTTGAAGCAAGAGAAATGTGTTTCTACAGAAAGATTCTCAAGATAGCATGGACCGAACATGTGAGCAACGACGAGATCTTAGAGAAAGTGGAAACAAAAAGGAAACTTATACTTAACATCAGTAAACTGCAGCCGAAATTTCTAACGCAGTTAATATGGAAGGAGGGTTTGCAAAATATGATACTTACAGGACAGATTGAGAGAAAGTGGGACAGAGGAAAGCAGTGCGCAACATTCTTGATGGCCTTGAATAAATGGATTTCAAAACAGGGTTTGACAGAAACAAAAAATGACACAAAACTTATTAAGACCTATTATAAGGGAGAGAAAGATGTAGAGGGCCATGATCGCCTAAATCATGAAGAGGCACAGCACATTCAAGAAGAATGTCTTGAAGGGACGCGGCACACAGAAGATATTGTTTCTGTTCGGATGAAACATAGGAAAGTGTACTGAAAAGACAGGAAGTTATGGAGAGGTTGGATCACCAACGACCTTGAAATATCAAAGAAGAATCGTTCAATAAGCCTGCTGTTCCAATTGTTCACCAGTCCCTCACTTTCCAGTACTGATAGAATCCAAAAGCGTATCTGCGTCCTAGTAGATGATAAATTATTTCCTACTCTGGAACCCCTCTCTAACAGACGAGATGTAGCAAGCCTCAGACAAACTACATTCCTTAGATCTACTTGTTCTAATCTTTACAGCTAGGACTCGCCACGTTACGCACATTGTAGTGAATCACCTTCATTTCCTTCGAATTCCATTAGTGGGATATGGTTCCACTCGAGCAGCTTCTTCCACTATTCTGTGGAAGCTACTCCCAAGAGGATGTTTTTCCGATCACTACAATCATAACCTGTTAAAGCCTAGGGTTTACCATTATCTTCCCAACGTATCTACATAAACTGTGTCCCTTATTATGGAACCATCTACATCAGTAGAACCCAGGACTTGTACAAGGTGAACTTCACTGATAAAAATGGCACTCGAAATCTATTTCCGCACAGTTGTATACACATATAGTTATACCACATCGTTTTCCGTTTGCAAAAATTTTCTCGCTCCCCCCAGTCGCTTGTCACCAATGAGCTTTCATTTTAAATCTCTTCACCATCCTCATCCCTAGCCTCGTTATATCGCCTTTGTAAGATAGCATTTAATCTCATGACATTAAATAACGCAGAAAAAGTCAGCGACGTTTCTCTTCATTTCATTTTGCTTTTTGTTTTTTACATGTTCTTTACATCCTTCATTAGGTGACCATTATGCAGATTTGAACCCGTGTCGTCTAATTTTTGTTGAAGGGTGACTTTTATGAAGAAAGAAGGAGAAGAAATTGAATGTTGTTAAAAAAAGAAAAAAAAGAACGTAGTTGTAAATTATTCCGTTCACGGTTTAAAATTGTTTTATTTTGAGAAAGACATGGTTTGATTGCCCAAATTAACGACCAGAAAAAGATAAATCATTCATAATTAATTGGAATTTAGGTGGCATTTTGGCTAATAACCTCTTCCCAAAGAGTCGCAACCATTATAAACAGATTTCATAAAATACTTTTCTTTTGCGAGAAACATTTTAGGGACAGTACAGGCATCCCTCGATTAATGCGCTTTCGATTAGTCCGCTAAAATTTTTATTTACTAAAATTCGATTAGTGCCTACATAATCTTCGATTAATGCAGTAAAACATTCTTCATTTTAATTATAGTAAATAAAAATTGATATTTCTATAGTTACAGATGTACACATTAGCCGAACTAATGGAGGGATTATTGTATTTCAAAATATTTTAACAGTGGTACAAGATGTAATAATAGTGATATGCTATAAAAAGGAAAAAATATAACAAAAAATGACATCGCCGTAAATTGGTAATATCGAAATACAACACACAATAAAAAACTCAACCGGCTTATCGGTTCTGTCTCATCGAAGCTCAATCCAGGACAAGAAATGTGCACAGCGACTAAGATAAACACCAAAGACTGGATATTATATAATAGATATAATTAGCCTTTAATTTTTTATATTTTTGTTTTATATAAACAATTAAAGGCTAATTATATTTAAGCCTTCTGCTTACATAGGTAGGACTGGTAAGACTTAATATAAATATATTCCAACATTTTCTATTTATATTAAGTCCTACCAGACATAGTCCTACAAGCAATATCTTTTTTGTTTAAGGGAATTTTCTATTTCTGCTCATATTTTAAGAGCGTGTCCTGTTTGTTTCCACAAAGATATTGTCAACATACCTTAATATTAATGTAAGATATCCATTTTTCCACACCAATGACCTACCAGTCTAAAAATAGTTGTCACGGGGATGCAGAAAAATTCAAATGCCTATTTCTTCCCGGTTTTCCAAGTATGAATGGTTTCGATTCCGTTTTTTGTTGTTAATTCTTCTTCATTTAGGTACTGTGTCTCTTTAGAACGTCGGCGATTCATGGCTAGCTACAACTTACTACCCTTTCTACCTATAAGCAATGCTTGACTTTTTATTATCCCTTCAACCTATTCTGATACCTATTTACACAAGTAGTCCTTGGTATTATGGTCAACTACAGCTGTCATTAATGCTGGGAGATTTGAGGTTTTGAGGAGCATTGGACCACCTCTTAATTACTCTTATTCCCAGGTCCACTCTGATCCCGAGTGGTAGCAGCTTTTAAACATTATGAAAGTATAAAATACATTTTTATAGTAAAAATACCAGCAATACATATTTATATAAAAAATTACCAACGATACATTTTATCTGTAGTTGAAACCATAAAATTATATTCAAAATATTTAGATTTTGGCATTTAGATAGCCCAAAGAGGTTGATATGTCGCTAAACAAAATCATCCAACCATTTACACAAGCTCGTTAGATATATTAAACGCTGTTTCTATCTGTCTCGCTTGCCTTCAATGTTTCATGTGAGTGTCAAATTCCCCAAACAATCTTTCCTTATTATGTGCCCTAGAAATTTCAACTGGCTTCGGATTCTAAGTATGAGCTTGTTTTGTAGTTGCCTTAAAACTTTTGGTTACACACAAGTTTTTCTGTAGATTCACATCTTTGTTACCGCAATTCTCCTCTTCATTTACATTGATATTCTTCCTTTTTTTAAGTGCCGTGTTCCTTCAGGGCGTATGCGATCATCGCCCTCCACCTCTTCCTGTCCCTTATAGCTCTTAATAAGATTTTTTTTTTTATATTTTTCTTCCCAAAACCTGTTCAGTTTTCCATTTACCCAAGCTCATCAAGTATGTTACGCGCTGCTTTCCTCTGTCCCGTCAGTTTGTTCCGTGAGTATCAGATTTTCCAAACACTTCTTCATCGTTACGTGTTCCAGAAAGTTCAGCTACCCTCTTCCTGATATCAATTATGAGTTTCCTTTATGTATCCATTCTCTCCAAAACCTCGTTGTTTCTCAAATGATGAGTACTGAACTGTTACGTAATATCTGTTCTCCTGTATTGCAGCAAATGCGGGACAATCTCCTTAAAGAAGATACTTGAATCAACAGAAATGTGGTTCTACAGAAGGATGCTGAGGATGCCATGGACCAAACATGGGAACAACAACGAAATTAAAAAGAATGGAAACAAAAAGGAAACTTATACTTAACATCAAAAAGAGAACATCTCGGTTACATAATGAGGAAAGAGGGCTTGGAAAATCTGATGCACACAGGACAGATTGAAGTGAAAAACAACGTATAAGTTACTTAGCGAATTTTAGTAAATGGATGGTAGTACAAGATTCAGGAGAGATAAAAAAGGCAAATTTTATTAAGAGCAACAAAGGACAGGAAATTGTGGAGAGCCATGATCGTTTACGCCCTGAAGGGACACTGCACAAGAAAATGATTACCCCTTTAATCTTAAAGGGAAATGCATTTGAAATTTGTTCACATAGTTTTATTCTGGTATATCCTTGTGTTTACTTTAAAATTGTACTCAAGAAAATATCGTTTCATGTTGGGCATGGTTTAATGCTTAGGTGCCCAAAGTACACCACGGTACCGGCCCTAAGGGGCGGTAAAGAAAAATGTGCAGTAGGAGAGCGGTTATAAATATGGCAGAATGGCGGCAGCAGGATAGGATTGAATCTAAATAATTTTTTTTTTCCCCCCATTTAGCAGAGGCGGCGTTTCAGTGCATTCCCTGCTTTCTTTCACAGCAAAGAAACCAAATGAAACTTATTGAACATGGGGTTCTAAGACTAATTAGTGCCTCCAACCGGATCTTGAGTGGTTGATATCTGATTCAAGTATATCCATTAAAACTGTAATTTTACTCTTTCATGTTGCTACACCAGTTAAAAAATAAAATAACAGCCTACTCTGATGACATAACCATTTACTCCTTCCTCGATAGTAAGGTTGATCAGTTCGACAAGGTCAAAATGGTGGTGTAAGCTTGGATCTGCGGCTGGTGCAATGAATAACGGCACGGAATTGTTAATCGGAGAGCCGAGTTCCAATTCCCGTTGGATTCGTTATATTCACTTACGCGCAAGTATCTTTGGGAAAGGTATGAATTCACCGCTTCTCTCTCTCTCTCTCTCTCTCTCTCTCTTGCCAGCTATAAGTCAGCTTCTATCACTAAACCCCCTAAAAAAAATTATTAAAACATACACGTTCTCTGGCAGAATTTCTCAAATATTCATGATCAAACGACAATTCACCCTGTGAGGAGGGCGCTGGTTCGAATCCTGCCGGAGAGTGCATATTATTTCTCGAATATTCAGGCCGGTAGACAAAAATAAATAAATATACTATTTAATAAATAGACGTTACGTCTATTGAAATATGAGTATCCACTAAAAATAACGTTTAGTAAGAAAGAAAAAGGCTCATTTTGATAGCATTAAGTTGAAAATTCACTTAATAAAAGATGATGTCATTTTTAATAAATAATAAAATAAAATCCTTATTAAATTTAAAAATATTACATTGTATGCCCTGACATGAGCGCAGATAAAATGAGAAATTAGCCATTTTGTTTTGTTTGCTAGGAAAGACGACAGAATGCATGCATAATACGAAGAAAGAGACATACAAGCAAAAAAGAAGTTTTCATCCTCAGAATAATGTATACAATTAAGTGCTCTAAAGTTCAAGTTATGTATAAATGTGTATAAGAAAGAAAATTGTGCTTTTGTAGTCAGTAATAGCATCCAAATTTAGATAACGAATTTATATATACAGCTATTCTTCACTTAACAACCAGGTTTCGTTCAAACGAACTGGTCGCTAAATGAGAATTTGTACGTGACTCCTATTTTCGGCTGTAGTAGATTTGTGTCTACTCGCTTCATTTGTAACATTTCTAGTTTATTTCTAAATGTTTATTTAATACAATAGTGTACTAAACAGTAAACGCTATAAACAAATTCGAAAATCAGCTCCATATTCGGTAAATGAATTAATGAAATTTACATAAATCAATTAAATTTAAATATAATACAAGAAAATGTTTATTTATATTTGCTTTAATTATTTGAGTTTATTTTTGAAGAGAAAGAAAACAATAATGATTAATGTTTTCGGGCAAAGTATAATACTGACTTGGGGTGTTTTTATTTTTATTTCTTAAGATGTTACATCTGGTCGTAAGTTAGGAACCGTTAATTTATTTCATGTTTTTTTTAATGAGATTTTATAGCTGGTCCGAGATCGGTAAATATGTAAGTCGTTAAATAAGGGCTGTCTGTATTTACCGATTAATTAGGGTTTTTTTGTTTTGTTTTTTTTAATATATTTTATAGTTGGTTGTAAGTTCGGGGGTCAATAAATATGTAAGTCGATGATTGAGGAATGTCTGTATTTTGTTATATATATATATATGAAAATTTCTCAGAGTTAACCTGTAGAAAAGACAATATTTATAAATATAAATGACAATAGGAAAACTGTAGTTATTGCTGACGCGTTTCGTCCAATGTGGAATTTCTCATTGGACGAAACGCGTCAGCAATAACTACAGATATAAGGTTTATCTTGTCAAAGTCTCACTTTTAAAATAAAGTGTTTCAAATCCGACAGATTTTTATCACTTTTTTATCCACTAAAATAACATTTGAAATGATAAAAAGAATAAGGTTTTCTGAATGACTTTCGCAAGTATTAGGTTGGTGCAAAAATAATGTCGTTTTTAACGTTCAACTTCAAAAGATGATAACTCCTTTCATAATAAACTTTATTAATCGAAATAAGAACCATTAGAATCGACACATTTTTGCCAACGAGAAACAAGTTTATTTATCCCATTAGCATAGAAATCCAGAGTTCTGGAAGCGATGAAGTCATTGAAGGCCGATTCGGCATCATCTCGGCTTTTGAAGCATTTTTCGCGCAGGAAGTTGTCGAGATGCTTGAAAAAGTGATAATCGGTCTGCGAGAGGTCCGGTGAATATGGCGGATGAGGCAGAGTCTCGTAGCCGAATTCGTTCAGCTTCTGCAGGGTCAGTTGAGCAACATGCGGGCGAGTGTTGTCATGCAGGAGAATTGGTCCCTTCATATTGACCAATCTCGGGCACATACGTTGGAGCTTCTGGTGCATTTCGTCAATTTGTCGGCAGTACTTCTCCGCCGTAATCGTTTCGCCCGGATTCAAGAAGCTGTGATGGATAAGACCGGCCGCAGACCACCAAACAGTCACCATAACCTTTTTTTGGTGAAATTTCGGCTTTGGGAAGTGTTGTGGAGCTTCTCCGGCATCCAACCACTGTGCCGAACGTCGCCGGTTGTCGTAGAGGATCGACTTCTCATCACACGTCACAATCCGCTCGAGAAATGGGTCGTTTTTGTTGCGCAGGAGCGTAGAAGACACCTCAAAACGACGATTTTTTTGATTATCATTCAATTCATGCGGCACCCATTTATCCAACTTTTTTGACTTCCCTATTTGCTTTAAATGGCGAACAACTATTGAGTGGTCGACCTCGAGTTCAACAGCAACTTCTCGTGTAGTTTTGCGAGGATCGGCTTCAATTAAGGCTTTCAAATGTTCGTTATCAACCGCAGTCGGCCGGCCGCGACCGTCTTCATCTTCGAGGCTCTCGTCACCATTGCGAAATTTCTTGAACCACCGTTGTGCCACACGTTCGTTAGAGCTTTTCGGCCTAGTATGAACTGGAACAAGAAAATCGTGCGGATTTGAATTTTGTCCATGCTGTCGAAAAGCCTGCAAAAAAATGAATGAGAAAAATGATTGAGAACGGTAACGAATAACACGATTCGATAGAGCGAAAAATGCGCTTCAAAATGATATATAACATGGCTATATATATCAATGAATTAATTCAGAAATCATATATAAAAGTAACATATGTGAGAAAACGACATTATTTTTGCACCAACCTAATATTTGATTCTATTAGCAGTGATCTCATGTTTAAAATGATCCAACTCCATGGTATACCATCCAGAATTCTTGAGGCAATTAGAGCTCTGAACAAAAACACCACTGCTACCATTGTATCGTCTGATGGTGAGATTGATTCCTTTGAAATTAAAACAGGAGTTCTACAAGGCTACACACTTGCTCCTTTTCTCTTTTTATAGTTGTTCTAGACTATGTTCTGCGTATTTCTCTCGACAGTATAGAGGAAAAAGGACCTCCTTTGGAAACCTCGCCAGAGTAGTCAGTACCCTCCTCAATACCTGACTGATTTTGACTTTGACTTTGACTTTGCCGATGATTTTGCATAAATTTCTCAATGTATCAAGGATGGAGAATCCTGAGCAAACTGCGAACCAGGAAAGTCTCCATCGCAACGTGGGTAAGACAAAACAAATCACAACCTCCCCTGTACCATCCGAGTTGAAGTCATTCAATAATACACTCATCAAAACAGTTCAGGACTTCGAATATCTTGCATTTTGCATAATAGATTCCCAAAAAGACTTCAACATCCACAAAGTTCTTGCATGAGATGCTTGTAACAAACTTCAGAAGATTTGGCGTTCGAACCTTCCATCCTCCGTAAAAGTTCAAACCTTTCGGGCATTGATTGAACCAGTCCTAGTGTATGGATCAGAAAACTTGGAGATCCCATGCAACGTTTGACACAATTTATGGAGAACTGAGACTAATCTCTCTTAAGCACAAACAAAAGCGAATACAGTTTGCCGGCCACTGCTACCGAGCGGGCAGGGAAATCGTCTCGTCCTTACTCCTATGGCATCCTTCTGGAAGTGTCTTCGCACGAAAATTGACTTTCTAAGACACCATAGCTCGGGGCTCAGAGTTGAAATTTGTGGATCTGTGGACAATAATGCCGGATTGAACAGTTGAGAAAGGGATTGTCAATGGAGTACCGACCAAACATAAGTAAGTGGAAGGCGGATCATGATGATCATGATGATCATGATCATGATCATGATGAAAATTGTGCTTGATGTAAAATTACAGAGCAATATAATTATATATTAATAATAAATGTACATTTTCTCCTCACTGGTAAAACAACACAATCTTCATGTGTACACACACACACAAACACACACACACAAACACATATATATATATATATTATATATATATATATATATATATATATATTCAACATTAGGGACATATATCACGGTGTAATTCTCCTCCAGAAAACAAGTCCAAGAAATGTAAATCGATCGAGAGAGGAACTGATTAAATTGTTCAAAGATCACAAAGTCATCAACTTTCTCAATGTGAACTTTGACTTGAGCACTGGTAATTATAAACCGTATAGTAAAGTCTTGCATAATGTCAATAAAGAATCCAACTATCCACCAACATTTTTTTAAATTATATAAATCCGTTCAATTTACATTATTCACTAACTCTAGCAATAAAAAAAAATGAAATTAATTATAAAAATAAAATTAATTATATGAAATCCTTTGTACAAAGCAACCACAAAGTAAATATAAAAATACTTGGAACAAAATGAAAGAGATAATAAGAAACAAAGACACCGTAATGTAACCCTGCTCATAGCCGCCATGTTCTAACTAATATTGATAGAATTTTCCTAAAGTTTATTCATAAACACTTCAATAATTCTGGAATATTAAAGAAGATTTTAACATAAATAACGTATAGATCAGCTGTAGCTGCGTTAGAAACATCAAATAATCGATATTACACCATAACAATATTATAATGAATAATTATATCACTAACAAAAAAACAACTACACTCGTATCACAGAAAATAAATGCAACTCCAAAAAGTTACGATCTGCCCCCTAAACGACCATGTATGGCTATATAAAAAAGTGTATATAAAGCTAGCATATAAACTGATAATAATATTAGATTTTATTTTGTGTTCACTGAAATTTCTTTTAAAATTCGATTCTATAAACAGAAGAAAACTTTAAATAACGCGAAATGCATTAAAATTACGGCTCTCTCCAAGTATTTCTGGCAATTAAAGAATGGTGGCATTACACCAATAATTACAGGGATATAATAGCTAAAGCCAAATCTTATAATGGGAAAGGCGAAAGATGTAATCTATCACTTCTAGAAAAATTAACTATTTTAAAACATTTAAATAACCCTAATTTATTAAATAAAAAAATGGTCACATGTCGGCATAAAATTAAATACCTGTTTAAACATGTTGATCCAGATTTATTCAGTTTGTAGATTATACCTTTCTTTCTTTGAATCTTGTTTGTAATTTTACTTGAGTATGCTTTTTTTCGTATGAATGTTTATTCATTAGTTACGATGATTAATTTATTTATACGTAATAGCATATAATTCTTGGTAATTTTATTTTTTTTAACTCTTTATACCTAACAGTTACTTGTTATATTGTATACATATTAGTCTCTACATATTGTCTATGTAATGTGACATTTATATTATATGAATAGGCTGTGTCATTTATATTATATGAATAGGATGTGTCATTTATATTATATGAATAGGATGTGCTATTTATATTATATGAATAGGCTGTGCCACTTATATGAATAGGCTGTGTCATTAATATTATATGAATGGGATGTGCCATTTATATTATATGAATAGGCTGTGCCACTTATATTATATGAATAGGATGTGTCATTTATATTATATGAATAGGATGTGTCATATTATATGAATAGGATGTGCTATTTATATTATATGAATAGGATGTGCTATTTATATTATATGAATAGGATGTGCTATTTATATTATATGAATAGGATGTGCCATATATATTATATGAATAGGCTGTGTCATTTATATTATATAAATAGGATGTGCCATTTATATTATATGAATAGGTTGTGCCACTTATATTATATGAATAGGATGTCTCATATATATTATATGAATAGGCTGTGTCATTTATATTATATAAATAGACTGTGCCATTTATATTATATGAATAGGATGTGCCATTTATATGAATTGGATGTGTCACATATATTATATGCATTGGATGTGTCATATATATAATATGAATAGGATGTGCCATTTATATTATATGAATAGGATTTGTCATTTATATTATATGAATAGGGTGTGCCATTTATATTATATGAATAAGATGTACTATTTATATTATATGAATAGGATGTGCCATTTATATTATATGAATAGGATGTACTATTTATATTATATGAATAGGATGTGCCATTTATATTATATGAATAGGATGTGCCACTTCTATTATATGAATAGGAAGTGCCATTTATATTATATGAATTGGATGTGTCATATATATTATATGAATGGGATGTACCATTTACATTATAAGAATAGGCTGTGCCATTTATATTATATGAATAGGCTGTGCCATTTATATTATATGAATATGTTGTTCCACTTATATTATATGAATATGATGTGCCATTTATATTATATGAATAGGATGTGGCATTTATATTATATGAATAGGATGTGCCACTTATATTATATGAATAGGCTGTGCCATTTATATTATATGAATAGGATGTGCCACTTATATTATATGAATAGGATGTGATATTTATATTATATGAATAGGCTGTGTCATTTATATTATATGAATAGGCTGTGCCATTTATAATATATGAATAGGATCTGCCATTTATATTATATGAGTAAGTTGTGTCATTTATATTATATGAATAGGCTGTGTCATTTATATGATATAAATAGGCTGTGCCATTTATATTATATGAATAGGATGTGCCATTTATATTATACGAATAGGTTGTATCACTTATATTATATGAATTGGATGTGTCACATATATTATATGAATTGGATGTGTCATATATATTATATGAATAGGATGTGACATTTATATTATATGAATAGAATGTGTCATTTATATTATATGAATAGGATGTGTCATATATATTATATGAATAGGATGTGCCATTTATATTATATGAATAGGATGTGCCATTTATATTATATGAATAGGCTGTGTCATTTATATTATATGAATAGGGTGTGTCATTTATATTATATGAATAGGCTTTGTCATTTATATTATATGAAAAGGCTGTGCCATTTTATTATATGAATATGATGTGCCATTTGTATTATATGAATAGGATGTGCTATTTATATTATATCAATAGACTGTGTCATTTATATTAAATGAATTGGATGTGTCACATATATTATATGAATAGGATGTGTCATTTACATTATAAGAATAGTCTGTGCCATTTATATTATATGAATAGGCTGTACCATTTATATTATAATAAAAGTCTGTGTCATTTATATTATATGAATTGGATGTGTCATATATATTATATGAATAGGATGTGCCATTTACATTATAAGAATAGGCTGTGCCATTTATATTATATGAATAGGCTGTGCCATTTATATTATAACAATAGGCCGTGTCATTTATATTATATGAATTGGATCTGTCACATGTATTATATGAATAGGGCGTGTCATTTATATTATATGAATAGGCTGTGTCATTTATATTATATGAATAGGCTGTGCCATTTATATTATATGAATAGGATGTGCTATTTATATTATATCAATAGGATGTGCCATTTATATTATATGAATAGCTTGTGCCACTTATATTATATGAATAGGATGTGCCATTTATATTATATGAATTGGATGTGTCATTTATATTATATGAATTGGATGTGCCATTTATATTATATAAATAGGCTGTGTCATTTATATTATATGAATAGGCTGTGTCATTTATATTATATCAATAGGCTGTGCCATTTATATTATATGAATAGAATGTGCCATTTATATTATAACAATAGGCTGTGTCATTTAAATTATATGAATAGGCTATGCCACGTATTATATGAATAGGGTGTGCCATTTATATTATATGAATAAGATGTACTATTTATATTATATGAATAGGATGTGCCATTTATATTATATGAATAGGATGTACTATTTATATTATATGAATAGGATGTGCCATTTATATTATATGAATAGGATGTGCCACTTCTATTATATGAATAGGAAGTGCCATTTATATTATATGAATTGGATGTGTCATATATATTATATGAATGGGATGTACCATTTACATTATAAGAATAGGCTGTGCCATTTATATTATATGAATAGGCTGTGCCATTTATATTATATGAATATGTTGTTCCACTTATATTATATGAATATTATGTGCCATTTATATTATATGAATAGGATGTGGCATTTATATTATATGAATATGTTGTTCCACTTATATTATATGAATATGATGTGCCACTTATATTATATGAATAGGCTGTGCCATTTATATTATATGAATAGGATGTGCCACTTATATTATATGAATAGGATGTGATATTTATATTATATGAATAGGCTGTGTCATTTATATTATATGAATAGGCTGTGCCATTTATAATATATGAATAGGATCTGCCATTTATATTATATGAGTAAGTTGTGTCATTTATATTATATGAATAGTCTGTGTCATTTATATTATATAAATAGGCTGTGCCATTTATATTATATGAATAGGATGTGCCATTTATATTATACGAATAGGTTGTATCACTTATATTATATGAATTGGATGTGTCACATATATTATATGAATTGGATGTGTCATATATATTATATGAATAGGATGTGCCATTTATATTATATGAATAGGCTGTGTCATTTATATTATATGAATAGGCTTTGTCATTTATATTATATGAAAAGGCTGTGCCATTTTATTATATGAATATGATGTGCCATTTATATTATATGAATAGGATATGCTATTTATATTATATCACTAGGCTGTGTCATTTATATTAAATGAATTGGATGGGTCATATATATTATATGAATAGGATGTGCCATTTACATTATAAGAATAGGCTGTGCCATTTATATTATATGAATAGGCTGTGCCATTTATATTATAACAATAGGCCGTGTCATTTATATTATATGAATTGGATGTGTCACATATATTATATGAATAGGCCGTGTCATTTATATTATATGAATAGGCTGTGTCATTTATATTATATGAATAGACTGTGCCATTTATATTATATGAATAGGATGTGCTATTTATATTATATCAATAGGATGTGCCATTTATATTATATGAATAGCTTGTGCCACTTATATTATATGAATAGGATGTGCCATTTATATTATATGAATTGGATGTGTCATTTATATTATATGAATTGGATGTGCCATTTATATTATATAAATAGGCTGTGTCATTTATATTATATGAATAGGCTGTGTCATTTATATTATATGAATAGGCTGTGCCATTTATATTATATCAATAGGCTGTGTCATTTATATTATATCAATAGGCTGTGCCATTTATATTATATGAATAGAATGAGCCATTTATATTATAACAATAGGCTGTGTCATTTATATTATATGAATAGGCTATGCCACGTATTATATGAATAGGATATGCTATTTATATTATATGAATAGGCTGTGCCATTTATATTATATGAATAGGATGTGCCATTTATATTATATGAATTGGATGTGTCATTTATATTACAAGAATATGCTGTGTCATTTATATTATATGAATAGGCTGTGCCATTTATATTATATGATTGGCTGTGCCACTTATATGAATAGGCTGTGTCATTTATATTATATGAATTGGATGTGCCATTTATATTATATGAATAGGATGTGCCATTTATATTATATGAATAGGCTGTGCCATTTATATTATATGAATAGCTGTGTCATTTATATGATATGAATAGGATGTGCCATTTATATTATATGAATAGGATGTGCTATTTATATTATATGAATAGGCTGTGTCATTTATATTATATGAATAGGCTGTGCCATTTATATTATATGAATAGGATCTGCTATTTATATTATATGAATAAGCTGTGCCATTTATATTATATGAATAGGCTGTATCATTTATATTATATGAATAGGCTGTGCCATTTATATTATATGAATAGGATGTGCCATTTATATTATCTGAATAGGCTGTGCCATTTATATTATATGAATAGGCTGTGCCATATATATTATATGAATAAGCTGTGCCATTTATATTATATGAATAGGATGTGCTATTTATATTATATCAATAGGCTGTGTCATTTATATTAAATGAATTGGATGTGTCACATATATTATATGAATAGGATGTGTCATTTACATTATAAGAATAGTCTGTGCCATTTATATTATATGAATAGGCTGTACCATTTATATTATAACAAAAGTCTGTGTCATTTATATTATATGAATTGGATGTGTCATATATATTATATGAATAGGATGTGCCATTTACATTATAAGAATAGTCTGTGCCATTTATATTATAACAATAGGCCGTGTCATTTATATTATATGAATTGGATGTGTCACATGTATTATATGAATAGGGCGTGTCATTTATATTATATGAATAGGCTGTGTCATTTATATTATATGAATAGGCTGTGCCATTTATATTATATGAATAGGATGTGCTATTTATATTATATCAATAGGATGTGCCATTTATATTATATGAATAGCTTGTGCCACTTATATTATATGAATAGGATGTGCCATTTATATTATATGAATTGGATGTGTCATTTATATTATATGAATTGGATGTGCCATTTATATTATATAAATAGGCTGTGTCATTTATATTATATGAATAGGCTGTGTCATTTATATTATATCAATAGGCTGTGCCATTTATATTATATGAATAGAATGTGCCATTTATATTATAACAATAGGCTGTGTCATTTAAATTATATGAATAGGCTATGCCACGTATTATATGAATAGGGTGTGCCATTTATATTATATGAATAAGATGTACTATTTATATTATATGAATAGGATGTGCCATTTATATTATATGAATAGGATGTACTATTTATATTATATGAATAGGATGTGCCATTTATATTATAGGAATAGGATGTGCCACTTCTATTATATGAATAGGAAGTGCCATTTATATTATATGAATTGGATGTGTCATATATATTATATGAATGGGATGTACCATTTACATTATAAGAATAGGCTGTGCCATTTATATTATATGAATAGGCTGTGCCATTTATATTATATGAATATGTTGTTCCACTTATATTATATGAATATGATGTGCCATTTATATTATATGAATAGGATGTGCCATTTATATTATATGAATATGTTGTTCCACTTATATTATATGAATATGATGTGCCACTTATATTATATGAATAGGCTGTGCCATTTATATTATATGAATAGGATGTGCCACTTATATTATATGAATAGGATGTGATATTTATATTATATGAATAGGCTGTGTCATTTATATTATATGAATAGGCTGTGCCATTTATAATATATGAATAGGATCTGCCATTTATATTATATGAGTAAGTTGTGTCATTTATATTATATGAATAGTCTGTGTCATTTATATTATATAAATAGGCTGTGCCATTTATATTATATGAATAGGATGTGCCATTTATATTATACGAATAGGTTGTATCACTTATATTATATGAATTGGATGTGTCATATATATTATATGAATAGGATGTGCCATTTATATTATATGAATAGAATGTGTCATTTATATTATATGAATAGGATGTGTCATATATATTATATGAATAGGATGTGCCATTTATATTATATGAATAGGATGTGCCATTTATATTATATGAATAGGCTGTGTCATTTATATTATATGAATAGGGTGTGTCATTTATATTATATGAATAGGCTTTGTCATTTATATTATATGAAAAGGCTGTGCCATTTTATTATATGAATATGATGTGCCATTTATATTATATGAATAGGATATGCTATTTATATTATATCACTAGGCTGTGTCATTTATATTAAATGAATTGGATGGGTCATATATGTTATATGAATAGGATGTGCCATTTACATTATAAGAATAGGCTGTGCCATTTATATTATATGAATAGGCTGTGCCATTTATATTATAACAATAGGCCGTGTCATTTATATTATATGAATTGGATGTGTCACATATATTATATGAATAGGCCGTGTCATTTATATTATATGAATAGGCTGTGTCATTTATATTATATGAATAGACTGTGCCATTTATATTATATGAATAGGATGTGCTATTTATATTATATCAATAGGATGTGCCATTTATATTATATGAATAGCTTGTGCCACTTATATTATATGAATAGGATGTGCCATTTATATTATATGAATTGGATGTGTCATTTATATTATATGAATTGGATGTGCCATTTATATTATATAAATAGGCTGTGTCATTTATATTATATGAATAGGCTGTGTCATTTATATTATATGAATAGGCTGTGCCATTTATATTATATCAATAGGCTGTGTCATTTATATTATATCAATAGGCTGTGCCATTTATATTATATGAATAGAATGTGCCATTTATATTATAACAATAGGCTGTGTCATTTATATTATATGAATAGGCTATGCCACGTATTATATGAATAGGATTTGCTATTTATATTATATGAATAGGCTGTGCCATTTATATTATATGAATAGGATGTGCCATTTATATTATATGAATTGGATGTGTAATTTATATTATAAGAATATGCTGTGTCATTTATATTATATGAATAGGCTGTTCCATTTATATTATATGATTGGCTGTGCCACTTATATGAATAGGCTGTGTCATTTATATTATATGAATTGGATGTGCCATTTATATTATATGAATAGGATGTGCCATTTATATTATATGAATAGGCTGTGCCATTTATATTATATGAATAGCTGTGTCATTTATATGATATGAATAGGATGTGCCATTTATATTATATGAATAGGATGTGCTATTTATATTATATGAATAGGCTGTGTCATTTATATTATATGAATAGGCTGTGCCATTTATATTATATGAATAGGATCTGCTATTTATATTATATGAATAAGCTGTGCCATTTATATTATATGAATAGGCTGTATCATTTATATTATATGAATAGGCTGTGCCATTTATATTATATGAATAGGATGTGCCATTTATATTATCTGAATAGGCTGTGCCATTTATATTATATGAATAGGCTGTGCCATATATATTATATGAATAAGCTGTGCCATTTATATTATATGAATAGGATGTGTCATTTATATTATAAGAATATGCTGTGTCATTTATATTATATGAATAGGCTATGCCACTTATATTATATGAATAGGATGTGCCATTTATATTATATGAATAGGATGTGCCATTTATATTATATGAATAGGATGTGTCATTTATATTATATGAATAGGATGTGTCATTTATATTATATGAATAGGCTATGCCACTTATATTATATGAGATAGGCTGTGTCATTTATATTATATGAATTGGGTGTGTCATTTATATTATATGAATAGCCTGTTCCAATTATATTATATGAATAGGATGCGCCATTTATATTATATGAATAGGATGTGCCATTTATATTATATGAATAGGATGTGCCATTTATATTATATGAATAGGATGTGTCATTTATATTATAAGAATAGGCTGTTTCATTTATATTATATGAATAGGCTGTGCCACTTATATTATATGAATAGGCTGTGCCACTTATATTATATGAGATAGGCTGTGTCATTTATATTATATGAATTGGGTGTGTCATTTATATTATATGAATAGCCTGTGCCAATTATATTATATGAATAGGATGCGCCATTTATATTATATGAATAGGATGTGCCATTTATATTATATGAATAGGATGTATACGTTTGTGTGCGGCGTTTATTATTTGTCTCATTTCTTTTGTTTTCTACAGCTTATATTTATTCCTTGGACTCATGAGATACTCTAATCATAAGAATATTTATTTATGGATCTTTATAATCGTAAGCATATGTATTTGTATGCGTGCATATATATATATATATATATATATATATATATATATATATATATATATATACTTCATTATAGTATATTACATAATATATGTAAAACCGCTACATAAATGAATTCATGTTTCGATGCATATCATCGCATCTCATCAGGTGGTAGAAAATTAGGAATATTACAATTTACACAAAAATTGTGATATCTGAATGGATATTAATTTAAACTAGTATTTTTTGTAAATATAATTTTTCTCATGTACCATTATCTATTTATCTATCTATCTATCTATCTATATCTATCTATCTATATATATATATATATATATATATATATATATATATATATATATTTATTTATATATATATATATAAATGAACATTGACGTTACACTCATAGGCGACAGGCTGTTTCAAGCTTTTATATTTACATGCACTCTATCTCTGATATTGATCAATTTATCCCATAAATATAGCACACCTTAAAACTATATTTCTTTATATATATATATATATATATATATATATATATATATATATATATATATATATATATATATATATATATACCCATATTAATTCTCATGAGCATATTCCCATTATATTGATGAATAACTCTGCATTATTTTATTATAATTACTATTATTAATAAGTGTCTATTTATATTTCAGTTTATAATCCTACCTTTGTAACTCTAAATATAGAATTTGTGTCAATGTGTACGTGTTTTTAATTTTTTTTTCTCTCCAATAGTGTATTTCAGCTAAATCGACTTAATTAGTTTATATCTAATTATGTGTATGTCTTTGTTATCTATATATAAATATATATATATATATATATATATATATATATATATATATATATATATATATATATATATATATATATATATGAGTATGTGTATGCATATATAGGTTGTTTTTATAAATATTTAGATGGAAATAATTATATTTTTATTTTTTCTCTTACTTTATAAATTCACGTAAATAATTTGTGTGGATGTGTGTGTGTTTTTTTTTCATATTACACATAAGTTTCAAAATTTCTTTTGTTTAGTTTCGGTTATTTTAAATACTATACTAAAAAAACAATCTCCAGGTAAAATATGATTCGCCTCATCATTACGACAATAGTTCTGTTATGTTGCATCGAGCATTAATTTATTAATGCCAACATTTAATATGCGATAGTATATAAACAGGATGGATTGGACAAAACTATCGTCTAAATCACGACAAAATGAAATTAACACTGACATCTCATTTTAACAAATGTATTTACCAAAACAAATACAAACATATCTTGAAATACTAAAGATTAAATTAATTCAATAAAACTGTCATTGGCTTCAACCACGACCTTCCAGACGACTTCGTAATCTCCTGCAACTCTTCTGGACGGTCTCCTTGTTTAAGTGGTGAATGCTGCCATAATCCTTGCCTTTGTAAGCCTCTCGCTACTCTATCGCTATTTCCATAGAAAATGTTCATTTACATTCTATCAACTCTAAACTAAACAGATAAGGCACGCCACCCCACGCCACGCCAGCCCCCACCCAGCGTACATTGAGGCGATCCACCCTCATTCTCTTTGTATTCCATCAATAAAAAGTAAGTTCCACTCAAACGGCTTTCCCCATAAACCGCTTCTTTGTGGAGCCGACTCACAATGGGATACTTTGCCAACAACTATAATATTAAACCTTATTCAAACCTTGGGTTAATCATTATCTTTGCTGAATAGCCTCATAAACTGCTCCCCTTGTCTCTTACCATTGCCGCTGACACAAGCTCCTCCTTCAGTAACCCTCTACGTTGAGTGGCTCTTAGGCCTTGTATAAAGTAAACATTAGTAAGAAGGAAAGCAATGTTTCCAAAAGAGCTAACACTGGGGTCAGAATATTCACTGAGGCTGCACTGTCTTGATTCCAAAAATAAAATAAAATCGCAAAGGGGCACTAACATTTTTTGCAATAATGTTCATCCTGTACAAGGCCTGGGGGCCACTCGAGATAGAGGATTACTGAGTAAGAGGTACAGCTTATGCGGATATGTGTGAACATGTTAAGATTGTAGAGATCGGAGATGTATCCTCTTGGGAGTCGGTTCCACAATGCAGCGGTTTGTGAGAAGTTACTTGAATAGAACACACCGGGGGATATGAAGGGAATGAGGATGGTTCGCTACAATGTGTGTGACATGGCGAGTCTTAGCCGTGAAGATTAGGAGTGGTAGAACTAAGAAGTATAGATCATCTGAAAACTCACCATGGAAATAGCGATAGATCAGCGAAAGACTTACGATGTCTCGTGTACGAGAAAGGGCTTGCAGAATGGAAAAAAAAATTTGTCAACCAAAAGGACTCGTAAACTCTTTTGGACTCTATCGAGAGAGGAGAGTAAAGACTCGTCAGCTCGCGCTAATATATGGCAGTAGTAAAAAAGAAGAATCATTTACCAAGCCTGGCTGTGATAGCCAACATAATATGGATATTTGTCACGTTCCCAGCTCTGGTTAGAAAGGTAGAAAGAAAGAAAAAAATAATCAGTACATATCATTTTCTGTCTGAATTGCTGGAATAATGAGTTACTATTATTATTTAGATTATCAGAGTTTAAGATTGGGTTTAAGAATAAAATTTACTTAGAATTGTCCTCTGGGAAAAACACATAGTAGATTAAATCGTCGTGTCAATCGTTATCTAACGGTCATGTATTCGTAAACTTCATTTCCAACACTCTCCTATTACGATAATTCTGTAACTATCCGTCTTAAATGGTCTTTAAGTTTCGTATTGATTGGACTTTGAAACAATGATTAAAAAATGATTAAAATGGCTTAAAATTGGCTGTCATATTTTAACAATAGTTTTCTATGAACAGATTACTTGCTTGCCCCGAATTCCAGATCCGATCGATCTAAATGGATTCTTCTATATTTTTTTCATAGTTGACCTATATATATATATATATATATATATATATATATATATATATATATATATATATAAATATATATCATTTCACATTTCTATAAATTATATTCTCTATTGAACAAACAATGGGATTACTAATGTTATTGTTTAACAATTCAAACTTTAGTCATTATCTCCATGTATCACATTGCAATTATTTGCCATCTCCATTTCAAATTGTTTAATTTATGCAACAGCTGTTTGTATTCTTATGACACTTTATTCAGGTCATTAAACCTGTGACACAATAGCTGACATATCACAACACTTTTTTAAACTTAAATTCAGGACATTTAATGTTGACTCTAGAACATTTAAACTTAAATTCAGTACTTTTAACTCTACAGTCAGCAAAAGTTGAAATTCAGAAATTTAAAAGTTAACGTTGTAAAATTTAAAGTTTATTTTCGAGACATTTAACTTCAGTACATTTAAATTTAACTTAAAAATTCTCAGTTTGTATTGAGAACGTTTAAAAATGACTAGAGTAATTTTAATATTGTGCACAGTACGCTTATTAACTTTGTTTTGTTAATTTAAATAAACATCGAACATTTTAACTTAAGCTCATATGTCTTCAAATTGTTTGACGTCAGAAACCTCAATGTCTCCCTCTCTCTCTCTCTTTCTCTCTCTCTCTCTCTCTATATATATATATATATATATATATATATATATATATAGAGAGAGAGAGAGAGAGAGAGACATATATAAACAAATTTTTACTACGTTAGTTAAAAGTCTAAAACTGAAAACGAAAATAAATAAGCAAAAACAAGTAAAATAAATTAATCCAGACAAGTAAATAAACTAAGTAAATAATAAACAAGCTAACAAACTACGTACACACAGATAAACACAAGACAACGTAGTAATAACAACCAGCAATAACATAATCAATATCATATATATATATATATATATATATATATATATATATATATATAATGTGTTTTAGAAGCTCTCCCCCAAAAAACTAACGATATTTTAAAACGTTAGGTAAACAAAAACACTAGAAAGCAAGACAAATTACGAAAGAGCAGAACCTAAACAAGCACAAATATCGAAATGTTTGCTAATTTTTCTTTCTTCTATAAAAAGGTCTGACAGTTTCAATAAAGAAATGACTTCAATAAAGAAATGGTTTAATCAGTTATCGTTTCGTAGGCTTTATCTTGTACCCAATGATTTAATTTCTTCTTTCCTAGTCGCTTCCTTTATGATGATGGCGTTCATAACTAAATTCGTCGTGCAGGTTAAAGACTAGAAGCTTCCAGTTTTCACCAAAACCTGCCACCGTCATCTATTCCCTACCGCTGTTTGGTTGGGCACAATTTGGTTGTAGGAGAAAGAAAATCAGAGAAGTACCGATGGTGTGTATTTGCTTAAAGTGGACCTCAACTTGTCAGAAAATGACGCACACATTTGATTTTATGACCTTCCTCTGTCGCACATATGGAGTAAGACATGTAGAATCCAGTTATGAAACTGCAACAGACTGCCGCTGACTCGTTTATAATTTCAAATAGCATCTTCTGTACCATATCTATCATGCATAGCCCTCTTCATCTGCTGGTTCAACTATTGAGGTCTGTTGTGATCCTCATCTGCTTCTTCCACTATTGGTGTCTGATGGTCGCTCCTTGTGGTGGTGAAGAGACTTCTCTCACCATCTGACTCTGAGAGCCATGTCATTAGGAGTTCTAAACTTCTGGTAGGTCAACTGTTTGCCGCAAGGTTGAAGACGAGGACCCGAACTAAACCCAAAGCCCCCCAACGGGTTAATCAATTCTAGATTTATATTAAATCCGTGATTTCATAGCCCAAATCATAAAATCTAAATTAAATACGTGTTTTTGTTTGAACTCTGAGAAAGACCTTTGTGAAATTGTCACGTTGTCGTCGTATACTACTAATAAAAACATGAGACTTAATCTGTTGTGTTTAGTTTTAAATTTTAAATTTCAATTTTCGGACTTATTTCGGACGATGATTATTGGCGGTAAGTATATGTGTGGGTTTGTTGAGGTAGTAACTAGTCCGAGGTAATCATTTAGATCAGCTCTGTATCAGATTTCTTTCATTGAGTGTAATACCACATACTGCAAAATTAAACTATATCAACTCGTCAGTTCGAACATCGACCTCTGTATAATTCAAATGTCTTTTTCATCATCGGAATGCATTTTTCAGACATATGGGTTAAAGACATTTGGGTCAAAGACATTGATTTACGTAGTTGTCAGCGAGACGTAATAGAAGACGCCCGTTCATATTTCATATGTGTTTCTATGTCCATAAAATTTATATGACAGTTGTAACAATTTCACGATGATCTTTCTCAGAAGCACGTGTTTAATTTAGATTTTATAATTGACTATAACATTACGGATTTAATATATTAAAACTTAATTTTAATTTATATTTAATATATATCTAGAATTGATCTAAAACAAATGTTTCTCTATTTTTAAGACAAAGATTTGAATAACAAAAATCTCAATCAGTCAATGCAAAAAGCATTTCAGATCCGTTTCATCAATTCAGGGATGCTAATTGATGTGAAAGTTCGGTGAGACTTGCCAAGTGTCTGTCGATGTGAGTAACATAAAGGGAGTTTCGAAGGTTAAACCAGTCTACAGACGCCTGAAGAAGTCAGGACGGCACAACGACCAAAATGTATTCTTAATAAAAACAAAGATGAGAACGTAAGACAAGTTTTTTTTAAAAATCCATGTCTATTCAGTAGTCCGCAAATTCGTTTCCTTTATTATATGTAAATTGCCATGATTTTTGGGGGTAAAAAATGGTTTCTGATGGTCGCTTCTTGTGGTGGTGAAGAGACTTATCTCACCAACTGCCTTCTTCACAGTTTCCTTTTATTTATTATCTCTAAATGGTCATGACTTCTTTGGAAAGACAATGGAATGGATTTCCATTGACTTCTCCCTTTTCTTTATTATCTATGAATTATCACGACGTATTGGGAAAGATAGACGAGTAGTTTCTCGTTGCCTTCTCCAAAGTTTTAATTTCCTTATAAATATGACAATTGCCATGACGTATTAGGAAAGATAGCGGAGTAGTTTCCCATTGCCTACTCCATAGGTCTTTTTCCTTTATTATCTGTTAATTTCTATGACGTCTTGGCAGAGATAGAGGATTAATTTCTCGTTGCTTTCTCCACAGATTAAATTTCATTATTATTAGTCTATTGCATTGACTTCATGGGAAAGACAGAGATAGAGAAGTGGTTTCTCTTTCCCTTCTCCTCAAACATTTCGTTATTATCTGTGAATTGAAGTCTTGAAAAAGATATTAGAGTGTTTTCTCGTTGCCTTCTCTAAACATTCCTTTTCTTTTTATTTGTGAATTGTCGTGATTTCTTGGGAAAGATAATAGAGTGGTTTCTCGGTGCCTTATCTACAGATTCATTTTCTTTATTATCTGTGAAATGACATGACCTCATTGGAAATATGTTAGAGTAATTTTTCGTTAACTTCTTCACAGATTCCTTTTTTTTATTATCTGTCAATTGTCATAACTTTTAAGAAAGATATTAGTGTATTTTCCCCTTGTCTTCTCCACAGATCTCGCATTTTGTATCTTCAATCTCTAACACTGGCTATCAACCAAGTATAGATATTTCAATCTACCCTGTTATTTAATTCATAGCTACAAGGAAATATGGTGTATTACTTTGTAAGCGGTGAATTAGTTAGCTTATATGTACATTATAGCCTTTAGGATCCCTACAACGCATATAATGCGAAAGAATTGTCTATAGATTACCTGTTCTTTAGGTTTGTTGAATTAAATTATATATATATATATATATATATATATATATGTGTGTGTGTGTGTGTGTGTGTGTGTGAGTGTGTGTGTATGTCTAAAATAATGAAGTTACAAATGATAAATAAAGTGTGACTACTTAAATTAAATGTAAATACTGACATATCCTCACTTATTCCCATAATTTTCACTTCCTAGTAACTCCTTTTTCATTCATATCATACACCAGCTTCCATAACCATTTTAACAGTAACCTTCTATAACTTCATTTTTAATAGAGCCTTTTATTAGGTTAACTTTCGTATACAAATTTATACACGCACAAACATGTTTGTATATATGGATGCCCACACATACATAATGATTGTAAATCAGATATCATTTTCGACGTTTTTAAATGCTAAGACAAAACGAATTTCATGAGAAATTGAACGAATTTATCAGTTTTGTCAGCAAAGATCATCTTTTCTTCTCATAGAAACAGGTTTAATTATACAGGGTGCCCCAAGAATCATTCTACACGTTTAACAAGAAACTGAATTTATTCATATTTTTAGCTTCATCAAAATAGGCATTGCGGGTTCACTTGATAAAGTTGGAATCATGTTCCAACGCCTTAAAGACTAACTGTATACCTCCACATGAGCGCCAGGTCTCTCCGACATTTTACAACATCTCTCCTACCCCGTTGTTGACCGTGCGGATTCTTTTCTCAACCACTGAGTGGTCACGAGGCTTAGTTTCATACACCTTGCTTTCGATATAGCCCCATAGACAAAATTCACAAGGTGTGAGGTCAAGGGAGCGTGGAGCCCATTCGACCCAACGGTGGTCGTGTTACCGGATCCATCACGCAAGAAAAATGTTCCATTCAGCCCATCAATTTTGGAGAGTCTCGTCCATACACGAGAATTTCCGCTGCGTTTAATTATCCCCAAATTCGACACTTGTGCTTATTTATCCGACCAAAGAGATGAAAGATAAACCCATCACTGAACTATAACTTTTCCCAGGCAAGAAAGTGATGCACTTACAACAATTGCAACGCCTAAGCTGTCAAATCCTGATAGCCTCATGTCTCTCCAAATAATACCTGAAACAAAAATAAACAAAAAAAAAACACGAAGTGTTTAGTGACTTTTAGGACACGCTGTACATCTATGTGTTCAGACATGAATTTTTCCTAACGCAATTTTCAAGTTGTGGTAACAAGATGTATTTATATGTAAAATTTATGTTTATTTACTGATCTATTCCCCAAATTACATTATAAAAATATCTGAACCTAGAATACGAGCGGAGGGCCATAACTGGTCAAATGTACATTTCTACATAGCCATCTGGTTTCCTAGTAAGAGGGTCTTTGTGGAAGGATGACATCCATCCATGTCATTACCTTGGACAAACGTCTATATAAGTTAGAGTCCGCAGTCATTTAGTGAATTGGCGCCAGGGAATGCTTTATTGCATCCAAGTGAGATCGCTGTCTTTCTATTTTTTCTCTCCTCAAGCGGTAGGAATTTCCAACACACAAAGACGACAGTCTAACTCTTCTCAGTACTTCAAAGTCTTAGTAGAAATCAACCAAAAGTAATTGTAAACCTTGATAGTCTGTGGTGTTAAATGGTCGATGTTTTCTTACAACTGCGTCTATTTTTCAGATTTTCGAGAAAGTTTCCATATCAACAAGCCTTTTTCTTCTACGTGCTGTGTCCCTTTAAGACGTTTGGGATCACAACTCTCCACAGTTTTCTGTCCTTTATTATTCCTTAATAATTTGTCTTTTTGCCATCTCTTCCAAACTGTTCCCTTAAGTTCACCAGGTAGGTTGGACGTTAGGTTCCTCAGGTCCCCTTACCGTCAATCTATCATGCGAGTATCAAATTCTCCAAGCCCTGTTTCCTCATTATGTATCTCAGAAATTTCAATTGTCTCTTCTTGATTTTAAGTATAAGTGTCCTCATTTCTATTGTTTCAAGTCTCTTCTTCATCTGTGAGGAGGTTGTTCAGTCTTCATTGCCATAGCGGAGGACTCGTATTAGAGCTCACTACTCTTTCCTTTGTTTCTAACGATATGTTCCTGTTTTTAATACTTTGCTTAGCTTTTGGAAGCCATTTTTCGCTATACTAGTGCACCTTTGGATTTTAGTGTTGCACTTTCCGTGCTCTGTTAAAAGACTTCCCTGATATTTAAATTGTACAAGAATTTGCAGATTGGGTTGTTAGTTTTGCTAACAACTACGCATTCTATCTTCCCGCTTTCCTTCGCAACGTTCTGTAAGTCTTCTTGTCTTTTTCTTTCTGTTTAACTGCCTGCTATGATGACCAGAGAGATTCTTCGACCATGGAATATTAGTGGGCACGTGTCTATAAACGGACTGCATCTGGAGACCAACGGCAGCTGAAAATACTGAACTAACAAAACCACCAAAGCCCTAACGCATTACACCTCTATTTAGTGCCAGTTTCTATAAGACATGATATTTGGTACTGCCAATGACAGTGGGTGTACAGAGAAAGTTTTGTTTAAATTACTTCGGGGTTACAGCGATCCAATGTTCTATCGTAAAATCTCTTGGTTTCAACCTTCAGAAGGTGGTCGAGGGATGCCGGATATCGGGATCCATCGACATTAAATTTTCTAAGATGGCTGTGCCTACAAGTTGACAGTAGCAACAGATTCACGAAAGACGACGCCAAGAAAGCCTTTCCTTCTTTAAGAGGCGGACCCTCGAATGAGAGGAGACCGGTTGTTTGTTTTGAAACGCGCGCTCTTTCTATCACTGTCGACAAACTCTCTTTTTTCTCGTGTAAAAACTTGAATCTCTGAAACCAGGATTTGACAAGAAAATAACTACTCGATAACATCACTTAAAATAAAATGCATAATAACATCACTTACCTGGTGATCAGATCAGCCACCTGTGTCGTTGAGATGATATAGAGAAATAGAATACGTCTTCTTTTCTGACCCAGTCAAGCATTAAAATCTTGTTCAAGGCTACAGTTTACCAAGGAATTTAATATATGCCCTTTATACCATCTGAAATGTACTTTAATCGCTGACCTAGAAAGTAGGGCAAGATAATTTTTCCCTAAGTCGAAAACATACCACCTAAGCGGTGCGCCTATGCTGCAAGTAAGCTCACTCATATTTGAGAAAGACTAAAATATCCATTGAAAGAAAAGGTTTTGCAAAAGCTGCTCCGATATGGAGACATCTCATTAACATCTTTCTAATGCTATGGTTTATCTTTACAAGAGTTAGATGAGGCCAAAAATTAATATACATATGTAGAGGAAAAAGCGTTTGGAAAGGGAAGAACGAAATACATTCACAAATTTTTATTATTGAGTATTTGTTTTCTTTCAAGTTGAAAGAAACGAATTAAAAATATCATCGCTAAGCAAAGTCTCACAAAAATATTTTGTTTTTATTCTCTACTACATACAGAGTCAATAGCTTTAGTATGATAGCAGAAACAAAATGTGTCTACATAAGGAGAGTCTCACATATTTGCGTTGTTTTATAAATACGTGTGAATTTCCAGCAGTATGCAAAAGTGAGAACCATGTTATTACTACTACAAATATTTTGTTTACAAAACTCCGTTACGTGTTGCAATATTTACTTTAAAATCACGAGGCTATTGCAAGAAGTTACTCGATAAAATGTGTGAAATATTGAGTAATTAATTTTGCGAAATGTTTGAGAATTCAGTTTGTACACAACAACAACAACGAACCCCAGTAAAAGGAAATACTGAAAACTAAAAACTAATTTTACGCGACAAATATTTATAGGAAAGAATAAACTCGGGTTATTTCACAGAGAGGCTGGATATGCTTAACCATCACTTTCAAGGCTTGATAGAGTTCAAAATCATTTACACGGTCTTATGGGTGATGACATTGTTCATTCCACAAACACTTTCCCACAGATCTAACGTTGCCCGCCTATCGCTATTTCCATGTGAAATGTTCACAGGCGCTATATTCTCTCCTCCCATCAGCTCAAAACTTCACTGCTAGGAGACACAATGCTGCTTACACGAAGTCGTAGCAGCCACATTTTCTGCATGTTCCAAAAAATGAAGTTCCACTCAGAATTATCCCGCTTGAGTGCTCCTTTAAACACTTGACCTCATCAAGTCAAGCGTCAACCGTTATCTAATCCTCTTTATTCTCCTAATCTCCACTTCCTATTCCCATTTCTTCTATTTATATCTCAAAGATCATTCAACATTAGCATTTCAACTGAAACCCTCTACCTTGAGTAGCTCTCGCACCTTGTACTTGATTAAACTTTAGTTTTCTCTGTATTTACTCGACGTTATGTAGTTTATTATATGAGTGACAGAAAATTCTTTCTTTCCAATACCCGGTCAGATACTTTAACCATCAGCTTAAGGATAAGATCCAGGTGAGAAAGAAAGAAAGAAAGAAAGAAAGAAAGAAGCTATCTTCGTCGGATTTTGATTGATTCGTTTCATGTCAAGAAAATTGAAAATAATTGCCCGAAAACAATTATCCGAAAAACATTGATTCAAATTGTAAATTGTTTGAATGTAAATTAATCGAAAGTACAAATATACTAAACTAGCAGGGACTACCTTGCGTTGCCCGGATGTCAAATATGTTAGGCATACTCAACAATTGAACTTTACCCTGTTACCATCTCTCAGTACGTAGAGCATAGGTTAGATTTTAGAAGGTAAAAAGATTTGGTAAGCAGACCAAAATCGTATTTCCTGGAAGAACAATAAAAAACATCAGTTAACAATTTTCACGTTATTTTTTTTTAATTTAGTTTTGAATTCAGAAACAGTTTTTGTCTGATAAGAAAATGAAACAGAAGTAAAAGCATTCTTAGCGAAGAATTTAGTTTTGAATTAAAAACAAAATCAACAAACTTATGTTTGTTTAAATTTTATTGTCAGACAAGAAAATCAATGAGAAATAAAAGTGTTGTTGCTATGAAGTTCATTGTTTGCTCTGGAAGCTCGGAAATAAATTTACACTTTTTAAATATTTTTTCTGGTGCAAAGAAATAAACAAAAACAAAATTTATTTTATTCACATTTTATTTATGAACTTATTAATGTGCGTCCACCCTTCAATAATTTATACACTGTTATCTGGTCAGATAGAATAAAATCAGCTTTACACATGATATATATATATATATATATATATATATATATATATATATATATATATATATATATGTATGTATGTGTGTGTGTGTGTGTGTGTGTGTGTGTGTGTGTGTAAGCAAATATATAGATATAGATCCGACAGTATGAAGAAAATATACGGAAAAAACAAACAAAAATCCTTATATGCAATTATGCTGTTTTAATGTTAATATGTCAACGTCGGACGTTTCGGTCTAATAAACCATCTTCAGGACATATTCATAAAATATAATTAAAATTATCAATTTAACATGACAAAGACGATGGACATAAGAACAAGACTGGTATTTATTCGTACAAAAAGTACAAATTGTGGCCGAAGCCAATAAAGGGGAGGGGTAGAGGCTGGTCAACACTAACTATCTTATACCTAGCTAATCAGATTCGCGACCCATTCGTACATTACATTTTACACATTCACCAAAAGAACTCGTCCATCACCAAACAATACTTCAACCACCATAATACTACGTGCTCTCAAGGGAGACCTACCAAAATCGCGCCCCATACCATGAAAATTCTAATGATGATATATATATACAATTCTAATAATGATAAAATGAGAGGGGAGGGAAATGAACCCAATAATAAACTTAAAATAAACACAAATACAAACTAAACATAATTGATGTTAGTAGGGACCGTCCAACCCATAAAACAGAGAGGCCGCTGTATTCTGCCCAGGGGACAAAATCAAGAGACGCTCTCGCTAAGGGAGTGGGAAAAAGTATAAAATATTAGGCTGGAATGGGAAAATATAAAACTGACCCAGTCGAGATGAAAATGGGGCGGGGGTCAAAACAAACTGGGGAGGATGGGAATCTCGACTTGGATCATAACCAAAGAACGGCCAGGATGCAGGTCAGGAACAACACTTAGTCACATTAACTAGGTACACTGAAGCTTGTCTAACCTAACCAAGGGGGGGGGGGGTCCACAGGAAGCCACCCCGATGTGCAATAGGTTGACCTAGAAGAGAAAATCAAGGCTAGCCCCGTTCACACGAAGCAACCTCCGTCGATTCCAAGTCTGACCGGCGGAATCGACCTTTGCTCGTACTTCAGACCAATTCTTCTCCAGCTGGAGGTCAGGCCCAAACCACACTCCAAGAATGCGAACAGGACCGTCTGTCCAACCGAAGCGGCCCGGAAGAGCGACCCCCTTCCAGGCACCTAACCGCAAGCCGGACGACTTGTCGCGGTTTATTTTGGCCCCTGTCACCTTCTCGTACCGATCAAGCGCCTTCTGTACCACCTCAATGTCGTTGCGGGACGACACGAAAGCAGATACGTCATCGGCGTACGCGGAAACCCTGGCTCGAGACCCTCCAGGAACGGCAATTCCACGTAGGGCCGGACTGCCGGTCTCGTCCTTCAGCCGGCGAAGGAGAGGCTCCAACGCCAAAGCATAAAGGAGAGGCGACAGCGGACAACCCTGACGAACCGACCTAGACAGCACGAACGCGTCCGACAGCCTTCCGTTCACCTGTACCACCGCACTGGGGGAGCGATACAGGAGGCTAATCCAGCGGCAGAAGTTGGGTGCGAATCCAGCGACCTGCAGGAAAGCTGCAAGGTAGCGATGGTCGACCCTATCAAATGCCTTGGACTGATCCAAATTGATCAGCGCGGCTTCTTCGTCGTCTTTTACACCCTCTATGATCGTGCGGATCAGATGCAGGTTGCTCTGAATTGTTCGGCCCCTCACAGAACAAGTCTACTCAGGTCCCAACAGAGACTCGACAACTGACTGCAAAGGCTCCTGCAGGATCTTGGCCATAATCTTTAACTCTGTGTTTAGCAGAGTTATGGGCCTGTAATCATCTAGGTTCCCCCCACCACCTTTGCCCTTTTTCAACAGAGTGATCACACCCCTGGTGATCCGGTTGGGGATGGACCCCGACCGAAACCAGTTGTTGAACACTGCAGTCAAAATTGGAACAAAGATGTGCGACAGCCTCAAGTACAATTCATAGGGCAAACCATCCATACCGGGCGACTTGCCTCTGCCGACCGTCTTCAAAACCGCGTAGACATCGCCCTCCGTAATCTCTCCCTCGCAGCTAGCCGCTTCAGTCGGCGAAAGCCGAGGAAAGTCAGCCAAATAGCTACGAAACTCCTCCTCACGGAGACAAGGCTCCTTGGTAAACCGGTTCTCGAAATGGCGCCGAAACGCTCCGCACATGTCGTCAGTGGCCCGAAGAGTACGCCCCTCCGGGGATTTGACTTCACGAATGTAACGATCGCCACCTCGACGGACCTCTTCCCTGCGCAGATCTGCGCCCAAGTTCACGGCTTCGGAAGGCATCTTGCTTAACTTATGTCTAATTACCTGACCCATGTACCGCTCGCTATTCGATCGATCCAGGGCCTCCTTAGCTAAGGCTATCTCTAGGGGATCCCCCCCAGCCACCGCCCGGGAATAACTAGCTTTAAGCGTCTTCACCTTTTCAGCTCTATCTAGAGCGAGCCGTTTGCTGAAATCAGTGGTGAAGGACCTAATCCTACATTTAAGGCGTTCCCACCACCTATTACCGATAACCGCCCCAACTAGCTCCCGCTGCACTAGTCTAGTTAGCTGCTCCTGGAAGTCCCGCCTGTCCAGTAAAGACAGATTGAACTTCCAGTAGCCAGCCATTCTAGGCCTATTGTCTAACGCCACCCGGGCACAAACGAGTTTGTGATCCGAATAGCCTACCCAGTGGAACGTAGGGCAATCTAGTAGTTCTATGTCGGCTCTTCTCACTAACATTCTGTCAAGGTAGCTAACCACCTTGTCAAAAGGCCAATTAAGAGCCCACGTCCACATTTTTCCCTCGGGATGATCGACCCGGTATCTATCGACGAGACCATAATCGTCGATCAGATCGACCAAGCTGCGATCGCCCCCTCTCCCGCTAGCACCCCGCCCCCTGTCTAACTTGGGGTCCAGGATGGCATTCCAGTCCCCCATTAAAACTAGGCGCGTTGAATCCACCAGGAACGGCCCCAACCGCCGAAAGAACGAGACCCGCTCCCTCTGGTCATTGGGCGCATAAACCGCAACGACCCGGAACGAACCACTTTTCACGGCAATATCGGCCACGATCAACCGGCCCTCTGCATCAGTATGCACAACGTCTACCTTCGCATCGAGAGTACGTCTGACAAGCAAAGAAACACCTCTGGCAGACCGGTCCCCGTATGCTGAATAAACGACAAAGTCATCCTCTAGCACACACGCATCGGAACTGCAAACAAAGTGGGTCTCTTCGATCGCGGCGACATCCACATCAAAGGACAACAGGTCCCGGAGCAGGCGGGCAGCCTTACCCCGATCCCTCAAGCCATTCACATTCAGTATAGCTAACTTAACTGCTATCGTCTAGGCCTGCAAAAAGAAAAAAGAATAAGTGCAAAAACCTTATACACATACGGGGCGGAAATCTGCGTTGAGCAGGACCCCGACAGATTGTCCCAGACTGCCAGTGCCCAATTCAGTCGTCATACGACCGCCCAGGACAATACCGCCGACGTCAATAGGGTACATTAATTTAATAGCCCTATATAAGGAGGGGTGAACTAAAACCGGGACCCTCCCAGAGCAAAAGTTGCGCAATCTCTTTAAGTCGGGGTTGTCCAATTCGCACATTTTAATGTTCGGAAAGGCATCCCTGGCCTCGAATATGTGGCTCCACACCTTCAGGTAGCCACCAGAGTCTCTGATACAGGTAATGACACCTGGAGCCTTTGGAAAATTACGGGGGTCCTCGACACTTTTGCCGTCCACCTCTGTCGTTTTGTACAGCACCTCCAACAGGGCCTTCCTTTGTTTGGACAGGCCCCTTATGTACTCTTCTTTGTCAATTTTACAAATTGACTCGGGGCCCTCAAACATTTTCTTTTTCTTCTTTTTCTCCCTAGCAGGATGGGGAGGGGAGGAGGTGGACGTGTGTGGTGGTGTGTTCATCGAACTTGGGGAAGATGTGGAGGGAGAGGGGGGTGTAGCACGGGAAGGGGAGGAAGGGAAGCTCTTAATGCCGGGAGAGCAGGACGATCTAATTGGCGAAGCCGGGAAGGAGCGCCTCCTGGTTTTGACCAGACTGCGTTCCGCCCGGCTACGACCAGAACAACTTTCTTGTGTTTTTCTTTCTTCTTCTTCCTCCTCCTCCTCCTCCTCCTCCTCCTCTTCTCTGCACCTCTTCAGAGACGCCACTCGAGGTGGAGGCATGTGTTCAACTTCCATCGGACTGTCTCTTTGTTCCTTTGGTTGCTGCTGCTGCTGCTGCTGCTGCTGTGGTTGCTGTGATTGTTGTTGTTGCTACTGCTGTTTCTGTGGATTTTTTTTGGGGTGACTGTTTTTTCGACACTTCTTTTTCCCCTTTTTTTCCGTATCTCGTAGGAGACTTCTCCAAACAGATAACTGAAAGTTTTATGATCAGCGTTCCATTGAAACATGGTCACGTTGTCGTCACGTGGGCGACGCTGTGAAAACGTATTCCTAAAATTTGAGTATTTTGAAAGAAAATTGAAAAATGAAAAGAATTCTATTTTGATCTAAAATTTATATGTACGCTTGTCGAGCATTAATCTCGCTAGAAATGGGGAAATACTAAAGAAGCCAGGTCTAGTATTCACCGTGCGTGAGATGGATATTATGCCTGCTTCATAAATCCTCCTAAGATTTTTATTATGAAAATATTTTAAAATCTTCACGGGATCAAAATCGAAATTATGATCTGCTTTAGTTGTGTGTACAACTAAAGCATTGTTTAAATTTCCGAGGCGAATATCTCGTTTATGTTCGAAAACACGAGATTTTACGGACCTACATGTTTCACCCACATATTTTAAGTCACAGTTTTTGCATGAGATTTGGTAGATGCAAGCATCGGATGTAATATGTTGTTTGCTGGTGCTATTTAATAAACTACGGATAGTTCTAGTAGGTAATATTGTAGTTTTAATTTTTAACGCATTTAAATTATTGGAGATACGTTCGGTCAAATGGTTATTTGGTAGAAAGATGCGATCAAAAGAATTATTATCAGGGGCAGCTGAAAGTGTACCTTTCACTGATGTAGTTGTAGTGGCCTTCGAGGTGTCATTTTGCGCTGATGAGTGAATTTTCAACGCTTAATTTTTAGCTCTCAGTAATAATTGTCTCGGATACGAAAGATTTGAAAAAGTATCCTCAATATATGTGAATTCATCATCTAAATATTTTGCGGAACAGATGCGAAGAGCCCTTAACACTAAGAGGGGTATTATTATTGGATTCTACATAAAACTTTCAGTTATCTGTTTGGATAAGTCTTGTTCTTATGTCCATCGTCTTTGTCATGTTAAATTGATAATGTTAATTATATTTTATGAATATGTCCTGAAGATGGTTTATTAGACCGAAACGTCCGACGTTGACATATTAACATTAAAACAGCATAATTGCATATAAGGATTTTTGTTTGTTTTTTCCGTACATTTTCTTCATATATATATATATATATATATATATATATATATATATATACAGAGAGAAAGAGACGGAGAGAGATAATATAAAAATCCGTAAGTTGAAAGGATAATCCAAGTATGTATGTTTAATATAAAATATTAAAATGATATATCCGTAAAGAGAGCTCAATGTATAGTATACAGAGCAATATGATAGACATCAAGGAAAAACCTACGGCATCATCGAAAACACCTTGATTTTTCTTTTCATATTTATGTATTTTGTGTATATTTTGGATTCTATAAATATGAATATGAATTAGATATTGAATTTAAGATTGTTTTTTTTTTGTTTTGTTTTTTTGCAGTATATTATTTTCATTTCCCCCTTACATGTATGTATGTATGTATGTATATGTTTTGTATTATATATTCATTCATTTTATTACAATTATTTTATTTAAATTATTCACAATGATGTTGTTATATATTATATAGGATATATATATATATATATATATATATATATATCTTCTATAGGGTGTTTTACAGTGGGTTGAACATTTACAGGGTGGGCTTGAGTGAGATGAAAACCCAAGGGTTAAGTGGTAAAGAAACAAAAGGTGTATGTGATAATAAAACTGTGAGTATGTTTTTATATATATATATATAAGTCGGATTTTGATAGTTGGTCACATGAGTAGAAATCATTGAGTTGATTATTTCTGTTTCATTTTATATTACATAGCAGCTATACCCAGCTGGTCGATCAGAAAAACGAATGGAGCAAAAACAGCATAATGTTTAGATGTAACAGAGACTATCTTCTTCAATTACTTTAAAGTACTTTTATTAAAAAACATTTTGAATTAATACAGTTACTGATATAACAGAAGTAGTCCGTATTTATTCATCCGAAGCTAACTGAGGACATGAAGAAGTAAAACAGCCAACAGAAAAACCCACTTCAAACCACAATTATTTTGGAGTTTTTAAAATTCAATTGTCATTTTGCTACAGGGATGTAAAAGAGGATACATTTATAAAGCAATTGTTAAGTTTGATGAAAATTAGTTGACAGATCAACGAAAATAAGAAAGAAACCAGTAAAAATGTCATTTTTTTCGCTATTTACGCGGGTTTTCACTATATGGCTTGAACTCATTTATCAAGTTAAATGACTGTTAAACAATCTACTTATTGTTGGCTACAATTGAGTAAAGTTTATATTAGATTGCTTAAAAATTGAGGGAGTTTTAGTGTAAAATTTGTGTTTAAATCGATTTGTGTTGAAATCGATTTTTCGTTTTTCGCGGATCTTCACTAAACGCAGTGGTGTAGAAATAAAAATGAGCTATTGTTGATCTCGTCATGATGGAAGTAACCTACATACTGAGTTTGAAGGAAATCGTAGGAAAAAAGTCGAATTTATCGATTTTGATCAGCTTGATCGATTATTGATTTTTTGAATATTATCGATTTTTACGCTAACAACCTATCTGTTACATTTTACGATGTATATGCCAAGTTTGTTCAAAATCGGTTAGATGCGAAAGGTATCACACAGACACACAGACATACTCTGTTTTATATATAGAGATGATAATTATTCGAAATACCTATGTTTGAAATACGTATGTGGCCTTGCTTTGAGAGAGTCAATGTTGCTTTATATAGAACTAGTACGCCTTGAAGGATAGCATAGGGCAGCAAATGCCATCCCATCAGCCCACAATATGGAAATTCTTAGATGCTCTTAAAAGAGAACAGGACTTGCAAGAAATTCCTATTGCAAAAGGTAAGAGCAGGTTGCCAAAATATCAAGAGCGCCATGAAATACCCCGACATAAATGGAAAACTTTAAAAATTAGTGGCACCTTTTAACGAGTACTCTTCAATATTTGACTATTTGTGTGCAGTATCAAATAAATTAAGTTTATAAGGATTTTTCTTATTAAATTGTCTTATTAACGATATTTGTATTTCGAATAATTATCCTTTGTGTATTTCCTCTTTTAATTTTTACATTTTTATTGCAATAAAGAATTTTGCATTTCAAATAATTATCATTTAGTATCCTTTCGATTAATTTTCATTCGAACAATTTACAATTCGAATAAATGTTTTTCGAATAATTCCTATCGAACAATTATTTTCGAACAATGTTCATATAATCATTAATTTTCTATGGTTTATCAACACATTGCAGATTATATAAAGGCAGAATATATTTTTAGAATATAAGATTTTTTTGTTGATAAACAATATAGAGGAGAGAAGACGTGGATTCATACCTTTCCTAAGGATATATTAGCGTTAGTGATGAACACAACGGGAATTGGAACTCGGCTCCCGGATTAAAAATTCTGAGCCACTGTGCGCTCATACAAACCGGTATTCCCAAGAAGTCACCCATCTAGGTACTGGCCAGGCTCGGCGTTACTTAACCGGTGATCGAACGGGAACCGGTATTTCAACGTTATGCACCCGTAAGCACCTGGTAATGTAGATTATTGACTAAAAATTTAAAAAATTTATACAGTTTTCATTATGTTTTAAAACTCAAGACTTGGAATTTATGTTGTATTTTCGTCTCCAACTCTTTCCATTACCTATTGCTACTGCCTAGATGAAATGGGAAACAGACAATCAGAACTTTCTATCTGAATTCCTGGAATGGGCAGTTATCATTGCTTTCATTATACTCATCTTTGTTGTTGCAATCACAACGTTTCGGCCGTTTGACCTTGTGGCCTTCATCAAGAGTATACCCATCCGGGTAACTTACAAAAACGTTTGAACTGAACCCTTTATTTAATCTACGAGGTGGGGTAGATTGTTCTTGTTCCACAGAGCTTGTCTAGGCATATCTCGTCTAGTTCTTATTTGGTATTGCGTGGTCATTACTTCCTCCCCTCAAGGCACTAATCTTGAGTCGTATATTGGGCGAACATCATCATCATCAATTATTCAGTTAGCGCATTTTGCACCGCCGCTGTAGTCACTACTCTCTTCCATCTCACAAGTGTGATTTATGGTGGCACTCAACACAGAATAGCCCAATGACTTGCTGGTTGCTTTTGCACCAGGAATGTTAAGGTTACCTCATCTCTCAGTAATTAGAGAGGTAGACCTACAAGACAGCAGATGGTTTTTTCTTTCCGAGCTTGGTTGCCAACCAAGATTGCACGGCCCTCTCTACTATTTTACCCATAGAAATAAATGCGGGGGTGGAGAAAGGATTTTGAATTGAACCATCCATTTAATTTTGAAATAAATTCTAACTTTGAACATTATTTAATTTTAAACTGAACTATTTCCCGATAAAAAGCATCTGTTTGGAGAAGAGATGGGTTAATACCTTTCCCAAACGTATAAACACGTAAGCTAAAGCAATGAACTCGACTTGAATTCAAACTCGGCTCACCATTACTCCCCCTTTTCGTGGATTAACACTCGTATAAAAAAAAAACTTTCTATCTGGTATAACAGTGATGTCTAGAATTATCTTAACTAAGATTTTGAAGTACTTTACAAGTAAAAGATAATCAACTTAGAAGAGAGAATTTAAATTAAAATAGACACCGATTGTTTTAAATATATTACTCATTATAGGATTTCCGGGTTCTACCTAGGCTAAATTGGAAAGGTCAAATGATAGTTCATATTAGCATACCCGTAAGTTATGAACAGATAAAAACAGGGATAGAAGTTGACAATAAACATTATTTCATTAGTTTGACCAAATCGAAGAGTAGTCAGCCCCAGGTTTTACGAGAAAGTAATTTTTTTTCTGAATTGAGTTTTGTACATTAGAGAGTTAAGACATAAGAATCTTGGTCCTCAGTCCCGGCTTAACACCAGAGGTTGGGGCGGGTGTTTATCGCACTCCCATTGGGCTGGAGATGGGAAATTTAGGTTGGATTTCAAAATTTCAAAGCCGTTTCATGACTATAACTACCGTATATTTGCACGTATATAGCAACCTATAGATGAGACGAGACCCCAGATCTAGATAAATTTTCGTATAAGACGAACGACAGGGACCCATATGACGAAACTGTAAATGACGATGTTTATGATTAATTTTTGCATTAGATGATGATGATTATAGTAGTTTTGAAAGGTTTTAATCATGTACGTGGGTACCTTATGCTTTTTTTTATTCTGTAATGAGAAATAAAGATTTTATTACATCATAAATGTTTTGTTGCTTAAAAAAAGTATAATGAATGTTATTGAAAAATAAAGTTTGCATGTTATAGTAAATGTTGTTATTCAACGCCACAATGATAATGAATTTTAAATGGAAATATAGATTGTACTTTATATTAAATGTTGTTATTTAACACTACTATCAGAAATAATGAGTGGTGTGAACGCACGGATATCTCTACACATCAAGAACGAAAGATTTGTTTATGTAACTTGTGCGAGTTGCTCAATGAAAAGTTTGTAAATTGTTGTGTAATCATCTCTTGATTATTGCATTTTAATGTGAAATCAAGATGTAAATGTAGTAATATAATTCTAGTACATCAATATAATGTGAATTGTTTCAACTAGAAATATTTATGTCGGTAGTTATCAAACAGAGGCAGATGTTATCTTACCGCAATTTAAGGCGCAAGCATACTAGCCTAATTAACAGTGCCGATACACCACAGGATTTAAGGTTTTTGTAACTGTTGTATTAGGCAACACCCTATTGTTGGGGTGGGGTAGTCAAGACTTAAAGGTCTCCTTATACGCGAAAATATACGGTAATAAATCTATTAATTTATATAGAAATATTTTATGTAATCTTCTGCTACGACGATAAGTATTTACAAGAGAAATCGAGCAAGATCTTTGAAACCCAGAGAATCTCTTCCAAATCAACTCGCTCCAGCTATGCTCGTCACTATCATTAACAACTATGATTAATAAGACTAGCATCCTCCTCAACGCATGATACCACATTTATTGCTGAAACCAGGATCTGATCCTGTGTTTATCAAGTCCTGAGGTGTACCCCACTTCACCACTGTTTATATCGTCAACTTTGATTACGGTTGACAAGGATAGGTTCGACCAAGTGGTAAACTAACGAAAACATTCCCCACACCACGATCACTTTGTCATATTTGTTGTGGTTTTGCATCAGGAAAGAGTAAATCATACGAGTTTAATTCATCATGACAGTTTATATAATCACACACTGTCACGTCTTCTTACATGTATATTGTACATGTGCACAGAGTAATATTATGACATTAACTGCATGAGTTTCAATGAGGCTTCTGAGAGGTCTAACTTGACCTGTCTTCTTGATAAGTGCTCATTCTCTGCAACTTCCGTGAATCGCCTGGGTTATACTCTTTCTGCGCAAGGAATTAAACCTGATCTTGGGAGACTTTATCCATTAAAAGAACTTCCTCTTCTCCAAAACATGAATTCAATAAGTCGTTTTGAAGGTATACTCTCATAGCGTTCTTATTAAATTGACAATTACTCTGAAAAGATTATAACGCTAATACAAATTAAGACATTTCAACTTCCCGGATTGCTTCAAAATGTAATTGAAAGCTAAGATAGAAAGTAGTGCAATGCATTGTATTAATGAGGAGTTCTCTTTGTTCTAGAAAACTGGTCAGGTGTTTAGAGGACCACACCTGTTCATGGGACAGATGGTGATGATGATGTTGATAATGATATCAACTGATGTATTTAAAAAATGAATGACGTGCTTTTCTTTATTATTTGTTAGTTGGCCTCTATTTTGATGGATAGTTAAGTGCTTTCCAATTGTCTTCTTCTTTTTCCCCTTCCTCTCCTCCTTCTTCTCCTTATTCTATGTACCACGTTCCTTCAGAACATAAACGATTAAGGCCCTCTACAACTTCCTCTCTCGTTTGCCTCTTCGCAATTATTCTTCCTTTGTTAAAGCTGTCGCCATAAATTCACACAGACTCATTAGGCAAGTGGCTCGCTGCCTTCCCCTATCTCTCTTGCCTTCATTATGCCCGGGACGGTCAAACTTTCCAAACTCTCTTTCCTCAGTAATTTCAGTTATCTCTTCCTAACTTTGAACAAAAGTGTTCTTTCTTTTGCCGTTATGAGTTCTTCGTTGCTTACTCGCTCCGTCCATGCCTTGATTCTTCTCCTTATCTGTGATAAGACAGTCTAGTATTCACTTCCATATAAGACGATGGATATGACCGATAGCATTGCAGATTCTTCTTTAGATTTTGTCCCGAATCTATAGGTATATAACAAATATACCAGACCTGATGTGGCAGCAATAAAAGATAGTATTGAAAGCAAAACAATTTCATGTAGCCTACATCGACATTTACAAAAAATGTTGAGTCGGCAGCATGAGTTTCCTATCTTTATATAGATAGATGAAATTACGTCGACCGATACGTCATCGAGATGCGATTTCAAGTTTATTGCTTCTGAGGCGTGGTCCTTACATGATGGCTGAAATAAAAACCTCTTTACGCCAAAATAATCAGACTTCTAAAAGACACTTAACATTAATCTCAATGTAATGAAAGAAGAAGCATTTATCTTATAATCTTATTCTTATGTTGTAAAATTGTTCGTATGAGAAATATAATTATAACTAATTAATAACAAACACGGCTGTTTTAAGGGTCTCGTGCCATTTCACCAAATCTAAGATACCCCCCAGCCCCGAGACGTACACAGACATACTTTACTGCATCTCAATTTTGATAAGGTCATTCTTGTGTGGCATCCGTCGGGCTCGAGAAACCTTAGATCTGTGGCCGAAGAGTTAAACCTCTGCTGCTGATAGCGGTGCAGCATCTGTTATGGCTGTACAGGCCTACACAGGAGTTAGTCTTGATTGCAATGAATGCATGTGAAGAGGCGTTAACAAAGATATCGTCTTCTTGTTTTCTCTCTGTCGAGCATGCTTTCTCCTATGACAAGCCTTTGTTTCTCCTCTCTTCGATCCAGTCCTCGGTCTTAAATCGCGACTCTAGCGTGAGCGATCGTTGGCGACATCTTTCCACCTCTCGATGCCCATTACTCTCATGTCTCTTTTGCAGACATCATTGAAGCGACGATGAGGTCGCCCTTCATAAGCTAGAATTCGTTTAAAATACAAATTTTATTTTAACCTAATTATGTAAATAATGAATCATATGCAATGTAGGTCAACAATTCAAATAGGAAAATTGAAAATAAATGCAATGTCTCTAAATAAAAATTAGAAAAATACCATAATAAATCATTCCATCTTAAATAATTCACGAAGGTTTTGCGCCAATTTTAACATCAACTTCAGATTTTTTCTTGTTAAAAAGTTGAATAATTTTAACACATTCAACATTATGGATGAAAATAGTAAATATATAGGGTTTTCAGAGACTTCGCATGAACAAAACAAATTCATAAATTTTGACAAGAAGAAGAAGAAAAAGAAGAAGAAGAAGAAGAAGAAACATAAATTAAACACACTTTATAATATAAGCAACTTTTATAAGATCTACATACAAATACAACCGGTGTAACTTAAATTCTTTCACTCTCACGCAAAATATTCTCCTATCAACATACGGACAACCAGACATAGATACCACTAGACACTCAAGCGCACACACGCAGACATGTTATCAATCGAAACCCGCATAGACCAACTACAGTTGGGCTACACATACGCATATGAATTATACAAACAAACGCTGCTTGATAGGACAGATCCACGATACAGAAGAGATACAGAAAAAATACACAAATATAAAAGTTTTCTCTTCCATATTTGATTTTCCAATGAAGCTTAAATAAAAGCGAAACATGTTAAAGTTATGAAAATGTACAATTTGTTCCTTATCTTATCATTCTATCGGATTCTAACCCATAATTATATATATATATATATATATATATATATATATATATATATATATATATATATATATATATATATAATTACACGTCCTTTAAGGAGTTGTGTTCCTGAACAATCCAAATTTGTAAATAATTATATTGGGTATCTACATGTTTAACAAGAAGATTCACGTTACATCTCTCTGACCGTAAATTAGGTCTCATTTAAATACACATGGGGACCTAGCAAAATCTATCCTTAACATGTTCGTTGATAATACAAATCTAATAACATTATACACATGTACAAAAAGGCTAAAAATAATAGAAGCATTATTAAATAAAAAGAAAAAGCCAACACTTAATAATATCAACTATGAACACGGCCACAATAAGCTGACCATGTTTGGAAAATAAAATATTCCTATAACTCCTATTCAACGAAACTTGCATATATATATATATATATGTGTGTGTGTGTGTGTGTGTGAGAGAGAGAGTGTGTGTGTGTGCGTGTGTGTGTGTGTGTGTATAATACAGAAAATGGAAAACCGCAAACCTTTTTGTCACTGATCAAAATAACCCCATCAAATCTAGTGATGGCCAATATAGTGTATCAATTCCACTGTCCAGTACAATACTTTGTCACTTACCAAATCAAAGCGCAATAAAAACAAAAAATCTTGACACCCACAATTTTCAAGATCCCTTAAAGTAAATTCTGGTCGAAAACAAAAATTCTTTATAAATCAAATTGCCGGATCTCGCTATAAGAGAGGCCCTGTATATTAAACATCTCATCCCCACTATCAACCTCACCTTATTTAACAGCGGCAATGTGGTGTTGAAAGGTGTTTTAAAAACAACAGAGAGAAGCTCACTTGAATACCAGTTGCGCTCATCACGCGAAACGCTCCTATTAGTATTCAAAACGCAAAAACACATACAGTCAAATACAAAGAGAAATTAACAACACCCAAAAACAAACCGTCGTGAAAATGTCTAAAGAAGTGGCCGAAAGCGCTTGGGACAATGGACAATATGGACAATTTTTGTACTCCCTTACAACTAACAAAAAAAAAAGATTTAAGAATGCTTGGAAAACTAAATAAAAAATTCATTATTTTTTTCCCCTATCATATTCAAAGGAGCACGGTGGAGTAATGGATAGCAGCTCGGATTGAGGAATCGGAAAATCGAGTTCGAATTTCTGTCGAATCCATTACATTCATTTACATGCTAATACCCTTGGGATATTTATGAATCCTCTTCTCCTAACAACCGCCCCCGCCAAACCAGCTATGGGTAAATAGCAGGATAGACCGGGTTCTATAAACTTGGATGGCAACTGGTCTACCGGAGAAAGAAATGGCAAACTACTGCGGAGAAAAAATCTGCCTCGTCAGACATGCATTGAAAGTTACATGATCACCTAAGTGTTTATCACGCATGGCACATAAAAAGACTGATCATATTCAACGAAACATGTTTAAAAGAAAGGTTGCTCTCCAAATGCACACACACACACACACACACACACACACACACATATATATATATATATATATATATATATATATATATATATATATATATATATATATATATATATATAAGTTAAGATTGTTGTAGTGTTCAAAGAAGCATCCTTGGGGGAGTTTGGTCCATAGAGTCGCGGTCATCGGGGGAAAATCATCGGAGGAAAAGTCCTCGGGGGAAAAGCTGTCCGAGTGAAACTCCCTTCTTGTAAATGGAATGCGGGAAAAATGTGGGTGATTCAACTTGGTGGATGTAAAATGGCAAGTCCTAGTTGTAATTGTCTGAACTTGTGAAACTGAAGATTAGAGTTTATTTGAACATTTGCAGCGCTGCGTCTGGGGAAAAGAGCCTGTATGGTGGAAAACCTCATCCTCTACAAGACTGTGATTTTGAACTCTATCAAGGCTGTAAAATGAGGAAGTCGCAACTCCAGTCCAGACATGGCAATGTTTTTGCTCTAATCTCATTCTAGTAATGATATAGCAGGGCAGAAGAAATCAGATACATTTTGACCTTCACCGATTATTACATATTTCGGTCGTTGCAAGATTCTTTGATGTGGAAAATGGTCTCTAATGCATGCTACAGATATTGCTAATTTAAATGTAAACATTTCTTGGAAAATTTTCCAACATAAGTTCATTAATACCAATGTTCAGATGAAAAGATTTACTTACTTAATAAAATACTATATACTGACTTATGGCTAAATAGATGTGTTTACAATCAATTCAAATAATTTGCTCGTTCTTTTTTCATTGAGATGTAGTTACAGTCAAATTTAATTTTAATTTCGTTTTTTATTGCCTCTATATCACTTCCTGTTTTAGTTCTTATCGCCACTTAAATAAATGGTTATGTTCTTTCTTTTTCCATCACTTTTCTTTCCTCTGTTTTTCTCTCATTCAACTTTCGCTTCTTTCTTTCTCTTTCTTTGTCTCTCCATCTTTCTCTCGTGTCATTTTTCTTCTTTTTTTATCTCTATAATTCGACTGCTATCACTTTTCTGTACCCCCTCTCTCTGTCTCTTTCACTTTCTCTCTCTCTATTTTTTTCTCTTTTACTTTCGATCTTTCTCTTTTTCTCTCTTGCTATTTCTTTCCTATCTTTATTTAACTCTATGGTCCCACTGTTATCAGTCTTATGTCTTATCATTCTGCTGCTCTCTTTATATATATCTCTTTTTCTCGCTTTTCTTTCTCTTTGTCTCCTATTTTTTTTAATCTTTTCTTCCCCCCCTCTCTCCCTCTCTCTTGTCATTTCTTCCCTATCTTCTTTCTTTTTATCTCTCGGATCTTACTTTTATCACTCCTCTATCTTCTCTTTATGGCTTTCTTCTCTTTTCTCCCTCTCACTCTCTTTTTTTCTCTCTCACTTGTCATTTCTTCCCTTCTCTTGTTTTTTTTTATCTCTATGCTCTCATTGTTATCACTTAACTGTCATCTCTATAGATCTCCCTTTCTCTTTCTCTTTTTCTCCCACTCTCTATTGTCTTTTCTTTCTTTCGCTTCCTTCATTTATCTCTACGCTTCGACTGTCCTCTCTTTTTCTCTCTCTTTTTCTCTCTCTTTTTCTTTCCTGTCTTTTTCCTTATCTCTCTCTCTCTCCCGTCCACCTTCCTCTCGACCTCACTGTTGTTCTCGCCGTCTCTCCGTTTTCTCTTTCACTTTCTTCCATCTTGTCGTCAATCTAATTAATTCCTCTACTTTTCCATAAGTCCTCGGCTACTTTACTATCAAAATAATTACTCCTGCAGTAACATGTCGGGTCATAATACAGCACACAACAAAAATCTCCTGGCGCTATCTAATTACGCACTCAGTTCCTGGTAAACATCAGATATAATTACTCTTTTTTGCTTTTTTGGCTTTCTCAACCCCCACCTCCTCACGGGCCCCCCACGGATCCCCCACGGGCCCCTCGCGGGCCCCTCACCCGCCACGCTGTAAATATCCTGGTGATGAGGATGGCCTTGAGCTGATATTGTCATAACAAACAAACAAGAAGAAATGCTCGTTTAAGTGCTTAGTTTTCTCGAACTAAAGCTAATACTAATCTTTCGTTTTCAAAGTTATGCTCATTTTGTTATTATTACAACTCGTAAATAAGATGTAATATAAATTATTCGATGTGTCTGACAGCAAGGCGATTTTTTCTCCTCAAAATGGTGTTCGCTAAAGAGCAGAATGTTTGCCAAAGTTTTATAGTCCCGTTTTTGCATGTTTCTAGGCCATTTTTGACAGTAAGGTTTTCTCTGTACAAGGCCCAGGGGCCACTCGAGGTAGAGGGTTGCGTTAAGGGGTAATTCGTATCGATAAGAGGGGAAGATAACGGTTAATTCTAGACAGATTAAGATTGTAGTGATCAGAGAAACCTCCTCTTGGGAGTCTCTTCCTCGGGGCTGTGGTTCGTTGAAAGAAACTATTTGAGTGGAACTTACTTCTCACCATTAGAATACAGATGAAATGTTGTTGTATTGCTACTATGTGTGTAGCATGTCGGGTCCTAGCCGTGAAGGAACCAAGGAAGTCAGTTCGTCCGGGCACTTTCCATGGAAGTAGCGACAAAGCAGTGAGAGATTCGTTTGTGAGAGAAAGGTTGCAGAGTGGAAAATAATTTTTCTCCAACAAGGTCTCGGATACGATTTTGAACTCTATCAAGACTGGAAAATGAGAACTGGACAGCTCCGGCTCAAATATGGCAACAGTATTCCATTTTCGGCCTGATCTGGCTCTTACCTAGATAAACTTTGTAATAAGTACAGTTTTTACTTCTTGTTGTTGCTGTCTCGTTGTAAATTTGACAAGCATAATAAGAAAGTAAGTAAGGATATCATGGACCGAGCATGTGAGCAACGATGAGGTCTTAAAGAGTTTTAAAACAAGGAGAAAGCATATACTTAACATCAGAAAGAGGTAACTGAACTTTTTGAAACACATGAGGAAGGAGGGCCTGGAGAATCTGGTACTCACCGGTCAAATAGAGGGAAAGATAGACAAGGGAAAGCAGCGCGTGACATAACTGATGAGACAGAACGTGGTCTGGGGGAGGAAACAGAGGGAGGGAGCTTACTGAGAGATGCAAGGTATAGAGGGAGGTGAATAGCTATGACTGCCTACGTCCTGAACGGACATGGCACTTAAAAAGAAAGAAGTAATAAATTAACAAGTAGTGTGTGTAGATTGACAGCTTTTCAGCGCGCCGAGTTCAGTTTCAGCCCCGTTCCTATTAGCACAAATGTCCTTAAGAAAGGCATGAACCCAACTTCCATCGCCCAGTGATGTTCTAATCGGGACAAGAAAACAGATTTTATCAAAGCATTTTCACACTAGTGACTAGCTTACAGCCACATCACGTTGAAACACTGGTTCCCGTAGGATCACCAAAGTTAAGCAACGTTGACCCTGGTCAGTACCTAAATAAGGTACCTCTTGGATGGGTGGATAGTGCAATGGATAATGAGTCGGAATTGTTAATCAGAGAGCCGAGTTCGAATTTCAGCTGGTTCCGTTATATTAATACCCGCAGATACCTTTAGAAAAGATATGACTCCACCCCTTCTCTTCCCAGCTATAGGGTTAATTAATAAGACTTTTATCAACTAAAACAATTATTATCTTCCCCCACAAAAATAAATTAGAAAATATTTAGATTTCAACATTAAATAATCCATAGAGGTGTTGATATGCTGCTAAACAAAAAATAACCAAGTAACAAACACTCGTGATTGTTTTCATAATGGATATACAATGATCAAGTTATACGTCGCCTAATTTCATCTAATTAATGGATGCAAATTATATGACAGGATTATTATTTCGTTATGCAAGGGTGATGGGCTGTTTTCCTCTGTCCACCTTGTTTTCAATATATCCTGCGAGTATCAAATTTTCCAAGTCCTCTTTTCTCATTATGTGCCCTAAAATGTCAACCGTTTCTTCCTGATGTTAAGTTTCCTTTCTGTTTCCATTTTTTCTAAAACTTCGTCGTTGCTCACATATTCATTCCATGGTATCCTCAGTATACTTCTGTAGAACCACATTTCTGTTGCTTCAAGTCATTTTGTCATCTTTGAAGAGATTGTCCAACGGTCACTGCCTTATAGGAGAATTGATATTACGTTCAGTATTCTCTTTTTTTCTTTTTTTTGTTTCCAAAGAAATGTTTCTGTCTCTTTATACCCTGCTTAGCTTTCGGAAAGCATCTTTCGCTATTCCAATGAGCGTTCCGATTTCCCTGTTGCACTTTTTCTCTAGCAGACGGTCTTCGAAAATAACAAACATTCAAAACCATGACCATTATATTTTTGAAGAAATGGCAATTCACATATAATAAAAAAATAATATAACTCTGTAGAGAGCCAGGTTCGCTTAAGTCTTGAAGGGACGCGGCATTGAAAAATTAATGCACTTGTCACGACGACGTTTAGATTTTTAGGCCTTCGTTAAGACAAAACAGCATTGATATTTATTTTTTTTAACCAATTTGTTCATGCTGCCCTGCATCTCTAGCTTGTGACTGATTATCTAACGGATGGAGTATGGGTCGTCGGCCTGATTTTGAATTTAGTAATTGCTGTTTTATGTGAACTGAAAGACTATTATCTGTACTAGTATCCACCTTCTACATCTTCCTCTTCTACACCTTGTTCTACTTGGGACTGGAACTGCTACTACTACTGCTGCTGCTGCTGCTATTACTAATGGATAATGTAGGTTAGGAAGCAGTAAACACGAAGTAAACTGATGCTCTTCGTATGCAGAGATACAAAATTCAGAAACAGGAAAAAAAAGACGAGAGGAAAAGTATATTGAAAACGGTGCTACTGTTTCGTACCAAAAACAACTGCCCCCATGAAAAATAGTCATATTTCAACTTGCAAAATAAGAGATTTTTTTGCTCCCACATGGTGCGGCCTAAAACAAAAAGCTCATAAATCCTACAAAATTTATTCTATCAGCGTACAATTTTAACACGAATTATTAATCTGTTAACACCAGAAAGTCATTGATGGTGGCATGCACTGTTTCTGTGTGTAATTTTGTCCCATACACTCTTCAATTGTTCCTTCAATATTGTGTGCGGAGTTTCAAGAACTGTCTGCAAATAGTCAAGATGTAGGAGGTCATTCGTCCTTGCTGTTGAAGTCGGAATAATTGTCACTGCACCACTACTGTGTTACACAAACAGTATGGCTGGTCGTTTCGTCTTATTGTATATGTCTTATTGTTCATCACCATAGTTGTCATGACAGTGGAAAGATTGTAAACTTGTAAAATAAGGGGGGATGTTTGGTCTTTTTTTTTGTTGTTTTTTGTTTACTCCTAAAATAAAATAATCATACAGTGGAAAAATGATTTACATGTAGTCTATTGTCCTCATCTTTGTTGTGAAGAGATATCAGTGTCAGTGACCAATCTACCATGCCTTATAGAAATTGCTTTGATAATTATCTATTTTGGAAGGTTAGCTTAATGGAATGGACCTCCGAAGAACCAGGTCAAAAGAATCTATTAAAGGAGGTCACTGAGTTGATTAACATTGTTTTTAATCCTGCTAGGAGTTTCGCCACCCTACTCACCAGCAAAGTCTGATGTGGGGAACCGATTTAGTTGTCGATGATCTGTCCATGTGACAGGTGGTCCTGGATTACATGGTACCAATAGGGCACGAAGCGTGTTTTTGTTTATCATTTCACCCCAAGCAAGGCCATTAAGACGTAAGGGGCTATTGAGAGTAAAAGGGAATGAAAAGACTTTAGTCAGTAGAAAGGAGAATAAAAGAACAATTTTCATGGAAGCAAAAGATGGCAATTAACGTTACATTTCATTTTTTTTTTTGTAAATTGTACCTCAACAAGAAACTGAAATAGAATTCCACAAGCAAGAAGTCCGAGAAAAGAAACTATTAGAATAGAACTCGCGGTTACATCTAGGTACTTCTACAGCAAAACTATGAGACCTAGCTGCCAATCTAGTTTTACGCTTAAATTCATGCAGACGTGGTACAAAGGAGGGGAGCTTATTAGAACAAATGTCATGAAAATATTTACAGAAAAGTTGGTGATGCCAGGTCAGGACCGATAACATTAAAGACTCACCTTTGGATTTTGTTGAGAATCTAGAGGTATATAGCAGGAACACCAAAGCAGACATGTCAACAATTTTAACGCATCGATGAATACTAGATTTATAAATTTGTAAGATGAGGAAAATTTAATTTCAAAAGCATAAAATATATTTGAAAATGAAACGATTTTTCCACCTAACGTTGCATCTTGAATTGCTTGTATCATAATGAAAATAGATTTCCCTTGTATGTGATATTTTTTGCTATAACCATATTGATCGCGTAAGGGTTGCCGCTTGGTAATATCAAGTGCTGTCAGCTTGGACGTGCAGGTGATGCAATGGATAATGGCTCGGAATTGTTAATCAGAGAGCCGAGTTCCAGTTCTTATTGAGTTCGCTATATTCACATTGGAGAGATCTGAATCCGTCTCTTCTCCCCCAGCTATGGGTAAATTAGTAAGAATTGTATCACTAAACTATTATTATCACAAAAAAAATCTTAATATTTTGGGGCTTTAAATAAACTGGTTGGTAAACCATAGAAAATGAATCAATAAGAAAAAGCTGCTAATGTTTTGAGCATCAGAAATAATGTCTAAGGTTCTGGCGAGGTTTGAACTCACATCCTATTTTCCTCGGGTAACCTGCCTTAGAGCAAAAATGTGCTTTCATCAACAAAGAAAAGAATGGCATTGTAAAAGAGAATTGAAATCGAGCAATGTTTTTTTCTCTTGAAAATAAAAACTTTCTCTCATTTAATCGCCAGAGAGCAATTCTATTCTCTCTCCCCATCATCATGATACTGACCTGCTGGAGAGTGACTCATTGCGCCTTCCTGGACTAACGTTATCCGCTGGCATGAAGTGGGGAGATTATATGGAATCAACTGTTAGGTCTGCTGCTAAGAAAGTTGTTTCACTGTGCCATTCTAGACCATTTTTCTTTTCCCAATCTATCTGATATATTTACAAGCCTATCATTCATCTATGCTTTTAACATTGCTGCCACATATGGTCTGGTGCTTTTAAATAGATCAAATCCAAAGAAGAATCTGATATGTAATTGGCCCTGATCTGGCATCTCGGCTTCAGTCACTTTCCCACCACCGTAATGTAGCTTCCCTCTGCCTTTCCTATAATTACTTTCATGGCAATTATTCTGATGCACGTAGACTCAATGAATTTAAGTACAGTACTAGATTGGCGATAAGGTTTCGTCATAAAGATTTAAATGGCTAGATGAAACCGTAAGTTTTTTGTTAACAATTTTTTCTATCACAATTCTTGCTTGTGGAACTCTCTAGTGCTATTAGTGAAAATAATGCAGCTGGAATGAAGATGAAAGAAATCCTAGTCCCAGATGAATGATTCGTGACAATGCTTCATCTAATCAAAATTCCAGACAATATTGCTCATACTCCAAGTGGAAATAAAGAAATTGAAATGAAGATGAAAGTAATTCTAGGCAATAAATGAATAATGCTTGACAATGTTGGCCTAATCAAAATCCCACATAATATTACTACTATTAATACTACTTGTAGAAATATTTCATTGTAATGAGAATTACAAAATATTCACAAATGTTGATTAATATATGGCTGTGCTTTATATAAGAATAAAAATTATTTAAATAAATTTAAGCCCATCTGACTCAGTTTTGTTCCATTTTACTTATATTAACACATTGATGAATAAATATATTGATGAATAAATATATTGATGAATAAATATATTGATGAATAAAAGATCTTTATCAGAAAAGAAACGCTATATGAATTAAAAACATGTACATGTTTAATGTGTAGTTTTGTATTAACTTTGTTTGTTTGCAGAGGTATTCAGTTGCAAAAGTTAAATTCTGGGACGTGTAAATATTTGTTTGACGCTGTGTATTACATAAAAGTGCAAATACACTGTTATGATGTCGGGTGGGGCTGCACGTGCGTCTGTTTACGTGTGAGGTAAGTCAGCATGAAGGCTGATCTATAAACAGATTGAAGGCAAATGAAGAAATTGCAGATTTGCAAAACAAGAACGGAACAAGAATGAGGAGACTGAAAGAAAAAGACAAGAAAAAATAGAAGGCAAGATGAAAATATGTAATGAGTGAATGTAAGAAAGAAAGAAAGAAAGAAAGAAAGAAAGAAAGTAATAGAAACCAAAGAACGAGAACCAACAGAATAAAAGAAAGCCGAAAAAAAGAAAGAAAGAAAGAATGAAAGAGTGAGACAGAGAGAGACGGGAAACAAAAGAAAGAGATAAAAAAGAAAGCCAAACAAAAGAAAACCAAAATAAAGTGAAGAAACATAACTAACAGTAGACTAATAGTAAGATGATCAAAAGAAAGAGAAAGAGAGAAAGAAAGAGTGAGAGAGAGAGAGAGTGAGACAGAGAGAGACGGGAAACAAAAGAAAGAGATAAAAAAGAAAACTAAACAAAAGAAAGCCAAAATAAAGTGAAGAAACATAACTAACAGTAGACTAATAGTAAGATGATCAAAAGAAAGAGAAAG
>OZ010591.1:45582370-45607370 GCA_963932145.1 Acanthosepion lycidas
AAAAGAAAACCAAAATAAAGTGAAGAAACATAACTAACAGTAGACTAATAGTAAGATGATCAAAAGAAAAAGAAAGAAAGAAAGAAAGAAAGAAAGAAAGAAAGAGTGAGAGAGAGAGAGTGAGAGAGAGAGACGGGAAACAAAAGAAAGAGATAAAAAAGAAAGCTAAACAAAAGAAAACCAAAATAAAGTGAAGAAACATAACTAACAGTAGACTAATAATAAGATGATCAAAAGAAATAGAAAGAGAGAAAGAAAGAGTGAGAGAGAGAGTGAGAGAGAGAGACGGGAAACAAAAGAAAGAGATAAAAAAGAAAGCTAAACAAAAGAAAACCAAAATAAAGTGAAGAAACATAACTAACAGTAGACTAATAATAAGATGATCAAAAGAAAGAGAAAGAGAGAAAGAAAGAGTGAGAGAGAGAGAGAGCGTGAGAGAGAGAGAGACGGGAAACAAAAGAAAGAGATAAAAAAGAAAGCTAAACAAAAGAAAACCAAAATAAAGTGAAGAAACATAACTAACTGTAGACTAATAGTAAGATGATCAAAAGAAAGAGAAAGAGAGAAAGAAAGAGTGAGAGAGAGAGAGAGCGTGAGAGAGAGAGACGGGAAACAAAAGAAAGAGATAAAAAAGAAAGCTAAACAAAAGAAAACCAAAATAAAGTGAAGAAACATAACTAACAGTAGACAAATAGTAAGATGATCAAAAGAAAGAGAAAGAGAGAAAGAAAGAAAGAAAGAAAGAAAGAGCGAGAGAGAGAGAGTGAGAGAGAGAGACGGGAAACAAAAGAAAGAGATAAAAAAGAAAGCTAAACAAAAGAAAACCAAAATAAAGTGAAGAAACATAACTAACAGTAGACTAATAGTAAGATGATCAAAAGAAAGAGAAAGAGAGAAAGAAAGAAAGAAAGAAAGAAAGAAAGAAAGAAAGAGCGAGAGAGAGAGAGTGAGAGAGAGAGACGGGAAACAAAAGAAAGAGATAAAAAAGAAAGCTAAACAAAAGAAAACCAAAATAAAGTGAAGAAACATAACTAACAGTAGACAAATAGTAAGATGATCAAAAGAAAGAGAAAGAGAGAAAGAAAGAAAGAAAGAAAGAAAGAAAGAAAGAAAGAGCGAGAGAGAGAGAGTGAGAGAGAGAGACGGGAAACAAAAGAAAGAGATAAAAAAGAAAGCTAAACAAAAGAAAACCAAAATAAAGTGAAGAAACATAACTAACAGTAGACTAATAGTAAGATGATCAAAAGAAAGAGAAAGAGAGAAAGAAAGAAAGAAAGAAAGAAAGAAAGAAAGAAAGAGTGAGAGAGAGAGCGTGAAAGAGAGGGACGGGAAACAAAAGAAAGAGATAAAAAAGAAAGCTAAATAAAAGAAAACCAAAATAAAGTGAAGAAACATAACTAACAGTAGACAAATAGTAAGATGATCAAAAGAAAGAGAAAGAGAGAAAGAAAGAAAGAAAGAAAGAAAGAGCGAGAGAGAGAGAGAGTGAGAGAGAGAGAGACGGGAAACAAAAGAAAGAGATAAAAAAGAAAGCTAAACAAAAGAAAACCAAAATAAAGTGAAGAAACATAACTAACAGTAGACTAATAGTAAGATGATCAAAAGAAAGAGAAAGAGAGAAAGAAAGAAATCTAAACAAATAATGAATAACAAAAGAAAGATAAACTAAAGGAAGTAAAAACGAAACAATCAAGAGAAAGAGAACGAGAACCAACAGAATAAAAGAAAGCTGAACAAAAAGAAGAAAGAAAGAAAAAGAAAAGACAGACGGGACAAGAGAATGAAAAAATAAATTTGAACAAAAAGAAAGAAGAAAAGGAGGAAAGAAAGAAAAATTAGTTTCAGCAGCATCGAAAAAGAGAGACAAACAATAGAAAGAACGAAAAAAAGGAATACTGCTGCCATATTTGGTCTGGTTTTCCTGTTAGATATCTTGAGATCCCTGACAAAATTTAAAGAAGGCTCTGTAATATTATCAGTCTTGACCTGGCATCTTTTCTTCAGTCACTTTTCGTGACGTGGCTTCCCCCTGTCTTTTCTATAAATAATTTCATAGCAATGATTCTAATGAATTCCCCTCTTAGGTTCCCTCAACCACATGAATTTAAACGTATTACTAGATTGACAACTAGGTTTCAAGCTTTTACTGTTGAAATAGCTCGACGTAATCACATGTTCTATTCTAATAGTTTATTTTATCGCACTTCTTGCCTGCGAAACTCTTCCAGGTTTTTGCTCAGCTACACTCTTAAAAAATGTAAATGCAGCGTCAATCGTCATCTTCTGTTTTCCCAAAATTTGTTCTTTTATTGTCCTTTCTCCTTATTAAATACTTTTCATTCTCTTTCTCTCCCACTAACCTCTTTCGTCTTGATAACATTATCGCCTTACATAAGGGAAAATGACAAAAAACATGCGGATAACAGAACAAGTCCAACGTGGAATGTTAAAGGATCAAAAGCTACTTAGAATAATAAAAGACAGGAAATTGTGGAGAGCCATCAACGTCTACCTCCTAAAATTGGTATTAACCAATCGATATTGGTAAACGTAATTTTCAGTTAATTTTGAAATATTTACAATAACTAATTTGGTGGTGTGATATTTTATTAAGAATTTGTCAGCTTTCGTCTATATTGTAGTTAAATATATACGTATCATATTATAAAGAAAGTTTACGGTAGTTGATGCTGTGTTGCCATGTAGACTAGTTTGCATATGTCATTCGTGTACGTTTGTGGCTAGTCTGTCTTCAACGTTTGTGTAGTAGTGAGTTAACTGAGAAGTTTTCGGTTTAACAATGTCAGAATTTTCATATCGTGTGCAGGCAAATATGAGTTTTACATACAGCGACGCGAATGGTTACTGATTATATAAAGACGATGTTATTGGAAATTCTTAGAAATTTAAAATAAACAAAATAACAAAACTGATTCGAGATCATTTTTTCTACAAACGTTCACTAAAAGGGAAACTACTGTTTTGTTGATATTTCAACACTAATTCTTCTTCTTTTCCTATATCTAAACATCAACAATACACGTTACTAATTCCCATTTACTAATACTTCATCAACAATCATAAAATACCCCTAATAACAGTACGATAATGTAAGATAATAGTACATTCCACTTTCAATAGTTTTTTTTTTATTTAGTCTGTTCCTAACTTCTGTTAAAGCTAGTTGAAATTTCTTATTAACTTATACACATACCAATTATGGAGCCACCAGGAAAATGAAGAAAGTATGAAATCAGGTTTAAATTGAAAGTTATTGAAGTAACCTGGGAATCGAACAACTATTGTTACTGCTAGAAAATTCGATTTGACTGTGAAGTTGGTAAGAGATTGGAGAAACAATGAATATAATTTAAGAAAAATGCCAAAACAAAAAGGGTGATTTTGGGAATTTAAAGGTCGTCTTATATATATATATATATATATATATATATATATATATATATATATATATATATGCTGTTTTAAAAATGATGGAATAAATTCTTTTAAAGGGACCTTTTTGTTCAACATTTCTTCAGAAAGATTCGTTGGAACGGCAATAATCAAAAGAAATAAGTAGACACAGTGGGTAATTAAGGAGTCATGACTAAAATAAATTTATTACTAAAAACAATCAAATCGTTGTAAACAAGCTCCTAGTGAGTAGAAGACGAGAAATAATTACACACGACCCCCCCACACCCATGAGACACAAAGAACGGAGAAAGTTCCGTGTTTGTAAAATAAACATTCCTATAACTTTAGATACATACATAAAACAATTCATACATTCAGTTAAAAGTACATATATATATATATATATATATATATATATATATATATATATATATATTTGAAGAATTTCTCAGAGTTAACCTGTAGAAAAAGAGACAATATTTATAAATGTAAAAGACAATAGGAAACCTGTAATATTTACCGACGCGTTTCGTCCTATGTTGACTTTTTCAAGGCGAAACAAAAAGAATTTATTAAACAAAGTAACTAATAATAGCAAAATAAAATGTCCTTAGCAACTGGAAGAATTTAAAGAACGCTATTTTCGTACTGTTAACTGAAATTACGTCAATTACTGTCACGTGTGGAGATATTGTTATTATCTAAATATTAATCTACGCCCAGACCTTTTCCCTATTTCACCTTTCTTAACAGAATTACTACTCTCCCAAACGAATGTACAGAACAGTCTCGAGAAATCAAAAGAAAATGATTGAATCCGTCAACACAGCAATAAAAACAATATCTCCACACGTGACAGTAATTGACGTAATTTCAGTTAACAGTATGAAAACAGCGTTCTCTCAATTTCAGTTGCTAAAGGCACTTTCTTCTTCTTCTTCTTCTTCTTCTTCTTCTTCTCTATGCACCGTCTTCCTCTAGAATTTCCTGTCCTCTGTAGCTCCTAATAAATTTTGTATTTTTGTTATCTCTTCTGTCATCTACTTACACAAGCTCGTTAGTTAGGTAATACGATATTTTCCTCTGTCTCTCATGCCTTCAATCTGTCCTTTGAGTGTCAAATATTCTAAGCCCACTTTCCTCATTATGTACCCTAGAAATTTCAACTCTTTCTGATGTTAAATATGAGTGTACTTTCTGTTTTCATTTTCTCTAAAACTGTCTTTGTCGACATGTTCAGTCCATTACATTCTCAGCATCTTTCTGTATAACCACATTTCTGTTGCTTCAATTCACTTTTTCATCAGTGACGAGATTTTCTAGCATTCACTGAAATATAAGTTGACCGATATTTCATTAGGCTTCTGTACTCTTTTTTAATTATTTTAACGAAATTTTCTTTCTTAATACTCTGTTTAGCTTTTGTGCTTTTAGATTTCAGTGTTACACTTTCTGTCCTCCGTTAAAGCACTTCTCCGATATTGATATTGTTGGGCTTGTTTGATGTTAGGCTTTTCGCTTTCCTTCTCTGCCTCCTGTAGGATTTCTTGTAGTTTCTTTTCTGTGTTTGCTATCAACACTGTGTTATCTGGTTATCTTATGTTCTTAAGATTATAGCCACCGATAATGAATCATAGTTGTAATTCTATCAGTATCACCGCACTGTAAAGTTAGAATAGGTCATTGTATTATATTCCTTTTTGTTTTTGTATATTTACTGAATTCATTTCATATCCGTATGCAAATATAAATTATGGATTGGTTCAGTAGGAGGGGTGAGTGATTTCGACAAATGTAAATTGTGAGAAAGGATAATTTGGTCCTTGCCTCATACACTGCGCATTAGAGACATCCGATTTAAAAGATTAAAAAAAAATAATAATATTCCAGTCGAATACATTATATTTATTTTTAAATTCAGGTCTGTCAACGAAATAAATGTTGTTTTTAATCGAAACTTTCATTGCAGAAATGTAAATATTTAAATGTGCAACACTTAGATTCTTATACAATATCCTTCTTCCACCAAAAACCGACTAGACAAGGCAGGATGGAGCCTTCATGCCAAATTATAGCAGCAGAAATCGAGATTCATCAAACCAGATAACGTTTTTCCAATCTTCTGTTGTCAAAATGACTAGAGCCATGACAAAAATGTTAACCCTTCTCCTTGGAACAATAAGTCCATCACGTATAAAAAATTCAGGTAACCTTGTTGAAAAACTAAAAGAAATAAATATGACTGACTAACTCATGGACAGTCTAGATATAAAATCACTTTACACTAATATCATGGTTGAAAAATTCTTAAATTTCGTTAAAAAAGCATTTAACAAAATCAAATTTTAACCTCTCCCTAATAAAGTTAAAATAATAAAAATCTGCCATCTCATCACCAATCAATGCTATTTCACATTCAATAACAATTTTTACAAACAAGAATTGGATTACCAAAACAAGCCAAAACAAGCCAAAACTTGAAGGAGAAATTTATTGTATCAAGTGGAGGAATTGCCAGAAAGAATATATTGGAGAAACCTCAAGAAGTTTAGGCAAAAGACTATATGAACACAAAAGGGACATTTCAAAAACACAAAACTCATTGGTTTTTACACCGTAACGAAACTGATCACAATTTTGATGTAGGGAATGCTAATTTGATTAAAAGAGAAAATAATCTACTAAGACAAAAATATCTGGAAAGTGCCCTTGATCTCTTCTAGTTCCAGCAACGGTAAATTTACGTCCAGGCTCTTAAAATATATCACCATTCTTGGTAGATTTTCTGTTGTTACAATGTATAATAGTCAGGGACAGAAGTGATGGAGAGAAAAAGAAAATACAGATGAATTTGACTAGACTGAAAAAATATTCCTTCAAAAAAAATATTCTTTCAAAAGAAAATATTCTTTCAAAAATATTCAAACAACCAGCGTCTCTTGTTTCGTGACAACATCAACAAAGCCCAGTACAATGAAATCCTAACGCATGAACGCGTCACAAAAACTATTTTCTAAATCCTGTTTGTTGATATATAAAATTATACAAAATTATACATAATTGGGACTATTGCTTATTTTATATAATTTATATATCTAATTGTATCGTTACTTAAATAGATTTTTTATATATATGTATGTTATTATTTTTATTAATTATTTATTACTTATTAATTATTTATGGAGAATTTCATGAATAATTACATATCAGAACCCCGCCCCCACACATATATATTTATTTATTTATAAATATAATTGACAATAGGAAAACTATAGTAGTTGCTGACGCGTTTCGTTTAATGTGGACGGTATTTATTGTAATAAATACAATTATGTCACAAGGCCAATGAAGGGGGGTTGAGGCTGGTCTTCACTAACTATCTTATACCTAGCTAATCCGATTCACGACCCATTCAATCATTACAATTTGCCCATTCAACATAAGAACTCGTCCATCACCAATCAATCCTCCATACACCATAATACCGCATCCTCACAAGGAGGACCTACAAAATGCGCCCCATGCCGTAAAATTTAATGATAATAAATACTTAAAAATCTGTGATGAAATATAAACACGAAATAAACTAAACCTAACTGATATTAGTAGGGCCCGTCTAACCCTCAAAATGAGAAGCCGCTGTATTCTGCCCATTTGGATAAAATCAAGAAGCTCTCTCGCTAAGGGAGTGGGAAAGGGGGAAAATATACACGTACATGGGGAAAAAACTGACCCAGTCGAGATAAAATAAAAAAGGGCTCAAAGCAAACTGGAGATGTTGGGAATCTCAACTTGGATCATAACAAAAGATGTAGCCGGAAACAGGCTAGGAACAACATTTACTCACATTAACTAGGTACACAAAAGCTTGTCTAAGCTAACCAGGGGGAGGGCCCCACAGGAAACCATCCCGATGTGACATAGGTTTGACCTAAAAGAGAAAATCAAGGCTAGCCCCGTTCAAACGAACCAAGCTCGGCTCTTTCACCCACCTTTCGCTAAAGACTGTCGAATGCAAGCGTTTTCTATCAGTTCTAATCTTCATCTTGAGCGGATGCTCAAAGAATCGGATCAGATCCTGATGAGAAAGACAGATACCCCGCAAGACTTCCTCCTGTCGCGTCGTCCAAATCTCCATTCGGGCCGTGGCCAGCAGTGTCAGAAACACCATCCGTTTCACCCCGAAATATGGGGGCGACACATTGTCACACGCGTGTGCACGATCAATGGGCACGAGCTTTTCGGGAGCGAGACGAGCCGTCAGCTTGTCGACATGGTCCCATAAGGGGCGGACCCGGGGATAATGGTAGAAGGCGTGCGAAGACGTTTCCTCTAAACCAAGGCCACACCGTTCACAGTCTGGCAAATCCGCCAAGCCCAATATGAAGACCATGTCATTGAGAGGCAGCCGATTCCGAGCCAATCGCCAGGTAAGCGAAAACTCAAGGTTATCCGCCGCTAGCGCCCAAGACCAGTAAGAGCGAAACCCCTCCTCTGACAAGTCGAGCTCCTCTCGTAGGGAATCCTTCGCGACCCCCTCCACTAGACGACGATAGAAGACCTTCCTAGGCTGAGAAAGGTCACTGGACCGAGGAACAACCAACAAGGCCGACCGACACACGCCAAGGAAATCCGATTGATCCCTGGGTTTACGATGGCGCTCAACCCGCGAGATGGGGGGACTGATAGTAAGGAAAGGGAACGCGCCCTTAACAATCCCCGCCATAATCGAATCTCCCGTCAATACGCGGCGTAGGAAAGCTAACCTCGAGGCGAATTTGTGGCTCACCAAGTGTGACATTCCCAGCTACCCCATGACACGGACGTTGTGCACAGACTCGTCTGTCGACCCGATTCCCGCGTCCCCTCCATAAAATGAAGGATAGCGAGTGCTCGAGCGCCTTCCGATGTCTTTTACAGAGAGGAAGTACGGACAATCGATAAAAGACAAGAGGGAAAATGTATGTAGCACACACCTCCGCCCTGCCCTTCACGGACAACCTCCGTCGACACCAAGTCTGACCGGCAGCGTGGACCTTTGCTCGTACTTCAGACCAATTCTTCTCCAGCTGGAGGTCGGGTCCAAACCACACTTCAAGAATGCGGACAAGACCGTCCATCCAACCGAAGGGCCTCGGAAGATTGGCCCCCTTCCAGGAACCTAACCGCAAGCTGGATGACTTGTCTCGGTTAATCTTGGCCCTTGTCACCTTTTCGTACCGATCAAGCGCCTTCAGTACCGCCTCAATGTAGCTGCGAAAGCAGATACGTCATCGGTGTACGCAGAAACTCTGGCTAGAGCCCCTCTGGGAACGGCGATTCCGCGTAGGGCCGGACTGCACGCAGTCCCTCCACCGGCGAAGGAGAGGCTCCAACGCCAAAGAATAAAGTAGGGGCGACAGTGGACAACCCTGACGAACCGACCTAAACAGCGCAAAAGCGCCCGACAGCTTCCCGTTCACCTGTACTACAGCATGGGGAGTGATACAGGAGGCCAATCCAGCGGCAGAAGTCGGCGGCGAATCCGGCGGCCTGCAGGACAGCCGCAAGGTAGCGATGGTCAACCCTAGCAAATGTCTTGGACTGATCTAAATTGATCAGCGCGGCCTCATCGTCGTCTTCTACACCTTCTATGATCGGGCGGATCATATGCAGGTTGCTCTGAATTGTTCGGCCCTTCACAGAACAAGTCTGTCCCGGACCCAACAGAGACTCGGCAACTGACTGCAAACGCTCCTGCAGGATCTTGGCCAAAATCTTTAACTTTGTTGGCCTGTAATCATCTAGTTTCCCACCAACACCCTTGCCCTTTTTCAACAGCGTGATCAGACCCCTGGAGAATGTGCGACAGCCTCAAGTACAATTCATAGGGCAAACCATCCAGACCGGGTGGCTTGCCTCTGCCAACCTTCTTCAATGCCGCGTAGACCTCGCACTCCGTGATCTCTCCCTCGCAGCTAGCCGCTTCAGTCGGCGAAAGCCGAGGAAAGTCAGCCAAATAGCTGCGAAACTCGTCCTCACAAAGACCAGTCTTCTTGGTAAAGCGGCTCTCGAAATGCCGCCGAAACGCCTCGCACATGTCAGTGGCCCGAAGAGTATGTGGACTTTATCAAAGCAAAAAATCAAAATGAATTTAATTAAAGAATGTAATTAATAATAACAAAAAACAGATTGTTCTTAGCAACTGGAGGAATGTAGAGACTGCTATTTTCATATTGTTAATTGAAAATAACGTCAGTTATTGTCACGTGTGGAGAATATTGTCATTATAACTGTGTTGGCGGATTCAGCCATTTTCTTTTGATTTTACGATATTGCTGTGTACGTTTGTTTGGGAGAGCAGTAATTTTGTTAAGAAAGGTGAAATAGGGAAAAATCCTGGGCGTAGATTAATAATTGGGTAATATTCTATAGCGGCACCTCTAGAATTTTCCTTCTGAGTGAGTTATTTTCATTTTTATGAGTGTAGCATTTTTAAAATCAAAATTATGGTTGAATTTATTTCTATGTATGACTAGTGCATTAGCTAAGTTGTTTTTGTGAGGTCTCTTTTGTGCTCATAAATGCGTTTTTTGTTTGTTTGTTTTTTATTTCTACTTGTTTCTCCAATATATTGGGAGGAACAGTTTTGGCAATTTATTTTATAAATACCGGCTTCAGAAATATTATTGCTGTTAGTGTTTGAAGATCTTAGTATATCCATAATGGCTAACAATATGAAAATAGCGTTCTCTACATTCCTCCAGTTGCTAAGAACATTCTGTTTTTTTGTTATTATTAGTTACGTTCTTAAATTCATTTCGTTTTTTGCTTTGAAAAAGTCCACATTGGACGAAACGCGTCAGCAATAACTACAGTTTTCCTATTGTCATTTATATTTATAAATATTGTTTTTTCTACAGGTTAACTCTGAGAAATTTTCATATATATATATATATATATATATATATATAGTTGCAAATTAAAAAATAATAATGTTTTATTTTGTGAAAGTATTCATTTATTTATATATATATTTGATATTTCAGATTGCCCTCAATCTTTCATCAGAAATAACTGTTTGTTACAAATAAATTAAAATTACTGTTTGTTAGGAAGTAGAGTCCGTCGCGTGATATGGAACGTCACTGTTCGGATATTCCTAACTTAAATCTAACTGTAATCTAACTGTAATAAATATTTTAGATGTTGTTCAAAAAATAAAAAATTTTTAGCTATATCTAAAAAAATGTTTAACTATAGAAATATTTATAAAAATTTAAAATACCTAAGTCTTTATTTAACCCTAGTTTATGTGTGTTTAATTTTAAAATCCAATATGTTTCTTTTTTTCTGCGTGTGTATGTGGAACTAAAATCAGAATCTATCAATAAACATTTGCAGTTTTCTAATGAATGTCCCGATTGATTAAAGTGTTTAGCTATGGGGGAATAAGGATTGTTTTGACGTATGATTTGTTTATTATTATTGAAGCGAAATCTAAAATTATTTCCATATTCACCAATATATCCACTATTAGGACATAAGGTGCAGAATAAATAATAGATTACGTTATGGCTATCGCAGGTGATGTTAGGTGGGTGTATCTTGATATTGGTGTTGGGTACAGAAAATATATTAGCTATTATTAAATGTTTGCAAACTAAGCAACGAGGTTTGTTACATTTGTAATTTCCTGATTGGTTTGTATTGTTTAGATATTTGGTAGAGGTGAGGATAGCTGATAGGTTAGGTGATTGTTTCTTTGCATTTATGGGTGGTTTATTGAAAATGTCTTTGATCTTTTTGTCTAACTAGAGGTTCTTGTAATCCTTTTTTAAATTGTGAATAAGTGTGTAGGAATATTGATTGTGGTTAAAAACCATAGGAATCCGATTGTTGTTTTTACTTTCCTTGTATGTGAGAAGTGTGTTACGATTTATGTGGATAGTTTTATTTAGTGCTTCTTTTATTATTTTTATTGGGTATTTACATTTTAGGAATTGTTTTGTTAATGTTGTATAGAAAATCTAAATGGTCTGAGCATATGCGTTTGATTCTTAGAAATGAGCTGTATACAATACATTTTTTTAATTTAAAAGGATGACAGCTGTTAAAGTGCAGGAATTTATATTGGTTTGTGGGTTTGTTGTATAGACTGGTAGAAAGTGTATGCCTGATATTATCGGTCTACCAGGTGGCATGATTTTAAGGGTTTTTGAAATTTCATAGATGTTCTCTTCATTATTTGATTGTGTAATTTGATGTGGGTTGGATGAAAAAGTGTTAGGGTGTTTTTCTGAAAGGATTTTGGGGAGTTTATGTAGTTTTGGGATAGTGTAGAATGTTGCTGTTTTAGGGTTCTCAGGAATAAGAGATTTTATGGTATTTTTTATGTTGTGGTTCAGGTTCTGAGTGAGAAGTGATAATTTAGGTACCTTCATGAGATCGTTAAAAACAGAGCATAGCATGATGAAAAAGACGCCAAAGTTGATGAAAACAAACTTTTAGCGTCTAAATGCTTATGTTATTATTGAGAGGAAAGATCAAAGTATTTTTTACTTATTTTTTAAAATTTTTCCTTCTTTTTTAGAACATTGTAAATTTTGATTAAAAAAAACTTTTTTCTCTTTTAATGAACTGGGCTGATAAAATAACATATAACATTTTTAGCGCGTTTTTTTTCTGTTTCACACACATTAATTTCGAAAATCTTGCAAAAATAAAAATAATTGTCGAATTTTAGCGAAACTTTCAGAAATTATTCACAAATGATGGAACTTATTATAAATATCTTTTTATTTTTTGTAAAGTCATGGCAGAATTTTTTTTTGTTTCATATGTATTACCCCCTCTAAATAATTGTACGAAAACTCTATAATTTCGATTTTGAGGAGTTTAATTATTATATTAGTTAAAAGCACAAGGCTTTCAGGAAACCAAATCATGTTTTGTTTTGTTTTTTAGTTGGGCCCCTCTACCTGAAAATCGTCTCTGAAGTGTAACATACAAAACTCAATAAAACAAAAATATTATTTAATTTCAAAAGCTTTTAATTGCTTTCATTTATTCCAATAAACATGGACAATATTGTCTGAAAGCAAAAAGATATTTCGATGAAAAATGAATTTTTAAAACAATTACCTACAATTATTTGTTATTTCTGTAATATTTATTTTTTATTTTTACATTATGTTGTTAATTCTTCTAAAATTATGGAAAAGCTTGAGGAACTTAACGAATGCTGTTTTTAAGTAGATAAACAGATTATAATTTCCAAAGCTTATTACAAACTAACGAGCGCTTGTATTTTAAAAAATTAATTTGTGTCAATAATTTTTTCCAAATGAAATCTACGGAAGCCGGAAGTATCGTGCGTACAATAAATAAAAAACGTCAGCAGTGCAGCACTTGTATGTTTTTTTTGTTTTTTTTTATAGTATTTATAATTTCTCCAGATAGTATCAACAAGCTTATGGTACAGTACTTAAAAAAAAAATAACCCCAAAAAACAGAATGGCGAAAGTTTTTTTACTTTAATTATTACACTTAAGCAAGTACGCTTAAAAAAATATGTCCATTCTGTCCGTCCGTAGGGGAACTCGAATCTCACGTCAGCTGTCAATAATTGATAGACAGCATCAATTCGCACTTGTCAATCCACGCGTGGTTCAAATCGGCTCTCTTTTATTTTAAAAAACATTTTTCTACGAAGAAAGTAAGTAAAAGTTTCTTTTAAATTATTTTAAATAAACTTCAAATTTTCTAAATTTTTTCGAATAAATTTTGAAATACGTATACTTAATTTTTAAACGAGTTTTAAACGAAGAATTTAACTGATTTTAAAAAAATTTAAAAAATGGCTTTTTTTTTTCGTTATTTGGTAAACAAGATTTGTAACTAAAATTTTGGACATGTTAAGTATGAGTAAAAAATTTCAAAAAATATTCAAAAAATAATTTAGTGTTTCTTCTCAATAATGAAATATACATTTAACACGAGGAAATTTTTTTTTAATTAATTTTCAGACCTTTCTTGTCCTGCTATCGATTTTCATGAAGTTTTGAATGTGCTAGTTGGGTCTAGAGGTAAGGGTACATAGAATCTGTTATTTTGAAGTTGTGATTCTGCTTCTTTAATGTATTAGGTTGGTGCAAAAATAATGACGTAATAATGTCGTTTTTTGACGTTAAAAAATACGTCAAAAAAGACATTATTACGTCATTATTTTTGCACCAACCTAATAGTTGTTAGTGTCTAAGATGGTTATAGCTCCGCCCTTGTCGGCTGGTACGATAATTATGTCTCGGTTGTTTTTAAGAGTATAGATGGCTTGGTGTTCTATTTTGGATAAGTTGTATTTTTTTATCTGTTGTCCTTTGTTTTTTAAGAAATTATCCATGTGTTGTCTGGATTTGTTGGCATATTGATCCAAGTGTTGGGGTCCATATATTGTTATTCTTCGTCGGAGGAAGTTTGGAGCAGGATTGGTTAGCGCTGTTGTTTGTATTAGAAGTAGATTTGTTGTCTGAGAAATATTCTTTTAGTCTCAGTCTACGAAGGTATTTTTCCATATCGTAGCAAAGGTTTAGAGGGTTTAGTGGTTGGGAGGGGCAGAATGATAATCCTTTATTTAATAAAGAGGTTTCTCCTTGGGTGAGAGTGTATTTAGATAGGTTAGCGATGTGGTTGTCAGTATTGGTGTACTGAGCATCATGAGATCTTCGTGGGATCTGTTGTATTAAATAGTTATTCAGGTAAGTTATGTGTTGTAAAATGGGGTCGTCTGCAATTAGAATTCTTTTTTAAAATTTCTCTTATCACTACATTTGTACATAAACGCAGAACCTTAAAATTTAAATTCAAACTCAGCGTTGCGACTGCACGTTCCAAAACAATAACACATTTCTCATAGCATTTTTTCGGATTACAACCTTGTTTTCGTTGTCCACATATTACTGAAAGTAAAATCAAGAATACAATTTATTTCATACCTGAGGATGTCTGTAGGAACAGACGAAAGCTTGTAAAATAAAAAGACCTAATGCAACTGAAATTTATAAAACAGGATCTTTTCATTCATAAACAGGTTCGGGGTTTTTGTATATTATTTGAATTGTTCGCGAAGATAGATTTCTCGCCATTTAAATGATTAACCTTTGTATTTGTTTTATGTATGAATAATTCATGAATTTGTAAATTAATTGCACTTTTATTGAAATTAAATATATATATATATATATATATATATATATATATATATATATATATATATATATAATGTAATTGAAAATTGTGATTTTTTTTTTTTTTTTTTTTTGTATTCATAATTATTACAGAGCGCGTTTCATGCGCATTTACAAAAAAACTCACAACTATCAATTGCATTGATTTTTTCTTGGTAATTCACCCCTGAAGATGACCTTGGATGAGATTGGTAGTACTTGGGAAAATAAAAGAAATGCAAAAACTATAGCGCCTTCCTTAATGAATTTGATATCGATATTAAGAAACTGATTCGTGAATTTGAGAGGATTACAATAAAATAAATTGGCATATGTCCAGATTATTCAATCAATAAATGAATGAATGAAGATATGCTGCCTATATATATATATATATATATATATATATATATATATATATATATATAGAGAGAGAGAGAGAGAGACAGACAGACAGACAGACAGACTAACAGACAGAGAGAAAGAGAGAGAGAGAGCGAGAAAGCGTTTTACAGTGTGCCTTCACTCCACTGCCTTGAAGGAACACTAATGAAATACCGAAAATGTTACAGCGCCAGCCTGGGAGTATGCTGCTAAGTATCTGTCTATACATGTTTTAACATTTTTAACAAATGAATTATTCTTTTAATTTAATTAAGTGATTAAGTACTTAATTTTTGCAACTTCTTCAGAAAATTATATACTTATGTCGAATTTGTTTTGAAAAAGCTGAAAATTTGTGCATTTTTCATATGAAAACAAATATGGATTTAAATTGAAAATGTAAACTTATCGGATAAATTTGATTCTGGATTTGAATTCAAGACGTTGGAATTCGATAAACTCAGTCGAAAAAAACTTTGTTGGTGAAAATTAAACTGATAAGTGTTATTTTTTGAAGTCAATAAATTTGACGCGCCTACTATGATGAATATTGTTATTGAATTCGGAAAAGTTCAGAGTTTAAAAATGGAGACATTACCGCGATTGTAACAGATACAGGTTCTGTTGTTTGGATTGGCTGACAAAGAGTTTCAATGTGCGTGAGGAGAAGATATACATACATGAACTGATTTTAAATATCAAAAAGTCCCGGCTATCATTTTCAAAATCCTTTTCTGAAAATTGCGTAAAAACAGTAATCATAATGACTTATAATTTGAAAAGAATTTATATTGAGGATTGTAAATTTAATGAAACTCAGTAGGAAATATTATTTTGATTAATATTTTATTTTATTTTCACTTTTATTTCATTATTTTAATTTTGTTTACTAGATGAAGACTTGTCAAGCATCATTCATTTGGAACAAGGATTTCGTTCAACTTCACTTCAATTGCAATATTTCCACTAGTAGTATTAGTAGTAGTAAAATTATCTGGAATTTTGATTAGATGAAGTATTGTCAAGCATTATTCATTTTTGACGAGGATTTCTTATATTTTACTTTTAATTACTTATCATCTAATATACATGACAATAACCTTAGTGTAAACAGCTACCCATCCGTTTCTTTACTATTTAGTCATACTCGCAAGTAAATGTTTCCTTGCTTTTGCAAACAACTATTCTGTTGGTTTAATTGTAGGCACACCCAAACTAAATTTATCAGTTGCCAAATATTTTCTTACTCTCGATTTAGACGGGATGATAGCTAATTGGTTAATGCATAAAACCAGATACCATAAAGTCATTGGATTCACGTCTTACTCCATCCCAAGGTGCCAATTGTTTATTGAATTTCAAAAAGGAGCATCAGACTTTAAAATTAAAAACGGTGTCAATGAATAGATGCAAATAAATTCTTACTTATTATTAAAAAAGATTTTCGCTACATTTTGTGCCTTGTGCATTCATTTTAGATTAAGTTTTATCCATAATAAGAAGCGATTCGGGAAAATTGTTGAAATGATACGGAATATATGACACAAAGTTTCTACTACAGAATTACAAGACTCGTGATCGTGGCCATTATGATGTATTCGTCTATGTAATTAATGCTTAATATACATTAAACCTGTACGTGAAGGAAAAACAGGATATAGATCAAATAAAAAATTATAAAATGAAAATTTAGATAAAAATTGCATACAGTGAGTGGATTTGTAAGTAAAGAACAGAATGAAGGCCAACATTGAAGAAAATAAATAAAAAAACTGGTTAGGAAGAGAAGTGCTGCTGAAGGATAGACAGGGTGGGGAAGGACGAGGTGTAAGAGAACAAGAGAGACAGGGTGGGGATAGACGAGGTGTAAGAGAACAAGAGAGGCAAGAAACGATTGGCATCCTTGGCACTCCTTTAGCTTTCCGTTTGCTTCGTTCATAGATGCTATTTTTATCCGGCATTCATCTGATCGCTTAAAGATTCAATGCAGGTCATTTAGAAAAATGCCCGTCAAAGATTAACTTGGGAATATCTGCGATATCTAAATATCAAACTTATCATGTGACATATTTCTTTGCCAGCTTATATTCGCAGCATGCAAAATACTTTTCATTTCTTAGCTACAGTGTAGAAACGGCATGTTATCTCGAGACGGAGGGCTTACTAAACTGAGCTCAAATCGAATCAACGGCCACGTATTTTTTTTTTTTTTTTTTGGTTTTTGTTTTTTTGAGCAAGTAAAGCATTCAATTGTTTATTGGTGAGGTATGGGATCTTGTTAGATTTAGTTGCGCAAGACACGCTACGCATGAATGAATACCTTTCTGGCTTTCAACCCAGATATTTGGAGTAAACTAGTCGACCATGAAACTGCGATTAAACCAGGACATGGGATTTATGATGACGACTATAAGTAATGGATAAAATTTTTAGTGGATTGCTAAGTTATTAAAATGATTGTTTACATTCACACTAACATTCTCATTTTGTTGTTATCAAAAGATTTTGTCCATTGTGTCCTTCTTCTGGTGTCTTCTAACGCTTAGGGAATTTCGAACAGAACTTTTTTTTATTTAATCTGCGGCTATTTTTTTTTTGTCCCATGTTAAGGGATATCTCATCTTGATCTTATTTATTATAGCTCAGTAACTAAGATATCTAAAGGCATGGCATATGGAATTAGAACAATCTACCCCCAATTCTAACAGATATAACCTGAAGAAGGCCGGAACGTACAACGGCTGAATATAGCAATAAAGATGAGGACAACAGACCGAGCAATGTAAGTAGTGTAAATAGCTCAGTTACTGTTCGAATTGTTTGCATCCGACTCTTTACTAGCCAACCCATGGATTGAACACAGTTATTCCGTTACCAAATTCAGAAACTAACACTTTAATCCAATAGCTAACCCGTTGCACTTTCTTGGGATAACATTCTCGGCTAGCATGAAGTGGGAATATTGAATCAATTGCTAGGTCTGCTTCTAAGATAGCTGTTTTACTAGACAATTTTTCTCTCCTGAATCTATCTTGCATATCTGTAAGTCTACCATTTGCCCATGCCTCACAAATATTGCTGCCATATGTAGTCCTGTGCTCTTGCTAGATACTTGATAAAATCTACAGATAAGAATCCGCAATATTACTGGTCCTGGTCTGGCGTCTCGATTTCAGTCACTTTCCCACCATCGTAAAGTCACTTCACTGTGCCATTTCTGTAAATACTTCCATGGTAATTGTTTGGATGTGCTCTTTGTTAGAATACCTAGAATTTATGGATTTAAGCACATTACTAAACTAGCAACAAGGTCTCATCAGTTTACAATTGAGATTTTTTAAAATGTAACCGTAAGTTCTATGCTAGCAGTTTCTTTTTTCTCGCACTTCTCACTTGTGGAATTCTCTTCTGGCTTCCGGATTCTTGTTTTCCGGCCAACTTTGATCTTCAGAAATTTAAATGCAATCTTCTTATCTTCTGTCTTCCTGATTACTCTTCTGTCGTCCTCACTCCATAATGTTTTTCTGTTTTTTCTAATTCTTTCACACTAGGACATGGAGCCTAATTTTTCTTTAACCCTGTGTCATATAGGACATAAATGAATGGAATCGTCAGCTTATATAAATAAGCGGAGAGCTCAGTTGCACCTTCGAGTAGTAAACCTCCAGTTTCATTAATTAATGAGTTTGTCTGCACCTGTAATCTCGAAAACATAAGATACAACAGTTGGCAACCGAACGATTCAATGATACACGGACATATTCTTATATTCTTTCAAAAATTTCAACAATGGAAGACTTCAAATTAGCCACGTTGGAGATGATGAAACAAGATTTTCTACAATAACAAAATTGAAATTAGTGGCACAATTATGGCTATTTATTTTGTGCTCTGCGATGGAAGACCCATATGTGTTGGTCAGAATGTCTGAAGGTGTATACTTCAGATTTCCTATTTTTGTTGCACATGTTGCTTTATTCTGACATCCAGTCTTTGAGTCGTTCTCTCTATGTAGTGTGAACCACAACTACATTTAAAATAATAAATTAAAGTACTATTATGAAGTGAAGGGAAAATGTCTTTCCGCATGGACAGAAAAGCAGGCTTGACAGAAAAGACCACACCAGTGTTAGCGGTACACAAACACACAAACCCTGCCATACGTGACTTTCTTTGTCCAAAATAAACTGGGTTTACCGATTTTCCCAAGCGTATTTGTTAATTATACTTATATTGTCTGTCATGTCAAGTTGAAATTTAATATTTTTCTTAAGCAAGTAAAAATTACTTACACGTATTTTCTTACTTGTCCTTCCATTTTATTTGTATTTGCTCTATTCACTGAACATTTTTTTTAAATTTTCCTTTGTAATGTGAACTTTTGTGGCTAATTTTATCACATCTGAAACATTTTTGTATGAACAATCACTTCTAAAAATGTAACTCTCCAACGGCGAAGTGGGGATTAGCGGTCGAAAAATATTTTTTCTTCTTGTATGGTTTTCGACGAAGATGTTGAATGTGCGATACGCCATTTTTTTTTTCGATATGTTTTGAATCCTGTTGAACATAAATAATTCGTGCAAGTAATTTTTACTTGCTTAAGAAAAATATTAAATTTCAACTTGACATGACAGACAATATAAGTATAATTGACCTTCTTCTGCTGTCTGTTGAAGGGTTAAACTAGGTTCATATTAGAGTGTTTTATTCGATTATTTTCGTCTTATTTCAACATCTTTTGTTGATGTCAATCCCCGAGTAAAAATTAAACACATAAAATTATCTCCTGATAATCGGACAATTTAAAATTCTCGTTTCACAATGCTTGCAAAAGTAGTAAAATCCTGTTCATTAACACCCCGTTGTCGCGTATACGCGTTGATTTTGCTTGACAAATTAATGGGGAGTATTACCTTATTGTAGTGGACAGTTTTACTAAGTGGCCAAATATGTTAAAAAGCAAGATACCTACCATTGATACAGTCAAAAACATTTTGCGTGAACTATTTTGACAGGTTTGGTGCGGTCGATTGCATTGTATCAGGTAATGGATATCAGTTCACATCGAAGAAATTCCAGACATTTTGCAAAATGCTCTCTATCACCCAAGACGTAGCGGAAAGACTTATATATTCTTTCAAAAGGACTTTAAAAAAGATGGTGGTACAACGGAAGCAGCAATTTTTGCAAATATATTGCTTAAATCCCAAACCCAATCGTAGTTTCTGGCTTGTCTCCCGCAGAACTTATGTTCGCTAGAAAGATAAGGTCTGTTTTTGACAAATTACTGCCAAATACAAAGAAAGCTGAAAAAAGGAAACCAGATTGAGTAATTATAACAAATTATTCAGAACCGAAGAAAAAGTTTATTTTTGCAGATGTAGAAATAGGAAAGAACATTGCTAAAGCGATGCTATTTACAAACACATCGGAAATTTATTATTCCTAATTAAAGGTGCAAACTGGGTGCATAAAATAAGGAAAATATAGATCAGCGAAGAAAGTAACAATGGATGTTTTCTTCGACGTCTTCGATGTACCCGTTCTCCAAACGTCTCCAGAAACGAGAGGATCCATGAAAAGAAAACGGTCACCTCCCAGATAGCTTAGAGATAAACCCTAAATGTAAAACATATGATTCCCAAGGGAATGAAATATTAAAAGGTGAAGATGTCATATAAGACATAACTGAATGGAATCGTCCGTTTATATAAATAAGCGGATTTGAGAAGAGTCAATTGCTAATTGTACCTTCCTGTAGTAAAGCTTCTATTTTATTAATTGCCTATGAATTTGTCATCCTTATTTATTTCTGTTATCTCGAAAACACGTAATACAACGCCCTATTGCTGCTGACACTGCTACTTTCATTCATTGTAACTTCTATTTTTTAACGAGCGCGATGCTGCTGAAGAAGAACCAGAAGGCACAACGTTCTGAAAGTTTGTGATAACAAAGATGATAAAAGTAGTCCAAAAATAATGTCTTTAATCGAGTTAGAATTCCATTAAAAATCTGTCCAGAGTGCAAGACTGATAAATAAAAATTCAGGCAGCCAGTGAGGGCTGGACAGCAGTCATGATAGTCTGCAAGACGAGATTGCTTATCGTTATTCTACATCTAAGCACCCGATTGATAATTACATTTTGCTAAGTGTGGCACAAGGCCATAAAATTAGGGTATCTAAGATTGTATTTACTATAATGGTAGTGGCTTACTAACTAACCATTACTCAAAGCCAAGTCTAATTAGACCAATAAATATATTTTATGAGAATAAATATTTTCAAGAGTGTAGCTTTATATACTAGGTTGAATCATAAGTAATTACCATTGTGCGGATCCAATTGTAATGAGGAATGTATTGTCCTAGCTACTAATAATATCTGGTAGTTTAAAAAAAATTTAGTATACACTAACATAGATTGCTCTTTGCATGGATATGGCAGCATACACACTGGATTTAAGTGAAAATGTTGTTCTAGGACAATGTAAGGCTAACATACAACAGGAAAAACAGTATTTGCATATTTATATCCAGACTATTGTTCTCATAACCTTCAGCGTCACCTTCCTCCAATGTATGTTGATCTGAGTGACACACAGGGAAGTCTAAGCTGAAACCTTTATTCTGTGGTAGCATCCTAAATTTCCAGGAACCTGTTCTATAAAGGGAGATAATCTTTAGGAACATATTCTGCTTATTTTCATTTCAGTCTGAGAATGGAAAAAAATCACTTTATATAGTATCAAAAAGAATTAAAACATTTCGATAATTTAATAGAAAACATTTATTATATTTCCAGATTGAAATTCTGTTCTCATCATATTCTATTGTCCATAGGGCTATCTCATCTATCTTTTATTCTTATTTAGTACTGTTCAGTTATTGCTTGACTGTTTCCACTGTCTAAGTACACACTGCCCGTCCCAGAGATTGATCTCACAATCATTATGCCACCAAATTCAGAAACCAACATTTTAATACACTAGGCTATTAAACCTAATTTGCCTTCTGATTAGTGTTACAACTGTTGATGCCTGTTATGTGTTAACTGCTGCGGCTGCCTCTGCTATTGAAGACTTTCTGTCACTCTCTTTCTATATTAGTGGCTCCCATATTTTATTTATTTCTATACGAGGTCTACTAAATAGGTCTTCATAGCCTATCATATTTGTTGATTCTTTCAGCCGTCTAAATCTCCAGTGTTCTTCTTTCTCTGGTATTTTCACTTCATTCTACCTCTTTCCCACTGTACAAGATCAGCCATGCCCGATTTCATTGTCTCACTCTACCATTACAGTGAAAAACATTTGGAACTCTGTTAGTCTGTTCTAACCGACTCCCATATTCACCTGACCTTGTACTAACCGATTAATACCGTTTTGATTACTGCAAAACACTTTGATAGGAAAACTTTCTCCAGTGAAAACCTGATTCCAGAGTTCGTAGAAAACTTGTTCACATAAAACCTGCGGCATTTTACACGAAATATATTGAAGAGCGGCTTGATAAATGGCAAAAATGTTAATACTGAATATATAGTTGAATTAAATGTCATTATACTCTTGAAGAATTATTTTTTTAAATTTTATCTATAGCTCAGACACTACAGCAGACTGGAGAAATTGGACTAAAGAGTGGGTCAAAGATTAAGATCAATCAGTTATGTGCCATGCGTGATACACGCTTAAGCGATCATGTATCTTTCGATACATGACTGACGAGGCAGATTTCTTCTCCGCAGTAAGTTGACATTTCTTTCTGCGGTAGACCAGGTTCTATTGCCATCCAAGGCAATAGAACCCGGTCTGTCCTGCCCATAGCTGGGGGAGAAGAGGATTCATACCCTTTCCCAGGGGTATTAGCACGTAAGGGATTGTAATGGATTCGACTGGAATTCGAACTCGGCTCTCCGATTCCTCAATCCGAGCTACTTTCCATTACTCCACCGTGCTTGCTAAAGGTCAGAAATCATTAGAAATACCGATGCTAAGTTCATTCTCCCACTTCCATAAAAGGTTTTATTATTCATTTAATTATAACAGGTTAAATGTCAAAAGTAAATCAATCCTAATTGAATAAATCAGGGTTCGAAATCTAATTCCTCCGTACAGTCTTCTACGGGTTTGTTTTTTAATCTTTTTTTTTTCCTCAGCATTGCCAATCCAGTCCTACATATATTCATCTTCTTTCTAAATTGATGACAAGGGGCCAGTCAAAATGTAAGGTCCGTTCTTCAATTTACAATTACAAATCATCCAAAGCATACGAAAGTGAACAAAGGTCTCAAGATTTGAAATCTAGTTCAACATAGTCTTCTTCCTTTTAAAACAGGCTGAGAAATTATTGTTTATTTTTTTAATTCAGTTAAAAGTAATGCCTATTCTTCTTTTACTACGACAGATTACTAGAAGAATATTAGGTATGTCAAAATGAATGAAAAATCGCATCAGTACAAATATAGACTTTAACATAGTTTCCTTTCTTATTAATTATGGAATTCCACTTTTGAATGAGAGTATATACTTGACTCGTAGAAGCTTTTTTGGTTACTTAGCTCTCAGAGTATTAGAAGTGAAACCAGGTCACGTCTCCTATGACTATTCTTCTGAGAAAGGTCTTTGGCAGCAACGACCCTCTGAGTTTTCATGGAATCTGTCAGCATTCTAGGAAATCCCTTTTAGTAACCAAGATATTTACTTTAAGCTGTCGTCACTACTACTACCAGTGTCAACCCTTTTAGCCTTATCATCATTTCGAGCAGCAGCTGACCTGCCACAGTAGAACCTGCCACAGTAGAACCTGCCACAGTAGAACCTGCCACTAAAATGAATTTCCCCTTTCTCTCTAGTGTTGCCATTAACTCTACTGCTTGTATTAAAAGCAACCGTTCCATAAATTACTCAGTAATCTCCTACAAATGTTCGATTCATTCTTATCTAAAGAGAGATTCTATTATAATATATGCTTCCTACTCCTATGCTTTTCACTCCTGTGAGACCAGGGGAATAAAAATGCCAAAAAGCACTCCGCATGAGCTGGCCTAAAGTACGCTAAGCTAGATTTAAATAAATATTAACGCTCTTAAAATTAAATTAGAAAAGATATGATATTTCTACCTTTTTTTTTAAGAAACCTATATGAGAACGAAACAAAATGACGTTGTTTATTCTCGATGATTATTTCTCGTGGTGGGATTCAGCAGCTTTTAGAATTTTATAAGCTCAGTGAACCCGTTGCTAGCTGCAACCCGAAAAAACTGCTAATTTTAGATTGTCTACAAACTGTAGTCACGTAATTGGTTGAGGATGTAAATTCATATGATTGAATAATGCTTCATACGCAATTGCTGGAGCGTAGCCAAATTATTTTTGCAATGTACACTTTATACAAATAAATTTGTATGTTTATATCAAAAAGGAATTTACGATAGGCTTGGCATAGAATAGTAACTGTGTCATTTGTGAGCCTTTTAGCATAGCTTTTTTCCAATATATATATATATATATATATATATATATATATATATATATATATATATATTGCCGTGTATAAGTACCTTTTAATTAGGATCAATATTTTTATCGATCAAACACTTTTTCATATTTTACAAATAGATTTTTAGTTCAACTTTTAATTAATATAAAATTTGTTTCAAATTAAGCATTTTTTCTATTGAACTACATATTCAAAGATTTTTCTATTGGACTTCAATTATTATTAAAGTTTTAATTTCTTCCTATATAGTAATTTACCCAAACTAGTATTTCTTTTTATTTCAGTATCAGAACCCTAAAATGAAGAGACAACAATATTTATTTCATTGTTTTCGAAAAATCCCCAGAAGTGAATGTTTCAGACAAGCAAATAAGGCTGAAACATGGCCAACTTTAGAGCAAGAAGCTAATGTAAGTTCTGCTTCTGATGCCATGAAAACTAGTTGAAGTATTAGCTCTTCCCGACTGCTGGTGTATGGAACAGTATGAAAA